>OU612044.1:132609729-133809729 GCA_914767935.1 Coremacera marginata
ATTAATATTTCTTCTAACACATAAATTCAATATGATTTAAAGTAATTAATATTTATCCTACTTCAATTATTGGAATTCGAGCCCGGCCTCGTCGATGTCTGGTTTAATGCGCGCTCTGCTTAACGTGTTGCACCACCGTCAATTGAATTTTCAGTCGACTAATATTCGCCTAGTGTTGCTGCTTGGAGTTCAATTGTATTGAAGTAAAGTTACACAATTTTTTTCCGTTTATGGCAAAAGTTAAACATTTGTCATGGTCAGAAACTCGACAGAAGCCCGACAAAAACGAAAACTTTCCACCAGATTTTAGTGGTGGTCATGGCATAATGGTTAAGGTGCTTGATTTGTATGCGAAACAGCCTAAGTTCAAGTCCCCAGCTGACACAAATTTGTTTATCGTTTTTTTGTTTGGTTTTATTAGAAATTCAATTGAATTGAATTGAAATAGAAATGGAATAGAAATAGAAATGCAATAAACAAATTCTTTATTTGCTGCAATTAAAAAATTGCACGCTCTTATAACAAACGAAATTCATTTCCTGCAACTAAATAACCCGTTTTACGCAACTCTTTCCGTTTCTCGTAACTGTTGAACGTTTGCAAAAAACGTTTCCAAGCACGATAAACGGAGTTCGTTTACTGCAAATCGGCGATAAGCCTTTTTTTCTCTGCATGTATATGTTTCTGCTTAATATGTTTTCTATATTTTTCCTTCTATGTTTTGCCCTCGACAAAAAATTAGTAACAATAAGTCAAAGTAAATCAAATATTTTTAGTCCATATCGGGTCATACTTAAATTTTTAATATTGTTTTCACAATTTTATTTAATAAAAAAAAAAAAACGAAATCGGTGATAAGAAACCAAATGCATTTTTAAAATCACAGCATAAAATATTAATGGTATGCATTAACAAAATTTTTCAGCACAAAAAAAAAATTTTTAGCCTACTAAAATCATTCCAAAAACCGGACCGAAAATTATAGTTTTAGAAATGAAGTTTCAGCAAATTCCAACAACTCCTTCTATGTTTTTTTTTTTCTTTCATCAAATGTATGGTGCCATCTCACTGTGGGGCACTACAGAATTTCACAGCAGTCTCGTGCATCATCGATGAATTGCTCTTTGCTGATTTTTTAAAGAAACTTGCTGTAAAAGCCAGACTTGCAGAATATTCTTTAATGCGTCTGGCTTTTATACGGCAATCAGAGGCTTGCAGAATATTCTTTAACTTTGTGTTCGTTGTGAAAATTGTGTTCGCTCATTAAAAAATTTGTCGATAATTCTTTATCGTTTCTGTCCTGTGTTCGTTCATGTTTTCCCAATAAAGTTTAATTGCTTATACTTCGGGGTAATTTTTTCCTTAAAATTGGATATAAGTATGTAAAAGTATGTATCATTTTGTAAAAGTGGTATAATAATGGCCCGGATGACTGATATATCAAAAATTACAGATTGCAGATAATGTGATCCAAAGAAAATATGTAAATAAAAAAGAAAAAAAAAAACTTTTTTCTTCACAATTCTGTATTTTGTTTGTAAATGAAAATCTCAATGTTTCTGTACTGCGTTCTTGTACAAATTTGGAACATTTAAATGAGATTTCCGTCAATGAAATGTAGGACCGAATGAGCATGTTACAATTTCTTTAAGAACGGAATTACTGGATTAAAACGTAAAAAATTTATTTTTAGTTTTTCTTCCTTTTCCGAAAAGGTTCATAGGACAGAACAAAAGATAATTTTTATAACGCAGTGTAATTTTCTAATTCAATTTGTTAGAGAGATCTTCATATTATTCATCAAATCCGTCACTTTTGGCTTAGCAACACAAAATATAGTTAGTATAAATTTTTCATGACTTAAGGAAGTTTTCATGATTGCAAGGCTATTTTTGGACCCCTTTTGCAAAACTTCATATTAAATTAAATAAAAATTGTTTTCGTTTGTACGAGGGCCGTTCAAAAAGTTGTCGGCCTTCAAAGTTGGGCGTCGAAAAAAAAGGTATGCGGCTTGTGGCCCGGATAACTCGACTTCGGATCATCTAAAATTGAAAAAGTAAACGGCGTTAGATAAAGTATAGATGTAATTCTAGTCCCTACCTCAATCATAATTTTGGGATAAATTTTTACAAAATGGAGGTCATTGAAAAATGAAAAACCGATTTTGGGGTTCTTTTTTTTTTTGTAGTTTAGTGTAAAAAAATTGTAAAAAATTGTTTAAAATTGTGATTGAGGCAGGCACTAGAATGGTGACAATTTTGCGTCGATTGCATTTTGTTTCATCAAAACGTGGTTTCGAGATAAACGCGTTTAAGTTTGAAGTTATTTTCTTGCATCAAAAAAAAAATTGAAATGAAAAATTTGAGCATGCAGTTTTAGAAACTCGACAATTCTGGGTCGATTGCACTTAGTTTTATCAAAATCGGTTCAGTAGAACCGGAGAAAAGTGACTTCGAAGTTCAAAAACGTGATTTTGAAAAAACTCAAAGAAAATTTTAGGCAATAAAACATTTTTTTTTTTTTGTGAAATACTTACATATATCAATCTGCTATGCCAGCCCCATAAAGAATTCCTTCCTCTTCTTTAAAAGATGAGTACTCAGCGGCTCTTTGTGCTCTTCGGGCAGTTCTACCTTCTCTTGATGCGTCCAGACCTCTGGCTTCGGACCTTTTCAAACGTTCTTCGATCTGAGACTAGCGAAATCATATGTGACGTTGCCAATCGGGATGCCCATTAGGTTCATTATTTGAAGTATTGGCAAAAAACCTTCTTTAAATATGACAGTTGCAATATAATTGGCAATCTTAATAGTGCGTGCGCCAATGGGCAGATGCTTCGATGCGAATGACCACAGCACTGCATTGAAAGAATCGTTGCTGTTTTGAGTTTCGGAGCCAAAACATCTGTTCAACAAATCATCGGCTTCGTAAATAGGTTTGATTGCTTCCTGGACTCTCTGATTTAGTGGTGCATACGTATGCTTGAGGCGCGCATGTCCGGTTTATAGCTCAATTCAAAGTGAACTAAACGCTGCCAACATTCGAATACCTAAGCACTAAAATGTGTATTCATTTATTTTTAAAATGCGTTAACAAACAAGTTATTACCTACTAAAGAACGCGTTAAACGAAATTCGTTGGTTGCTTCAAACCGTTGCATTCAAAACGTAGCCAAATTAAGCAAATCGCATTTTGGCGAAAACATTGCTGGACAAAAAAGGCCATATCTCCTAAAGTATTTCGAATTTCAAAAAACTCTTTTAGGACAATATTCTCAAATATACAAGCTATAAAAATATGCAAAAAAAATTAAAAAAATGTTTGCAACCAGATTTACCTTCTCCCTTAGTTTTAAATGAAAATTTGTTGTAAATATTTTGGTATTAAGTTTTATTGCTTGGTTCGCATTAAATTTTGTTCCTTATTAGGGTATACAATTTAATAGAGATGGGCATTAAAAAATTTAACTTATTAATTTTCTCCAATCGTAGGTTTCGAACTCACGTCATCACTGAATAAAATGTGAGAAACATTGCTTGTGCGCCGTAATCAAATTATAGACATTCCACATAAATTGTATTATAAAGCTTTGTTTGCCGAAAAAGTAACTCTCAACCATATTCATGTGGATTAATGTAATAAGCCGGAAAGCATTGAAATATAATACAGCATGGCTTTAAAATAAAATCTTATATTCACCATAGCATCAAATTCATTCCAAAGTTTATAAAATATCGTTGTAATATTCAGAATATACAACAATTTAATACAAAATTCATTTGAAAATTTTGTAATCAATTGAACAGTATTCAATTTAGTATTTTTTGAATTAAAAATATTTGCTATATTTGAATTGTATTAAAATTTATTCCAGGGTTTCTAACTGTATGGAATACAGTTGAATCGGTCATTTCAAAAACCTCTTAAGTCACTTTTTTTCCAACATGCATGAAAATGATGAAAAGGCAGATGCGTATTGTGGGAATAAGCCACGTACGTCAATACATTCCTTCCTCTTCAAATAATACCGTGTAAAAGACGTTCATTGCATAAACAACATTAGTCAGTGACTTTAGAGGTTTTTGCACGCACTACTAGGTGGGGAGAGTAGTCATGGTACAATTATACAGGTAGTAGTGACAGTTCTTTTGCCTTTATTGACAAAAGTAGTATTGACAGGCAATTGTCAGTGCTATCTAGTTATATCTGAATGAGTTTGATGATTAAATATGTATTGTTCTGATTGGTTCAACAATTTTCACATCTCCAATTCGACAATAATTATCATTTATATTATATTTGTCAAGTGAATCTTATGAAAAAAGGCCCAAAATACAAAAAATGCCATTCGCTCCTTCGACATACATACCTTTTCAGTATGATTCAGATTCAGAAAAGGCACTATCGTACCCGAGGAATATATTGATAAATTGATAAAACTGCATATAAAATTAACAACCACTGTTTCACTTTCGTCAGCCAAGGCTTATGATTTCAAAAAGTCAATCAATAGTAGAAAAAAAATTTAAAAAAAAAAAACAACCGACTACAAAATCACTACAAAGTAAAAAATAATTTTAAAAATACTTTTCCTTTTAATTTCCTGGTCATATTTGAAAATTTATTTAAACATATTATTATATATGAAATCTTATTTTCTTAATTTTTTTTTATTTGTTTTATTATCATAAATATATTAGTTTCTTGATGAATACAAGAGCTTTTAAGGTTGGCGCTAATATGATCAGACTTTTAATCAGAAGCGCCAACTTCAAAGCATTTGTATTCATCAAGAAACTAATATATTTATGATAATAAAACAACTAAGAAAAAATTAAGATAATAAGATTTCATATATAATAATATGTGTAAATATATTATCAAGTATGACCAAGAAATTAAAAGGAAAAGTATTTTTAAAATTATTTTTTACTTTGTAGTGATTTTGTAGTCGGTTGTTTTTTTTTTTTTTTAATTTTTATCTCTTCCTTTTTAGAGAATATGATAAATTTTCGTAAAAAGTAAATAAACAACATAAATAAAATTGTTCCGAAAAAATTTGTTCTATTAAAATCTGAAAGTTTGTTGGTTATTTCAAATATCTGGCTCTTAAACTTAAATTAGATGTCACATGTTTTGAAATTATTGTACCCATTCTTGTAACGAGTCTTATTACCCTAGTGTCAATATTATTTGAGTTATAGTGTTTTTCAAATATTGCCACGCCCCTTTGTTAAATAAGCGCCCACTTTCTGGAGCGTTATTTCCAATAATTGTGCCTACCCCTGTACTTTATTTCAGTACCCCAGCGTCAATATTAACTGCGATAGTGTTTGTCTAGTATTGCCACGCCCATTTATCGAATAACGCCTACTTTATTGACCATAATTTTTAATAATTCTGCCTACCCCTGTACTACAATAAATTTCAGTGCCCTAGTGTCAATATTATTCGAGATACACTGTTTTCTAATATTGCCACGCCCAGTAGTCGAAATCTGCCCACTTTCTTCACCGTAATTTTTACTAATAATGCCTACCCCTATACCAAATTGCCGTACCATAGTATCAATATTATTCGAGATATACTCTTTTTCTAATATTGCCCCGCCCATTTGTCAAATAACGCCCATTTTGTTGACCGTAATTTGTATTAGCTGTGTCTACCCCTACACTAAATTGCAGTACCCTAGTGTCCACGCCCATTTGTCGAATAAAGCCCACTTTATTGACGATAATTTGTAATAATAATGCCTACCCCTATACTAAATTGCAGTACTCTAGCCTCAAAATTATTCAAGATACACTGTTTTTCTAATATTGCCACGCCCATTTGTCGAATTACGTCCATTTTCTTGCCCGTAATTTGTAATAATTGTTCCTACCCCTAGACTAAATTGCAGTACCCTAGTGTCAATATTATTCGAGATACAGTAGTATCTAGTATTGCGAGATCTATTATTGCCACGCCCAGTTCTCGAATTCCACCCACTTTTGTACGGGCACCTCCATGCTTATGATATCTATCTGTTCCCCAAAACTTATGGCAATCAGTCATATGGCTCAGGAGTTATCGATGTACATACATTTAAAAAAAAAAAAAAAAAACAGAGAAACCGACGATCTGGAGAACCTCCTCCTTTTTGAAGTCGGTTAATAAACGATTTTAAGCTAGTTCAGGATAGTATTCTGGAACAGCATATGCCATTTTATAATGGCATTTTTAGCTGGCCAACTTCAAATGTTGAAGATATGCACCTTAAAGATATTAAAAAATTACAAGTTTTTTCATCTGAAATGTTAATAAGTTAATTTTTAAGTGTTATCGTTAATAATAAGAAAAAATATTTTTGCTGCGATTGTTTTGGTTAAATAATATACCACTAATTCTGTTTCTTGCTAAAACAACATAAGTCAAGAACATTTTTTCAGGTTTTTTTCATTATTATTGTTTATAAACTGTAAAGGTTATTCGATATTTAAATTTTTTAAAGCATTAATACTAAATTAAGCATAAAAAAGTCCTTCAAAACTCGATTATTACAGTTTTTATTGATTCCTAAAAACCTTTAATTGTGTGACTTATGAGGTTTTTGAAATTACCGATTCAGTTATAAGTGACAGTTTTTCAATTTCAATAATTTTTAAACATTTCTCTTTCACTCTAATTTATGACACGTCTCAAAAGGAAAATAAGGTAAAATCTTCTCTGAATTGTCAATTATATTTTTAAATTGAAAGCTTTTATAACTTGAACCGCAAGTTATCAGTATTCACATATCTCAAAGTCAAGTTTTCAGTTAGGAGAAACAACCTTGTTTTTCTACTATGGTTTCTGCCAAATTTGTTTGTTTATTATTTTTTTTTTTTATTTACTTTAATTGAGAAGAATTTGCATATTCTACAACTATTCTTTAAATTACAATAACAGTTCTTTGCTTTAATTTATACTGACCATTTTATTTGAGCATTAATAGTCGTTAAATACCTACGAAGAATTTATTAACTAATTGATTTAGTTTGAGCCTAGAACAAGTTCTCATATGAAAGAATTTACATAATTAAATCGTCACTTGGTAAATCATCAAATATGCTAAGTAAATTATTTAAATATACACTTAATTTCAGATGTATAATGTCACTTTTTGAAACCCATTTTATTTCTCCATGAGAGTTATTTTTGAAGGGGTCTTGTTTTCACATCATAACGTTATTGAAATCACATAAGGTGCGTTTTACAATTATAAGGTCACTTAAAAAGTTACTGCATTTTCAAAACGACCATCTATAGGGTAAGACATTGTCCTGGAAAAATGATTAAGGAAATTAGACAAACAAAATAGATCCATATGAGTTTTTATAAACTAACGGTATTTTTATTTTCTAAATCAACTAAAATGTCTTATGTTTCATATTAGTAACTTAAGTAATAATAAGAATTTAACAAACACAACTAACAAAAATTATGAAATTATGTTCCCTCCGGTGTTGTATACTTTTTCAATACGGTCTTTCATACTGCTTATGAGATTATTTATCAATATGGCATCAATTTTGAGCCATTCTTCTTTCAGCGTAGCAGTGAGTATATAACTGATATTGAATTGGCGGTTATCTTTGTAAACCCGTTGGGTTAACTTAACTTTGATAGACTTGGATGAGAACCACTCTTTAGATTATCGGCTGATATGGATGCGTGCATTGTCGTGCTGAAAAGTCCACTACGTGTCATCTATTTCTTCTAAAAATGGGACCAAGGTTCTTTCCAAAACATGCACATAGTCGCAACTTTTCATCCGCGATGTAACAGCTTATAACGAAAGGCAGCCATGCGCAAAGAATGCACATAACGCTGCCACCGAAAAAGTTTCTCTTTTTAAAATGAAGCGGTTATTTTCTGTTGTCACGCCAAATGCCAAGAAAACCATCTGATCCATCCGAATTGCATTTTTTTTCATCGGAAAATATAACCTACAAGAAATTGCCGCTCTAGAAATTTTGACTTTAAATTGCTCAGGTTGAAGCTTACCGTGTGCTAGTTTGTATTCATATTTTCCAATGCAAAAATTACTCTGGCGTCCTTGTGGCGTGTAGGTAACTTGGTTACGTTTAAGAGTCCTCCAAATAGTACAACGTGAAACATTTGCACCTGGTAAGGATCGCAATCGTGCAAGGTACACCGATGAGTTACTGGATTCGCGAACAAATTTTTCTCTCAGTTCGCACATAAAGCAGTCTTTTGCATCCAAAGCGCTTTTTTGTTCCATATTCATTTGGTTTTTTTTAAAAAGTATTGAATAAAGTAGAGACTACGATTACTTTGGCGTGCAATCTCCCTCATTCCAATACCATTGTCTCTAAAGGCCATAATTGTTCCCTTTTCAAACTCGGAAAGTTATTTTCCGCGCGGTATTTTGAAAATTTAAATTTTCACAATTGAATGCACTTATTTTAACACAAGGAAAAGTGCGAACTCAATCACAAATACGTCTTCCCGATAATGACTTTATAATTGTGAAACACTAACAAAATTAGACTTAGGAGTCACTTTTCGATTACATACTCTCTACCAATCTTATTTTAAGTAATGTAGGCAATGAACCCACCTTCATTATAGGTAATAGGCAAGAAGTCTTAGATATTACACTTGCCTCTCACCATATATCTGACAGGATTAGAAACTGGAGAGTTTCAAAAGAACACTCCTTTTCCGATCATAGGTATATTCTCTTTGACATCGATGACTTTGCCCCGAGATCACGTAGCTTACGTAATCTTAAACAAGTCAATTGGGGTCTCTACATAGAAACACTCGAAACAGATCTCGCATATGGACTACCGAATCTTCATACCTGTAAAAAATCCCTGGACGACATGGTTGTTAGTCTAAATGAGTCCATGAACAAAGCTCTAGATATCGCATGTCCGCTCAAAACACCAAAGGGGAAACAAAAGCCACCTTGGTGGAAGACCGGACTTGAAAAGCTCCGAAATAAGAGCAGAAAACTCTTCAACAAAGCTAAAGTCACTGGATCTATCGCTGCATGGACCAACTACAAAATGGCTCTTTAAGAATATAAGACAGAATTACGGAAAGCACAAAGGCAGTCCTGGAGAACCTTCTGTGAAAATATAACACAAACCTCCGAGGCGTCAAGGCTTAGAAAAATTCTAACTATTAGTCCTCCCAACAAAAGCTTCTTGAAGAAAGAAGACGGAACATGGACCACCTACAGTGAAGAATCTCTTAAAATTTTAGTAGAAACTCACTTCCCTGGTTGTTCAGAAATAGGTAATAATCCAACCCAGGAGGATTATGCACCCACTGTCAACAACTCCCTCGATCTTATCTCACAGCCAAAGCTCAAATGGGCAATTGAAAGCTTCAAACCATTTAAGTCCCCTGGAACAGACGGCATAGCCCCCCTAAAATTACAAAAAGCTTATGATATCATAAAGCAATGGCTTATGATGATTTTCCAAGGCTGCCTAGACCTGAATCACATCCCCACACCTTGGCGGTATGTGAGGGTAGTTTTCATACCGAAGGCGGGCAAAAGCTCACACGTAAACCCAAAAGACATTCGACCAATTAGTCTATCATCCTTTCTGCTAAAAACTCTCGAGAGATTAATAGAAATCCACTTGAGACAAAAGATAGCAGAAAAACCTCTGTCATCGGCACAACACGCTTACACCAAAAGCAAATCCGTGGAAACAGCTCTCCACTCCATAGTTTCCATCATTGAAAAATCTCTTCTTCAAAAGGAATATACAATGATAGCTTTTATTGATATAGAAGGTGCCTTTAACAACGTCAAAGCAGAGGCTATCACTAATGCACTAACGGAGCTTGGGGTGGATGCCACGCTGGGAGCACTTATAAATCAAATGCTAGTAGGCAGGATTCTGTACCAAGGGGAACTCCTCAAGGAGGGGTTCTCTCGCCTCTACTCTGGAACCTAACAGTTAATAAACTGTTGGAGAAACTGGAACATGAGGGGTGCAAGGTGATAGCTTATGCAGACGACATTGCTATTGTCACTTCTGGAAAATATATATCCACACTTCGAGATATTATGAAAAACGGCCTTAATACTCTCATACAATGGGTTAATAGCTATAGACTCGGCGTCAACCCTGAAAAAACGGATTTAGTGATTTTCACAAGAAAACACAATCTACCAACTATCAGTCCTCCAAAACTGGGAAACATAAGACTTAAACATAAGACTTAAAGATTGGAAACCCAATCTGCTCGAGAGAGCCAAAAAAGCTAATATAGCCCTCTACTCATGCAAGAGGGCAGTGGGTAACAAATGGGGTTTACAGCCAAGTGTTACTCACTGGCTTTACGCGGCAGTAGTAAGGCCAATATTGTTATATGGTGCAATTGTCTGGTGGCAAGCACTAGACAAACAAACACACCTCAACATACTCCGCAAAGTTCAAAGATCAGCTGAGCTCTGCATCAGTGGAGCATTAAAAACCACTCCTACAGATGCATTAGATACTATGCTCCACCTTATACCACTTGATATCCTAGTAAAACAGATGGCTACCAATATATCCATCCGTCTAATGGCCACCTCTCAATGGAGAGAGAGCAAATCAGGACACTCTAGCATTAGGAAGTTCCTTCCTCCGATACCCAAATCTGTAGACTACATCACACAAAAACTTTTCTTTGACAGGAAATTTGATGTATCCATCCCGATGAGTGGGCGGTTGGAAACCTTCTACCAAACAATGTCATCAGAATCTACACAGATGGATCAAAACTAGATGGCAGGGTGGGAGGAGGAGTCTACTCTGATACATTGAACATTAATCTAGCCTTCAGGCTCCCCGACCATTGCAGTGTCTTCCAAGCGGAAGTAGTCGCAATACATGAAGCAGTAACTTGGCTTCAGATGAATGCAATATCCTTCAAGGATATCTATTTAAACTTCTTAGCGAACAATTTTATTTTTCAATTAAAAGCGTATGCATTTCTAGCAGACATGCTGCTCATCATCAGCGCTAACACGAAACTAAAATTTAATTAGACATATTACAGACATATTAATTTCTACAATACAAAAAATAATAAACAAACAATGAGAACAAATTTTTGACGATATTAGACGAGTGCGAATAGAGGAGAGGAAATGTTCCCGTTATCCGTATTCATAACAATGCTGGTTTTGGAAATCATAAGTGATTCGTATGCGTCCAGTAATCTCTCGTTCTGAATATTTTTGAGCAGTCGCACATTCTCTTCAAAGCTGCCTATTCTGTGTGGTGGATTACCTTCGTCGCATGCTGTAAAGACGTGGGCGGCTACTGAAGACCGATTCAATTGTTTAAGTCTCACACAGTTCATGTGTTCTTTAAATCGTGTCCCTATGCTTGGTTTCGTTTGTCCGATATATTTTGCTTCACAGTCGCAACAGCTGATTTGGTATATTCCACTTTTTTCGCTGATAGGTGACACATCTTTGGTGGAGCCGAGAATGTTTATTAGTTTGTTGTTGTTGTTAAAAACAATGTGAATGTTTTCTTTTTCTAACATCTTACGTATCAGGTTGGTGATTGCTGGAATATATGTAAAAGATATACGACACTTGTTTTCGTTTTCATTTGCTTCGTTTTGGCTAAACAGTGTCGAAACTTCATCCCTTCGAATCTTTTTTGATTGCTTGAGTACTACTTTTTCGACTAATGACCTATCAAATCCATTGACACAAGCTAAATGAACCATGAAATCGAATTGTTTTTTGAAACTTGCAATGGACAATGGAATTTTGCATAACCGATGTGCCATGGAGTGAAATGCTGCTATTTTATGCTGGTATGAACAGAAGGAGTCTTTCGTGATATAACGATCTGTTGCAGTATTCTTTCTGTAAATTTCGAATTCGATTTTATTCTTAACTGTAGTACATAATACGTCCAAAAAGGGTAATGACTGTTGGTCATCTTCTTCTTCATAAGTGAATTTTATGCTTTTATATCGGTTATTTATTGTGTGAATGATATTGTTAGCTGTGTTTTTCGTAATAACACTAAAAACGTCGTCTACGTAGCGTAACCATATGCGTGGTAACAAATTTTCATTTTTTAAATCATTTTCGAATTTGCACATGAATGCTTCTGCAATGAGTGGAGAGAGCGGATTACCCATGGCCGTTCCAAAATCATTTTTGTAAAATTCATTACGAAAAACAAAACAGTTGTGTGACATGCAAATTCTAGCTGCTTTCAAGTACACGTCAATTTTTTTCTTTATTCAGTTCATGTTTTTCAATATGAGTTTTGAGTGAGTCGATGGCAACCTCTACCGGAATACTAGGAAACAAAGCTTGGACATCGAATGAGACCATTGTTTCACTTTTACCAAATGTTATCTTCTCTGCTTGTTTCACGAAATCGAAAGTATTTTCAAGCTGGATTCCCGGACATAGAGACTTTCTAGGAAACTGCAAAGCAGATGAACTCGCTCGCACCGGAACAACCAAACAACTCTCGATGAGAGAAGAAAGTATTGGTATATCCCTCACCACATGTAAACTACTCACAAATGAGCTATCTCTAAACAAAGCCAACGATACATGGTCAACGGGTAGCACTTGTCATACAGCGCGTCAGGTTTGGATAAAAATCACCCTAAAACGCTCAAAAGAACTGATCGCTCTGAGAAGGGATCAAATCAGTACTACGATAGGTGTCTTAACAGGACACTGCTTAATAGGTAATCATGCACGAAGATTGAACATCCTCCACAACGACTTCTGTAGAAGCTGCAGAAATGAGGAGGAGGAGGAATCTACAAAACATCTTCTCTGTACTTGCCCAGCGCTAGCTAAAAATCGCCACCTTCACTTAGGTAAATGGTTCTATAGAGATCTCGATGATCTCTCAGAAACTTCGGTCTACCGAATCCTTGGCTTTGTCAACAGCTCAAACTGGTTTAAAAAGAGAGGGAAATTAACCCATGGTATCACAATGGGCCTTATTGGCCTAAGTGTGTCTCAGGGGAGACAGCCGCTTCAACCTACCTACCTACAAAATTAGGCTTACTTTAAAAATAAACTACAGTTACCTTAGCAGCTGCAGAATATATTGATTTGTATTTGTGGTTCTCCTTTTATTACTTTTGTAGAATATTTTAGTACTCTACAGTCGGTCCTTATAATTGTGAAACGCACCTTATAAACGTACTTAATTTTTTTCTTGTCATCAAAAAGTTTCTGTATATAAATACTGTATATAAAATACTACTTAAACTCACAGTTGCTAACTTGGTGCTTTTTATACTAGATTTGGTGAATTTGAAAATTTTGACACAAGAAAAATTAAGTTTGGTGCCTGGTGTATTTTTTGGTGCATTTTTTTTTTTAATTTCAATGGCATCAAATGTGCCTTTTTTGATAATCTATTCCAATATTTTCTGCCGCTAAAACTACCTCTGATTGCATCATATTTAGAAAAGGTAAAATAGTTAAATTTATAAATGAAAACTTACAAAAATGTGTTTTTATTAAGGTTAAAGGTTTGCACAAATCTGTTAAAAAAATAAGTTTTTAAACCAATTCAGAATATAGTTCAAATTACAAATATACGAAAGCATAAGTCACTTTATGCTTAGGATTTGTTTAAAACGTTTTATTTAAGTATTTTTTTAAGTGAAACCTGTGAAATTAATTATTTCTTAAAAATAATAGGCAATCATAATAAAATTTCATTTTTTGATACAATTTGGTGTTTAACATTTTTGAAAGTTTTAAAGTTTGGCCTTAGCCTACCACTTGGAGAGTTTTTGTATTGGAAAATAATGAAAATAAGCCTTAAATGCCATTTCAGCCCCCTCCCCCCCCCCCCCTTGGGCTACAAAACTGATAAATTCAGTCGCAGCTAAAATAGTACGAAAAACACGTAAAGCTTTCACCTTTTAAGGAAAAGGTTTCACCCCATAACACACAGAAGGCATGCATGCATCAAAGCATCTGACGTTTCTGTTAAACACACTTAAGATTATGGGATCATGCTTAATGCGTCCATGCTTCACACTTTTTCGTATGAGAGTTATCCCATCATCTAACGTGTGTTTAACAGAAACGTCAGATGCTTTAATGCATGCATGCCTTCTATATGCAGCGAACTTTATAGAAGTATGGTTTGTGACTTGAACAAACTAGCAAGAAACTTCGTTTCAAACTACTAAGGTAACTTGAAGCATGTAAATAAATAATAAATTATGAAGAACCTTAAAATCTAATGGAAATGAAAAACCTTCGGACGAAGTCATAATGTAACTTATAACTTTACTTTTATTTATTTGAATTTATGTTATAAACCTATTGGTGCAATAATATTTTGTTGGTCTCGAATGGTGTAGGTGAGCAAAATCGTAAAAGTTTGAAAATTCAGTGCAAATTTAGAAGTAAGTGAAAGCTAATTTCATAAATTTGTATGATGAATCGATCAAATTTACAATAAAAAACACTTTAAAACCATCGTAAAAAATACATCGGCTTTAACTGTTATAGGTTGAAATTAAATGAAAGTTAAAATGATTAAAAAATGTTTTTACAAATCGCAGCGACTTTCAATACAAATTTTTCGCTTGCGGCACTAATTTCTGAGGCAAAGGAACATAACATAATGTGATAAATGGTTCCGCTTGGGTCGGCAACTTATTGACTTACAAGTTGGGTTTTGTGTTTTTCATACACATTCTCTTAGTAGTTTGGTTCTAAACAACTTTGTTTTTATATTTCTAGGCATATTACTAGCAGGAAAATAATAAAATATCGTAAGAAGTACAAAAAATACTAAAAACCATAAATTATAAAATATTTTAAATAAATTTTAAAAAATATATAATGGGAGTTTTTAAAAAAAATGGATAAAAAAAGAAACAAAATATATGCAAATTTTTTTTTAAGTACTATCGACGCACAAAGTACCAAATTTTTACAAATATGTGTAAAACATCCGATTTGGCGTGGAATCATGGATATATGTAATTTTTATACATATATTATTATATGTTTTTTTTTTTTGCTATCTTAATCTCCCCACCTTCCTGCCCCCCTCTGGCGAATCCTAGATCCGTCACTGATTTTACGCTTTTATGGTGGATTTATTGTCCCAAAAGGCTTCACATAAGTTCTCAATTGCATTTAAGTCAGACTTACTGATCATTGCATAAACTCCGCCAGGTTTTAACACAACCTGCCAACATGAACTTTCCGTTTTCTTATCTCTATAAAAGAAGAGCTTTCCTTGGAGCCTGGCGTTGGAGGTCATTCCTTGAAGTAGGTATGAACTATGGTTTACCATAGTAGCATAAATCTGCGTATAGAAAAGTGATTAGTTATCTAGTTCAAATTGTAAAAACTGGGATGGTCTTTTTTACAAAAATTATGGAGAGTCCTGATTACCGCTGAATGAAGATCAGATAAAGATACCCCGTAAAAGGGGTATCTTTAAATCCATAAATATCTAAAAGAGAACTTTGGATATTATACGCTTCTAAGTTTACTGTGAGAAATAATAGGGTAGGCCATGGACGATATAGTGTTTAAACTGGTCATGGCCAGAAATAAAGGTTCCTTTCAAAAAACCTTTGATCTTCTTGTCGTTGGTGTTCAAGAGCCCATCTGGTGGTGTTCAGGATTCCCATAAGCCTCACTTGGTGTTTGTGTACATTACTTGCAAAGGTCTAAAGTAGCCGGCGGGAGTCGCACTTAGTACAGCCAGGCCGGTATATCCTTAACTAGAGAGTAATCTCTGATATTAGAGATCTCTGATATTAGAGATTACTCCCTCTAGTTTAATTATTATTATGGTACACGGTCGAAATTCTTCGACTAAACTCCAGTAAATCGTGTATTGTATATATGATGACGCATAATCTACATTACAATTTATTCGACGTCAAATATTTAAAAAAGTTGAATTCCCTCACGGAATTAAATTATTTATAGTATACGAATACACTTGTATTGTTGGGTTGTACAAAAGCAAAGTTCGTTTTTTCCTGTAGGCATCACTGTTATCATCAAAGATCTGTCATATGTTGACGTACATATATGTATTATTTTGTGCTTAGCTGTTTATTTACATTAAAAACAAATAATTTAATTTAGTTTTTTCTGCTTTTCTTTGGAAGGTTCGTTTTTAGAGTGTTTTATTTTTATATTTATTTTTTATATAGTATATGCTATATTTTTCTATTTTACTTAAAAAAAGACAACAAAGCAATTGAAGACAGACAAAAATTAGTGAAAGATTATGAACAAGATATGATTAAAGAAAGACAATGTTAGAATTGGTTTACTCGTTTCCGTGGAAACGATCAAGCTTTCGACAGTCAGAGAAAATGCGAGTGCTCTAAATTTGTCCGTTGGAGTTGTTCCATTTTCAGGCCATTTCAGTCCGCTGGTTTTATCATAAAAGGTCCCGCACGAATTAGTACAGCTTAAAATCATGCTAATCTCTGTAAACAACCAACTGTTGGTTGGTCTATAAACAACCAACCGAGTTCAATGATATGGAAAAGGATATACGCGCGGAGCGTAGCACGCCGGATATAGGCCAGTACATAGATACATGAAAAATGAGAAAATATATTCATATTTTGCACTAAAAACGAAATGTTATGAAAAATTACTGAAGTATGCCACATATATCAAAATGTTCGAACGGATCTCGGCTATACGTTAGTAGTGAAAAACTGTTCATAAATCCACTACTCGGCTTATTGCTATTGAGCCGAATGTCAAAAAAGGCGAAAAATATCTTTTTTTTTTGGAATTTTGTGCTCTACATAACTTGCCGAAAAATCATCCAAAAGAACTGATTTGCTTGTGAAAGTTTGCTTACAAAAACTCAGTTTGCTTAAGAGATATATCGAAAAACCACATAAATCGATGTTCGGAAAACCGTCTCAAGGTGCAAAATTCAAATGTCCGTTTCTCGAAAATATGAGTCAACTTGAACAAACTGAGCCAAATGGTTTCTTGTTTTGGCCCCTTCACTCAGCAGCATCAGATCAGGGTATAATTTTGAAAAAATTTTGTTCCACAGTGTAATTCGCTGCTCATAAATTACGTAACACGTTTAGGGGTGGGAAGGGGGTAGAGCATTTGTAACGAAGTGTGACATGGGGGAGGGGGGAGGGAGGAGGTCAGTCAGGTCAATCAGTCGTGCGTTGTGACAAAATTTTTAATTCAGTTTTAAAAATTTTAAATCGTATTAAAATTTAAATTTATTGAAAATATTGCTTTAATTTTGTATAACTAAAAGAATGCACCTAATAAAACGAATGAATTGCAAACCGAAAAAAGACAGCTAAAACTATGTTTAAGTCGAGCAAATTTAAAAAAAGCATAAACACCTTTAACAAGTGTAGCAGCTTAAAAAAAAATAAGAAAGACAAGAAAGGGCAGCAAACGGAGATAAAGTTTCGTTTTTTTGCTGAACTGAAGTGGGAATTCTTACTCCAAGGCAATCATCGAAAACAGCTGTTATAACTTTGCTGTTATAAATGTTTAAAGCGAACATCAAAGTTTAAAAAAAAAACTAAATCAAACAACACTTTTCACTTTTCTTTTTTGTGTTCTTGTTAACGTCAGAAAATCTTTCATTTGTGTTTAGCTCTGTTCGCATAGTCAAATTTTTCATTAAATTGTTGGTCATACAAAATAGAACAACGTGAAATTTCCATGTAATTTCAATAATAAAAAACTTATAATAAACACAAGGTGTTCTATGCTGTTTTCATAACAAACTGCTTAATTATAAAAAAAAGTGTGACGTTGCGTTGGTGTGACATAGGGGGAGGGGGTCTAAAATTGGCAAAAATATGTTACGTTATTAATGAACAGCCCCTAATTGAATGCAAGATTTTTTACCGAGCAGATAGCCACGACAGAAATCCGATGCAAAGAAAAAATTCAATTTATCGTTTCTTAAAATAAGCCTGAAATATATTGTTTTTCGCTTCAAAAACAGGGTCCCTTGATCACATTGCTATGATATTGGAAATTGGTGTTGTTTCAATTGACATCCACGTGCTCCATGGATTGGGATCGGGCATTAATTATTCAGTTATAGACCGAAAAAAAACGGACTAAGTCATCTGCTAAGTCATGTTGTACAAGGAAGAAAATTTCTGTCAGACTATAAATTTTTTTATAATTCAGTTATAAAGTTTTGAAAATATGGCCAGTAAAAGGATTTTTGTCGGCATTCTGTTTTATTCTTGTCAAAACTTATTCATCAGTTGCAGAATACTATAATCTTGTTATGCAAAATTATCATTCTTATCGTCTATTGATGATATTCTGGCCAATTAGCAATAACAGCATAAGTCTGATTTTAATGTTTTGAGAAATCTTGCTTCAAATACAAGTTTAATGGAAGCTTCGTGGGTTTTTGTGTCACAAATTTGGCGAAGATAACGCTTTAAACTTTATATGTGTGTACATATATAGAGATATACCCGTAAAGCATAGCTACATCAATAACTAAGTTCAGCCTTTAGTCGACTTAAGTGACTATTGCTTCTTGCCACAGATATACATATAAGTAAATCTTTTATTCATTGAAAGTAGATATCGACCTTTTATAATAATTTTGAAACGGTGAAAAATACACCTAAAGCATTATAAAATACGTATACACTTCAAGCATTTACTTTTTTGCCCCGAAATGTTTTGGTAAATTATAAGAAATTATTTAATAGTATAGATTAAGAGTGCTTTTATTTGATATTAATTACGTTATCAGGTGGAATTGAATCGCTTTAACAAAAGTTCTTACGTAGAACTAATTGCTTTTCACGAAATGATCTTATATTTTTGAAACGCAGTGTATTTGAATAGAAGGCGTATATTATTTGATACTTTAAGGTTGTTACCATTGCTTGTAATAACACAGTTATGCATGATAAACCAGTCTTTGATCACCTGGTAAATTTTATTAGCTTGTCTATACTAATTTCAATAACAAAAATTCCAGTTTTACAGTTTTTGCAAAACAGACTTAAGTATTTCCGAAGTTTAATATTGCTGGTGTAAGTTGTAAAAACATCTCTTTTTTTTACTGAAATTTTAACGACTGTTACATGAAATGTGAAACATTTTATCAACACTACGCATTACTTTTTGAGTTGATCTATTTATGGTGACAATGATCTGATTTAATGACATTGAAATCTTATTTTAGCATATTGACACACCAACTAGTTTAAGATATGGCCATTAATAATGTTCATACTGTAGTAATTAATATGCTTATTTTTATAGATTTTTTTTTTTTTTTGTTTTTTATGCTCTGAACCAATTCAGTTCGAACTGGAGTGGGAACGAAAGGGGGATAAAGCAAGTTTTCTGCCTTCACTTCAGCAATTCAAGTTCTAATCTATCTTCCCCACAAACTTCCTTACCACCATCTACAACTATTATAAGTTAATAGAGAGAGTTAACTTAATTCATTATAAGTTAAAAAATGCGTTCTAAGCAGAATATTTGTTCAGTCAGCAACAGCACTAGTTTTACTTTGAATAAGAAAATAAAACTAACGTCACACTCACAGTGACGGATTATAATGAATGCCAATGAATGTACTTCTGAAAAACTTAATATCAAGCAAAATAATATATTTCCGAGTCTAACTTTAAAAAATATACTATATGCATTCGAATTTATGAAAAAAAAATGGCCATTTCAGCTCTTGAAATAAGTTTGACCGAACTTCTTATGACCAATTTTGTTATGCGTGCTGTGAAATGTTTTAACACAAATTATCGAGAACTGGACTGGAAGCTTTACGCCGACTCTGAACGGCTTATGTTCTGAAGAAGTTTTTCATGGCAGTATTTACTCTCTGAGGTTTGCCATTGTCTGCAGAGAGATGACGGCAGAACAGAAAAATTAATTCAATTGAAAAAACTTCTGTGTCAGATGGGATTTGAGCCTCTTGTGACATGGTGCATTATCTTGTTGCAAAATAAATTACTCAAAAATAAGTTTGTCACCAGATGGACATGCATGAATATTTAAGACATCCAAATATTTGTATTGGTTCATCGTTCCATCAACTGGAACCAAATCACCATGACCACAAGAGGAAATGCATCCCCAGAACTTTATCGACAATCGCCGACATGGCGATTTGCTTGCAAGACTGGAGCGACTTCTTTTCGTGTCTTATTTGAAATTCGGACAAATCTCCTTTAAGGTGAGCCGTGATACTCAAAACTACTTTCATCAGTCCACAAAATTCGGTTCCAAAAGCTTATAGGCTTGCAGAGAAAATCTTTGGGAAATTTGAGTCGTTTGATTTTATTTGCCGGCGTTATATACGATACATTCCTGAGGGAATGTGTACCGAATTGGAATTCTTTTAAGCGTCTGCGAATTGTACGCTTGCTAACTGGATTCTGAGAAAAAAATTTCATCTGAAGTTCATGGCATTTTGGAGTACCTTTCGGACTACCGCATTTTAAACTGGTCTTCTTTACATGTTATTTTACGTTTTCTGCCAGATGTGGCAAATTTTTTTACCGAATGTGTTTCTCTGTGCTTACTAATTTGATAGTGAACGGTCTGATTTGGCAAATGTAACTCGGAGCATATTTCTTTGACAGAAATACCACAATTATGCTTCTCTACGGTTCCGATTTCTTCCATTTTTTTTTTTTTTTTTTGTAAAGGAATAACTAAAATAAATAAATACATTTGAATAAAGTTGAATAATTATTAAATACTTTGATATTAATTATCAAATCGCAGCTGGCGTGAACGTCAAAATACCTTTGCCGCCAAGAAATTGTTTCTTTTTGTAATGAACGACTTACTACATCAAAAAGCGTGGCTTAAATGACTTCGTTTATTCAGATTTAAATTCCTTACACTATGTTTTTACAATAATTAATCAGAATAAGAGAGAATCGTTTACAGTTAGATTTTATTCAGACAGTACGTGTGATGCCAACTTTAGTCAATATATTTATGCCGATCACAGTAGGGTGAAAGGGCGTTTAGTTCCCTAGACAGAGCTTTCCAATAAGTTTGCCATAACACGTCGCTGTTGATAAAGTACTAATACTTTATTATTAAATTATCACACATTCAAGTTGATACTTTATAATATAATATTGTATAGAATTTATTTATTATACTCTAAGTTTATACAACAAAATAAGATAAAAATAAAAATTGATTTGACACCAATCAACAGTTGGCTCTTTCATCAGAGTTTTTTGACAAGCTTTTATCTCAAGCCTAAGAGTCAGATTTTAAAACATGGAGATATTCTTATTGGGTTTCAAACACTATTTTCCGACGCTACAAAATCCCTGAATATAATGAGCTAAATGAACTTAATGAGTTTTTGAAAAACTAATTGGATCTTATCTAAATGATTTGGAAGGAGATTTTGATGATTTAAAAATGGAACTGAATATTTGGTATAAAGTTAATAATAAAACTAACGATGGAAAAAACCTGTGTTTGAAGCCTTACAACAGTGCAATAAAAAAATATTCTCTAATCGTGTGAAAATGATTAAATATTTCAGTACTTCACGAACTCAAAACTTATTTAAGAAGCACGATGTTGCAAGATAGATTAAACAGTTTCACATTGCTTAATCAGTGCAGAGATATGACGCCATCAACGGATTTTAGTTAAGATAATCTTAATCACAAAAATCCTGCAACAAACGTTTTTTTTTTGCAAAAAGCAAACAATCGCAATTTTTTAAATTTTTAAATTACTCTCAAAAGTTGCAATTTACTACTGTGAAGTGAAACAGTTGAATGGTAGGATGTATTAGTGCAAAAATCGAACTCATTAACGACTACACAATTGCCGCAATACTTAGGTTTTTTTTATATGTAAGTCCGAGATATTATAAAATCCCCCCAAAAAATAATTCTGGTTGCGCCCCTGCTCAAATGTACATATATACTTTGGAATATTGCATTCTGAGTTAGAATATGGTGTGACCTGCTGGGGCGACACGCATATGAATAAAATAAAACCTTTACTAACTGTTACGCAGCACGTAATAAGAATTATATGTTAAAAAAGTATTCGTGAAAGAAGTCTTCCTATGTTTGAAATTTTAAATATATTACCTATTACGCACCTATATTATTTTGAAGTCTAAAAATTGTTTTTTGTAAAATCTGGTTATCTTGTCAATAGATACTATATTAACTTTAACTTAAGAATAAATAATCAAAGCTTAGCGTTAGTTCCACCGGATAACTTCTGGGCCACTTCGGTTGGCCCCAGACTGTTCAATTGTCTTCCTAGTTATGTTAGATGTCCTGGTAATAAATCTGTGTTTCTAAGAGAAGTGAAATCGTGGCTCTTAAATTTATCTTATGTAAATGTTATTAAGCTTATTGATATAATTAACTAAATTTTATTCTAGTTTTCATTAAAAAATTCATTTTATAATTATAAATCAAATATAAATAGACATTTTTCTTTTATTTCTCAAATTTCTTTATTTAACCTTATATTAAAAATAGTTATTATAGCTAATTCCTAAACTAAACGACCCCATTCAACCTAAATGTTTTTCTTTCATGTTAACCTATATTCGGCTCTAGCTTCTTTGGGACAACTGAATGTGGTATTGCTGGTATTAATCAATAAGATTGCATTGTATTTTAAATTAAGAATCTTATCTAATAATAATAATAAATAAAAACAATAAAAATTACTAGTAATCCCGTGTGGCGTTAAAACGCCAAAATAAAAAATATCTAGTGAAATGTAATTTTGTTTTTATATTATGGACTATTTTTATCTTTGAAGCCCAGTTATTAATTATCATAGCATTCGAATAAAAATCTATCACATACTTTTAGGCATTACAAAAAAATGTTGTTTTCCATAGAAAATTGTTTCAGCTTTTTTTAAAAAATGCACAATATTTAAGAAAAAATAAGACCTTATTGCACATCTACAAAGCGAGACCTTTCAATTGCTATCCAATTTATGAAAATCGCGCCTATGGTATAGATTTGATAGTCATCACAAAAAATGCGCTCGCGTCATAATAATATAGATAATAATTTTTTAAAATCTGATGAAAAGCAAGG
Source organism: Coremacera marginata (assembly GCA_914767935.1). Classification (NCBI taxonomy): domain Eukaryota; kingdom Metazoa; phylum Arthropoda; class Insecta; order Diptera; family Sciomyzidae; genus Coremacera; species Coremacera marginata. Next base: position 132,632,842 of record OU612044.1, read on the forward strand.
TCTATCTGTCTGCCCATATTGTTAGTTACTTCACTACATGTACATGTGCTATAAGTAATGTGACCAACTGTTCCGAAAAATCGGAATCATTCCGAAATTTATAGGCAAGTTCCGGTGTTCCGGCGAAGCTTTGGAATCCCGAAATGTTCTGCTCTATTCCGAAATATCTCTCCTATCAACAAAAAACCAGTTATTAAGTCAAATATAGAAAATACTGCCCAACTGACGATAAATCACTTAATCTGGCGAGAGGAGCAATTGCTTACGTTTGGATGATGTTTGTAGGCATCAGCTTAAAACAAGAAATTTGTCTGAAAGCTGTATGATCTCTAGTCAAAATCGAAGTATTCTGCCTTTTTATCTCAATCTCTATGCTTATTTCAGTATCTCCTATTTACTTTCAATCGACCTACCAGAAAAATATTTTGTGAGCTGATTTGTTTTTCAGTTATCGTACAGACAAATATAGTTAAATTTTACAATATAAATTATATAGGTTGCTGGAATCAAGCCTCAAATTATTTGAGAAATTGCAAAGAAAGATAAATATAGCTTCAAAATGAAAAATAAGATCGATACCAATCCAGTTGCTAGTACTTCTTCCTTAAATGTGGATTTGTCAAACGTCGGAAATGATTGATTTTAATGTGTGATATGTACTCGCACATTGCTTCGTTATTTTTAACTATATTAAGGCAGTATTTAGTCTGGAGGGAGAAAATTTTGGGTTTTTTTAAATTTAATAAAAAGAAAAAACTAAAAATATTTTTAACATCCATTTTTTTTTTTATATGTATATTTTTACAATAATACGCAAAAAATTAAAAAAAAAACATTAAGAATTGAAAAAATAATTGGCTGGTAGAGTTGGGGGGAGGAGGGGCTGGTGCTAAACAAGGGGTACCTCCATCTTGACACTTAGTTCTTGACTCTTAGTTCTTGATTCTCATGGCACACGTGTTGGAAAAGTAGTTTCGGGAAAAAGGAGTGTAAAGATTTGAGCAAAGTTACAGGCAGTCAAAGCCCTATAAACGGGCGTTTTATTTATAAATTTAACTTCGTAAATAATTGAAATTTTAAAAATTCCTGTTTAGGATATATTCTTAAAGGTCTAATTTTCGAAAATATGCCAACAAAATGGATTTTTTCAAAATTCTACACTAGAATACTGCCTTAAGACCACAAAAGTTATCAAATTGACGAATGCAAGCCGAAATTTCACCAGAAGTAGTTGGTAGCCTTTGTTATAAGACTAAATGTAATATTTGAATTTTTATGCAAGTAAAATTTTATTTGTAAAAATTTAACATAGCTCCTTTAAATCGTTTTCTCTGATAACGACTTCCGGCACAAATCGAAAAAAATTTCACTAAAATTTTTTAGTTTTTAATCAAAGACCTTAGCCCGAAAAATGCAATCAAATAACTTTTATCATTAAGTTGTTTCTAATTTTGTTATTATATTATTATATTTGATTATTTATTTTAATTATAAATTAATATTTTTTTATCATGAAATTGAAATTCATTTGAAGCTTATAAAAAAAAACAAAATCAAACTAATCCCAAAAAATACACGTTTATGACATCATAACTGTTGTTAGTTAAGTTTAAAAGTGTTACCTGCTAAACTGGAATAAATTTTAATGAGTGAGTATATTGATATAATTTAACAGTTAGGAATGTGTTGTAATTAAATAATTCAATTTGAATAACTTCTCAAACATACTAATTAGACATTCAGCAAACCACGCTCATGCTTTTAATAACTTTTCGTCAAAACGTACATTTTTTCGACTCGATTCGATCATTGGTTGAAATAAAATGTTATGATTGGTTAGAAAGGCTTAGAGAAAAAATACTGAAGAGAATAAAGCACGGATTAACAACGAATCAGAGCAGTCATATCACAACATCTTAGAAGTATTGTGACTGACTATTTTAACGTATTTCTAATGACAACATAATATTGTCTGTATGGTTCAGAGCTATTAAGATTTATTATTCTGAAAGCAAAAGTTATTTTGAAATCAAAAATCCTTCACGTTGCTTGGCTGTTTTCTTAAGATAATCCGTTGATTTCAAATTGTTTGTAAAGTCAAGCTCAACTCATTTAAACAATTAATTTTTGAAAATTTTATTTAACTTAAATTGATTGACAAATAGTTTGTAGCACAACCGGCGCCGAAAAAAACCGAGAGACAATATATCTAGTTCTATGAATTAGTTAGTTGAATAACACAATCTTAGATCTTAAAATGACTTATTACAGTAAGTGAAGTTTTCGATTAATTCGGTGCTGTAGTGACAAGAAAACACAGGTGCGTCGTTGGACACACGAGAGAAGCGAAGTTTTTTCGCAGTTACATAGATTTGATAGCTTAATAATTTTTTCTTTTTATTAAATTAACTTTTAACAGAAAAAATATTTACTGCTTATTTTTTATTGTTGAATGTCAAATTTCCACGTCAATTACATATACGGGCATATAATGCCAGCGACTCTCCATTTTAACTCTCCACACATGGTTGTGAACTTGGCTGCACTGAACAAATTTTTTCCTTCAACAGCGAACTACCTAGCGAAAAAAAATGTCGAAAATTTTTCAGATTTCGCTCCAAGCAAATCACAGAACGAGGAGTAAAAATCTTCGCTTCAAAAATATATATTAAAGAACGCACACGAAACAAAAATTTATCAAATATTTTAGATACCTTGCCGATGTCATGCATGCGTATGCAATACTATATTTATTGATATCATCTATTTTTTGACACTTAAAAACGCACTTGTCAACGTACTTGCAGGCATTGCTAATTTTCTTCGTCATCGAGACACCTTGTGGCAAATAAAAGCAAATTTGTGTTAGTTGTAGCATAGCAAATACACAATCCTCTATCTATTGATAGATGGTGACGATCTACTGCAGCATAGCTTCTGTTATAATTAATATTGAATTAACAACTGTTTCCTTCAAGTCTTTGTGGCCTGATAGATACCGTGTTGGACTCTCATTTAAGAGGACGCGGGTTCGATCCCCACCTGCGGGCAAGAAATATTTTTAGTATATAATATAAAAGTATTAAATTTTCTTGTTGTATGTAATAAGCGCTAGAAACAAAGAACCCATCAAATTTCCAAGAAAAAATCTGTCGAAAATTATTTAGATTTCACTCCAAGCAAATCACAGAACGAGGAGTAAAAGGCTTCGCTTCAAAAATAGAACACTGAGTGGGCTCGAACTAACAAAAGATGCCTTACACTTGAATCAGGCAAACTATATAATTTGTACGAGCTTACGATTTGTACAACGTGGCCCCAACGAAGATATGGATGATATAGAAGAGGTGAAACGCGGTTATGCCTAAAGTACGTGTGTGAAATCATCGTCGCATCATTGGCGATGACTCAGCTGTGTTGCCATGAAAAAAAAATGTTGGAATCGTAACTTTTGTACTCAACTCGTCGGATTTTTGGCGAGTTCATTGAAGGCGGAACTTGATGCTTTGAATTTCACTAAATTCTTTACCAATTAGAAGTCTTGGTCATAGAAAACAAGTTTTTTCGAGAAGTAAATTTTTTTTAAAAAGAAGAGGAATAGAACTTCTGTGAAAAGTAAAACTGTGTGAAAAGTAAAACAAAAATAGGCTATACTATCGGTCGGAGGCCATACTAAATAGTCAACTGTATCTGGTTTATCAGCATGGACGAGTGACTTGACGTACCCCATAAAAATTAGTCAAAGATTCAAATCACATAACTAAAGTGGACAATGGAATAATATTGCTGTGACATCAGGGTTTATGACAAATAGTTAAAATATTCTTTGTTGCTTACTTCAACTGAAATCATTTCATGTAAGCGCTTAATTTGCCGGTCAAAAATTGCTTTAGTATTTACAAGTTTATTTTTTTATTTTATTGAAGTGAAAACTTCTTTAGGCGCATTCAGTACTTTTTGGTTGAGCAAAGCTATAGATTCACGATATCATCACGCTGTTAGCTGTTAATTTCTGTTGCATTGTACAGCATTGCTTATGCCGTGGTTATGCAAGGCTAACATGTTTGGTGAGCTTTTTTGTTGTTAGTGTTTTACAAATAAAGTTTACCAATTACCGAAGCGATTAGCAACCGATTACCGAAACAATTACCAACCAATTGCCGAAGCAATTACCAACCGATTACCGAAGCGACTACCAACCCATTACCGATTACCGAGCGATTACCAACCAATTGCTGAAGCGATTACCAACCGATTACCGACCCAATTACCGATTACCCAACCAAAGTTATTGTGTAACAAATATATTATATATAAACATTAAGAAATAGTTTATAAATTCAATAACGAATAAATTGAAAAAAGATTTAAAAAAGTATAACACGTTTGATTTACCGACTCTAGCTAAATCGGAAATTCATAACAGCTATGTTATTTCATAGCTTTAAGTTTCCCCCACAGCCAACTTTTTTTCTATTTTTAAAAAATAAGTGACACAAGTTTCTTTTATGATTTTCTTTTTTTATTCAATTTTCTTTTTTTATTCAATTCAGGATATCGTTCTGAAATAAATTTTAACGAATTCTGAATTTCCTTTCCACGTTATTGTTGAAAACATTGTTATGGGTTTTATAACTACGCCCAAGCTAAGGCTCCAACCGTGGTTTTGAAATTTGCAGTCAAGCGAATCGCGTTAAAAATTAGGAATCAAAACGTCTTTATGAATTGTGCATGGTTTAAAAGCTTTGATGAATATGCGTGACATCATGACCTCTTTTGTTAAGTTATACAATTATTTACCACAATACATTATAGTTAATATTATTAATATTTTAATAAAAAATTGTAATTTGCATAGTGTTTGAATTAAAGTGGAACTATTTTGAATGCACAATTATTACTTATTACAATCATCTTTTTGAGTGTGGATGCAATTGCAATATACCAGTTGGATCTTATACAGTTGTAGGTCATGATCTTTCCTCAAATCTTCGACGTAGTAAACGAGCAGGGACCGAGTTGCTGAGAATGGCATCAAATAAAGAGATTTGGGTCCTCGACCACAATCACCTCTACTGAGACAATGACGTCTTCGGTACGTACAGTATCAGCTCGTGGTGGTTGAATATTATGTATAAGAGTAAACGTAGACATACATACATAGATCGATTCCATTGTATTGCTGATAACCTAGTCAAAAAGACAATTATGCGCACAGTGAATTGGAGGAAGTGCTCCATAAGTTTGACGCAAATAACTCGAGTTTGGACCACAAGTTTTCACCTTTTCTCAAAGTTGTTCGCTTTTACGTATTTCCATGGTATTTTTCCGAAGAATGCTGAACATAAATGATATCCCCATTGGAAATTCTAAACCTCTAAAAAACGTCGTTAAAAATTAAAGTTTTTATAAATTTTAAGTAAAATACTACGTCAGATTTATATTTTCTGAAATCGTAACATTTTGAAGAGTGTTTGCAAAATATCGGATCATAGAATTCAAGTCAAACAAATGACGAATGGCTAAAAATTTAAAAAAAAAAATATTTCATATCAAATATTAATATTTCAAAATATATCAAGAAAATGTTGGACAAAACGTTAAGAAAAATTGGAACAAAATCATACAATATCCAACAACAAAGAATTTATAGAACACTTAAAAAATCACTTTTGGACTTTGAAGTCCTTGGACATCAAACAAAATATCAAAGTAAGAAAAGTAAGAAATTATTACAGAAAATTCAGTATAAACTTTAAAATAATCATCTTTAAAACTATTGCAGTCTATTTCAATTCCATATCTTAAACATTTAAGGGACAAATTATTATTTTTTCAATAATTTTAACAATATGAGAAACTTTGTATGAACTTAAACTTAAAGGATTTTAATCCTCTTGAATTTTCTTAGAGTGTAAAGTCAGAGTAAAGGTAGAGTGGACTTTCTATAATTTATGTTGAAACCCATTTCGTTACATTGAAAATTTTGGCAAATCGGAAGTACGTACTTCTAAAACTATTATATATTTATTTTAATGTTTATTTATTTAATAACATCAGAAAATTCGGTTCCTAATAATATGAAATATATTAATTAACATGTATGCATTTTTATACCCCAACTCGTACTGCGTAAGGGATATATTAACTCTGCCATTCCGTTTGTAATCCCAATAAGGAGGCGTGGATAATACAGGTATAGAAAAATTCAAAAAAAAAAATAATTATTTAATCATAGTATCTTAGAGAAACATCTTAATTTTTATGATTTAAGGCGGTCTTCTTATTCAAAACCCGTTTTTTGGACCCTTTTTAAGAAAATTCTTATTTGAAAACGCAAAGAATAATTGAAAACTTTTTTTATTTATTGTATTACAAAAGGTTCAAAGTAAATAAAAAATTTTTTTGCCTCGATACGTGGGCTGTTCAAAAAGTAATGAGACTTCAAAGTTGGTGGTGAAAAAAAAGGTGTCGTCACGGCGGCCACGATTCCGGGTCTCCGGAGCGTCTGAAATGAAAAAACAAAACGGGGTTATAATCAGTATAGATGTAATTCTCGGGTGAACCTCAAGCTTAATTTTGTGATGATTTTTTTGACAAAATGGCGGCCATTCAAAAAAAAAATTTCAATTTCGGGTTTTTTTTTGTAGCTTAGTGTAAAAAAAAAATAGTAAAAAATTTTTTAAAATTATGGTCGAGGTTCACCCGAGAATGGTGACAATTCTGCGTCGATTCCATTTTGTTTCATGAAAATCGGTTCAGTTGAACTGGAGATATCATGGCCGCCAGTTCGAAAAACGTGGGTTCGAGATAAACGCGTTTAAAGTTTGAAGTAATTTTTTTGGGAAAAAAAAAAAAAAATCAAAAATGTTTAAATGCAGTTTTAAAGAGCTGACAATTTTTACTTACAAATATTAGTCGGCGATGCCAGCTCCATACAGGCCACCTTCCTCTTTTTCGTAGAAACTGCTTTCTGCTGCCCTCTCTGCTCTGCGAGCCGTTCTGCCAGCTTTTGATGATGCCGCAGCTCGAGTCTCTGATCGGTTCAATCTATCTTCATTGCGAGATAGTGCGTATTCGTATGCGTTTTTGCCAATCGCAATACCCATCAATTTTAAGTATGGGTATAAAACCGTCGTTGAAGAGGCACGTTGCAATGAAATTGGCCACTTCGATGGTGCGTGCGCCTGAGTTGATGTGTTTGGGCGAAAGTGACCAAAGAACAGAATTGTAGGACTCTTTGGAATTCTGAGTTTCAGATCCAAGGCATCTTTCAAGCAAATTATCCTCCCGACAGCGCTTCGTAAGCTGGTTTTATTACCTCAATCACCTTCTTGTCCATCAGACCTTGCTTCACAAAAAAGGCTGTATCTTCTAAAGTATTTCGAATTTCTAAAAATCCTTTTAGAGGCATATTCACAACTACCCAAGCTACAAATAAATGCAAAAAAAGTTGAAAAAAAAGTTGCTCAATGAGAAGACCCCCTTAAGCAATATGTACATAAACTCATTTACCATGATAATCAAGTCGTATTCACTGTTTTACAATTTTTCATTTTAGTAAATGTTTCGTAAGCCTTTTTTTTTTAGTAAAAATGGAAGGTATTGGCTAAAAATAATAAAAAATGGTTGAGACAAGGAGAGACAGAATATATAAATTTGTTTTTTAATTACTAAATTATATAATTACTTAATTACAAAATCACTTAATTACCCAATTAAACTACAATGGAAATTAAGTAACGACGTGAGATGACTAAGCCTTAAAAAAAAAAGGGAAAAGATTGTTGAATTTGATTACTTGGAAAATAAGCTTATATTATATCAAAATTTCTAAAAAAGGTTTTTTATGCAAAATGTCTTGCTCAATTCGAAGAGGTTTACAAATTTTGTAATCCAAGTCGAAAACTACTTCTGTTTTTTGTAATGTCACTCCAGAGCATTGTTTTGCTTATATCTTTAAATCCTAAGGATCGATTGTTGTAGTTGTTTTACCTAATATAGTGCTATTTAATTGCTACGCAAACATAAAAAACTTTTTTAAAAATTTTACTTTTTTGAAAATGCCCATACATATTTTTTATCAGCATCACCACCTGAGTCGATTTCCGTGTGTCTGTCTGTCTGTCTGTCAACACGATTGCAGTCGTAATTTCAAGCTACCGCGATAAAATTCAACACATAAATTTATTTTAAAAAACGAAGATCAAGTTCTAAAATGAGCCAAATCGGATGAAAAACAAGCCTACCTCCCATACAGAGTGACGTTATTATTACAGTACAATCTCTTAAAAATCCACAAAAATCAAAGAAATGCCTTCATATTTTACGTAAGCTTTGATCTTTAATATTAACCCTGACTATGAAAATTTGAAAAATAGGATGAAAACCATGCCTATCTCCTATACAAATTGGCTTTTTTTAAACGTAAAATTTCTTAAAAATCTACTAAATGAAATATTGCCTTACAACCGTCAATATGGCTTTCGTAGGGCCCGATCTACTGTAGATCTTATGGCGTTCCTCATGAAGAAATGGAACTGATATTTTAAGGACGTTTGACCCGACTGTGGCATAAAGCACTTGTGTCAACGCAATTTTGTGCTGATAATTATTTTGCTTCGTTGGATTGATGCGCATCTTGTTCGACTGTATTTTATCCGGAGAGTACACCGATGCAGGACTACTTACAGCAGTTCAATCACTAGCTTTATTTTCAGTTCTTATCAACCATCTTCTGTCGTTAACTCATAACCTGAATTATTCGTTTGCAGGTGACAGCAGCATTTTCTCATTCATATTTCTTCTAAAACCACCCAAACTCTTTGAAGATTTTGAAAAGAAAACTAATGAATGACAAACTTCTTAATGATATGATTCGCAAACGATTAAAACACAATACTTTTCATTTTTAAAAATATTTCGATTGAAATTTATTTTAAAAATACTTTTCATGAGAAACTGAAAGCAACGATTTTTTAAAAACGACAACAATGCCAACGAATGTTTGGCAATAATCGTTTGAAAAAAATCAATTTGAAAAATTGTTTAAAGTGAGCGATCTTTAAACATACTGAGCGAACGAATATTTCACAGAACGAATCTCAAACGTTCACTCAAAATTTATTTTGGACACTAGGAGGTTTTTCGCCTTAGACATATGCTGGCATGGGGGTCGCTGTCTTAAGATCGAATGCCAGAATTAAAAAAAATTTTGTGTGACTCAAGGGTGGACCCAAAAATGTTTTTTTTTTAACACTGTTTGTGCTTGTGATATAAGGGTATAAGGGGTCGTTGACTTAAAAATTTGATGTCACAATTTGGTTTCACAATAGGGTGGACCCTAAAAATGTATGTACACTTTCAGCATGTGCTTGCAGTATCGGAAGTCACTGATTTCGATTGTAATGCCAGAGGTACATACATTTTGGCACTAGGGTGAATCCTACAAATGTGCTTTTTGTATGGGGTTATATGGGGTCGGATTTTGAATCTGATGTCAGAGTTCAATATAGTATAAATGCAATTCCCGTTAACATGCCAAGTTCCAAATGAAAACAATTTTATATTGGTCAGTGAGACTGATTCGTTTTATATGCTCCTTGTGTAAAAAAATGCCTTGTCAAGAAAAGTACAAATATTACAGCTGCATGGTGTGTACTTCTGAGAAATAAGAGTTTTGCATACTGACTGGCTTGACGAATCAAGATTTAAATTTGCTAAAAACTGCGATCGATTCGTATTGAAGTTCCGTTTAATGAAGTGATGTAATTGAAATTGTTAAAGTAATTCTATTTTATCTGTTTAAGAATATTTCGATGAAAAATTAATAAGTATTTTTGTATCAATGTTTTTCTTTAATTCTTGGCTGCACTCCTAAATTAATTTTTTAAATAAAGGAGTCCACCCTAATGACAAAAAATTTTCTAAGTTCTGATATACGATTAAAATCACCAATCACTAATACTCCCATTACATGTCTAAATTTAAAAAAAAAATTTATAGTTGTCCACCGCAGTTCCAAATAATTTTTTTTTTTAATTCTGACATCAGACTTAAATCCGGTAATCCACTAATACTGCCAGCACTTAAGTATACAATTTTTAAAACAAAAACACTTTTAGGTGTCCATCCTAGTATCAAAAAAAGTTCTGGCCAAATCCTTCTGGAAGCCTTAGATCAAACTTGCCTTCATTCGTGCACTAGAAACCTACACAACTCATAAAAAAACCCATAAGTTATGATCCATAACACACTCAGAATATGAGTCCAACATGCGATCGCAATCGATTAAAATATAAATTCCGTATTGTATTTTATGCCGAATAATATTTGTGCTGCTGCTGCGCAATACTTCTCGCTCGTGAAAAACTCACTTTTTACTATTGTTTGCTAGTGAACGATTGAGCTCTGCTGGCTTCGCTTTAATTATCGTTCGTGAGAAGTATTGAAAATAAGTTTTTTTGTAGGGAACAATTAATGAGAAGTATTTTATTTTAATCGTTCTCCGCACTCTGATAAAATCAAAAGGAAGTGTTATTAATTATTAGGATACTGATTATTGAACTGAAAAATAAAAAATTCTTTACAAGAAGTCATGTGTGCTTAATCAAATGTCTATGTAGTTTTCTGTTATTTTCCTAATATATAAAATTAAAAAAAAAAATTGAGTAAAATATTTAAAATTTTTTTCTAAAATTATTTTTTACTTAGTACTTAGTTGGTAGTGATAAAACAACTTTAAAAAATAACGAACATTTTTAAACCTATGAAATCGAAGTGCTTTTAATCAAATGTCTTTAGCTGTTTTATGCCGAAAATTAAATAAAAGCTAAAATGGCTTCAAGATCTTTATTGTAACTTCTGGATCGGATTCAACGTCGTGAAATATTATAAGGATCTTATAAGGCATGATAATTTAACCTCTCAACTCTCTGGAGCAGTTACTTTGGAAAGTTTTCTACATAGATAAGCAATACAACACAACACAACAACAAACAAACAAGAAATTAAGTATTGTAAAGCACCTGAAAGCTATTGGAAAAAATTAAGAACTAAGAATATTGCAGCACTTTGCTAGTTTTATAACAGAATAAAAAAAATTATTACAAAAAATAGAAGAACTATTAAAGCAATACCTCGAAAAAACCACACATGAAAGCCCCTATTATGCATTAAAATTCTTATGATAGCCTCATCAAAATTCCATAGTTGCATTCTCTAAATGACTTCTGCTCATTCCAAACAATTTTTTAAAAATATCTTCATTAAATATTTAGCAATTCATAAACTTGCTGATACATTAAGTTCACACTTTAGAAATTAATTTAACTTTATAAATTCACTGATTCTTATCTGATTACTCCATAGAAATAAAATTTAATTTTATGTTCTGCGATGAATATCTTAAACTTTTTTCAAATATCAAAACGTAATTTCTATGTTTCAGGTTTAAATATGCATGAAACTTGATGCTTAACATCTATGGGCAACACTCAAATCATCATTGTTAATTGGCAACAAAGTTGATTCACACAGCGACAGACGAACAAACAGACCGCAAACTATAAATGAAAAATATTTGAGATCTTAATAAATAATAACTCAATATATATGCTAAGATTTTTAGTTTTTACGATCAAGATAGATTCCAATTAGAACGTGTTTTCAAGTTAACACCTTTCAGGATGCTCAGAGAATTTCATTAAGTTTTATGATGCTTATAAAGTATAAATATATTATTCATAATTTAGCTCCATTTAAGCTGTATCTCTCGCTTTTAGCTAAACTGATTTGCAGCTATTTTGATTAAGATTGACTTGAAAAAACAAAATAAAGAATTTATGCTGTCAAGATGCGTATTTAAAAAATAAAACATCATCATGCGGAATTCAATTTGATGAATAAATTACATGAATTTAAATTGTTTTAAAATGCTAAATAATGTCAAAGGAAATCATTTCAACTGAATGTGTATTAAGACCATAAACGTTTTTAATTGGTTTATCCAAGTTTTGGACATTATTTCCCAGCATGACTTTAAAATTATTGCTATCAGAATCTATTGACAATAATGTTGACAATGTTGATGTTGATGTTATTGTTTTAAGTCCGGATAAACAACTAACATGGCTTAATAGATATGATTGAGACACATATGTATTAGACCCTCTAAAATAATAAATGTTAATCCATGACATTTACGTAGATACATTTATTAATTTATATATATGCCATGTAGGGTGTAACAAATACAGCATCAGTTTTTGTTGAGTGCCTCTTGTGGTAAGTCAATATAAATTATTTTTAATTCATATCTCTAATTGGATATTGAAAAAAAAACCTGGTTGCAGCGTCTTTTCTTCGGTCACCGCATTGGTAAATGTGAAGGTCGCTGCTGCTTTATCTTCTTCTGTAGCATTGCAATGATGGTCCATTTGCATTGCTCGCTGTATTGCTGCTATTAAAAAGATGCTGTTTGTCTAATGTTGTCCGCAGTTGTTACTTGTTTGACACTCATTGGCTGCACAAGTTTAAAAAACACGTCATTTTTAATATCAAATACCGAACCTTGTTTATATTGTTGTTGTTGCTTTTGCTGTGCCGATAATTGCTGCACTGAAAAGAGTATAATTTATTATGAGTTTTTTTATTATTAATTGAAATAAATCTGTTTAAATTTCACAAAAACAAATGAAGATATTTAAGCCGTCGAGTTCGCTGATTAAGTCTTTCACATCCTTTAAATATCAAAAGCATTTACCAACGCCAACATTCTTTATTATTTGCTTTTAGACAAAGTTAAAAGATTTCTTGAAAATATCTATTAGTTTAATATATAAATAAACGCTTCCAAATGCTATGCAAACAGAAGACGTCAAATAAAGCTCGTGTTTTAAAGTTGCTTAACATTATTTTACTCGACTCTTTATGCGAATAGTTCAAACAGATTTCCGCAGCAATACCTTTTTCAATTTTTTAAAGAGTTCCAACGACTTTTTCAACGAATGGTCATTTAATTGTGCATTTAACACCGAAATATTCGGAGTGGAAACTAGAAAACCAATTGCGTTTTGCTGATTGAAATATCAACGATTTATTTTAAAGTTTTGGACTATTTTCAAAACGCAATTGGTTTTTAATAAAACATCTGCATTAATAATAATCTATGGACTGTAACGGTTGGACTTACCACTCTAAACACTAACTGCATCTTGCTGTATAACAAAACGTACACTTTCGATCGTGCGAGACACGATAAGCACTATATTTTTTCATTCCAAATTATACAGCAAGATGCATTAACTCTAAGCTCATGTATTGGAAAAAACGCCGCAAACTTTTTTCTTGACCCAAGAAACAGGGCATGAGTACTTCCATAATACTCTAAGATCTCAAACTCGATATCTTGGCACTTAAAAAGTTCAAATTGGGAATGGGTGTGACTATTATCAAAGCTTATCCGCTCATTAAAAACTTGTAGGTCCAGTTCTCGATCATTTGTGTTCAAACATTTCACAACACACACAATACAATTGATCATAAGAAGCTCGGTCAAAGTCCTTTCAAGGGCTGAAATGGCCATTTCGTTTTTTTTTATCCACTCATTAAGTAGAGACGGCACTCAACAATAAAAATAATTGCAGCACAAAACATGAGTTAGGTTGGACAAAGGGACTGAATACGTCCTATACAAGTCCAAAATCTAAAACGCGATACCTTGGTAGTAGGAAAGTCGAGATGCCGGAGAATTTAAGCCCCTTTAAATACTGGAGTTTTCTTTTCAGGATCCCGGGATTTCACATAAAAAAAAAATAAGAAGTATCTTCAGATTGTCAAGACGATTAGTGTTTAAGAGTTTTAGAAGAACCAGCAACACCGGTACTCCAAATTGTCAGATATTCTGACTCAGGAAATTTTGTGGTGGAGGCAATCGTAGTCGAAATTTACAGATTCCTTACGATTTTCTAACAACTACTTCCCCCAACGGTGCCTCTCATCAGCGGGTTATATTTGTAATTAAATGCGAACAAAACTTTCTGATGAAACATTAGACCAGTGGTCGGCACAGATGAAGCACATGCTTTGCCAAGAGTCATACGTATTCTTATGCTCTTTCACTCAATCGACAAACAACTACTGGCGAAGCAGCATTGTTTCGGATAATATGCAATTGTTTTGTCTCACTTTCACCTGAAATCTCACTATTGATTTTGCCGACCACTGCATTAGACCATTGATCAGCTAAAAATATTACTTTAAAAATAATTAAAAATTTTTATGTGAAAATAATAATTGAAGAATTCAAAAATTATTAGAGTTGTAAAACAAATATACTTAATTTACAAATTTAATTATCTTTGAGCACGATAAAAAATTAAAATGGTGTTCCAAATTTAAAAATGTCAGTCATTTTTGTAGTAGTACCTTAAACTGTTCTGTAAAAAATATGATTATTTTTTGTTTTTAAATTAATAAAACTTTGCTAGTCAATAATTTAATGATTAATTAATGAATTTTATATCAATATGTTAGTTTATGTTTCCTTTATAAATGGACTGGACATTTTTTAATTTCAATTATTAAAAAATAAAAAAATTATTATAAATGATCCCGATCGAAAAAAGCTTCCGGGATTGGACTCCCTACTTGGTACCTTTGAAAGTGTCACTAAAGAGCACTTTAGTACTAGAGTCTGAAATTAGGCACAGAAGTGAATATTATTAAAACTTAAAAGCAAATCAAAATTAAGTCCTTATCCGATAACGAACCGTGGCATGAGTCATGGAACTTGCTCATTTAAAATGCTATAGATTAATCCCGAGTTGCACATTATATCCGCTTGTATTATAATAAACGAACTATTTCTTTTATGAAAATGATAACGCATTAATTTCCCACTCACAAATAAATTCGATATAATGTTAACAAACACCCCAAATGAGCTTAAAATGTAATTTTTTTAAAGATTGGTTTTTTTAACTGTTATAACGAAAAGAATAATTGTTGGTATTTGTTGTTATATCTTTAAAAGTGTATTTAAAACAACAACTAATTATTTTATATTTATAGCATCACACGTATTGCATAAGGGTTATACACAAATTAAATTTTTCACTTCGTTTGTAATGCCCATAAGAATGTGTGCCTGATCATTTATAATTTGTCCTCTATCCTAACGTGAAATCTGACCGCGATCTGTCATTTATTTTGCTTACAGTGCTCTATTTCATTATTTAGTCAGTTGGTCAACTTACAGTGAATCGACTTTATCAAAAACACATGCCTATTAGTGGTATAGTGCATTTAAAAGTAGTCGAGATGTGGTGGAAGATTTGTGTTCTAAAAAATCGTAAAATCTTTTCAATTTTGGCAAAAATTAATCAAATTACATAAACTTTTTCACATATGCTTTGATTTTTAATATACACGCTAAGTTTTTATTTAGCACAATCGAATGAAAACCTTCCCTACCTCCTATGCAAAGTGACTCATCAAAACAGAAAAGTCTTTATAAATATAATAAAAACTAAAGTATTGATTTGATACTTTCTTTATACATTAGATGTGATAAGCCCTTGGCTGCTACACCTCACTCCAGTAGCATAGCTAGGTCACTCATTACCCTAATGACAAAACATCGCTCTCAAAACTAGAGATCGAGTTTTTTGACTTACCAAAATAGGTTAACTTTGTTTGATAAAGTTCTGATGGTCCATTAATCTTAACCTGAAATTTTTATTAAAAAAAAAAACAAAGCATTCAAATTTAAAAAAGTTTAACGAACAAAAAAGCCTGGGGTAATGAACTACCCCATGTAGTAGCTGTGGGTTAGATTAACCCATTAATGACGAGAGTCCAAACACTTTTTTGAGGTAAGGCCAACGGAGTCAATTAATTTATATTTTTTACCAAAAACAAAGTTACATATATGTAACATTAGTCTTTAATGGGCTTAATTGAACTTATGACGAACATATTTTTGCAGATTATACAGAAACATTTTAAAGTCGACTAAAAATTTCGAATATCCTTTAACACAGCCGCGGGCGTATTTTACCTTCGGCCCAGTCGAAGATCGTTCCTTACCAGCAAAGATTTAATTATGAAATCTTGCATTGATAGATATATTCCAACATAGGGCATTTTTAAGTTGCATTATTTTCTATAAGCATAAAAATATTTTAAAATTTTTAAATCGATTTACCTCGTCAGAGTATGTGAATTTGACTTGAACTCCTTTGCTTTAAACTTCCTCATTCATGAATTTAAAGCCATCAAATGCGTTGCTTATGTCTTGCGTTTCGTTCAACTTATTCTTTAAAATCTAAGAAAATTTTTTGTGTCTTTTTTCACTTCATTCACTACTTTTTTAACTGCAACATTTTGACGCTCTTTGACGTATGTTACTCAGTTCCTTTACGTACCATACACCGAACTGTTGTGCAATTTTCAGCACTTCCATCGAAAACCATTCATCAGTCAATCCATCATACGTTGAATTTACATTATGTACAAAATAAGTTTGCTGACCAAACCTTTCATTTCAAGGTTTAGCATAAACATTGGAAACGCTTTACGAGCATACCAATAACGATGCTTCTTTAAACCAACAGTCTGTTCTTAAGCAAATCTTTCGAATTTTTGGTAATTAACCAGCTGTGGTGAAACGTCTGAGTGTCCACAATTACCACTAAAACCATTCATATGACCTCAATTTCAACACGCCTACAGCAGACTTTAATGTTGCTTTTGGTAATTTGTCGCATACATTATTGACTTAAAGCCTTTCTTTGAAATGGCAAACGTGCAACTTGTTAACATTTTTTTTTTTTAAGCAAATTTTAAATGCCAAGACAAACATGATCAGTTCAAGTAGCAACGTTTTTTGCTGCAACACTTTAAATTAACTTTTATTGGTTTTTAGATTAAGACTATTAAAGCAAGGTTCTAAAGTATGTATCATGGTCAAGGAAGTAGCAATTATTTTTGCACTTGCATGTATTTTAAGTTCAGCTGGAATTAGAACCATCCACTGTAGCATGATGCCGCATAGCTAAAATCTTATAAGTCATGCTGCAAGCCATGGTTCACAAGATTGAAATATATTTTGTTAAGCTTCCTTAACACTTTGTGTCTGTTAGTTGTCTTAATTAATCTCTTAGCAAAGTTATTTATTCCAAAATATAAGCTCAGTACAACTGTTGTCAAGGTTAACATTGATTGCGTTGAAGCTATTGGCACTCTTATAGCTGAACTGACTCATAACGCTTGACTTTTTTTAATGACTGTAGTCAGCAGCAATGCCCTGTATGGGTAACACAAACATTGACCTTGCCACAGTGTCTGTTGCATGCATTTGTGTTTCGCTCTGTGCTGCTGCCTCTTAAATGGTTCTGCGAAATATGCTAACTAAAACCGTTTATATCCTAAAAACTAATTTACTAGTGACGATGCTGTTGCGAGTAACTCATCCACTGCCTAATGAGCTGTTATCATTCAGCCAATTTAATTCCATTTCTTGACGCCTGTTCTCCTCACTGCCTTGTTCTCATACCACAGTCAGTATTAAGAATTGCCTTTAATAATTGGCATTTAACAACTAATGTAAGATAATTCATTGAGATTATTTAGCTGCAATTAAGCCAAAGTTTGAGCTGCTTATGTAATAAATTCTCAAAATTAATCATCATCTGCATTAATACAATACTAGTTCTTGACAAATAACATTTGTTAAAGTGCATGTCAATGTTGCATGCCACGATTGCGGTTGCGGCTAAGGTAATAATGATAATGGTGATAATAATGATTATAACTTAAGTCAGTCATTATGATGACGATGATGCTGCAGGCAATGACTGGTAGTTATGCTCAAATGAATTCAGCTTATGCAGGCGCCAGTGAATTACAGCAGAATTACTTAAGCTCTAGAGAACATATGAACAGCTTTTGAATAAAATGGTATAAGTCCACTTTTGGAAAAAAACACAGGTTAGTCGTTGGACGCACAAGAGAAGCGAAGCTTTTTCACAGTTTCATAGATTTGATGATTTAACAGTTTTTTTTTTTTAATAAAATAACTTCTGAATTCAAAAATTTAAAATAAAATTATTTAAATAAACACACGTCAATATTAACACCAGAAAATTGTATTATATTTCATTATTATTTTATTTATTTTATTACATGTTTTATTCATTTTTATTTAAAAACACTTGTTAATATATCCTTGGCACTTCGCAAAAACAAAACAAAAGCATGTACCAGCAAAAAAAAAAAAAACAAATTCTTTACTGACCGTGAGGATCGATCCTGTACTCGATCGATTCATAGTTCTACACTTTTCCCATCGATCCAAGCAGCTCTGTTGAAGTTATTGCATTTATATTAAATGCTTATGATGTTTTACTATGTTTATTGATGTTAACAGAAGCAGCACTATAATGTAGTAATAGATAATTATGAATAGAGAATGATGACCAGTATTGTCAATTGAATATTTCAAATAGTGGTGGATTGAGACTTAAATGAGTGGTTGATTTTGAAAAATAGAGGTAGATCTTATCTTCTTACGAAAAATTCGACTGAAGTCCTACAGCAAGACATAAAAAAAAATCATAAGAACATAATATATTACACAATAATATATAACACAAAATAATATTTTTCACGCTTGATTAGTTTTATTGCAAATAATTCTCATATAATATTTTAAAACAGTACTGCATTCACTCTTTATATACGTTATAAGGAAAAAATATTGACTATAATAAAATTTCCGAAATCGGAACTATTATGCAGTTATTTTTATACAAAAATCTTTAAATTAAGTCTGAATTAAAAAAGTGGTATCTTTTTTAATATGAAGAAACTATTTCATAAACATTTGTTTATGTCAGATTTAAGGCCAAAGTGTTTTTAAAATGGTTTTTAATTCTTCATTCTATGTATAACTGAGCTTAGAAATATGTATAAGTTACTAAAATCGTATGTATCGCTATACTGGCGTCATAAGGAACAGTGCGGCATCTACATTTTTCAAATTTCAAATTATTTTTTTGATGTGACTGATAAATAGAACAATTTTTTAAATAAGCCCTGGTTGTTTTAATAACAACCAACAGTTTATTAAATACAAAATTCAATTCGAAGCATTTTATGGACAGTGTGTGGTTTTATCAATCTAGCGGGACAAAATTCATTCTAAAATATAGCTAATAAACACGTTAAACAATGTGCAAAATAACAAAGGAATGTAGGAAGTAGCTTAGTAGCTTACTCGTTATATTTAAAACGTTAGTCGAAAAGCGGTATTTTTTGGGTATTTTAAAATTATTTCCAAGTCAGCAGTTTTTGTATTAAGTGTGTCGATCAAAGTTGTGAACTTTTATAATTCTTTTGTAATAGAAGATTTTTTCTGAAGATATGCATATAATTATTCAATTAAATTATTTGCTTAATAAACCCAGGTTATTAAAATGAACCCTAGAAAGCGTCGCAAAAATAAAAAAAAAAAATATAATTTGTTGGAATGCCTGAAACTTTATCCGCATTTGCACACGTTTGAATAATAGTTTTTACTACTGCAAATTTTAGAAACTTTTATAAATATTTACATTCTAATAACAGTCCTCAATATATTAAAAAAGCAACTCTACGATGTCGTACAAAATAACAATAGCCCATGATCAGCAGTAGTTGAACCTGAATGCATTTTTAAATTCTATTTTATATTTCAAGGTTGAAAATTTTAATAAACTATGATTTAAATTATGAGAATTTATATTTTTCTTTAGACAATTTAATGAAGAGGTAGTTTCAAATAGACCCCCAATTCCTGAACAATTTTTTATAAAGAATGGGAAACACCTTAAAATAATTTAAAATTTTGTACTGCTAGATTGGCCAAATCTCGCACTGTGCGATATTTAATCAAACGTGACTTAACAAAAATGGAAAAATTTCATCATTCAGCACGTCTAAAAGAAAAAAGGAATATTCACGCATAATACTAGTTAACTCGGTAAATGTACTTAGCTAAGAAGGTATTTTAAGAACAAATTTGGGGTCGCTGATGACTAAAAGGATATTGATATATTTTCTAATGAAGCGTTTTTGAGATATCAGCAAAAAAACGGCTTTTTATCTCTGTTTCCAGTTTTTGCAAAAAGTATCAAGAACTATGAAATCAAAGATATGACATGTGTGTCAATTGAACTAATATTTTTTTAGTTATAGCCTCCTAAGAAGAAAAACAAAATGGAGTTTTACCGTTTTTTTAAATTTCATATTTTATTTGCCATAAATTATAATTAAAAATATTTTATTATATTATAAATTTTTTAAATTTTTTTCTCTAATTAAAAGTTGAACACATTTTTTTTTTTTTTTTGCAAAAATATTAAGCCTAAGTTTGTTTAAACCGGAGTAAAAATGTTAAAGTTAAGACATATTAAGGAAAAAGCATACAAATCAGTTTTCTACTGAAGCTTTTGGTCGGAAATATTGCTTTTCATTTTTAGTCTTAAACACTAATCGGTTAGCATACTAACAATAACAAAGCAAACAGCCTTACAACAACTTCTATGCTTTTTTTAATTATAAGAAAAGCTTATAAATTATAAGAAAAGAAACGGCTCCAGCCCTATCTTCGCTACGACCATGGTAGGATTTATAATATTATGGTAAAAGCGAATGCATAATATTTACATATGTACATTACGTTAAGGACCTGGAATGCATAGTATTTAGAAAACCATTAGCATGTCTTTAAAAATATTTACAATATTCAACAGCCCCGAACTGGGAGTACTTATAAATCAAATGCTAGTGGGCAGGATTATAAGTGCAAGTCTCGGTGAAGCATCTACGCTAAGATCTGTACCAAGAGGAACTCCTCAAGGGGGGTTCTCTACTCTGGAACCTAGCGGTAAATGAACTGCTGGAGAAACTGGAACGGGAGAGGTGCAAGGTGATAGTTTATGCAGACGACATTGCTATTGTCACTTCTGGAAAAAAAATATATATCTACACTTCGAGACATTATGCAAAACGGCCTTAATACTCTTATCCAATGGGTAAATAGCTGTGGACTCGGCGTCAATCCTGAAAAGACGGATTTAGTAATTTTCACAAGAAAACACAATCTACCAACAATTAGTCCTCCTCCTAGTGGCAAGCACTAAACAAACAAACACACCACAACATACTTCGCTGAGAGCAAAGATCAGCGGAGCTGTGCATTAGCGGAGCACTAAGAACCACTCCTACAGACGCATTAGACACTACGTTCCACCTTATACCACTTGATATCCTAGTAAAACAGATAGCTACCAATACAGCCATCCGTCCAATACAGGCCACCTCTCAATGGAGGGAGGGCACATTAGGACACTTTAGCATTAGGAAGTTCCTTCCTCCTATACCCAAATCCGTAGACTACATCACACAAAAACTTTTCTTTGACAGGAAATTTGATGTATCCATTCCCTCCCGCGAAGAGTGGGCGATTGGAAACCTTCCACCAAACAATTTTATTTGAATCTACACAGATGGATGAAAATTAGATGGCAAGGTTGGAGGAAGTGTCTACACTGACACATTGAACATTAATCTAGCCTTCAGGCTCCTCGACCATTGTAGTTCTTACAAGTGGAAGTAGTCACAGTACATGAAGCAGCAACTTGGCTTGATATGAATGCAATATCCTCCATGGATATCTACATACTATCTGACAGTTAGGCCGCCTCGAAAGCCCTAGAATCTGTTAAAACAACATCCAAAATAGTACTTCGCTCTCGCAGATCCCTAAATGAGATGGCAGAGCAGCTCAAAATACTCCTATGCTGGATTCCCGGACATAGAGGCTTTCCAGGAAACTGAAAAGCAGAACTCGCTCGCACCGAAACAACCAAACAACTCTCGATAGAGAAAGAAAGTATTGCTATATCCCTCACCACATGTAAACTACTGACAAATGAGCTATTCCTAAAAAAAGTCAACAATAGGTGGTCAACGAGGAGCACATGCCATACAGTGCGTCAGGTTTGCCCAAAAATCACCCAAAACCGCTCAAAAGAACTGATCTCCCTCAGAAGGGATCATATCAGTACTATGATAGGTATCCTAACAGGACACTGCCTAATAGGTAATCATGCACGAAGATTAAACATCCTCCACAACGACTTCTGCAGAAGCTGCAGAGATGAAGAGGCGAAGGAATCTACAACACATCTTCTTTGCACTTGCCCAGAGCTACCTAAAAATCGCCACCTTTTACAAAGATCTTGATGATCTCTCAGATTCTTCGGTCTACCGAATCCTTAGCTTTGTCAACAGCTCGAACTCGTTTAAATAGAGAGGGAAATTAGCCCATGATATCACAACAGGCCTTATTGGCCGAAGGGAGACAGCCGCTTCAATCTAACCTAACCTAATAGCCCCGAAATTATGCAGACGCATAGTATATCACAGTACGACACAATAGATGTAACGGCAAAATAATTGCAGGTCGACGATTTACCTGTAATATATAAACATACAATAAAAAAAAGAATGTCTGAGTCTTTTGGCGCTTTCTAATTTGCTCAGTCTCAAACACCAGAGGGACCGTAGCATAAATCCCTGGAAAAACCATTAAAAAAATTCTCAACCCGCTCATCCACTTAGCATGAACATTTGTATTAAGCGATTTTCCAGTACGTTGAATCTTTTGAATCTATCTATATTGCTCTATCAAGAACACCAAAGGGCACTGTACTACAAAATTCACAAAAACACAGCAAAAAAAACTCCAAAGCCACACATCCTATTAGCATTACCGGGTACACTGAGTCTTTTGGCGCTATCTTTTTTGGTATATATTGAACACTAGAGAACGTCAAACACAAATCAGTGGACGCAGTCACAAATGAGGATCAACCCGTGAATTATCCGATTGAGTTTTTAAATTTATTAAAACCATTTCTAATGTCACCTCACATATATACTTCATCTTTTTATTCTTTATATAAATGATATCATTTTTTTTCCCCCCTCACAGTTATTGCTTGTTATATGCTGATGGTCCCAAAATTTTCTGTAGTGTTCAAACCTCGTCGTATTGCGAATTTCTTCAAAATGGCATCCACAAACTTGATAATTGGAAATCTTTATCTCTTCCTAAATTTTGAGAAATGTGTTTTCATTTACTACTCGAGGTCTGCTAATTTTTCACATCATATCATATTGCTTCTTCAAAGTTAGCATCTATTAATCAGTCTTAAGACCCTGTTGTTTTCTTTGATGTTAAATTTTCCTTCGCCTCACATTTGGACTAATTATTCCAAAGACATATGGCATGCTGACCTTTATTCGTTATAATGGCTTTTGTTTTTCATACTTTGAACCCTTATACTTTGAAAGTATTGTTTACAAGTTTGGCGCGCTCTAGATTTGAGTATAAGGCTGTTGTTTGGTACCCACAGTATTCGACTCATAAGATGAGAATTGAACGCGTCCATTAATCATTCACTTGGTTTGCATTGCGTTCTCTTAATTTTGAAGGTTTTGAAGGTGTCTCTTAATTGGTCTTATATCTTTGGAGATTAGGAGAAATATTTTTTTTTTTTACTTTTTATTCATTATATCATTACTGATGTCGTCAATGGTACGGAATTGTTGGAAATTATTAGTTTTTATGTGCCTGCTAGGACTCTTCGAAATTTCGAAACTTATTATTTGGAAATGTGCCGCGCTAACTATACTGCAGATGAGGCTATGTTTAGAGCTCTAAATTTGTTTAATATCACAAATTGCATTTATAATTTCGATTTTTCTATATCTAAGAATCAAATGAGAATATTTCTTAATGTCATTCTGTAACATTATTCTTAACTAATCAATTATTCACTGTTATAGTCTGCAATCAATTTTGTTCATAAACTAATGAAGTTAAATAAATAAATAAATAAAATCTAACGACTTTCCACCACACACCATTACACGCTTGATAAAAACTTTTAAGGACAACAATATTGGGCAAAGGGGTGTCGAACAAGCAACTGAACCAAAAATGTATAAAGGAATCATTCACAAAATTTGGAAAATCAGACGTTTGCAACAAAAACAATTAAATGCTTGCACCAAAAACAAACAAAACTTTTAACTTAAAACTTTAAAAACTTTTCATAGCAAGACCAAAAGTAAAGTAGAAGACATGGACAAATGTAATCTGATTTACAAAATACAATGCACAGGTCACGGGTCAGGCATATGCATGAAAGTATATGTTGGCACAACAAAATTAAAATTAAAAATGAGACTAGTATCACACAAATCGGACTTAAAATCTAACCATCAACACAAAAAAGGGCTTGCGGCCCACTGTCTGCAAAACAACCACACACCGGACTTTGAAATTATAAAAATACTGCAACAAGATACAAACAACGCGACTAGGTATACACTGGAGATACCCCACATATTAAACACACCAACAACAACACTATTGAACTACAAAACGGACACCGATAATTGTTTTCATATTTACAAATATTTGACAAAACATAAACACGGTGCACGATAAAGGTGGCAAACCTCTAGTTTTTTTAAAAATAGTTTAAAAATAATTTAATTTTTAATTTATTAAAAAATTGTTTGTGCTGTTTCTACATATTTAAATATTTGTGCAGGTAAATAGACTGCTAAACTGAAATTAACTGCTAAACTAATATCTCAACGATTTCTAGCAGTAATTTTTCCATAGAATAAACTCAAAAAGAAACAAAATCTAAGTGAATTTTTTAGTTGCCCGATTCACTTAAAATAAGATTTATTTCCTCTAACTGTAATAAATAAAAACAGAAATTTATTGTTATTATGTAAATTAAGGTGTTAAAATATGATGACAGAAAAGCAAGGAATATAAGTAACATTTTTGTTTATATATGAATATATCAATTGTTAAAAATATAAAGATTAGTATTTCGTCAACGAGTGATAATATACGTATGTATCATATTTTCAACATAGCTAACCTGTTTTGGAAAACATGTTTCAAATTAGAATGCAGTAATTCATATTTAAGTCTATCTAATTTGTTTAAATATTTTTGCTATTTCATAGATTTTACCTATACAAATATCAAACTTGCACTTTTATCTATAATAACCAGTCGAAATATATAGTGATATATATTAATAGTGATATGAATATTTATGAAATGGATTAAATAAAAACAGGATTTAATTGTATTTGGTCATTATATTCAATGTATTTTGTATATTGTGACAGCCGTGGCGTAGTGGGTAGAGTGTGTGGCCCATACGCCAGAGAACCCTGGTTCAATTTCCATCTGACACAGAAAGTATTTTCAATTTAATTAATTTTTCTGTTCTGCCGTCACCTCTCTGCAGACAATTGCACATCTCAGAGAGTAAAAACTGCCATGAACAGCTTCTGGAGAACATAAGGCGTTCGGAGTCGGCATAAAACTTGTAGGTCCAGTTCTCGATCATTTGTGTTCAAACATTTCACAAGACGCACAACACAATTGATCATAAGAAGCCCGGTCAAAGTCTTTCAAGGGCTGAAATGGCGATTTCGTATTTGTTTTTTTTTTTTTAAGCATTTAAAATCGTTTTGTAAAAAAGGTAATAACAAATTGTCAATTTATTTTCATTTTTAGCTTAAAAAAAGGTGCATTGTGTTGCAATACTAGTATGACGAAAAACTCGATTTTCTTCTGTTTTATTTTAACCCTTCCTATGTTGAATTATTTTGCCATCATATTCTACATTTTATATTTACAAAATGTTCAGTTAATGTTTCGTAATCGTTAGTTTCGTTGTTAGTTAATTATTAAATTTCATAATTACTCGATTACCTAATAACTTAAGTGCCCAATTGAATTAAAATGAAAATTTAAGTAACGTAACGTCACGCCAGATCAATAAGCTTAATAACAAAAAAACGTGAAAAGATGTTTAAATTTGGTTACTTGTAATATAAACTGATATTATTTCAAATCCTTCTAAAAACATTTTTATACAAAGAAGTCTTGCCCAATTTGCAGAGTTTTGCAAATTTTGTAACCCAAGTCAAAAACTACTTTGGTTGTAACGTCACGCCAGAGCATAGTTTTGTTTATATCTTAACACCAGTGATGAGCACACTAATCCTAATATATAAAAGGCAAGCACGCTGCTCTGCACCCGATATCGCTCAAACTGTAATTTTTTCAAACGTTTTTTGCGATAAGCCTGAAAGTACGCACAAAAAATTCAGTTGATACTTATCAGTGACATGCTTGCGTTTTATGTATGTGCATACTTTCAAGCTGAACATTTTTCAGAACAGTATGTTGTAAAAGCACTGTAATAATGGCAAAAAATGATTACAGTTTAGCGTTAATGCTTCCAACCCGTCGTAGGACGCGCTTTTATACTAGTACTATTATATTTTCCGTAGTTTTGTTTAACAATCAAGCTTAAAGCATCAAGTAGTGTGGACCTTTTAGCATGAAGTCTCAGCGCCAACTGATTGAAATAACTAATTGTCGGTGTCATGGTTGAATTATAAGGTTGTCGCAAGGGTGAGAGTGAGTTCCACAATTGTCAAATCGAAGCTGACAGCTCATAGAAATCTGCAAATGCTCTCTTTTTTCATCCGCTCTTCTTTCGTATTCATTCGCAAAATTGGCTGATTTTGACAATTATGGGTACTGAAAGGAGATTGCGATCAGCCCTCCGACAACCTTATAATTTAACCATGGTCAGTGTTTATATATGTGAGACACGAGAGCGAGTTCGTAATCAAGTCTCTAGCACTCGAGCCACTACACGCTCTACTCTGCTTTAAATCCTTTGGGTCGATTGTTGTAATTCTTTTACTTTTCTAGTAGCACTACTTAATTACTGCGGAAATACAAAAAACCATTTTTAAAAATTTTACTTTTTCATACTTTTTTTAATATTTTTTCGCACAAATCGTACGTAACACCAGTTTGAAAATGTCCATATGTAATGATAAGTTGCAATTGTGTTGGTAATTGATGTTCTCTGCAATGCGTGAACCGTTTTTATTTCTGAAAACTTCCCATGAAAAGTGATGTCAATAACAAGGTTTTAGTTCATGAGTTATAGGCATTTTAGTGAAACTTTTCCTAATCTACTAATACATATATATAAAAATTTATTGCTGTGCGTTTGTTTTGCTAAAATTCGAAAACGACTGGGACGGTCGATTGAGTTCAAATTTTAACAGTAAATGTTTCCTTTATTTAAATAGCAGTAAATGCGATATAGATTGGAAATAATGAAAGGTAATAATGGGGCGTGGCATCTCCCATACAAAACCAAGCATCCCAAAAAGGATATCTTATTCGATATCTGGCCGATTCGCATAAAATTTTGTATATAGGATACGGTAAGTGCTTAGAAGCTATATATTTTGCTCTATATCGAACACCAGATGGTGCTATTGTGTAAATTGTGTTGAAAAACGATTAAAACTCTTAAACCGCTCATCCGATTAGCATAAAAATTTGTATATAGTGGTTTCAGGGCAAGACGACTATTATGGCGATATTTTTTTTACTTTACCTTGTACATCAGATGGCACTGTAGTTCAAATCTTTTAAAAATACGCGATAAACTCTTAAAGCGTATTTATGTATTCCGGGTATTCCTGGTAGTATACATATAAAAATAAGTTGTTTTGTGCAAATTATTAATGTTCTCTACAATACTTCAACCGATTTTGTTTCTGGAGATTTCCCAAAGATTAGAAAAATAATGAAGGGGACGGTGTTGGTGATGGAGCTGCATTCTCCACGTCGATATTATCCTCGATGCTTACCCCAAAAGTTTGCCTAGCAGGACTAACGGCAAATTTCGTTTATAATTTGTCCAAAAATGTTTATATTTTGATGTTAACATTTACATGTTCGCAAAATTATTGTTATTTGAATATTATATGTTCTCAGAAGTTGTCATTTTTACAGTCGCCTGTTTTATTTGTCTGAATTGTCGCAGTTCTCGAGCTATTGGTGAATTCTGCTCAGTTTTGTTCACAAGGAGACGTTTTGGTCTTTGTTGGATATTGTTAATTTCCCGTTGTTTTTTTCAACAAAATTATTAA
Source organism: Coremacera marginata (assembly GCA_914767935.1). Taxonomy (NCBI): domain Eukaryota; kingdom Metazoa; phylum Arthropoda; class Insecta; order Diptera; family Sciomyzidae; genus Coremacera; species Coremacera marginata. Next base: position 132,660,961 of record OU612044.1, read on the forward strand.
CAAAAACACAATTTCTAATAAATTTTTAGTTAAAATGACTTCACTGAATCCATTTTCTTGCTTCAACTAACACCAAATCAGTTCTATTAAAAATTGGACAAATAACAAAACAATCCAGCACATCTGCTGTGTATCAAATTTAATGGGTTGAAGACCATGGTATTTAATGGTAATCAGTCTACCGAAATAGCAATTTACACATTGAAAACATAAATTACTGTTATGTTGTGAACCGTAATAGGCCTTTTTATTAAAATCTGAATCTAAACTTTTTTTGAGGAATGTTACTACGATATTTGTCGACAACACATTACCTACTATAAGTGTCTGAACTTACACACGCGCTCTTCAAAACACTTTTTTGTTTATAATTCAATAATAAATGTTGAGTTTAAAAACATGTGTGAAATGATGATGACAATTCTGCAGTGTATGGGTAAAGGAGTAAATGTCATTTTATTGTGATTTCCATATATGTCCATAGATGGCTTCAGTCAGGTGATTTCCATGTTTGGGTAAAGAGAAATAGTTTTATGATTTTATGACGCTAGTGAGAAAAAAGAACACCGAGAAAATTGAACGCCTTAAATTCAAAGAATAAAAGTTCTTGTAAAACTGTAACCAAAATATCTTTGCCACAAGGAAAATATCGTTGCAATAATGATTTATCCCTTAACTATGCAAGTGCTGCATTATCGAAACAAAAGACTGATGTTCTTTGAAGCTAAATCAATGAAACAATCTTTGCAGTGAAGATAAAATATTTACTATAACGATTTAATTCTTTGTTAACAAGGAATTGAAAAAGTGAGTAAAATCAACAACTTTTCTTTGTTTTTTATTGTGAGAGTAAGCTTCATTGTTTCAAAGACAAAGTCTGTTACTTTAAAGAATGTTTTCTTCAAAATCATATTTGTATACGAAGAATAAGAAAATTGTGTGCGAGTGCCAACATTGAATAGTCCGCCACAGCAGCGCTTTATTCTTGCCCCTGTCAACGTATAAGTATTTCTTTTTAGTTGTGAAAAAGTGAATTAATGCGCGAATTAAGTGAAAAAGTTATATATTAAGTGCATTCAAGTGTCAGTTGTATACAGTGCAGTGTTTTCTTTTTGTTATATAGAAATATTTCCCTATTTATTTGAGGGTGTGCAGTGATCTATAAAAAATGCTAGTAAACATAACCTCAAATGAAAAAAGGGGGAGTTTGAACATTACAATTTAAAAGATATGTACTTAAAATCAAGGACCAAAGTTTTTGGTTTAAAGCATATTTTTTTGGGAATCTAACAGTCTGCGTCTTTGCCATAACGAATAAAAGTCTTTGTGCCAAAGTGCATTTTTTTTACTTTTATGACTTGTTCCCATGCTTTTTTAAAGACATACGTCTTTGCCACAAGAACTAAGGTTTTTGATATAAAGTAACTCGCGGCAGCTTAAGTACAGAGCTTTCTCCCTGACGCCCAATTTTTATTGTTGACAGACTCCACTTTAGAGAATATTGTAATAAAAACGACTAACATAAATCGATTCTAATTACCTCAAAAAATTATCCCCACTCCAATAAGAGCAAACATTTTTTTTAAAAAGTTTTTGATGAAGAGCTATCTTTTGAAGACATTACTCTAGTTCTGGCTTATGCTCTCAAATACGCATAATCAACCACGCTAATATGTAATCTACAACTTGCATCGGCCTTTCATCCGCATTAAGAGTTTGGAAACATAGGCTTTGATACGTATTGTAGTTGCGGTCCCTGGCGATGTAGCCAAAACGGAACTAGCAAATATCCCACACAAAAGCCATCTTCGCCTTCTCTGATACAGAGATGAAGGATTGCAAAGAATAACTTTCTTGTAAAAGACATTAACCTAATTCTGGCTTATGCTCTCAAATGCGTGAAAAAACCTTGGCTGTGCATATATACAACCACCACAACTCGTTTCGCATCAAGAGTTTGGAAACATAGGCTATGACACGTATTGTAGTTGTTGTCCTTGGCGATGTAGCCAAAACGGAACTATATTAATTTCATAAGAAAAAAGTTAACCTCACAGAAACTAGGCAAAAAGGGCAACCAGTAGTAATTGCTTAGTTCTGGCTTACTGTCAAAATGTGGTCAAAAGGGTACAAGTCAGATCTTGTTTGATAAAAGGGGTCAATATCAACAATTTCTATATTTCAATACCACTAAATTTTAATATCACTACAAAATGCACATGTCTATGCTCGAGAAATATTATAGCAACCAGCAATTTCTACAAAATCTGATTTTAATTAACCCGCTATTTGTGAGAAGGTCTTAAATTTTGTAATTGCAATTTTGAATATTTCCAAAATTTGACATTTACCCTTTTACCCCAACATCACAGAATTAGCATTGCAAAATTCAACAAAAATAATTCAGAGTGTATAGATCACGAGCTAAGTTAAGCTTGGAAATAAAGCGAAAGAATTGACTGACAACCCAAATTATGTCTTTACCAATAAGAGCAAAGAGTATTTAATGACACTTACTAACAAAACAACATTATAGTATCAAAAACCGTTTTATAAAACATTAAAGTCTCCAACTCTAACTTCGTAATAAAATCAATTATGTAAATTTTTAAATACTTATCAATTAGAAATATTTAAAATGAAATAAATGGCAATAAAATTAAAACTCTTAGCAAACGAAATAAAGAGAAAAACCAAAAGAAGATCCTAATACAATGTAGATGCATCTACATAAAATATCTGCAGCAAAAAGGTTGACACTTTTTCACACACTGTAAAAAAATGAAGCAATCAACAGCGTGCGGCGCTTCATCGTCACATTGCAAATAGCTAGACACTTTAGAAAAAAAAAACTATGTATATAAAATTGTAAGCATTCATAAAATACACGATGATAGAAGCAGCAATATAAGAGCTGAACATTGATTGCAAAGATCAACATGCATCAAATGGAAAATGTTAAATGTCTACTTTATTGCAGAGTTACCGGGAGAGCAGAAGGGAAGTCATACATGTTTTTACATGTGGCATTGCAAGGGGCGCAGATGCTAGCCAAGAATTAGAATAACACAGTTAGTTAATATGCGTCAGAACTTATCTATTACACTACATTTTTTTTTTGTTTTTTTGAGCCAACTACTTACAAACTAATGCGTCCTCTGCTTCTAAATACTATTGCGCTGGCTGACCTTCTTACAGCAATTAATTAGCAAACATTTTTAATTTATGCAGCGCAATGTTGCTTGCGAAGATTTCTTCGTAGGAATTGCAAAAGAAGTAGAATAGATAAAGAAAACTGGTTAAAGTTATGTAATTTTAAGCTGCAGCCGCAGCAACAACTGACATTTATACTTGTATTTGTACCACAATTTTACATTTTATTTTTTATGTTAATATTTAATGAATATATGTCAGAAGAAATGCAACTTAGTTGATCATGCTTCAAAAACAAAAGACTTAAGAAACAAACTTGATCGGCAAAAATTTGTCTCTTCAAATGGGCATCAAAAACAGCTGCTTCTAGCTACGCCATACAAGCTACATTAATGTTTGCAATAACTCAACAAAATTGTTGTAATTGGAGTTAATTTAAATTTTTTTTTTTGTTCTTCATTAGAATAACAAACAGCTGCCAGATAGCAACAGTAGCAGCGGCACCTTAATTTTTCCTCCGCTTAAGTCTTTGCCACAGTCTGCACAGAATGAGCATTTAATGAATTTATGATATTTCTAAAATTAGCTTTTTTTGGTGCTTCTGCACTTTTTTAGCATATCTACTGGATTGCGGCACCGTGGGGTAGCTATTATTGAGCATTTATATTGACCACTATTTGCAGACATCTCATAAAAAAGTTGTCAAATTTTTAGTATTTTATTTAAAATGTAAAGATTTATACATGTAGGTTGCTTATAAAGTGCAGCACGATGAAGAAGAGTTCAAAAACAAACCCTAGAATAATCTTCTTTTACCATCTGCCACATCTTGCTGCACATTTCGCAAAATAAAAAAAATTTTTGTTTCTCTTCTGTCTACTGCCGCTGGGGGTCAAAATGTCAAACGTTGGCTGCTGTTGCTATGATTCTCGCAATATTATTTGCTGTTGTTTTTTTTTTTTTTTGGTTTTCTAAGCCATATCTTCCAGCAAACTGTATGAACAACCCAACCAAATATAATCACAGCAACAACAACAGAAAAAACACCAAATCTTCACAATGTCGTGACAAGATTGTCCCAGAGATTTTTTTATTGTATGTCTAATTTTGTTTTTTTTTTTTCTCTTATTTTTATATATTTTGCAAACAGTGTGATTAAAATAAAATTTTGCTGCGAGATTCTCTACGTTCTTGCATGGAAAACATTTCACATTTTTTAATTTTGTTAATTTATACCTGTCAACAATGTAGTGAAGAAGTAATTGTATGGATTTCAATTTTTTTTTTTTAATAAAAAAAATGTACTAAAAAAATTCCGAAATACAAGCTTTTCCCTTTAGTCTTTTATTTTGATATTTTTTTTTTAATTTCAGTTCAATGTTTTTCAGAAAAATCGTCACATCCTTTACCCCAGGAATAATTTAGTACATCTTTTAACTTTTTTTTTAAAGATCCCAAATACAATCGTTTTCATTAGCGCCGAAATTAATTTCAGGTAATATTATATGACTCATTTCACGCCAAACCGACTACCTAATATTTTGATGTCACCGTTATGAACAAAATGTATATATTTTGAAAAGACTAAACGTAAAAGTAAAAAATATAAGAAAGATATGACTATCATATCTGTATGATATGACTTTCATATCTGGGGTCAAGCGACCAGGAGAAGATCAAAAAAACGTTGGCCGCCTTCAAAACAGATCCGAGAATTTTTGTTGCAGTTTTATGTTGCTGATTCCCGTGGGAATGTTGTTGAGAATTTAAGAGTGCATAAGTTTACAAAATTCTCTAATTTGGGAGGAAATTTGCAGTTGTAGTAAGAGGAGTAGTCGTGACTTCTGCGGTGAAAGTCTTGAAAGTCGCGAACAAGCAAAAAAAAACTAAAAAAAAATTAAGTGAAACTTCCATAAAAACAAGTCAGCGGAAGAAGCTTAACCGCTTCTCCTTCAAAACTTTCTTACTAAAGAAAGGGTACCAAAACATAAGATCCGAATTAAAACTGACAATTTATAACAGTATCAGAGTTGCTAAGAAATAATGCAGACCATCAATTACCAGAGAATCAATTACAATTACAGAAAAACAAGCAACAAATAATCTTCAATTCCTACTATAAATCATACTATGGAAAGAATTGTTATGATCAAAGAAGTAATTCTTCAATATATGAATAATATTAATTCATATAAGTGTAGCTTTCATTTACAGGACATTTCAGTTATAATCAGTCTTATAAATCTGCTGAAGCAAATTTTCCACAGGGAGACCAACATTTATTTGTGACATCTGTTATACCGTAAAGATTATCAACTTTAACCTACACCACACTGTGGATTAGTAGTGTTTCCCAGTCACAATCCAAACCTTGTCGACCAGTAGGAATCGAATTTATAAGCGAATTATCCAAAGCAATCCTTCAGGAAAAAGCAAGATTGGACGAAGAAATACATTAATTTCCAGTCTTTATTATTGCTATTCATTTTTGTTTATACATGACTCTTATAAACTACAAAGTGCTTAATGTATTAATCAACACTGAATCTATGCAGAATTGTCCCATTTCGCATGCAACTCCAAAACTTTTTAACGACCTTAGTAACAAAAAAAGGGATATTTTAAGCACTTCCGAAGATACATAGATATGTTCTAAATATACATATAGCCCATGCTAAATGCATGTACGATTCACATTCTAGATCCCACCCGGATCAGCTGGGACAGACAGAATGTGCCTACGTACTAAAACATACCCCCCGTTGGCGATTATAAGTTTCCGCTAAGCACGTTATTCGCTTTTCAGCGGAATTAACACGGAATTTTAAACTAACGCGAATTTTTCAATTATAATATTATTTATGTTAAGCCAAAAACCGAACGACCAGTATGTCATATTTCATATATTCTAATAGAACTCCTTTTAAAATGTAGCAAGTTAGTAGTGAAGAGCGTACACATCAATTCCAAAATCGAAAGAAGAATATTCAAGCTTCACTTTGAGAAAAAATGGGTCAAACCTTGGTTCTAAAATTTTTAGAGAACTATGCGATAATACGTGATCTATTTATATCACCAACTGCAAATGGTATCTAATGACATCATCATTATATAAAATACTTATACATAGATGAAACGGATATAATAAATCAGGAAATAAGGACTTAGATAGTTCACAACCGTAAAATAAGTCGCGCGACAAATAAAGTAGATGTATTTTTTAGAGCCATGGATCCTTCGGATCCAAATTGTCTTCCCTTAATCTAGAATACCGCTTAACCCTAGAACACTAACCTACGTAAAATTTTTACTCACTCCTACACGCTGAAAAATAATAGGCCTTCCCAAACATAATATGCAGGAAGTATAATATGTTTCTGCATGTTTCTTGGAAACAAGAATTCATAATTGGTTCCACATATAATATGATTAATTAATGCAATTTTTCTTTATATATATTTGCATCTTAACATTATTTAATTGTACCTTAGCACTTGTTGTTTGAATTTAAAAACAATATAATTTGTTTTAAAGAAAATTTGATTTCATATAAATATATTGTAATTATAAATGGACTGAGAACACTTTTAGTCTATTACTATTTGTTTGCTTGGATATATAATTTAGTCAAGAATAACATTAAATATTCACGGGCAAATATATATTAATTGGAGAATTTAATTGCAGTCAAGCAAATATTTTCAAAACGATAATTAAGAACAACATAATATATTTACCGATGATTACACTATATTTACTTGGAAATATATTTTAGATGCCAAAAATGCCAAAAGTTTTTCACTGTGATTACAAAATATTTGCTTAGAAGTAATTGTTGGCTTGAAGCAATCAAAATATGTTAAGAAAACAGTAAATAAGTTTTTCTCGGATTTAATTATGTTGAGAAGTAACCATATTATGTTTATCCGATATTAAAATAATTTTTATAAGCACACATTTTTTAGTTGGAGAAAACATAATATGGTTGGAGCATCAGCAAAGTTGCTTCCAAACTCACCTATATTTACTGCTGTACTGCCTTATTTTTCTTTTATTTTATATTTTATTTTATTACTTTGAAAACACATTTTCAGAAACACTTTTCACAAGAGCTAAACTTTTCAACACGTTTGGCGCGGCTGCTTGAAACTTAAAATGATGCCAAGGCTTGGCCAACTGTTAACAGCAAGCGCATAAAGCAACGAGGTTTCCACTATTTTTCGTGCAAGTGCAAAAGAAACATGTATAGGTGAAACACATAAAAGAAACGAGTTCTGTTTGTTTCAAATTTGCAGAGTTCTGTTCTTTCTGAGTTTAAGAGTGATGCAAATATATTTGTATTGGGTAGAAACACACAATTCTATTTTGCCACAAGCATATTAATGTTGACGTTAGTTTTTTAGCTAAGGCAATTATATTAATGTTGGATACAACTAATATCTTTTTATACAGAAAAATAATGCTATTGAAGGAAAGTTCTTAATCATTAGGTGGTTCCCTCTGAATATTTTGTTTTTGAAACCAAACATATATAAACATATTTTTTCTCTGCGTGTAACGAATAATTTAACGTATAGTGAACGTAAGCTATACTAGTATGGTTAATAAAGAAACATCACTGTGTTTTACTGCAGATATTGCAGAATTGTTTGTTCTATTAACAAAAACTAGGTTTGTTCAAGTTGATTTTGAAAATGAGGAAATAACCGATTTTACTGGTATATCTAAAACATTTTATAGCTTAAAAAACATAGAATTATGCGAGAATAAAGAATAATAAAGAATTAAAATAACAAAATATATTTTTGTTCGAGGCAAGGGAACACACTCAGAAAACACCCCGAAATTAAATGACAAATAAAATTAAATGATATTAAATGAAAAGACATTTTCAGCACTTGAAAGGACTTTGACCGAGCTTTTTATGATCAATTGTGTTGTATGTGTTGTGAAATGTTTGAACACAAATAATCGAGATGTTTTATGCCGAGTCCGAACGGCTTATGTTCTCAAAGAGCTTTTCATGGCAGTTTTTACTCTCTGAGGTTTGCCATTGTCTGCAGAAAAGTGACAGCCGAACTGAAGAATTAATTTAGTTGAAAAAACATTCTGTGTCAGGTGGGATTCGAACCAGGGTTCTCTGGCGTATGGGCCACACACTCTGCCCTCTGTACCACGGCCGCCAAATTATATGAATTAAGAAACTTTAACCTGCATATCTGTGGCAAAAAAAATAATCGCTAAAGTCGACTTAAGACAGATCAGCGTTATTGATGTAGATTTGTTTTCTGAGAATCTTGTGCGCAAATTTTGCAAGAGTTAAATTAGCTATGAACAATTTGAACACCCTTAATCCAAATAGGGTGCCTTAGATGTTTTCTTACTTGTCATTGCCCAAGGGCTTGAAACACATTATTAAAATACCCTGATTCCTATACAAGTAAACAAATTTGGGATTTTTAACATTTGGGTTATATGAGAGGTGGATGTGGTCATTGATCAATTCCTCCTATTTTCGTTCTCCTGATAGTTTATTATATATACTATCCATGTACCGAATTTCAACCATCTATTATTATGTTAAGTAGAGATATTGGCTTTTGGTTAAAAAACACTACTGACTGACCCATACCCAACCAACAATTATTATCTTTATTTTATCCTAAAGACTTCTTGAAGAGAAATTATTACGAATGACACACTTACGATTAACTCTAAACGATATCTATAAGATAAGTGTAAGAACATTCTAAGCTCATTTTGGCACTATATAAGTGCGAGTTGTAATTTTTAGAATGCCCTTATATCGACCTCTTAGACCCCTGAACATTGTCTTAGACAAGACTTACAGATCTCTTGCAGATATATACTCTTAAGAGAATGAAGATATATACTCATAAGAGAGTTTTATTAGAATTTATGTATATATACAATACTACCAACACTATTTTGATATAACAAAATTGTTATTGTTATATTCTAGTGCCAACGTAACAACGATTAAAATTTAATGTAACATTTTTTATTATGTTTGTAGGAAATTATTATATCTATAATATTGTATATGCGTGGTGTAATATTTTATAACAGTAACGCATAAATTTCTTTGCGATGGAAACTTTATCGTAAGAACCTCATATTACATCTCGGTTAGAAGCTGTCTCCTTTCGCAAAAGCCAACATTAAATGTTTTATTTAATTAGAAAATTAAACTATACTCTCAACAAATGCACTATAAGGCAGTTTTAAGAGTTGATGTCTCCATATAAGAGTACAGCTCTTCACATACAAGAGTGGTATTCTCTACACTTTAGATGAGCTAAAGCGAAATTTTGTAGGACCACCATTTTTAAAAAGCATTCATTTATGCCAAGCAGAATTAACCCTTTCATTACATTAGTGCAAGGTTTACCGAACTAATTTCATTATTTCGCGTTGAGAATTATCAATAAATTTTCGCTATAAAGAATATGAAAAATCCTCAAAAGGTTGATTTGTGTAACAAAAAAATAGTTGTGTCTCGGTTCTGACTGTATGTCGAATCGAATCAGAATTCTAATTGCGCTAAGCTCACCCTAGAATTCCAAGTAAAGTTTACAAATTTCATATATCAGTTTTTATGTTTTTTTTATTTATCCATTCATAAAATTCGCCAATGACCTACTCTATATTCAAAAACAATACAAAATATTTTAGTTAACGGAAATTGTCCGATTTTAAGAACCAACATCTTATTATCAGAACGCCACTCTTCTAGTCAGACCGTTTCACTTATAATGAGAGTGATACTCTTTTAATCAGACGGTTGCTCAGATCAGATCAAAACTCTTTAAATAAAAGCCTTGGAGATATCTATAAGACTTAATCTATAAAGCTAAAACTCTTCAGAGTTTGGTGCTGAAGTCTTGTAGAAGTCTGTATGAAATGGCTTGTAAGATACAGCGTCTTCGCAGTAATGCTCTTATAACACAAATCTTTCAAACTACTATGAGATAATGTGAAAGAGAACAGAATACTTATCGACAACTAGTTTTGCTGAAAATAATCTGTAAGCGTATTACTCTTGCTGAAGGTAGTTAAAGGACCTAATTAAAAAACAAAAATTTTTCGTCTAGTGCTCAACTCTCAAGAATTGTTGCTTGGGTAGTGTTTTAAACCACATTATTTCGGACGATGCTTCAATTTCTGCGGCAGGCTTGCCAAGTATTATCACCAGCCCGGGACTACTCAGCGTTAACCAGTAATGTGGCGCAATAAAGTCACTTTTCCAGACAAAATGACGGGCGTCGTAGTTATCAAAATTCCGAAAAAAAAACCATATATGGGATTGCGATTTTAACGATAGTAGTGAAAGTAGTTATAGAGCGATTGAAGGATCACTTTTACTTGACGATCGATGTGGCATGGGCGGGGGTTCCCGAGTTGACTCCTCTTGCATGAATCATATAAACACGGTCCCTATAATCATTGAGCAAGTAGGAAGAGTAGTGAAGAGTAGTGAAGAGTAGGAAGAGTAGTGAAGAGTACTGATCCAATTTGTACATGATGTTCATCGTCTTCGAGATTGCTTATAAAGCTGCATACAATGGACCAAAGTCTCAAATCCTGAACAAGTGAGTTTATCCGATCCCTTTGAAGTTCACAGCAGTATCCGTCAAGGCTGCAATCTATACCTAGTTTTGTTTCTGCTAGGTATAAAAAACATATTTAGTGCTGCTTCATGGACTATGTCAAGCTTTTTCCAACCAAAATCGTATAACTGATCTGTCGAAAATGACAGATTTTCTAAATGCAGAAGTAATGACTGCTGGACATACAAGTAGCTGCGACAGAACAAAAGTTTAGGCCTAGCAACCGGTATCACCGGTTCAGTGGAGGTATCTGGTCATTCAATCGAGAAAGTAAGCAGTTTACATAGTTTGGCAATGAGGTTGGCGCAGATGGTGGAGCTGAGGAGAATATTGAGTGCCGAATCAGAAAAACCAGATCAGCTTTTATTATGTTAACGATATTTGGCGAAATAACAACCTAAGCGCCAGTGTTAAAGTTCGACTGTTTAAACTGAACGGTTTATCGGTACTCCTTTATAACACAAGTAACCGCTCAATTGTAAACCGATGTCATCGCACTGTTCTTCGAATATTCTGCTCCGTTAAAAATGTTCTATGTTGTTTACTTTAACTGAAATCGTTTAATTAAAGCACTTAATTCAAGGACCGAAAATTGATTTGATAGCCCTGCGCTCTAAACAATTGGATTATTAATCAAGAGTTCGGTGGTTCAACTCCGGGCGCAGACAAATACTTTTTCATTTTTTTTGATTTGAAATTTCATAGGCGGCGATGTGATGTTTTTTATTGAGGGTAAAACTTCAAAAAACACGTATGCATGTTTATAAACATGTAACAAAAAAAAGGGCAACGCTTTTTGTAAACATTGTTTATAAACACGTACAACGTATATTAAAAGCGCTGCCTAAGAGAGATTCCGTGGTTGGCAGTTTAAGGGGATCGCTGGTTTCAAATCTGATTCAAGAATTCTAAAATTCAAGATGGCGGATAGGGTTGCCACATAAACTTTTTTTATTTTTACGGATTCGGTGCTGGAGCAAACACTAAGGTAAAAATGGGTTGCTGAATCCCAACGCGTTGTCAGAATATCAAAAATGTGTAATTTTAATTAATGTATTTTTAAGAGTATTAGGCAGTTTTAGGGGGTCGGTGTTTTCTATTCCAATTTATTTCAAAAAAAATGTTCACATATAAGACAGAGTCTTTTAAATGCAGTAAGATTTAATTTAGAAATAACAAAATGACAATAAACAAAATTAAATAAAACTTTACACTAAAACAAGATTAACTATAAATATAATAATTGGCTTATAAGAAGAACCAGCAATAAAAACAGATATAAAAAAATTAACAAATGAAATATGATGGAAAACTAGGACAAGTCTAAATAAGATTATGAATCTGACGTCAGAATTTTAAAAATCAAGATGGGTATAGGGTCGCCACCTAGATTTTGTATATTTTTGCAAATTATTACCAGTGGTCCTAGGTGCACATTAACATTTCATACATTGTACATTTTATTTACATTTACTTCAACATCAAACTAAAAAATTAGGAGGGTACCACATAAAAAAAGGAACTTCCACTTTTTTGGAACATCCTAACGTACACGCAGAGAAATTTTTCGTTTGGCGCAACTGAAAAATTAGCCAATTATATTTCGTTTGCGAGCTGTAGTAGCTGCAAACGAATATTCAGTTGTAACTAACGGAAAAATAGCGAAAAATATCGAAAAAATAAAAAAAAAAATAGCAACGCAATTCGCTTTACTAAAAATAGCATTTTTATTGAATTTTAATATTCAAATGTTTATTTTATTATAAACATTTCTTCTAACACATAAATCCAATATGATTTGAAATAATTGATATTTATCTTTCTTCAATCATTGGAATTCGAACCCGAACTCGTCGATGTCTGGTTTACTGCGCGCTATGCTTAACGTGTTGCTCTACCGTCAATTGAATTTTCAGTCGGTTAATATTCGCCTAGTGCTGCTCCTTGGAGTTAAGTTGTATTGAAGTAAAGTTACACAATTTTTTTTCGTTTATGGCAAAAGTTAAAAATTTGTCATGGACAGAAGCCCGACAAAAACGAAAACTTTCCACCAGATTATTGTGGCGGCCGTGGCATAGTGGTTAAGGTATTTGATTTGTATGCGAAACAGCCTAGGTTCGAGTCCCCAGCTGACACAGATTTGTTTTTCGTTTTTTTATTTGGTTTTATTAGAAATTGAATTGAATTGAAATAGAAATTGAATAGAAATAGAAATGCAACAAACAAATTCTTTATTTGCCGCAATTAAAAAATTGAACGCGTTTATAACAAACGAAATTCTTTTCCTGCAATTAAATAACCAGTTTTCCGCAACTTTTCCGTTTCTCGTAACTGTTAAAACGTTTGCAAAAAATGTTTCCAACCACGAGAAACGAATTTCGTTTACTGCAAATTGGCGATAAACGTTTTTTTCTCTGCGTGTATATATTCAAAAACTTAGCCAAAAAGAAATATTTCTTCAAAAGTACTTGCAATTTATTCTTTCAAAATAACTCAGAAATAAATATAAATTCAGCCAAACTCAAATTTGTTTATGCATTTGCTTAAACTTTTAAGCACAAGGAAAACAATACTATCTTCCAAGAAAAAGTAAATATTTCATATCTCCAAACGCTACTATGTACTCTATGATTTCAGCATTGCTATGAAAAATGCTCACAAAATCGAATGCAAAATTGTAGTTACATAAAAATATAAGTTGACATTTCAAATGACCAATGTTTAAATTTATGAAAGAAAAAAACAACACTTGAGACACGCCAAAATAAACAAATTCAAAGCAACCGAAACTATGCACGCAAAATTAGTAGCAGCTATACAGCTAAATCTAGAGAGAAGCTGATGATATTCCCCACAAATTAACACACGTGAAAAAAAAACATTGAAAATGCAATTAAATCAGAATTCAGGCAAGTTTCTCGGCTGCTAGACTGCTAATAGAAGGGCAGCTAGATGCAAAATACAAACAACAACCACAAGTATGGTTAAAATGAGTGTTTTGCAAAGGCCAGTTAATGATATAATAAAATTCACGTTTTAATGGCAAAAAAAAATTAAATTTATTAAAATATTTCAAATCGTCGCTGCAACATGAACATTCATCAATTACGACTCACACTTGAACACCGCTGAGAGATGACAGCGGTGACGCCAATGGTGGAATCTTGGTGATCTGACGAGGGAGGAGTGGAGTGTATAAGGTGCTTTGGTGAATAGCTAGCGACACAAAATTCAACTCTTGTAAATTTTTGTTTTTATATATTTATCGCAGTGTTGAATAACTTTAAAACAAACGATAAACTTGCACTTCACAACACCACCGACAGGGCGCGCTTTTGTCGTTTTAACTTTGTTTGTTTCTATTTTATTTTATTTTTTTTTTTTTTTTTTTTTTGCTAATGTTTTATTTTTCACTCAGATGTATTACAGCGGTGCATCTTTTTTTTTGCGCTGCAAGTTGAATCTTTATCTATTTTTTTTAACATTTTTTTTTTGCTTCTTAACTTAGTTATTTCAATTTGAATGCAGCAGCGTGTAGTTCGTTTGGTATAAATAGTGCCAGCAGCCGGCAATTGAAATCATTAAAAAATCTTTTGTTCAATTAACCACTTCTTGGACTCTTTTTGTGTGCAAGTGCAACAAGGAGTTGGAACAAGAAAATTCAAAGGAAGTGTTTGATTCAAGGCTTTTCATTGTCAAATAAGGAATAGCAGTGTGCAGTTTAAACGTGACACAAAGTGCAAAAATGAAAATTGTAAGTGTTTCATATTGAACAAAAGTGCAGCAAGTTGAGAAATAAGTGCGGTGTAGTGTGTAGCAGGATTAAAAATATCCTTTGTGTCTAAATTGTAGTTTATTGTAAAGAAGGCAACAGTAAAATTGCTGTTAAAAGCACAACTCTGAGCATTTTTATTTAATGGAATTCTCAAAGCAATTAAATTCTAATTCAGGTTTGTTGCTTAAGTCTTTAGTTTTACTCGTTAATTGAAGGTACTTAATATGTAAGCAGTTGATTTTTTTAATCACAGAAATTTTATAAAAAATTAAGAATTCAGTTTAATATTCTTGAAAATTTTTATTTTTCGTCTGAATATTGCAAAATATTAAAGAATTTTAGTTATTTCAATCAGTAATCATTAAAAAATAAAATTCATTGCAATAAAACTTCTATAAATGCAAGTTATTGCTGCAGAATATTGTAAAAACCCGTTTTCAATAAGTTTCTATGGATACAAAATATTTTCAAAGAGCATGTAATGAATTCATTCTGACAGAAATATATGAAAAATTAGCAGTTTAGTGCATATTACTTCCAAAAAGCAGTCAAGAAGATCAAAAAGTGGGTAAAACCCAATATTTACCAACTGAAACCTAAATGTTCCCAGTGAACCGAGAGTATGTATCTCTGTCGAACGTTTTTACGAACCTTTATACTCGTACCCAAAAATATTTGCTTGCAATCTTAGCAAATCAACGCAAAGTAAAAAAAAAATGTCTCCCATTAACGAGCCTATTTTTGTTCGTAAGCAAGTTTGCAAAAGAATCATAATGACGCTATCATTTTATTTGATAAAATGCCTTGAAAAAATCTGTAATTCCAAAATACTCCAAAATTTAAGTTTTGATGAACTTTGCTTCTCTGTGTAAAGTGTTTTATAACTACCTCATGCATATATTGATATTGTACGTATAGTAAAATAATCGACGTAGTTTCGAATAAAATTCATTTTTTATTTAAAACTTTTGAATTGTTAATTTTGCTATAGAAACAAACATTAGAAAAGTAAAAATTCTCAATAAATTCTCGGAGCAGTTATATATTAATATGATAATGTTATAGTAAAGCCTAAGTAAATTGTTATTTTGCCCTATTTGTATATCATTCTTTAACTTTTTATGAATTTAAGCAATAATTCTGACTAAATCTTCCAAGCTCTTCGTTGATCCACTTAAGTATAACCAAAGTGGAAAGGTTTTTATCTTCATTTGAGTATTCTAACTTCTGTCACTTCTACCAATAGCACGCCGCCATCTTCAAGACTATGAATTTTTCTCTCATTAACATTTCTGTGAGAAAAAATTTCTGTGTCCCACATATAGTGTAAAAGGTATATCACATACAAATTTGAGAGTGGTGGAAGATTTTAAGTACTTTTTTGCTTTTTCTGCAATTTGTTTCAGTTAAAGAACTTTCAGACGCTATCACAAGTTATCAAAAAGTAAATAATAATAAAATTTGAGTCGTATGGCAGGTGCCGTGTACATTTTTCACTCATGTTCACAATTAGTTATCAGTAAGATTACGTTAGTGAATTTTGTCCCCATACTAAGTTTCCATGCCAAGTCGTGAAAAGTTCAAAAGCTAAGCCATATAAACCAAGCCAAGTCCGCTTTCTCAATTTTCTTCCGTTATTTTTTTTTTATTACTCCATACTATGTTTCCATACTATGTTTCCATACGATGCGCTCATACTCTATTGTAAATACCAAATCATTCACATTTCTGTCATTTCAATATTTTTCGAAAACGATACAATGGGCTCATGGTAACTTAAGTAAGAAACAAAAATGTTTGATTGGAATTTCTGTAAGTAACGTCTAAAAACCACAGCGATCGTAATTTCGTATTAAGTAGTACTGAGTTTTCGATCATTGTACATAATCAAACCTAATGCTTCAATTAAAAAATTCAATTAGTAATAGATTTGAATCATCTGCAAACTTAATATTGAAGTCTCCGTTTAGTATTTTAAGATCTTATTTTGAATAAATCATCAAATTCTCAAAAAAAAATAAAAAAATTTCTTCCAAACTGACCCTTAGAGGAATCATATATATGAGCTGGTACTATTACTTTTTGCACTTCAACATTTCTTTTGAACACACCTACCCTCTATTTGGCACCATTCGTGGGGTCCCCATACAAAAACCAATAGAACGGTTCATTATATATCATATCTCTCCCGAATTGACTTCTATAGGGGTCCAATATATGAGCTGGTCCAATTATTTTTTAACTTTAAACATTTCTTCTGAACTTGCCTACTCCCTATCTACCAGTCTTCTGGAGGTCCCCATACTAAAAACACAAAAACTGTCAATTATAGTTCTTATCTCTACCGAATCGACCTTTTGATTGGTCAAATATCATATAAGAACTGGTCCTATTTCTTTTGAAATACTGGCCTTCAACATTTCTTTTGAACACACCTGCCCCTATCTGCCACCCTTCTGGTGGTCTCCATACAAAAAACACAAAAATGTTGCAATGCTTTCTGCTTGCCTGGTAGCTGAATCAGAAATGCAAACATTAAGGGGCAAACATAAAAAAATCGTTTTTTGCGAATTTTTCCTAGAAATATTAATAGAGCAAAAAAGTCCTTATGTACATTATAAGGTATCAGTTTAACAACATTCTGTAACTATTTTATGCAAAAATATTGACAAATAATCCAGTGACAACGCTTTTCCAAGAACGTATTTGGAAAAAATCGATTTGCAGTGTTCAATGTATCACAGCTGGAAGCTATCTGAAACCAAAGAACCTTTCCCCAATGTTCTCTGATAAATGTTTCTTTAATTTTTATATTTTTGGTCATTTGAAGTGAAAATTGCTATTCTTGATAAAAAATTCCGCCATTTTGTAAGTGAAAACCCCTCTTTATTTTAAAAGAAAATACTAAAACTTAGCGTTGGAGGGAAGTAGTTACTATAATGTAGTTTTTAAATGAATTTTAAAAAGTGGATTTGAGAGAAACGCATTTAGCATTTTTAAAGCCCGCAGTTGTTGAAGCTGCAGTGTTAGAGGAGAGGGGACTAATTAGTCAAAAACTTCAAAAGTTTTGCTCATATTGACTTTAAATTTTGGGACTATATTTTTCAGATGTTTAACTATAAAAAAAAACAAATAACTTTCAAAAGTGCAACCCCTTACCCTTACCCTTACCCTTACCCCCTCCCCCTTAACAGCGCAAGCCTTGAAAATGCTAACATTAACTGTGATAACATTAATAGTGGTGACAATATAGCATTGCTGACGTAAACAGTGCTGACACTAATTCATAACTTTTACCCCTACCAAAAAGTGCTCAACGCGCCTAAGGAAATTTTCACTTCAAAAAACCTGCATAATATCCATAAAAATTAGTTTATTTGCCACTTGTGACACTTTGCACATAAGTTTTAATCGTAGATACGCTGTTATATTAAAGGATGTTCCAAAATTCAGTACATATCTGATTTATTTGGCTTATAAATTTTTATACATGAAAATTGTTTTTTTTATATTATTTTTTTTTTTGCATTAAGTTTTGCAAAATAACCTCTAACAAATGGGTGCTATTTAAACGCTGATTTAAAAAAAAAATTTCGGCTCTTCAAACTTTTCATAATAGAGCGCAGCAAATCCTGTGATATGTTTGCGATTTCGGCTTTGATGTCTTGTTTTAACTGATCTCAAGTTGTTGTATACTCTAGACTTCAGATATCATATTACTCGTATCATATTTGGTTTATCAAACAAAGTTTATCATATTTGGAAATGATGCGGTGAGGAAAATCTGTCGCAATGTATCTGTATGAGCCTTAGCTCATACAGCATTGCTCTGTTGAAACCATATGTTCTGAAATCTTAATAGATTTATTTCAGGAACAAAAAATTGTTATATAATTTGTCTGTAGCGTCTTTAAAAAAAAAAAACAAACGGTCCAACGATGAGTTCTCCTTTACTCCACACCATGCACTGACCTTAAGCGGATATAAAGTCCTATAGTGAGTTCGCCTTGGATGTTCAATTCCTTAGAACCTACAATTTTGTTAATTCAGTGCTACATTATGCTCAAAATTGGCTTTTTGGAAATTGTGTTCGAAATTCACGTTATGTTGCAATATTGGAATTTTTATTTCACTCTTACATCAACACTATTGAAACACCTTGTTGTGGAGTGTAATTATTAATTTTAAAATTTTTGAATTTATCTCCAATTATCTGCAAATAAATGCAAATAAATTAGTCCTGAAGTAACGCCACTTTTGGGACAGCCTGTACTATGAACTTGAGGAAAAATCATATAAAAGTCATCCACTCTGCAAAATGTCGTCTACGAAATAAAAAAAATTTCACAAACCCTATTAAAGTAGAACCAGAACCTTAAAGATTTCATTAAAATATTTACAATTTGAAAAAATTAACATTAAGAATTGGTAAAATCAAGTAAAAAATACGCCTACAGTCGGCAGAAATTCAAGTCATAAAAATGGTTAATGGTTTTCGTTTTAAAATTGTGTACATACATTGTTAAAATTTTAGAAAAACATTAATTTTTTCATGAGTAAGTTTACAGTCTGAGGTCATTATTGAGTATAATAATTATTGACTAATTAAGTCCTATTCTAAAATGTTCTAAACATTTATTTTCTTATAACCAAAAAGTCATCTCCACTAAAACCAGCTGAGACCGCACCAGCTAACTTCAATACATTGCAAGCAATAAAAAAAACTTGCATTAAAATTAACGTTAAAACAAATACTACTAATGACCAGCAAGTAAAGATTGCCGCAACCTACAAATATCTAAAATCTACAATCTACAGCAGCAGCAGCAGCAGCATCCTCATTAAAATGCAGTCATAAAATTTGCAACCAATAGTTTTCTCAAGCCTCACACTGCAGTCATGCAACGCCTAGCCAGTCAAGGAAAACATCTTTTAGCCAAAATATATATTTGCTCTGAATAAAGCAACAAACGGAAAAAAAAAACTAAACAGCTTGATATTTCACGAAAATTGCAAACAAACAAACTTGACGACACTAACAGCAAGCATAAATATAGCCCCATTAAAACGCCTCTCAGCCACTATTTAGCGTGGTCCATGACAAACTATGCAGTGAATTTTTTAATATTTTTTTTTTATTCTTTGACTGACCTTTTCCAATCGCATGTCTTCGATTTTAGATGGCGATAAATTGTCGCCACGACTTCTCCGTCTGTCCATCATGTGTCGACGGTTTTTGTTTTCTTGTTTAGTAAAAAAAAAAAAAAAATTAAAATAACCACAGCGAAAATTATTGGGTGTTGTATTTCACCCAGTAAACTTTAGTGCAGCTTATTTTAAATGTTTAACCTTAAAGTTAACATTAAGCTTATGCAATTGCCTATCAGCAGGAAACGTGTTTTTTTTTTATTAACACCGATTAATGTCAGCACGTATGTTAAAAGTTTAAATTACTGCAGGAATTTGCTGGAGCAGGAACTGAGCAAAGCAGATGAGTTTTAGTTGCAAAGGGCTTAAATAACAAAGTAATAAAAATCATACCAGCTACACTTTATGACAGTGTTGGCTCAGCTGCTGGGCAGTGTTTTTTTAATGACTTTTATATTTATTATCACTCTGAGCTTGAGTATTTAAGTATGTGACGGATAGCAAATTATGTTTTATTTGGCACTTATGCATATGTGTACTGAGTGGTTTTGTTCGTAATGATTCAAAAATTTATTTTAAGTGCTAAAATAAATGTTAACTTATACATTGCATTACGAAGAAATCTTTTTCTGAGAAATCATAAGCTGCGTTTTCAAACTTTTATGTAACAGTCAACTTAAGATGTTAAAACATCAAATCTGTATGATACAAAATATAAATTCAGTAAATAAGAAATTAAAAATTATTTATAAAAGCGCCTTAAGCATCGTTTTGGAAATAGTCAAAGCTGAAGTAGATAAATAGAAGCCTTTTTTGATCTAGTTCGTGTCTTAAGTCTTTTGTCTTTGCTGCTAACATCTTTGATATGACAAGGTAAAAAGAAAATAACAAAAACCCATACATAAGCAAACATAAAGATAAATGTATTTAAAGAATTTTTTGCCCACTTTGATTTCCTAATGTTTCACATGTTGTCAGAAAACTTACATCAAAACGTGAAACAAAGTAAACACAACGAAACACGAATTAGTACATGTAAAATAAATCACTTAAAATTTCAATTAACTTGAACTAAAATTCAAAGTGGTTCTTGTAAGAGGTTGGATTAAAATTAAAGTTAAGCTTCATATTTTTATGACATGTTAAGTGTTGATGCATGAGTCACTGCTTATTCCGAATCTGATACAAAAGAAGTGGCTTTAAGAACAACTTATTTATTGTAGCGATTGATAATCAGCAAAAGCTTGGTGACAAGGTAATAAAATTACCTGTTTAAGAGTATTTCAATGAATTTTTTCGGTTACATTCATATCGAGTTATTTTGTTTAAAGGCCTCTTTCCAGCTCTCAAGTATAGCATAATTTTCATATAAAAAAACTGAAAAGTATTCAAAAACGATTTTGCTTTTTAAAAATTACTTAAAAGTGAATCCAGCTCGCCAGAAACATTTTTTTAATACTCCTTTTTTTCGACGAAAATTAAACACGAAAACATTGTGAATGCCAAGAAATATATGCTAATCACATTGTTTCTTAAAGTAAATTTTGTGAGAAACAATGTTCTTGTAATAATCTTTATAATCTTTATTATAGTAAACGTTGGTATTGCAATCTGAGGCAAGTTTTGAACGAGAATATGTTATGTTGCTCTGAAACATATTGCGAAAATCCTCACAGTGGGTCAAATTCTTTCGACTTGCAGGAGATATGTTTAAAATAAACATAGATTAAATCACTAAGACTCACAAAATTAATTTTTACTCCTCCTCTAATTAATTTAAACTCCACTGGAAAAATTCATAATTATTTTAACCATTTATATTTATAGGAAACTATGCTTCAAGTGAAACATTTCGGTAAGCATAAAGTAAATGGATTTTTAATAAAGTTACCATGGTATTACCTTGGTTATGGCTTTGTTTGATCTACAACTGAAGACTGCCTCAAGAAGTGGAAAAAATTGCAATAGTACATAAAAACCAATAATAACGTATACTCCTTGGATTAAATCACCTAAAGGCAATAATCAGTAGCAAGAAATAGTTATGTCTATCCTCGTCACATTGTTTCTTCAAGTCAATTTGGTTACTTAAAAGTTACAATATGGTTACCAACAACTTCATAGGCCTATTCAACAACTTTTTAGGGTTTAAGGAAAGGTTTGCTGGGATGATCAGAGGAGTAGAATTATAGCATATTTGACGGTCGGATGAAAAGAATTTAGAAGTCAACTAGTTTAGACATAGGAAATATAGCCATAGGTCATACCTCAAAATATCTATTAAATTTCTATGTATAAATATCTATTTGTACTATGACTAACTGCTGTATATCCACGTTGTCCTTCCCGAAAAATAATGGAACTCTTAGTCCACTCTAGTATAGGAAAAGTATACGCAAAAAATATTCGATTTTATAACCATCTTCAGCAAGCTGACGATTGCTCATGGATATCAGTACCATGTTTCGGGCTTTGTAATAGAAGAATAATGGGGCAACTACTGTCAGGCAGTACCAAAGTCGTATTGTGGTAAAAGGATATGCAATATTTGATCTATCTTTTCCCATCCAAAATACTTAACTCGCCCGTAAATCAATTGTATTTGTAGCCAATCTTGAAAAGAGAGTATTCATAAGTGAATCTGAATATAGAATGCAAGAACGTTTCGTTAGGTATATATTTACACAGTTTTCAAATGAGCAGACCGAAATTCACCATTGAGCAGACCGAAAAACTGACACTTCTAGCTAAGGTTAATCCTATTGTTTAACTGCAACAGCTTTTGTTCCACCCAACCCTGATTGGAAGACAGGACAGGGAGAAATTTTCGCGCAGCTCGATTTTCCAACAAAATGTTCTTAATTTTTATTTTTGTGTGCTGTCAAAAAAACTTTCTTGCTACTTTTTTCATTCAAGAAATATATAGAAAATTTTTCTTGACTCATTACTTAAGAGCTGGAAATAGGCCTTAAAGCTGAAAATGGAATTAAAATAAAAAAATATAAGCTTTTTTGCTGGATCAGAGCAATTAGAGCTCGCACCAAACTAATTGTTGTCAAATGTATGTACAAGTCGTGTTAACCGTTTTCAGCAACTAGAAGGTTTTATTTAACTTTTAACAATGCTGACGTCAGCAGTCTGGTAGTTCAGTTCATTATGGAAATTCTTGTAATCGCTAGGTTGTGGGTACAAGTCGCACAACATGCGAAGTTGTTTTTAATTTTGATTTAAGCGTGGGTTATGAACTAAATGTGAATTATATGAAGAGTTTGGTATTCAAGCGAAAATTAGCAGAATTAAAAAAAAACAAGTGTACGCTTATTTTTGGTCATGTGAATATGGTCAGTCTTGGATAAAACTAAGCAAATTTGATATTTTTATTAATGCATGTGATTAAGCAAGCTAAAGAATTCACTTCATAGAGCAAGCCTTCTTTGTACACTTTATAGATAAAAAATTATAAGTAGCTGAAGTAGACTGTAACATGTTTTTGGAAGTGAGTTCGGAGTTTAATAAACATTTTCAGTAAACTCTGATCCTCCACCCAAAGAATTAAATTTCTGTAATACTATGTAGGAGCAATTGACGTAAAGAAGTGATAGGACATTAAATTTTAATTTAAAAATCAACAAAAATTATAAAAACCTAAGACTGGCTATATTACAGAAAAAAAGATTACAGATATATTATCTTACAGTTTTTCTATGAATGAAGAACCCTCAAGGAAAAATTAGGAAGCTTCCATTTGAAAGTGATGGAGAACATTCTTCATCGTATCTTTTGAAAGCTTACGTGGAGTTTTCAATTGATGTTGTTTCTAATCCACTTCCTAAAGAATGCATGTGGAAGTCATTGTTTCCAAACCGCTTATTTTAGAATGCATGGGAAATCTTTTGCTTGTTTTGAGACAATGACAAATCCAAACGGAGAGAGATGTTTCCACATTAATTTTAAATACAGTGGAGAGAAATGTTTCCCTCTAATGACATTGTGTGTAAAAAAAGATATGTAGTGTCCAACGGAAAGGAATGCTTCCTACATTTCACGGAATGGTTCCTGTTAATATCCGGGAATGTTTCCATTTCCTAAAACATAAACGCGATGAATTCAACATAAGATATATTCGTAATCTGATGTTCTTTGCATACCAGATGTGTAGAGTCGTACTTAAGGCAGTATTCTATTCTAGAGGGAAAAATTTTGGACGTATTTTAAAATTCAATAAATTCAAACTAAAAATATTTTCACTATCAATTTTTTTATTATATATATATTTCAATATATAGATATTTCAATGAAACACAAACAAAAATTTCAATAATTTCAGGCTGATAGAATGAGGTTCTAACAAAAAGAATGCCTCCATCTTGACACGATTTCAGCCCATCTAGTCATCTAAAAAAAAAAAAATCTTAATTAGTAAGAATGTAAGAACATCCCGGACTAATGAATGAAAAATTAATTTTATTTCGCGAAACGGCGACTGATTAAAAATAAGTAGTCATTTTTGGATATACATAGGGCCTTCTTCTTCATAAAAATAATTATTTTTGGCAGCTCTTTCTGCTAAACGATCAGTTCTAGCTTCCTTAGAAGCATCAGAAGCTCGTATCCGAGTTCCATCCCGTCTGGCAGCGAATACGTGATATTGTTGACCAACTCTGATTGCCATGACATTCATAATTTTTAAGACTGTCATTAAAAGTGCAAATAGCTAGATAGTTGCAATTTCAATTGGTTTCGCCCCAGAAAGCATATGTTTCGGTGAAAAAGTCCACATTAATGAATTTAGCGATTCATTATTATTTTGGGTTCCTGAGCCCAAACAACGATGTAACAAATTTTCTTCAGACAAACTTTCATATATTAGCTTGATTGCTTCTAATGCGTTGTTACTTAGAGCGAGGTTTTCATGAACAAAATCATGTAATGTAACCTCAGCCGCAGCTTTTTGTTATTTACAGCAGCTTGATGAGCCAGGTGGGCAATACATGTGTTGTGGTTTTTGATCAGTTGAACTTTTATATCCCATATTTTGTTCTTCATATTCTCGACTGTATCTAGATGCAGACAAATAGCCAAACCATAGTATAAAAATAGTTCATTAAGAACTCTTTCTGCTAATTTGCCACTGCCTTTACAACCCAAACCTTTACTATCTTTTTTAAGTCCACGTAACATTGAGCCCATACGTTTCTGCACATGTCCTATACACTCTTTGTTTCCGTTACAGTCACATCACCATACGGATTTATGTCGAGAATGTCCTTAAATGACTTTGAATCACCATCTCTAATATATTTTACGTATTTGGCTCGATGCATTTCTACCAAACATTCCCAAACATTTCAACCACAGCGCCAACCTCCACTTTTCCGGCACTTCCCGTGTGGTTTATTGTGCAAGTATCTTTGAGTACTTCATACTAAGATGTGTACGCTTCCATATCATCATTTTTTTTTTTTTTTTATTCTCCATAAATTCCAAGCTTGTCAGAAACTAGATTTCATCACTGTATCACCAACTTTCTTGCAATTTTTAATTTCTAAGCCTTGGCAAACATCCATAGCACTGCATA
The DNA here is from genome assembly GCA_914767935.1 of Coremacera marginata. Classification (NCBI taxonomy): domain Eukaryota; kingdom Metazoa; phylum Arthropoda; class Insecta; order Diptera; family Sciomyzidae; genus Coremacera; species Coremacera marginata. The sequence continues at coordinate 132,686,246 of OU612044.1, forward strand.
ATATATTCATACCTTCTCTTCCCACTCCTAAAAGTCTCATTGCTTCTGTTACAATTCTTCGGTTTATTTCATATACTTTATTTATGAATGGTGAGGTTTGAATACATTGAATATCTTCACAACTGCACTGCAATGCAATTTTAAATCCTAGTGCACGAGCAGCAGATCGAAAAAATTTAATTACTTTCTTGCATGTAATACATAAAGCTTATGTAGAAAGTATATTCGAAAAAGAGAAAAATTCTAATATACATTAGCCGAAATTATTTTCAATTATAACTTTTTCATCTCACGACATTTTTATTTTCAATGCTGATGCATTAGAGAAACTTGCCGCTTCTTTAACAGTACGATTGCCATGGAATATTCTTTTTTTTCTGTCTATCTGGACACGAAGAACTTCTTTGTTTATTTTTTTATCCATTTTACACAAAAAAGTTGAATTTAACTCTCACAATTAACTATTTTTCAACTGCACGCAGAGTACGTACGTCTACGATGCTCAGAGCAAACTGAGCTGTATTGTACTCTAAACACGAAAATATTTCAACAAAATATATTACGCTGACCTCATGGATTTTTCAGAATTCATAGTGTATAAAATATTAAGAAGTTTCTGGGAATTATTCATCCCCAGGTAGTCAGAGAACGTCAGGCATTGTTCGAATCGCTACGGCAGAAGCGGTTAACTCGCTGCGTCACTAAAATATCTATAGCTCCGTAAGTAATTGAAGTTTTAAAAATTCCTTTGGAGGAAATATTTTTAAAGGTCTAATCTTCAAAAATATACAAATCAATTTTTTCAAAATTCTACACTAGAATACTGCCTTAAAAAAAAAAGTCCGGCTATATTAAGCTAGTATTCTTAATCTAGTATTTAATAATAAATTCTATTCTTAATCTAATAATATTTAGGAGAGTCCTAATAACCCAGCTTATTTCATTTATATATAGAATAACATAATTAAACTCACATTCATTTTGTTGTTTTCAAAGTTCTAAGAGTTCATGACCGCGTTCTTTTTGATTAAAATTGTTTAAAAAGGTCTTAAACCCTCTAAAATCATTAAAGTTTACCTGTTTAAATGTGCGATTCAGTGGCGCAGATATGCCAATGCCATGAAAACCATTACTAAATATCTCAAAGCACGAATCCACATGTGTATGTATTGCAAAAAATTCTTCTTTTTCTCAAGAAAGTTCTCAAAATTTGATTTGAGTGTTTAATTCTTCTAAATTGGTCAACAACAACAGGATATATAGTGGCATATATAGTAGATAAATTAATTTTTTTACATTAATCCAAAAATGTTTCTGAACCACACACGCGGTAGAAATTATAAAAGGTGGTAGTAAGAGAATGAAGAATCACGAAATTTCCGTTTAATATCTCAAAAACTAAGATAGTTCAAAGCAAAAACTGTTATTCTTTAGAGTCTCACGTTTAGTTATATAAAGAATATTATAATTGATTCTTAATCAGCTTGGTGAATCATTTCCTTGCAATAAAAAATGTACTCCTATTATCCAACAACAAAAAACCATATTAGGAGTTAATAAATAATAAAGTAAAAAAGTTTATCATTTTAAAGTCAATCTTTTTTTACTGATTTAAACTGAATTTTTTTCCCAAAACTCATCCGATTTTAAATGATTGTTTTTTTTTAGTTGTCTACATAAAATTCACTAACCTTAATTTATTCCTCTTTAACTATATCGTCTGTGTTTACTTCGTTGGATGCTGTGAAAACAAAAATTGCAAAAAATATTTGTGACTTTGCATAGCGTTGAAAACTGAAGAGTTAAGTTTTCACAAATTCTAACGATATCATTCGATTCACCGGTAAATTTTGCATATAAAATGGTTGACTAAGTTGATTTAGAACTAATTTCAATATCCTTTTAATAATCAAACATGAGACTATAAAAAACTTTCAGTTTTTGAGATATTAAACTGAAATTTCGTGATTCTTCATTATTTTACCTCCACCTTTCATAATTTTTATGCTCAGAAAAATTTGCTCAGGCATCTAATAGTCAGACTGGAATTCAGGACTGAATTTCTAAACATAATCATAATCATTTCTAAACATAAACATAATCATGCCTCAAGGCTGAAATTTGAATATAATTCAGGCTTCCTTTTTACAGACCCGTATTCAAAAATGAAATTAAGCAAAAACTCAATTTGTAATATAAATTGATATTCAGACTAGAAATCACAAATAAAAATTTTAAAAAAGTTATACCAAATTTCATGTCTGGAGAGGCGGACACTTGTATGAAAAAATCAGGGGTATTTTCAAGGAAAGGTCAAGCCTCGGTCATGCCTGACAGGCTTGAACTCCAGCCTGACCAGCATGACATTTTCTGCTGGGCAGGTTCGATCCTCACAGCACAGACGGCAGACTGTGCTGTTTTATTTTTTTGTTATTTATGTTTTTTGTTAAAAAAACCTGTTATGAATCAAATACTTTTTCCTGCTCCGTGCTCGCATTGAACCGCGCACCATACGGCTACAAGTTCAACAAGCTACCATCGCATCATTATCTCTCTTGTTTTAAAGCGAGCAAAATATGAACAAAGCCAAAAGCAGGCGTTGTATACATACTTAATATACTTAACTTAGCATATGACATACTAAAGAAAATTGTCGCCTTTTTTCAACTACACCCGAAATAAATATAAATCGATGTTTAGCTCACAAAAGTGATTAGAGGAAAATTTAAAATCTTTAAACATTTTAGTACAAAGCAGTTATTTTAGCCTTAAATGAGATCATCTTAAAATGAGATTTCACATAGTATAATTTTACACAATAAAGAATATAACTTGACGAGTTGGAAAATGCATTTAACCAATTTTCGTCAAAAGAGCACTTATCACTTTTGTGCGCTTAACCATCGATATATATGTAAATATAAACACTGACATTCGGCATCACAAAACACTCTGGTACTCAGGTATTCAAAAGGAAATTTTTTGAAAGTAATTTTTTCTTTTTTAGGGATCCTCAGAATAAAAAGCCATCTACGCCACTGGTGTGATTAAATAAACACTCTTTCTCAAAGTTGTATTAGCACTAATTATTTTAAGAATTCTCACTTTTACACCAAGAAATAATTTTGAATTCATTTAAAGTGCTTAATTTACTTTATATCAACATCATCTTGTTGATCTGATATGACAAAAACCCAAAGAAAGATTGCCACAACTTTATGAACTGTTAGTTTTCTAACCATAAAAGCATTTAAAACGACTCACTTTGAGTGAATTTTCTCGTAATAGCTTCAAACATAGGTGACCTTTAGAACTATTTAATTGTTGTTATAAATCATTGTTACACGAGAATAACAAAATGACAGTAATCAGCACCACATAACAAGGTTCAATTTACATCATGACGCATTGCACATGTTTGTGCACAATTAACATATGTCGCAGTCCAAAGCAAACGCTCTACTTGAGCGAGCTACGCTGTTGGCCAGCAAATGCTAAAATAAATGCATATATATTATAAACGAAAAGTTTCATGCACCGACCAAATTCAACATTGCGCAACGGTGTTTGTTAATGAGAAGAGAATAGAACAAAATTAATTTGCATACAAAAGTTAACAAACCATGTAAATACCGTCTATAATTACGAAATTATATGCATTATTAAAAACAAAAAAAAACATAGACAAAACAAAAACCCAAATAATAATAGTAATTAAAAACATTATAAAAATGTTGCTTATTTAGAATTAAGATGTGAGAACAACAAGCAACTGATGTTAAAATTCCTAAGACTAACATAATAAAGCAACTTATTACTAAGCTAAAAAGCTATAATTTATGCTAGTAATTATAATATTTGTATTGTTTTACTTATGCTTTGCAGGAAATTGCTTTACTGTTATGTATGGGCGTCATTTCTATGACTGTTGCTAGACCCCAAAAAGATGAGGCATCAGCATCGATTGTAAGTCAAGAGACGAATATTGAGCCAGATGGCGCATATAATTACAAGTAAGTGCAAATCACAATAATTTTATTTATTGCATAGTCTTAGGCAGCGCATAAAAAGCATCTAAAAGCTTGCCAAACAAAAGACTTAAGACACAAACTTGCTGTGGTGCATTTAGGCTGCACTTAAATGAAAACACTCGACTAATAACAGCAGCGGACACTAAAATGAGCCGAAATTAACCCAACTGATAAGTAAAAGTGTTAAATAATGCTTAAAAAATTTTTCAATTCCGTTATTTTATTAAATCTGTGTAGTTCGAATTTTTCACATAAAAAGCTAGCCCATTTTTCAAACTATTTTATTGATTGCAATTTTTATAAATTCTGCTTGTTGTTTTCTTTTCTATTTGCAGTCCATTTTCTCTTATTTGTAATTGAGCTAACAATTCTTGCTTAATTAGGTTAACAACTTTAAGCTTATACTCAAGGACAAGCTGGTCATTGTGTTGGGCAAGAAAAACGAACCCATAAATTTACTTTTATTACTTTAAAAACTTTCGGCTTAACCTGTTTTTTTTTTTTTTGCACATTCCAGAGATATTTTTGTTGTGCTCGCTTTCGAGAAGTAACTGCTGTATAGCCGCAAACAAATTCTGTCTTAGCTATAATAAATTCATTTTTATTGCTAATATTAATATCGTGAAAGGCTCTAATCGCAAGTTTTACCCAGTTTTTGGTCACTGAACCAGATCGAAGTAAATCAGCAGTTGAAAACAGCTATTAATAAAGTTAATTCGCACTTTTTTAAAACTGGCGCCTATTCAGTGTATAATTTGATAATTTATAAAATTTATTTGTTGTGACAAAAAATTCGCGCCGTTTTAATGGAGGTTACACATTTTATAATACACTGTGCAAATACAGACATATTAAGTTGGCTGAAAGCGAGAAGCTTATATCTCATAATTTATTTCACATTATTTTCATGAATTAACTCAATTCTTTTTTCAAATCCTTTCACAGTTACGAGACATCTAACGGTATTAAAGCCGATGAGACTGGCACGCTGAAGAAGGCCACATCGCCGGACACCAGTGATGTTATCGTTGCTAAAGGCTCCTTCTCGTATACCTCAAGCGATGGCATTCCAATAGTGCTGTCTTATATTGCCGACGATGAGGGTGGCTTCCAACCTACTGGTGATCATCTTCCAACCCCACCACCAATCCCACCAGAAATCCAGAAGGCACTCGACTACTTGTTGAGTTTGCCACCGACGAAGCGTCGTTAAGCGGCAATCTTCACAGCGGTATGAGTCAAAAGAGAGAAAAAAAAGAAGATCAAGATCATGAAATAGATTGAGCAAAAGCAGACAAAAATAAGAGAGAGTAGAAAAGATAGAGGGTAGAGTTATGCTGTTTAGTAAAATTATTGATAATGATAAAAACACAACGAACAACCAGATGGAAAACCTCGGAAGATAGCGGATCCTTTTCTTGTGACAACTTTCAATTCCTCCATACAGAACACACACAAAACGCACTCACAACACGTTACATTAAAAAATAAGCTCAAATGAGTAGAATTCTTGAAGAGAAAAAATAAAAAACACTGACTGAACGAACCGATTTCAACTTTTAAAAAATTCCCATTCTGAAAAACACTTCTCAATGAAACAAATCCCATGTTACTGCAACACAAACTCATACATTTTCCAAACATTTTTTTTTTCTTTATCTCACTCTTTCGCTCACACATGCACAAACATGCCCCCACACGCTCCAACAACTGCTGTCTGCCAGTCATACCAACATCTTCCTGCTTTTCTTTCATTCACTCAAATTTTAACTGAAATTCTTAGTCGCCGGAATTAAAATTATTTTCATTTCGGATTAATGTGATAGCGCCAGAAATCAAGACAAACGCTCGATAGGAAAAACTAAAACAACAAAAAATAAGCAACAAAAAAAAACAAAATTCTATGAAAATATCTTAGACGGTATTCGTTATAAAAGCGAAGAAAATATTTACAAAAAATTTATATTGTAAACTAAAAATAAAAATAGCTTAACATGTACATATAAATACTATAAAGCAATTTACATAATATAAACGATGATGTGTGTATTTCTAATATCTATAATTTACATAAAAATTTAAGTGTGCAAATAAAGAATTACATATTCTTAACAAAAACCAAAATAAGTGATTTTTTACTCATTTCGAAGGATCGTCTTTTTATAATGGATATGTATTTATTTTAGTTTGGCATTAGGCCGTGTTAATATGCATATACTTCACTTTATTGCTGCAATCTTAACTGAAATGATTAAGATTGGATTTTCTATTGACATAAATACAATTTGAAATTTAGTTCAACAAATTAAAAGATAACAGAAACTCATAAAACTGTGTTCAGTAATATTTAAAGAAATATAAAGCCTAAATTTCCCCATTAATATGGCCAGTATGGCCGTCCAGAAGGCGCAGGGTTGGGCAGTGTCCCCCCTTTCCTCCTACAGCCCAGCCAAAAAAAAATTATATTAGTCTTATATAGGGTACATTTCATATATGGATCAATTGCAAACAAAACGTTATTTTTCGTTCCACTCTTTCAACTCTGTTTTTCGGTAATAACAGAAAAAAATATTTAACGACAAAATATACTTCTCAGAGTCCAAAAATGTTTGCATATTTATTTTGAAGAATATTATTGCTCTTCCGTACTGGTTTCATACAAAACATGTGTATCTAATTGCACTTTTCGATTAAGAACCTGAAAAAAAAAGTTCAAGACAGGAAAAATATAACTTATTATTACGGGTTTTTAATAATAGTATACGTATTTGTCTATGCATGATAGTCTCGTTTTGTTTCCCGCATTTAATTGAACACCACATTTTTATACCCCAACGCGTACTGCGTAAGGGTATATTAACTTTGTCATTCCGTTTGTAACGCCAAGAAGGAGGCGTGGCAGGTATAGAACAATGTATATCTTTTTGATCAGCATCATCTCCTGAGTCGATTTCCGTGTGTCCGTCTGTCTGTCCGTCTGTCGACACGATTACAGCCGCAATTTTAAAGCTATCGCGCTGAAATTCAAAACATAAGCTTATTTTTAAAAAAGGAAGATCAAGTTCGAGAATGGGTCAGATCGGATGAAAACCACGCCTACCTCCCATACAAAGTGGCTTTATTTTAAACGTAAAATCTCTTAAAATCTGCTCAAATTAAAGAAATGTCTTGAAATTTTGCATATAGGCTTTGATATATAACATAAACCATCACTATGATATTTGGCAAAGTCGAATGAAAACCACGCCTACCTCCCATACAAATTGGCTTAATTATAAACGTAAAATCTCCTAAAAATCCACGAAAATTAATGAAATGTCTTGAAATTTTGCACATTAGCTTTGATATATAATATGAATCATCCCTATGATATATGGCAAAATTGGATCAAAACCACGCCTACCTCCCATACAAAGTGGCGTCATCACATTAGGAAAACTTTCGTTAATATATAAAACTGAATATCATCATGTATATCGTGGCTAAAGACTTCGAATATACTTCAATATGGCCGCGGGGGGGGGGGGGGGGGGGGGGTATTTTAGCTTCGGTACCCTGCCGAAGCTCCATCCTTACTAGTTTTTTTTTAGCTTCGGTAGTTTTCATTTAAAAGTGGTATTGATGACAATTAAATTTTATTAAGAAATCAAATAAGAAACCAAATTCGAAAAATCAACAATATAGTGTTTTAAATTGCCATGATATAAGAAACCAGTTGCGGGATTTCCAAACGCCTTAATGACGATTGTCGCTGTAGTTAACTAGCGAAAACTGTCATTTACTATGAAACTCTGCATACACAATGACAGATAACGACAACTTTTATTATCGTTAACTTTTTGGGAATTCTGCTACAGGTAGCATTGATAAGGGTTGATTTTCTCTTCTACAGGCATACCACCATCTGTCAAAAACAGCTGTTCATGCAACACATCTAAAGGCAGAACCAAGATAGACGAAACGAGACGATTGCAACTTGCCGAACGTCTGACGAGTTGCGACGCTAGCAGTTCGGTTCTTGCGAAACAAAACGTATGGACAAGCTGTTTCGTTCAGTTTCGTTAAATTACGTTTGTTAATTTTGGGCAACAACATTGAATTGCATTAAAGCGAACATTTTCGTCTCTACTCGTTACGGAGCAACTCGTCTATTTTGATTAGACCTTAAGAGTGAAGCAAATGAGCTGTTGAATAACTTTCGGGCTGAATGGTATGTAGCATAAAGCACTCACACAACATATTCACTGAGAGGTCACCATTTTAAAAAGCCAAAATATTTTATGCGGATAGAATGCAGCCATTATCTATATATAAATAGTCGAAGGCCAACAGTACAGTACCATTTCTCCTGTGTTTCTCAAACGTTTTTGATTATTTTTTTTTTTTTTGATGAATCAGAGTAGGGAGAAGCACCGACGAATTTTTAAAGAAAAATGCTAGCTGGAATACCCGGCATAGCTCGGGGTGGTATGGCATTCAGGGTGTTTTCAACCGATTTTAATGTTTTTTTTTTTTAAAGAATCAGAGAAACGAGAGAGAATGCACCGAAGAGTTTTTAAAGAAAAATGCCAACTGTTGTTCGGGCATGGTACTGCGGAAAGGTCGAACTTCGACCCTGGTGTACTCTAGTAAAAATTATTGTGCATTTAAATAAACAAAAGATTGAAAATCATGAAAGTGGTGAAAAAAATCGAGTGTGATTTGTTCGAAAAGTAGTTCAATCTGTAATGTTAAAATCTATGCAGTGCTCAAATACGAAATTACAAGACGAATTCTTCACTCTTAAATCAACGATTCTGTACTCAAAATGCTTCAGATTATTGTTTTATTTAAATTTATTTGAGAAAAAATTCGATAAAAGTTTGTTGACGTATTAGACTAGGACAATTCAATAGGTTAAAATATTAAAAATTAATTTTTCCATAAAAGAAAATGCCAAAGATTTGTCTCCTCTTCTGGTAGAATAAACTGATTTCCAGAAATATTCAATTTTTACTTCTTCTGAATCTCAGGAAAAATGAAGGGTGTTTAAATTTTAAGGGCCGATGTTGATTTTGAATAAAACACAAATTATTTAGGAAATTATTGTCACTTCATTTTATTATTATTATGGTAATATTGGTATGGTTCAATTATGTATGGAGCAAAATATCGGCCAAACGGCCGCCGCGACCTCGGCGGCACAGCTCCATCGGATGGTCCAAATTTTCGATGACTAACTTACTTACTTAGTTGGTCTTAACAACCTGTGTCCGGGTTTCAACCGACCTCATCAGCTCTCGCCAGGCGCCTCTGCTTTGCGCGCGCCTTCTCCAATCGGATACACCAAGTGCGGTTAGGGCTTCCTCAGCCTGGTCCATCCATCGGAGGCATGGTCTCCCTCGTCGTCGTTGACCAGCGACCCTCGCCTCGAGCACCTTTTTCGCTCGAGCTTCGTCGTTCATACGATGGACATGACCCAGCCAGCGTAGTCGCTGCACAGTTATACGCTGAACAACGTCAATGTCTTCGTAGAGCTTATACAGCTCGTGGTTCATTCGGATGCGATAGTCATCGCCGACTCGAACAGGACCGAAGATTTTGCGAAGAACTTTTCTCTCGAACACCCCCAGAGCGGCTGCGTCAGTTTGCGAAACTACCCATGCCTCAGCGCCATAAAGCAGCACAGGTAGAACGAGCGTCTTGTAGAGTGTTAGTTTTGTCGATCGAGAGAGGGCTCTGGAACTTAGTTGCTTACTGAGCCCGTAGTAGCACCTATTAGCAATTATTGTTCTTCGCTTTATCTCCAGGCTGATTTCGTTTTTGGTATTAATGGCGGTGCCAAGGTAAACGAACTCCTTGACAACTTCAAAGTTATAGCTGCCGGATGAAACGTGGGAGTCCAAACGCCGAGCTCCCTTGTTTGTAGACAGCATATATTTTGTTTTGCCCTCATTTATCGTCAAACCCACTTTGGCTGATTCCTTTTCGATAGCGGCGAAAGCAGCGGTAACATCTCTCTTGGTTCTGCCGACAATATCAATATCATCAGCGTACGCAAGGAGCTGGACGCCTTTGTAGAAAATGGTGCCATTACGATGCACACCGGCCTTTTGTACGATCCCCTCCATGATGATGTTAAAGAGATCGCAAGACAGTGGATCGCCTTGCCTGAAACCTCTTTCGGTATTGAAGGTTTCGGAGAGGTCATTTCCTACCTTGACGGAGCTGCGTGTGTTGCTTAACGTCATTCTGCAAAGTCTGATCAACTTTGCAGGTATACCGAACTCAGACATTGTTGCGTATAGGCAATCCCTTATCGGGCTATCGAACGCAGCTTTAAAATCGACAAAGAGATGGTGTGTGTCAATTTGGTTTTCGTGGGTTTTCTCCAGGATTTGTCGTAGCGTGAAAATCTGGTCTATGGTGGACTTACCAGGTCGAAAGCCACACTGATAAGGTCCAATCAGTGTTTTTGTAATCGGCTTTAATCTTTCACACAGTACGCTTGAGAGAACCTTATATGCGATGGAAATAAGACTGATACCTCTATAACTTGCGCAGATTGTTGGGTCTCCTTTCTTAAGTATAGGGCACAGTACGCTGAGGTTCCAATCGTCGGGCATGCTTTCCTCTAGCCATATTTTGCTGATGAGCTGATGCATGCGCCTTATCAATTCATCGCCGCCGGTTTTAAACAATTCAGCTGACAGGCCGTCAGCACCCGCTGCTTTGTTGTTTTTGAGTCGTTGGATAGCAACTCGAACCTCATCATGGCTAGGTGGTGGTACTTCCACTCCGTCATTGTTGATTGGTAGCTCTGAACTGCGCTCTCCATGGGCGGCATTGGTGGAATCGTCGCCAGTAAGTAAGTTGGAGAAGTGCCGTCTCCACAATCTCAGCACACACTGCGTATCCGTATTCAGATCTCCATTTTCGTCTCTACAAGTGGATGCTCCGGGCTTGAAACCTTGGTTAGACGCTTAACCTGTTGATAGAATTTTCGTGCATACTTCTTGCCCTGGTACACCTCTAGTTCCTCACGCTCACGCTTTTCCTGCTCTCTTTTCTTGCGTCTGAAAAGGTGCCTCTCTTCCTTCCTCTTTTCGCGGTAGTTTTCTCGCACGGCTCGCGTTGCAGCTGACTGCAGCGTTTTTCTATAAGTGGCGTTTTTTACTGCAGTCGCAATGCGACACTCCTGATCATACCATTGGTTCCGAGGTTGCGGGCGCCGGAAACCAATGACTTCTTCAGCGGCAGCACATATGGAGTGGGATATATGCGCCCAAAGTCCGCCGGCGTCGTCGGGTCCAGAGGTTGGTTGGTTGAGCTTAACCGAGAGTTGAGCGGAGTAGGCTTCGGCAGTCCGTTGTAATTGCAGCTTAGCGACATCTAGCTTTCGTTGCATTCCTGTGCGTATGTTCTTCGCATTGCATAATCGCATGCGGATCTTGGCTGCAACAAGATAATGGTCGGAGTCAATGTTGACCCCCCGAAATGTACGCACATCTAGAACACTAGAGGCATGCCTTCCGTCGATTACAACATGATCAATTTGGTTTCGCGTTTTTTGATCCGGGGACAGCCAGGTGGCCTTGTGGATGTCGAGGTGCTTAAATCTGGTGCTACTAACTACCATGTTTCGCGCCGCGGCGAAGTCGATCAGTCTTAGACCGTTGTTCGTGGAGGTCTCATGAAGACTGAACTGACCGACAGTGGGGCCAAAGATGCCTTCCCTTCCGACTTTCGCATTAAAATCGCCGAGGACTATTTTCACGTCATGGACCGGAAGGTGGTCGTATACGTCCTCAAGACTAGCGTAGAAAGCGTCTTTGACGGCTTCGTCCTTTTCCTCCGTCGGGGCGTGCGCGCAAATAAGGCTGATGGAGAGAAATTTTGCCTTGATGCGGATCGTGGCCAATCTTTCGTTGACAGGTGTGAACCGGGAAACAAGGTGACGTAGTTTCCGGCTAACAACGAATCCACATCCAAATTCGCGCCTCTCCGCATGGCAGCTGTAGTAGATATCACAGTGTGCTTGTTTAGAGCAGCCTTGCCCTTTCCATCGCATTTCCTGGATGGCGGTGATGTCAGCCTTTATCGTTTTGAGGGCTTCCGCCAGTTGGATAATGGCACCTTCCCTATAAAGTGTTCCGACATTCCAGGTGCATATCCGTAAATCATTGTCCGTTTTTCGTTTGCGGTGGTCGTCAACGTAATTGGGGTTCTTATCCGAGGCTGGTTTAGTTTTCATTGGGCAGTAGTAATGTGGCGGGACCCAAACCCTGCGCACATTCCATGTTTAAGGTCTATGGAGTGACCCGCCGCTCAAATTAGCCGTCAAACTGACGGATGCCAGTTTGCCGTTGCCCAGGGAACACCACGTGGAGGTTTGAGTCGACTTGAGACGATTTCGACATGGATAATGCTGGCCTCGCCAGGTTGAGGCGGTCAGACACGTTGCCATGTGAAGGTTCGCCCCCTGTTCCCCTTTTCGATGACGCTGAGGCATAAATGAGGTTCTATGCCGTTAATGTGCCGAATTATATCATCCTTCAACTCTTGAATTAACCGTTTGGTGCCCATAAACCGCACCAAACAGCATGCACTGGTGTTTTCACATCTCCAACAGACCTGGTTTACTCAAATTTTTGCACGATTTCTCCGATTGTACGCACATTTGAAAGATTAAATTGTCCGAAAAAAATCACGAAGTGCACGATATGCATTTTGATTTGAACGCCCATTTTCATAATAAGCCTGAATAACTTTAGCGCGTTGCTCGATTGTGTATCTTTCCATGGCTCAAATATAATTAGTCTGAAATTGAGAAATTATTATTATTATTATTATTATTAATTATTAATTAAATAAGTGTAATAAGCACAGGTTCTTTTACTATACAAAGAATATAATTTAGAAATAAATATTACAGATTACATATTATAAAAATTAAACAATAAAAATGAATCATTTTGGATTTTTGAGCATAAGTTATTTTAAATTATAATTAAAAGAAATCTACTATTATTATTATTATAAATATTATTTAATATAGCTTTTAAATATATGCACTGTAAAGGCTGAAGATAGACAGTATTAAAAGAAGACAGAAAAGAATCAGATGAAAGAGGACTGAGGGAAAGAGTGAAGTTAAGAAAGATAACTGGTTACAATAACAAAAACTTCATAGTTAAGTTTACATTTTAAAAAAAGCTTGCCTAAATCTTCCAATTCCATTAATGGATCTTAAATGGTTTGTTAAAGAGTTCCACAGTCGAATGGCGTTAATGAAAAATAATCTTGTCGAATTAAGGAATTTAAAATTAGGTACTATGAGCACATTACTTCGAACTGACTGGGAAAATTGTAATTTTTCAAATAGGTATAGGGGAATTTTTAACCAAATCAGCTTATATAAAAAGATACAAGTCCTGGCGTTAAGGTAACTAGACAAGTCACAGCCAAGAATTGAATTCTTGTACTGTGAAATATGATCGAATTTCCGAATGCCATGGACATATCTCGTAGCGTGATTGAATGCTACATGTAGTTTATGCTCAGAGTGTGAATCTAATTTGCTATATATTAGTTCAGAGTACGTTATAATAGGTAGTATCAACTGTACCACAAGCTTACGCCTGATTTCTAAGGGCGTAAAGTCGGCAGACATTCTAAGGTTTCTAAGGCAACAGTTTATTTTACGGATAATGCTGTTAACATGATCGGTGCACGTTAGTGTTGAGTTTATATGGAATCATAGACTTACAAGACTGGTAACAAGTTTAAGTTTTTTATCACCTATAAACAAGTCAGGGATATTTTCAAAAAATATTTTAGATGCCGAGATTGGTAGAACGTAAGACTTAAGTGCATTAAACTGCAAACCGTTTTTATAGACCATTGGTTAATATCTTGGAGATCTTCATTAAGTCTACAACTCAAGTCCTCCAGGAGACTGGTTCTACGGGAAAGATGTAATTGAACATCATCCGCATATGCATGTTTACAAGTTGAGAAAATGTCATTGATAAAAATGGAGAACAACAATGGGCCAAGAATTGAACCTTGTGGTACTCCACTTCGTACCAATTTAAATTGAGAACACCTATCACCAACCCTAACTCTTTGGAATCTATTTGACAAATAGCTTCTCAAGAGACTTACAGCATTATCACAGAAGCCATACCAGCACTTTAGTTTTTGACAAAGTAAGAAGTGATTTACAGTGTCGAAAGCCTTAGAAAAGTCGAGCATGCAGAGAAGAGTAATCAGTCCCTCGTCATATGATATTTGTATATCGTCCAAAACTTTCATAGTAGCAGTGGAACAGCTATGGCCGACTCGAAAGCCAGATTGTAGGGGAGATAGCATATTATTAGTGTTCAAAAAAATTGAAATTTGATCTGCCATAATCGCTTCACACACCTTAGAGAGCGAGGACAAAATACTAATTGGCCTGAAGTCGTTGGCTTCCACTGCAGTTGATTTTTTAGCAATAGGAACTACCTTTGCAATTTTCCAGGAATGAGGAAAAGAAGACGTTGTAAAACAGTGGTTAATGATGTGGGTTAACGGACTAAGAACGTAGGGTATAATTAGCTTAATAAATCTGATAGAGATGCCATCCTCTCCGATAGCATTTGATTTCATAATGTACTTGCCCACATCGTTCTCACTTACTGCAGAAAATTGGAAATGTGGTTCAACAATGACATCGACTATATTTATGTTTCCTTGAGAAGAATTGCTGGAGAGAAAGAAATTGTTAAGAACATCAGGATCCACTTTACAATCAGAGCTAGATTTTTTTCCCAATGCCTAGGTTTTTTAGATTCCTCCACAGTACTTTGGATGGGAGCGAGGTGTTTAGCTTAGCAGAACAGTAGTTACGCTTCGATTGCTTAATAACCAGAACTGAAGCATTTCTGGCAATCCTGTAATTTTCCCAGTTTTCAGACGACGGGATTTTTTTCCAGCGACTATGCATTTTGTTTCCTTTTTTAATAGCATTTTTGACATTAGTATTAAACCAAGGACAAGAAGTATTTTTTATAACAGTAGTTCTAGTGGGAACATGATTTACAAAAAGATTGTTAAGGATATAAGAGAAGGCTTCTACTTTCTTATTAATATCAGAGAGAAACCATATATCGTTCCAGGGTACTATGCGTATATCACGATGAAGGGCAGAGAAGTTTATTGACTTAAAGCAGCGTTCTTCAAACTGTGTTCCGCGGAACCCTAGGGTTCCACATGATGTCTCAGGGGTTCCGCTTGAAAATGTAGGAAATGAAGGAGTAGGCTATTACTTAAAAAATTGCTGCTTCATACAGAAGTTAGATGGTTATCCAAGGGAAAGGTTCTGACCAGGTTCTTTAAATTACAAGAGGAAATTCGAATTTTTTTATAAGAACATGAACATGAACTACCTGCAAACTTAAAAACGTTAGTTTTCGTACCTAAACGGTGTAAATCTTTCGCTTCAAGGGCCAAGTACGACAACTTTAAAGTTCAGAAGCAAAGTCAACTCAATTGTGTAATATAACTATGTATAATGTATAACTAAAAATAATACACAGTGTTTTTCTAAACTTAATGATTTTTTGGCTCACCTCATTCCACCAGAATGTCAAAAATAATATTTTGACATATTTTACTGGCTTACAATTAAATATGCCAAGAAATTTTTTTAATATTTTCCATCTACTTGCAATAATTTAGGTTGGATTAAAAATCCTTTTGGTGAGTGCAATAATGTAGACAAACTGTTATTACAAGAAAAAGAACAACTAATACAAACATATGTACATATACGGACACTGCATTAAAATCTACATTTGGCCAAATTGGAATTGCTCCATTTTGGGTAAAAATAATGTAAGAGTATCTGGAAATATCAAAAACGTGTGGTAAGAGAATTGTGAGAAATCTTTTTCCATATACGTCGCTTCAAAAACCAATTACATAAATCGACTTGATACAGAAAATTATATACGTCTTCAACTAACAATACATTCTGATATTGATAAATTGTGCTCAAATAAACAAGCACACCAAAGTTATTAACTTTTTTAAAATACATTTTTTTTTTGTGTGTAGTTTATTTTACATAATTTCAAAGCTGTGAAAGATTGCAATCATTTGGAGCTGCATTCTTTGAAGTCGCAATCAATGAGTAAACTCTTTGATTGCAGTATTTATTCAATTTCGTGAATAAGACTTCAGAAAAATTAAGTCACCAATCATTTTGAATGATTTTGATTTAATAATCGTTTTGTAGAGTCATGACTTGATTTCATTTTCACCATTCCCAATCAACTGTGATTTGACTTTGAACGCATTGAAGTAACTCAAACTTAAAAGATTATACGCAATAAACTTACGCAAAATTTTTCGCTGATTCTGAATTCGACTTCCGTTTCGTTCCACCAAGCTCAGTTTTTCAGATATGCACTTAAACATGGAAGTGATGAAAAACTTTTGGGCAGGTTCTTCATTTCACTTCCGGGTGAAAGTGAAATCAAATCACTATGAATTCGATATTTATTATCACTTTTTACTTTTTAATTACATTTTTTTTCGATTTATATTTCGATTCAAGGTCAAAAAATAATTAAACTAAAACAAAAAAGTTATACCAAATATCAAATTCATAGTGATTTGATTTCACTTTCACTCGGAAGTGAAATGCAGAACCTGCCCGTTTGTGAATGTTTATTGAGTTGTGCAATAAAAGTAATTTTTACTTAATCTAAATAAGTTCCTTATTTAAGAAGCGTATAAGTTTATTATATAAATTTATTGTATTATATTGAATTTTTTTCTCTACGTGAAATATGAAATTATTCAAAAACAACACACACAAAACATGAACAATGAATTAAAAAAAAGGATTTCAATCAAGGGACTTAAGTCCCAGCTGAATTCAAGTGACTTGAATGCATTTAATGAATGCGATACTGCAATCAAATTATGACAAACGACTGCTAATTTAAAATGTTGAAGTCAGAAGCACCAATAAATTGAAGGTATTGCAATCAATTTGAACAAAATCAAAAGACTTGAAACGTGAACTGATTGCAATCTTTCACAGCTCACAAAATTATTTCTTTTTTTACTGAATAAATGTAAATTTATATCTCTCATAAAGTTGTTAACATATGAGGGTTCCGTTCCGAATTTAACATACAAAAAGGGTTCCGCTGATGATGAAAGTTTGAAGAACGCTGACTTAAAGTCAGGGTAAGAGATAGTCCTAGAGGTAGTTGTACGAGATAAGTTAGTGTCAAGAGAACAGAAGAATAGATCATGATCAGAAATAAAATAAATCTGGTCAAACAAAAGAACTGTCGATTGATCCGAGACAATAAAATAGTCGAGAAGACTAGGGATATGATTATGCGAAAATCGCGTGGGCATAGTTTCATTTACAATTGACAGACCGACGGACGACAAATTTTCATACAAAGATTTAGAAATGTTATCAGGACATAAAAGATTAACATTGAAATCCCCACACAAAACAAAAAAATCAAAGTCGATCGCTAAATCAGAAAGTTGAGAAAAGTAGAAATTTAGAAATCAGACATTTGTTAGGGTTATAGACACATGAAAGGAAAATTTTTGTATTGCTATCAGAAATACAAAGATTAAGAAACTCAACACTATCACTGTTTGATTTATTAATTACTATAGCATTTTTTTTCTGCAGTAAATAGCAATCCCACCCCCCCGCCCCCCCCCCCCCGCTTATCAATTCTATCATTTCTGAATAAGTTAAAATTTTTAATTCAAAAACTGGATCCCTAACATCAGAACAGAACCATGTTTCTGAAACACAGATGACATCAACGGACGATTCCTCAAACACATACTTAAAATAGTCAAACTTATATGACCTAAGGCTCCTAGCATTAAAATGCACAACATTAAGGCCAGAGTAACGTCTACAAAGAACATTTATCAAGATTTTACAATTTTCATTAACACCGTTACAATAATAGTTAGATCCAATCATAACATGGAGGAGAATACTCCGAAGCATTAAACAAGCTAAATAAATCATACAAAACTATTAGATACATAAAAACTAAGAAATTAAAACAAGAGCCAAATAGTAACCAGAATACCTTACTAATGAAAATAAAGAGAAGAAGAGGAGAAATAAATAATGAAATGTAAATTAAATGCAGAAAAAAAATTGACGTTTAGGTGTGGTTCACATTCAACATCGGCCCATAAAATTTTACCACCCTTTATAAGCAAAATCTAAATTTAAGACTTCCCGAAACTCGGAATCAAGACTTTTCGTTTTCTAAAACCAGATAAGAAAATAGTTTGAGCAAATCGGCAAAAATTTTTAAATGTTAGTATCTCTATTGGACTTATCGAATTTTATATCAATTTTACCTCATCACAAAATATAGCTGCTCCATGCACCCTAATCAAATTTTAATCTGAGCTTAATAGTCGTATTCTGGCGATTGACAACTGTAAATTCATTGACAAGCTAGTTTTTTATGTGCTATTTTTTGGTCCAAGGAGTTAAAAATTTTTAAAATGTTTAGTAAAATGATTTGTTCTGAATATTTTTATAATGGTGTTAACAGTTTTGTTATGTTATGAGATTTTGATTACATTTAAAAATAAGAAATTTTTACAGTTGTCAATAAATTTACAATTGTCAATCACCAGAATAAGGCTATAAGTCTCAAATTTTTATAATAAAAGAGAGCGAGTTAACCAAAACATGTTTGGCCAAACATTGAAAAAAAACGTCAGGTCATAACTGAAGCCAAAAAAGTCGAAATGGCGATAAAACGCCGATAATAGCAAGCCTGCTCTCGAACTCGAAAGTTGCTTGAAGTATGCTGGAAGAAATGTTTTCCAGCTTCATAAGAACAATCATCAAGAGGAATAAGCATCAAGATTTACAAGCAAATTTGTTATTAGCTGTTTGCTTAAAAAAAATTTATTAATTGTAAAATATCAATTATTATTAATTATTTAAAGGTAGCCTTGACAATTACCTATTTTCTCAGACCAGATCGACAGAGCATAGTCACTTCTACCTAGTAAATTATTATATCATGATGTCAAATTAAATAAAGATAAATAAATAGCAACAAATAAATATTTGTAAAAATTTAAGATTGGCGCTGTCAGCCCAAAAGTCGTGCATCAGCTTACTTACTTACTTACTTAGGTGGCCGTAACAACTCGTGTCCGGGTTTCGGCCGACCTCATCAGCTCTCGCCAGGCGCGAGGTTGCTTACTGAGCCCGTTGTAGCACCTATTAGAAATTATTGTTCTTCGCTTGGCGGTGCCAAGGTATACAAACTCCTTGACTACTTCAAAGTTATAGCGGCCGCATGAAACGTGGGAGTCTAGACGCCGCGCTCCCTTGCTTGTAGACAACATATACTTTGTTTTACCCTCATTTATCGTCAAACCCACTTTGGCCGATTCCTTTTCGATAGCGGTGAAAGCAGCGGTAACATTTCTCTTGGTTCTGCTGACAATATCAATATCATCAGCGTACGCAAGGAGCTGGACACCTTTATAGAAAATGGTGCCATTATCATACACACCGGCTTTTCGTACGATCCCCGCCATGATGATGTTGAAGACATCGCAAGACAGTGCATCGTGAAGTTAGAACTCAAATAGTGTTGCCAAATGCTTTTGATATTAAGTGTAAAGTTATTTAAAATTTGAAAATGTAAAATCGTTAAGACGTCGAAAGACACTTCATGATAGAAAAAGTCTTTTGACACCTTTGATAGAAATAGTGTTAATAGTAGTGCAATTAAAATTTGGATTGTATGGAAGACATGAGAGTCGTACATGTATTAATATTACAGTTCTTACGGCAGCACTGGTAAGAGTGTTTGTTGATAAGAGGAAACGTCCATGATGAAGCCGCGGACCACTGGGTCCTGCTAGTATTTTAATAATATATACTTAACTCTTTATTGTGTGTGTTTGGCTTTAAACAGCATTTTTGAGTGGGTTTTTCGTGATAGCAGAACGTGTTTGATGCAAATTACTCATTAAGAGCGACTGATATTACGGCTATTAATCTTAATTTCTTAAATTTTTTAAAAAACCTTTATGGAATTTAAAAAAAACAAAGCTCATTCTTATTTATAGCGTAGTCAGGTTTGATTTAATTTTTTTTTTTTTTTTTGTTGACGATATAAGCAAACGTTCTTTAAAAAACAATTAATGTTAATGTAACAATTAATAAACATACCAAAACAATAATTAAAAATAAATACACATTTTTTAATTAAAACAAAAACATATCTAAATATGTTGTCAGATCTGCGCAGTCTTGTTAGCAAAAATGAATACACAAATGTTAGAAAAAATTGCTCTGCAGCCATATTTAATTAATATTATTTGAATAATTTTTAAAGCAAAACCCATATTATTGCATAACAAACAAACTGTTGAAGTGAGTAAGTGATTTATCTTAACACTTATCTTAACACTAAAAAGCAAATAGAGATACGATCTAAGATAATGAAACGTAGAATAATAATTTGAACTTAATAAAACGTTCGTTACGAATTCATTAACTGTGTTTTAATTTGGAGATTCCAAAAAATACATTTTATAAATATAAGAAAAATATTTAAAATATTTTAAGAAACTAGCTCCTACACTCAGGAAATAATTAATTTTAAAATCAAAAATTACCAGTTTTTATTTTGAAAATTTAAAAATTTCTTAGTTATAAGTAAATTTATGTTTAAAACAAAACTATTAACATTTGTCTTAAGAAACTAAGAATTTTAATTTAAAAATCATATTTTCTTTAAAATATATGCTTTTCGATTAAGAGAAAAATAGCTAGTTTCACTTATTGATTCTTTGCTTGCTTGTCGATAACAATTCTATAGCCTGTAGCATAGAGCGTGAGACCCTTGACATTGTCGTACGTGGGTTCGAAACTCATGGCGGCAGAATTTTTTTTCTATTTTTTCGGTTGTTATATTTTTAATTGTAATGAAAACAAAACAACTCCTTATTCGTCCATGGTGTGAGCGGCCGCAAAATAATTGTTTTTGCATGTGCATTCGCATAATACTCAATGTTAGAATAAAAGCTCTGTCAAAGTAGTTTTTTTTTAGTATACTACGCCACTATTCGATAATAACTGAGCTGGTGCGTAGGTAAATCGACAGACTGGCACGCGAGCGGCCCTGGTTCAATTCCCGCGATAGTGACATTCAAATTGAATATAAAATAATAATAACACTGTGCGACAGTTTGAGGATCATTTGAAATAACTGTAAATACTCCTATGGTTTCTGATAGCCATAGGTCCATAGAACATATCATCCTAGGGATTATCTTGGGCTAGCTCAAATAACCGATTTTTTTAAGGTTACATTTTAAACAATGGTACTGTAGTTAGATTCCTTTATCTCCTAAGCTACGTAAAATTTTGATTTAAGACCTTCAGTAAAATTGTTGCAAATTTTATTTCCTTTCAAATTAAGGGACATTATTCCCCGTAGTACTCACATAGGGGGTCAAAAAGCCCCTTAAATTAAAAAAAGGAGTATATATCAGAAACTCTGGGCAATATTATTTTCATAACTTCTACTAACAAAATTATCATCATCTTATCTATAACTGCATTAACATAAAGATGAACATCATTACATAAATTAACCTATTTCCCAAAAAAAAATAGGAATCAGCAAAAAAAATGTAGGCTTAAAAGTAATAGTTTCGTAACGTAGTGGGTAGAGTGTGTCGCCAAATGCCAGAGAGACCTGGTTCGATTCCCACCTGGCACAGAAAGTTGTTTCAAATGAATTAATTTTTCTGTTCGGCCGCCACCTCTCTGCAGACTATGGCAAGCCTCAGAGAGTAAAAACTGCCATGAAAAGCTTCTTGAGAACATAAGCCGTTTGGCGTCGGCATAAAACTTGTAGGTCCAGTTCACGTTAGGTTATAGCATCGTTTATTTGAGGGGTCTCTTATCATCAGCGCTGAATACTTTTTAGCACCACCAGCAAATGTCTGCAACAAATGCATGGCATGGCAGTTTGGTGAAACCTTTCCCCGTTCTCGTCGGACTCGTGATAGAGAAAATGTATTTTTAAAGACATTGATATTCTTAATTTTTTAAAAGATGCAAGCATGTTGTCGACCAGCTCTGTTCCGAGAAAGTTTGCATTGACCAGTTTTGTTCCAAGCAGTCAGATATCTTAATTTAAAATTTCATAAAAAGTTGAGATTTTCATTAGTTTGAGTATATGAGGTCAATAACAATAAAGAAATTTCAATTAATACTTCTTTATACTGTTTGCATCTTCTTTTAATTTGCCTTCACTGACAAGGAAAGGTCCCCAGGTGACACTCACCGATTTGAATAATTTTTGGATATGTGATAGAGGACAAAAATCTAAGGTCGACGTATTTTTTTATACGTGCTCAATCGATAGTTTACGGTTTCAAAATGACGTTTTAAAATCAGCGAAAATTTCGTTTTTTTGCCACAATTTCACTATTTTCCATAGAAATATCTACAAATTTGGTATCAAACGAAAGGTATTTTAAAGCCACACATGATGGCATCAATTTTGGAAAAATAAATTTCATTGTAATTTTGTTGTTATAATTTTTAACAGTATTTATTCGATATCATAAGGAGCGCATTTTCGAAATTGTTTCATTTTCATTTATATTTGATTTAAGATAATTCTAAAAGTTACCTTTTTTTTGTTTTTTTAAATTTTGAAGTTTTTATATTAATTTTATATTTCTTTATTAAAATATGCATTTATTTTCTTAAAAAATTTTTTTTAGAGATGAAGAACACAATATGTGTATCAAAAATTTTGTTTTTTCTCCAAATTTCCGTGTGTGTAAATATTTGATCAGAAAAGTTTATATTTAAGAGGGCTTCTATACAACTTTGTGCTTTTAACTTGTTTGCCCGAAGGCATGAGAAAAAATCATCGGAAATTTAAAAATATGACTTTCTATGTAAATATCTCCATTAGTTTTCAGGATATATCACAAAATTTTTTTGTGTTATAAAGTTTAACAAAAGTACTTGCCAAAAAATATTTTAACAATACCAATTATTGTTCATTTGTATTTTTAATATTTTTTTTAAAAAAAGGCCAAAATATTCAATGTTTCCTCAAAAAATTACGTAACATTTGTTTTTGTTGTAAAAATAATTTAAATTAAAAATTGCATTTTAAACTCCCTTTCACATGGCAGGACATTTACTAGCAAAAATGGATTCAACTTTAAACAAAAATTTATTAACTATTTCTATCATAAAAAATCAGGGGTTTTTCATTTTATTGATGAAATTAATTTTTTTAAAAATGTTTTTTTTATAATTTTTATAAAAGAGTATAGCTTCAAAAACATTTTGTTTGAAAAAAAAATCCCAATATTCTTTTCCAATCAAAAGTTATTACTAAAAACCTATTTTCATACCATGTGGATCTGTATTAACAAAATTCCTTTTCTGTTAATTATTAAGGGGGGACATGACATTGGCAGTTTTTTGAAATCGATATTTTTTTAAAACTTTTGTATTTTAGTAAATATTCTTAAGATTCTAAGAAAAAAATTTCATGGAAAAATTCCTACGGGTTCAAAAGTTACAGCCGGATTAGTGAGAGCGCATTTTAATTTTTGCGCTACCAACGTACGGCAGCTGGTATAGACTTGTTTTACTTGCTACCTGACTTTTCGTGGTTGTTATTTCGTACCTTATAGTATAGTTATTTGCAAATGTTTCAACTACTTTGTATCACCATAGGAGCTACAGCATTGAATTTTTCCAAAGGAAATGAAGCATGTTTGAAATGCGCCAGAGTGAAGGCATATGAAGCTTCAAAAGAAGCCCGAATTGCTAAACGATTGCAAAAAACTATAAGAAACAGCACAACACAAGATAACGAAGGCATACAGTACGAAGCAGGCATGGCAGATTGAAGGTAACCTTTTTTTCTTTGTTCACAAACTTTGAACGCGTTTATCTCGAAACCATGTTTTTCGTACTGGTTGCGGCACTAGCGGGTTCATTTTTTGACGAATTTTTTTTTTTTTTGTATTTTTTTAAACTTGATTCGCTATCGTATGACACGATCTTTTTTTTTAAATTTTTTTTCGATTTTTTATGAATTTTTAAAGCCAATATTTTTTTCGAAAAAATACACTTTCAAATTTGGAGCATCACCAAAAATTTAAAAAAAAAGCTCGTGTCATACGATAACCAATTTTGATAAGATTTAAAAAAGTCATTTTTTTCCAGATCGGACAATTTTTGCAACTCCCAGCGCTGCAACCACGAGGCCCCGTTTTTTTTCTCTGCCGCCAGTTTGGAGCTCTATGAAACCATGTTGGAGTGAAAAATATATTTTTTTAAATTTGTTTTTTCTTGTTATTTGTTCAATTCTCTACAATAATAAACAAAAATTTTGGAAAAATGTTTGTTTTTGACTGAGTTATGAATTTTTAAAAAAGGTCTGTTTTCTCTGCCTCGAATGTCTTGTCCCACCTTAAATTTCGATCATTTCGATCTTTTTTTTTGCCTCAGCTAACAATGATATATTCAAAAATTCATTTCTACAGTTTTTAAGATATGTTCATGTTTTTGGTGTCATACTTACTAAATAAGAAATTATTAATTTTAAAAAAAAATGACGTTATACAAAAACAATTTTTTTTAAAATTTGAAGAATATTGCATTTGAAATAAGAAATTTTTTTTTGCCAAAAAATAAATATATTATGAGTTTGATCAGCTCTTCTATCTAATGCGTACAAGAAACGTTTTCGTTTTAATTGAGACTGATTAATTGCGTTTTCAAAACTTTACTTAAATCTTACGCAACTATCGCACTTTCAAAGTTATTGCGTAAAAATTGATATTACCTTAAAATTTCACTTTTTTACATACTTCTTCTCACTAGGAGGGCAGTGAGGATAGACCCTCTCCCATGCGATTTTTTTTTTTCTTGACTCGACCTAAGCAATCACCAACTTTCGGATTGACCTTGCTATCCGACTCACCCTATATATTATAAATATATATTAGCACAATATTAAATAAACAATAATTTTAAAACCATGCTTTGAGTGTAATTTGAATCCTTAATGCTTAGCATTTTCTAACGATAAGCAGCGTTTCTCTACTCTATTTATCCTTCAGCTAAGTATCTACATGGACTGAAACTAGTTTTGTGAGGAAATAATAAATTATAAATTAATGTTTGTATTCAAAACTGAACATGTTTCATATGATGTTTTTATTTGATCAATGCTGGCGCCAACTCATTTTGACTTATTTTTAATTTTTGGCATGTTTAGTTCTGATTTTATTTGTATTATTGCAGACATTGTTGTGACTTGTGTCAAGCATGTTCTTGACTACAATTTTTAATTATTAAGTAAAGTTATCTGACGACGTAATTAATTAATTTTAACCCTTAGTTAGTAATGTATTGTGGATTAAGGCCACCAATACATGAAAATTTTTTTGACGGTCGAATTTTTGAAACATCGATAATTACTTCAGAAACATCTTGAAAAGAATCTGTTAAAATTTGAAAGCGAAATTCGAAGCCGTTTAAAAGTTAAAGCCATCGAACGGTTGGTAGCGCACTGGGAGTTTTTTTCGTTTACTTACTTTCGTATGCATCTTCTTTCTCTCTAGCTGTTTACTTAATCTATTGCTAAGTATGCATGTATATATTTAGGTTTGTGCATGGCAAAATTATAATGTAGCTAAATTACACTGCATGTAGCTAAGTGGCGGCCGTGGCGTAGTGGGTAGAGTGTGTGACTCTTACGCCAGAGAACCCAGGTTCGAATCCTCCATCTGACACAGAAAATTTTTTTAATTGAATTAATTTTTCTGTTCGGTCGTCACCTCTCTACAGACAATGGCAAACCTCAGAGAATAAAAACTGCCATGAAAATCTATTTGAGAACATAAGCCGTTCGGAGTCGGCGTAAAACATGTAGGTCCAGTTTTCGATCATTTGTGTGCAAGCATATCACATCACACACAACACAATTGATCATAAGAAGCTCGGTCAAAGCCCTTTCAAGGGCTTAGATATGGCAATTTAATTTTTTTTTTTTTTTTTTTTAAATGGCGCTGGAATTGTAGATTAAGTTACGGAGTTGACAACTTACCAAAAAATCGACAATATTTCTTCGTCAGAACTTTGAACATGTTTTTATCAAAACTGCATTTTTATAAATGGCGTGCATCATTACTCAAACAAATTTTCACCAATCAATTCGAAATTTTGCACACATATACTTGACAATATTGCCGCAAATATGCCAGAGCGTGATTATTGAAAACAAAAAAAAAAATTTTTAAAAACTGTTGTCTTAAAAATTACGGTACTATTTTTTAACGCCATTTTTGAAAAATAAAAATTTCGAAAATCTGGATCTGACATATTCAAGAGAATGTAACTTAAATATAAGAAAAAATAATCGCTTTGTTTTATATGAATAACGTCGACGCTAGGATACACCCCAATTCTGAGTTCTGTCTTTACTTTCTACACTATAACTAATATATATATACACTTTTTTCAATCATAAAATTTTTTTTGTATTCTTAAAACATGCCTCAATATAGCCTCAAACTATAAGATAAATCGCTTCAATAATTTACTCTTGAGAAATGCTTATTTTTTAACCTTGATTTAATGTATTGCTAGCCTTAAAAAGAAAAAGAAATAATAATAATATACTATATTTTCATAAATTATTACAATAACAATAATATATTAATAAATTTAATATTACAATTTGTACTAATATTTTATAGGTCATAACTTTCCATTATATTTACTATTAAAAGTAAATTAAAAAACAACATTGTTCTTAAAAAAAAAATTTTACCAATTTACCCTAATTTGTAGTTCATACCAAAAGTCGTGTTGAACGTAAAAAAATTTTAGTTTAGGTCATTTAATCTTTGGTGACACATTTCTTTTTTTGTTTATTTATTTTTTGTTTAAAATGACAATTGTATAATTTTACGCAAATTTATAAATGCAAATTAATTATATCATCGTTTCGTTTCAATATTCTTTTCAGAGTCTCTAAAAATTCTTGGCGTTTTTGTAAAGTTTTTTTCTTATATATTTTTTTTTGTTTATTTTTGCTTGCAGATTCCATGCAGATAAAAAAAAATTAAAAAAAATCTTTGTTCAAATTAAAACAAGTTCGATTTTAAATATGATAAAGATTTAATTCTGGTTAATTTCAGTATTTATTTGTTATTGTATTGTTGTTGGTTTTTATTCATGCCAATGAAACGCTGTATAAAAGGCAAGGTTTTTATAAAAGTAGCTGTCATTAACTGACTGTTAGTTTTTGTGTTCATTTTGTGGAATTTATTTGTATTCATTTATTAATCGTTGACAACATTTGAAAAATGAAAGTGTTCCTTGCATTGTGTTTATTCATTGCTGCTGCAGCGCATGCAGACGATGTGAAGCTGATCTCAAACGAAGCCAGAGTAGAATATAATGGCAACTTTCACTATCAGTAAGAATTTTGAGTGCTTAATTATATATAAAGATATTGTGACCGATTATTATGTGTATGTTCAATTCGAGATATTAAAGTGACGAGCATCATATGGATGACCTTACTAGCCTTTTAACCCTTGTCGGCTAGTAGTATCCTTCAGAAGTACTTTGTATCTATCTGAAAATATTGAAAGTTAACGAAACTTCAGTTAAATTCATTGATAAAGAAACTTAATTAAGTTTGTCGTGAGTATTACAAAAAAATTAAATACAAATTGTCGCTTTTGCTCCACCAAATTCAATTTTTTTCATCAGAAAAAAAAAACACACAAAGTGCTTGGTTCTCTAAAAGTCTCAATTTGGATTATTTAACACTAAGGATTTTTTATTGCTTGAGTTTGATTTTAACATTAAGTGATTATAAAGAAACGGAAATAAACAGTTATAATTTAAATACATGTAGTGCGCCAAAATATATGAGATGTCAAATGTCACTTAAAATCAATTCAGAGGAATGAAATAAAATTTATTGATGGTGATAATTGGTTAAAGACATTTTTAATAAGGTCTTAAGGCTGTTGGTAAAATTGCCAAAAACAGGAGCTTCAAAATTTTATTTGTAGCTGAAAAAGATTTTGATTTCATCGTCCATTTCCTCTGTCGGAGTATTAGGCTAATATTGAAAATGTAAGTCTTCCAAATAATATTTCAAAGAATATATTTCGGCCATCCTCTGAAGCCAGTCAATGTCGAAAAATTTCGGAGCCAGCTGAAAACATTTATCTCCCAGAAAAACTTCTACTTCACTTTCTAAGTATGACAATCGCTTCAAATGTTTACCTCGAGGAAGCCACCTGAATTCAGTATGAAGAAGCAGTATAGGCAACACTGTGTTGGTACATGTAGGGAAAAATCCCTACATTTAGGGATTCCCTACTTTTAGGGATTTTTATTGGAAAAGAAAGATGTAAGGAAAAAACGGACAGATTTATAAAATTCTCTGAAAGTAGGGAGTTTTCAGCGAAAAAAAAAATTTAATAAGAAATAAAAAAAGCTAATTTTTGCAAGACGAAAATCTGAATTGCTGCAGTTTTCAATGCAAGGAACCCAATTTAAAAAACTGGTAGCCTCAGAACTATATGATAATCATTAAGTCCTCATTTTATTTTCGATAGTAGCAATTTTCTCTATTTCAAATAAAAATTTCTTCAATTAGAGTAAGTTTTCAGATATTCGAAGAAATTTTTCTTCACATGTGGGAAATGAAAATATTTCATGTCTCTAATAATGATTAGTATTTTTCTCGCACTAAAAAATTCTTATTTTTAAAGAAAAATTTAAAGTAAATGAAAAATTCTCTCTATTGTTGATAACCAATTCACTATGCGAAATATTTTTTTCAATAAAAACAAATCCATTCGGAAAAATAAAGGATTCCTCCGCGTCAGCGCCGACAAAACTGTTAAACTATCAACATCGATGCTATCAACGTCAGCATCGTCGAGTGAGGGTTGTTTTTATCGCATTTTCATGCATTTGTTGTTGTTTAAGCGAACTGACGCTTTTGTAAAGTTTAAATTCACTCCCGTTAATACCTTCGCTAAAGAAGCTAACGCTTCAAAAATAATTTTTACTAGTATCGCCTGTGACCGAAATTCGGCCATATCAAAATCGGTTCTTCTTTTGTTTTTTTGCTAAACTCACCAACCCCCACCAACAAAATAAACAATTATAAATGTCCTTGCATGTGTTATATGAAGCAAGCATAGGTTTAACAGTTTTTTTGATGCTGACGCGGTGGAAAATTTATTTTGTTTAGAGAGAAATTAAGAGAAGCACCAACAACAATAATCCCAGCGGCAAATTGGCAATACACTTCATCGATGAAATGCAATACACGTGTAGGAAGTAATGTACACATTTTCGTATCCACTTTCAACTTACTTTTAGAAGATAATGGCCGCTTTGTAGGCAGACGGGCTACATTTTCGATTACAAAATATGCCAACGAGTAGTCAAGCTTTCTAGTCAAGCAAAAAGGATATATTTTTGATTACAAAGTATGCAAATAAGTAGTCGAGCTTCCTTCGCCCATATACAACTTCACGTTCAAATTCATATATGAATACCATAACACAGGTGTACTCCCTTTCATATATGAAATATTGGAGTACTCCGTAAATTTGCCGCTGGGATGATGCACAGCTCTTTTGATGTGTCTATGACTCTCTCTCATTTTACTCTTGATCGTGTATGTTGTTGGTTTCTCATTGTCCCATTAGGAAAAAAGGGTTTTTACATTTGCTTAGTTTTACCTATCTTAATGACAATATATTCATATAAAAAAATATTGTGCACATCTACTTGAAAATACCTTTCCATCTATATAAGTTTCATGTGAATATGTTGAAGTTAACACAGGTAAAAAGGGATCACAAACTTTTTTGTTTGCGTATTAATATATATATTAATTATTACATTCATAGACATATATAGATTTTGTTATTACATTCATGTTCCTTCTTAAGTTTTTTATATAACAAAATAAATATTTAAGAAAATGTATTTTGTAAACTATTTCTACTTATTTTATGAAAAATAAATACATAAGCGTGCGCTATAAAAATTTGCATATTACTCCCTCTATTTGCAACATTTTAAATTGAAACAGCGACTTGGTCTTTAAAGTCGCTATAACCAAGTAGCCAGCGACCATAAAGTCGCTGTTAAGCTCATCTCTAATTAGAATCTATTTTATTGTAGAATATCAGAAAAATTTTGCCATTTATTTTTGCCAATTATAAAAAATATATAAAAAACAAAAAACAAAACAACAAAAAATTTGAATACTTTAAAGTCAGAAGATTCTTACAATTATTTTATGATTTTTATTAAAAAATGCATACTCGACACTGTTTCAATACAGATAAAATAAATTTTTAGTCGTTCTTCCTGATAAACTTCTCTGCTTTAGAGAAAATATGAACACAGTAAAGAGTTATGTTGTACCAATATTAAGAAAATATATCTCTACTTTGAAGAAATCGTTCTTTTTTGTGAGAAACTATTTAATTAATTTTAAAATTTATTAAAATTAAATATTTCTCATTTTACGAGAAAAATTGCACAAAAAAGAAAACGGTTGAACCTGTTATAAAGAAATATTCTTCTGTCTTTATTGATGAGCAAATAAAACATTTAGTTTTGGGATGACATTTAGAGAAAAGCATTCTCTGGAGCAAAGTCATTACTATTTTTCTCTAAATATGGTGCTTTTTTCTCATATTCTGAGAAACTTTTTTCTGAGTGTACCAGTTCAGGCAGACTTCAATACTATATATGAAGTCAGTTTTTGCTCTTTTGTTAGTTTTTGAAAAAAAAACACTATCCTCTGCATAACTAGGACGATTTGCATTTAATGCCACAAAAGTAAATTTGTTTTCATGCTGTTGTTGAACAAAACCTCCTTTTATACAACGCACTGAGAAAGAAGGCAGTCCTAGTCACCAAAGAATGAAAATTCAAATTTAAAGGCAGCGCTTTCTGCTTTAAAGACAATGAAATCCCTGAAGAGGTGCTTGGCAATTCATCTGGAGAGTTTTTGCATCCAAAACAGTAGCATCTCTAAATTTTATAGTTTGTTGCCACTTTATAATTTTTTGCTTACAAATTGCATTTGCTTTCGACTGATCAACAACTGTTGCCTCCTTGATGGCATTTGCAACATGTGGAGGTGTTTGAACTTCAGTGCTCGGCTCAATTACATCAATTGTTGTTGGTAACATTACCCGGGGACAGTTTTGTTAGGCTGGAGCAACTCATAGTAGATCACTCCGAGCTGATCACACCAAATCCCACAGTATTTGCACTTTGGGTTGTGTTATGGTTCCACTTTATGTTTCCCGTTACAATTCGATTTAGAAAATCCTTCCTATTTTTCCTTTAGAGCAGTAGTTCGCACGTAACAAAAACTACATTCGACGTCTCTTGGCTTGAGTTCATACGAAACGCAATTTAATTGGTTTTGCACCATACCCATGGCCTTGAGACGGTTAGAAATCGTTAGTCACTCCTAAGGTTTGAGCAAGCTCATCTTGAGTTTGGCATGAATTTTGGTACATTAACGCCTCCAACTCAGTATCTCTAAACTTTACTAGCCTCCCTTCGGGTTCTTTGTCGCTGGTGTGAAAATTACTCCGTTTAACGCCGGAATCTATACTCACATGTTTTTATTGATGAAGCATGTTCCCCATATACCCATAAAGCATGTGGAGCATAACATAGCTAGCTGTAGAACTGCTAGCTGTAAAAAATGACAACACTACAATATCATTACATATCACTACATATCACAACACTATATTGATGAGTATAGTTTAACACTTTTGCAACAACTTACAAATAATTGTTATTTTGTGCACCTGCTTCAAACAGGAGTCATTTATTAAGCATACGCAATATTTTTCAACAAATTTTAAATAACAATCTTTCTTTCCATCTCTTTAAACAGCTATGAACTTGGCGATGGCTCGAAGGCTTTACAAAACGGTGTCCTCAAAACCATTGATGCTGAACACAAGGGTTCATCTATTGAGGGGAAATTTGCATTTATCGGTGATGATGGCCAAGAGTATGCAACCGCCTATACCGCGGACGAAAATGGTTATCAGGCATATGGTGGACATCTGCCAACACCACCTCCAATGCCAGAATCCGTTTTAAAGGCATTGAAATACATCGCGGAACATCCTCCCTATCATCCACCAGCTGGCCGAAATTATTAAATAAAATACTCAAAAGCTTGTACTGAAAAAATAAATTGACTGAAAATATAGCTATTACAAAAACAACAAAAAAAAATAAACAATTATAATAACAAAAATAAACAAAAATATTACAATTAACATAAACTGATATTATAGAGAATAGCATTTATTAATGAGCTGTTCTCTGACGAGAGTACTCTGACGATAGAAGTGTTAATTATGGAACACAAGTTTTCTTCGGGTTATTCACCTATTGTTTATATTTGGTTTTTTTTCAAAGTTATTGGAATTTCTTTCTTAAGCAACTACATTAACAGTTAAAGTGCGGACAGTAACAGCAAAAAAAAAAAACAAAAGCAGCAACACTATCAAGAAACATTAGAAACAATTCTTTTAATTAAAATCTATTCGAACTTATTATCATAATCAAAACGTGATCTGAATTCGAAAGCAGCTTGTATTTGACAGGACTTATCTTGTTACTCGTATAAAACATTTGAAAAAGTCATTAGTTGGTAAAGCCAGAATTTAAGTTATGCAAAACTTTTTTCGAAGCAATGTCTGCAAAATAATAACGAAATTAAATGTTATATCAATGATAAGAAAATAATGGACTCTTATAGCCCCATTAAGCATTTACGGCATGCTTCTTCCTCTAACTGCTTATACTTTTAGTCAAATACTTTGGTGTTTTTTCTTAAGAAGCTTTTTGTAAACAAATAATGTCCACTTCACTTTGACTGTCGAAATGTTGCTATTCGTTTCATTCAAGATAGAGCTGAACACTGAATCAAACTTACATGCATATTATTATTATAAAAGTTCATTCATATTACGTTTTTAGGTACATACTTTTACTGTATTTTACATAAGGTGAATGTTTCCTAATACATCAAATAATAGATCGCCGCAGCCGCATAGCATAAGCTAAGCTAGCAGCATGTGTTGGTACGTTTAAGCTTTAAAAGCTTATAAATACTTTAGATCTATATGTGTGTAACGAATACAGTAGCGCAACCAAAGGGAGATTTTGGGGTTTAAGCTCCTTCCCCCAAAATAATCGTAGCGAAAAGGGAAATAGGACACAATTAAAGTGACTCACACGAAAAGTAATCACAAGTTTTTATCAAAAGAATGAAAAAATTTCAAATCTATCCATGTTTTATTCGTTCATAATACATGTGTTTAAATTTTTTTTAGTTGTTATTCTGACCAGTTGGGTATTGTAGACAATTCTTCGATTTGAGCATCGTGTTAGAAACAAGGTGGTAGCGTATCTCTCTCACCAAAAATGTTCCTAGATCTGTCAAAAACAGGTGATGGTTAAATTTAAGCAAGCCCCATTAGCAAAACAAGGTTTGTGAAATTTGTGTTTATTGTTAATTTTTATTAATATACTTACTTACTTACTTAGATGGCGCCTACAACCGTAAGTCGGTTTCCGCCTGTTGTAAGAAATTGCGCCAGCCATTTCTGTTTTGCGCTTGTTGGAGCCAGTTGGAAGCTCCAAGTTTCGTCAGGTTGTTCTCCACTTTGTCCCTCCAACGGAGATGCGGTCGTCCTCTTCTGCGTTGGCCGCCGCTGGGTGCCGAATCAAATACTATCTTCGCTGGAGCGTCGTCTTCCATCCTTTATTAATATACGAGTATTTAATATAAAAGTGCACAACACTGCAATGGCGCCACCCATTGAATTACCAGCTAGGGTGAAAGGGTGCTTAGTTCCCCAAATAGAGCTGTGGTTGAAGTGCTAATACTTTATTATCAAATTACCACACATTCAATTTGTTACTTCACAATACAAAATTGTATAGAATTTATTTATTATACTGTAAGCATGAAGCCAACAAAATAAAAATGAACTTAACACTAATCAACAGTTGGCTTTGTCTTTGTCAAAATTTTTCGATAAGCGTTTGATTTATCTCAAACCTAAGAGTTAGATTTTTAAAACAACTATTTCCATTATTCATTTCAACACTATTTCCTGGCGCTACAAAACCGCTAGATATGGATAAACTCGCTGGAAGTAAGCGTCAACTGAATTTGAGAATATAGTTTTGGTTTATTTTGTTAATCTTAATCACAATAATCCTGTTACTAACTTTTTTTTCTGTTAAAAGCAAAAAATTGATCACAATTTTTCAAATTTTTAATTAATTTTTTAATATAAATAAACATTTTTTCACACAATGCAAAAACAAAAATTAGAACCAGCTTTTTTCCTGGCTCTATTTCTGTTTTTTAAAAATGCTGCCAAGTTTAAAGCATGTTTTTCAAAACGAACATAGTTGGCAAATCTGAAGTACTCTTCGACGAATTTTCGTTTTACTGCTTGCACTCGTATTTTGACACTTCATCGCAAGTGGTGCCAAATTGTAATAAAGTTGAACTAAAACTGTTCCACTGAGATTTGATCCACTGATCCAATGTCACTGGTATGCAGCTATTATGTATGTTACCATTGTGGTGGAATTCTTTGTTTGTTTGTTAACTCTTCCATACTTTCATTTGCAAATATAACTCTCAAAAGTTGCAATTTACTACTGTGAGGTGAAGAATTTGAATGGTAAGACGTTGCTTGCCCTGGCTGAAGTTTGTGCCAGGGACTATTAGTGCAAACATTGAACCTGCTAACCACTACACAATATACGCTAAAGTTACCTTTTTTTTTTGTTATATGGGCATTTCCAGAAAAAAGTTCACCGTGACACGAGAACTAAAAGTTATTGAAAACTTATTTAATGACATTATCTCAGAGAAACATTTTTATTTTATTGATTTAAGCAATTTAAACATAAATTCATGATGATCAAATCGTCTGCACTGATTCACAAATGTACTTTTTCTTTTGAGTTAATGTTTTATAAATGTTTCGTACACGTTTTTGTTTTAATAAAAATGGAAGGCATTGGCTTAAAATAATGACAAATGGTTGAGGCAAGAAGAGGCAGAATATATAAATTTATTTTTTAATTACAAAATTATATAATTACTTAATTAACCAATTACTTAGTAACGATGTCAGATGATTAAGCTTAATAACAAAAAAACGGGAAACGATCTTTAAACTTGATTACTTGGAAAATAAACTTATATTATTTCAATACCTTCTGAAAAAGGTTTTATGCAAAAAGTCTTGCCAATTCTTAGCAGAGTCTTGCAAATTTTGTAATCCAAGAAGAAAACTACTTCTGGTTTTTGTAACGTCAAGGCAGAGCATAGTTTTGCTTATATCCCTAAATTCTTAGGATCGATTGTTATACTCGTAATTCTTTTACTTAATATAGTGCTACTTAATTACTACGCAAATATAAAAAAATAGTTTTCAAAATTTGACTTTTTCATTAATTTTTTTATATTTTTTCGTACAAATCGTACGTAACGCCAGCTTGGAAATGCCCATATGTACGTCCGACATGTTATAAAACTCCCCCCAAAAAAATTCTGGTTGCGCCCTTGGACCCAGGGATCCGTTCTTGGTCCACTTCTATTTTCATTGTTTATCAATGACATTTTCCATACTTGCACATATGACGCTGATGACGTTCAGCTATACCTATCTGGTAAAACAAACCTTATGGAAGACTTGGTATATAAACTGAATGAAGACCTGAACGGTATTTCCCAGTGAGATAAACAAAATTATCTTCAGTAAAATGCCCTAAAATCTTATGTTTTGCCCATATCTAAAGAAAAAATTCATCACGGGGATATTCCTGATCTTTCAATCGGTGACAAAAATATTAAACTTGTCTACAGTGTTCGAAGTCTTGGCTTTAAGATTAATTGTTCTCTCATGTGCACAGATCACATGAACGATGTTGTCCGTAAAATATATTTCATCATGCGGAACCTTAGATTGTCAGTTGAGTATACACCAGTCG
This sequence comes from Coremacera marginata, assembly GCA_914767935.1. Taxonomy (NCBI): domain Eukaryota; kingdom Metazoa; phylum Arthropoda; class Insecta; order Diptera; family Sciomyzidae; genus Coremacera; species Coremacera marginata. Next base: position 132,722,459 of record OU612044.1, read on the forward strand.
ATACAAGACGCAAACTTGTTGTTCAACTAGTTCTTCCGGTGATCACATATGCTGAACTTGTCGACAGTAAATTAGATTCACGATCACAACATAAATTGCAAGTTGCATTTAATCATGCTACGCGTTATGTATATGGGCTGCGTACTCATGAACACTTAGCTCAATTAAGAAATTTGATACTTGGTTGTGACATAATGAGTTACCTCAATGCCAGGAATTGCATCTTTTTACAAAAAACTAATTGAAATCAGAACGTCCAGCTATATATTTGAAAAATTACAATTTTGCCAGTCGTTAAGAAACCAAATGCTTATCATTCCATGTTTTAATTATTTAAATTCTACAACATTATTTTAAAGTTCGGTTGCACTCACAACCTCGGAACCAATGGTACAATCAGGAGTGTCGTTTCGCAACAGCAGTAAAAAACGCCGCTTATGGAAAAACGCAGCAACGCGAGCTGTGCGAGAAAACTACCACGAAAAGAGGAGGAAAGGGAAGCGTCTATTCAGACGCAAAAAAATAGAGCAGTGAACGTGAGAAACTCGAGGTGTACCAAGGCAAGAAGGATGCACGAAAGTTGTGTTAACAGGTTAAGCCCAAGGTTTCAAGCAGTGTTGCCACTTTGTGAGGAATTCCTCAAACCATGAGGAATTTACAGTGGCTGTGAGTAATTTTTGAGTAATTATATTTTGAGGAAATCTTGAGGAATTTGACAATTGTAAATATTGCTTTGATTTTACTCGTTACCGCCCAGAATCACACTTTTTGTTTGAAACTTTGAGCAGAAAAATAACGATAAGCCCGGAAAACACTTTATAAAATACCTATTCCTACTATTTTTGAGGGTGCAATAGTGCACAATGCAATAGTTGAAAACTCTCAACAATTTGATTTAAACATTTTTTCCTTTATGTTGGAAACACAATTAAAGGCGATGAGAGTGTTTTAATTTCCCAAAACTGGCTAATATTTTGACTACGATTTTTTTCTCTCAGAATGGCGGCCCAAAAAGGAAGACTTAAAATTTCAAATGTTTTCCATTGCGACCCTGAATGAAATTTAACAATTAATTACTAAAAAATCAGAATATTTATATTACTATTTTTCTTACATAATTTACTAAATCAAAAATTTAATGTGCTTAGTCGACTCCATAATAAAATTTTTATCTCATGAGAAAAATGTCTCTTTTTTCTAAAATATTTTTCTATGGTCACCATGAAAAAAATAAAAAATGTTAGTCTTTTTTTTTTTGAGCAGCCATTTTGAGAGAAAAATCGTAGTAATAAAACACTGGTCAACAGTGGTTATGCCACACGAACTTTGATAGCTAATACTATTTAAGCTTTCTTCCCTCGTTATAAAACTGCATTTTTTTTTATTGGCCTCAGATTTTTTGTGATTTCGGTTTTCGTGTTTTTACGACTATGATAATGATTTTATGCTCTGGAATCCAAACCCCTTAACACAGAGCAAGAAGAAAAAACCACCTTATAGAAAATTAAACAAGCTTTTCAGTGAGGTATTTTTTTTTTCTGCCATGTTTAGTGTGTGAGATATTCAGGTTCAAAATAAAATTTTTGATTTTATTGTTAAAAGTTTTGACTTTTACAAGTTTTGTTATTTTATTCAAGGCCATATTTCAAAAAAACTAGTTTAACGTAATTTACATTGGATTCTCTTAATTTTAAAGAACATAAACATTTAAGTGCCGTCCATCTTTTAATATGTTTCCGACTGTAAAAAAATTCTTTCCCACTGTAAAATTTGATTGAAAAAAAAAATAAATTACCCAATCAGTTTTGTTTTTTAAATTGTCAATTAACTATTACTATTGCATTGAATAGAGCACATTCGAAATAGTAAGAATAGGTATTTTCTTCCAAAAAACGATTGGAAGAAACAGGCCCGTAGCCAGGATTTACCTTAGGGGGGGGGTTTTGATAAAACATCTATAAGTAGATACCAGTAATAACTGATAGAAAGGATATGAAAATGTTTAAGCAAATCCGTTTTCTTTTAAGACTATTTGTAAATATGCCTGTTTTTAAATGACCATAAGAGAGATGAGATTTTTTTTTACAAATCAATTTTTTGATTTTTGCCTATGGTGTGTTGAAAAATGGTCCAAATTGAGAATTTTGAATTTCTTTAAAAAAGTATTATTCCGAAAATTAGCACAAAAAGTAAAAATGTGTGGGACAAAATTTTACTAATTCAACAATATTAATGTGAACGGTAAAAATAGGCTAGATTTCTTGCAGTTTATTAAAATCAAAATTAAAATCAGCTTTGAAAAATGCAAACACTTTGTAATAAGTTCAGCTGGTGAAGTTGTATTCACAACTTTTATGGACATTTCATATAAACGGAAGAAAAAAAATTTTAGTGTTTAGATTTGGTTTCATTTTGGCTATCTTACGCTTTTATTGAACCCCAGCTTGTGTACAACTATTTGAACCTGTGTGAACCCTAGTTCGAGTTATCGTTAAGGGCTAAAATATTACTGTTCTCGAAAACGATTTCGACAATTTAAATAAATTAAAAAGAATATATTTTTTAAGATTTTTAAAAATTTAACAGTTTCATTTTCTCATGATTCAATTCCAATAACAATTACTATATATATTTTTTGTTTTTAATAAAATTTTTTGAGCAGAGGAATCGACTCCGATAAAGTCATATTTAAATTTCAGACTATTTTTCAAAAACCATAATTCGTAAACTGGTTTTTGCACAGCACCAGTATCTTATACCCAATTTATTATATAATATATTACATGAAAATAAGTTCATGTTAATATTAAAATAATTACTCATCCAGACAAAGTTTTATAAAAAGAATGAAACAGCAACTTTTTTTTGGATATTTAAGAATTTAATTAGTAGTGGACTTATATATAAATTATTTGCGAATTAAAATTACTAAAAACAAATTTTTTTGAACTTCCAAATTGCTTTGTAATTTTTTAATACAATAAATATAATTTTAAAAAACTTAAATTAAAAAAAAAAAACTTAAATAAAATAGCTTAAAAAACTGTAATTGTTAATTTTTTTTATGAAAACTTGGTAACATGATTAAAAAATAATCATATAACTATAGAATTGGACCGTATAAAATGTTTTACAAAAACTTTTTCTATTGAGAATTTTTTTTTCGAAAAAAAGCATATTTAGATTTGACGTGATTTTGACGTGAAAAATAATCAAACTTTTTAGTCATTCGCTTTACGTGGAATACCCCATAATGTGTTAAATTTTGTGCTTCATGTCATTTTATTCTTTTAAAAATGAAAAAAAATTCAATCAAATGAATGCTTTTTCAAAAATTTTGGGTCTAATAAGCTTACCCAGCAAACCATAGTTGACGACTTTATCGAAATTCCGACGAATTCATAACTATATCGAGCTGTCTGCAAATATCGGAACAGTTTCACTTTTTATACGAATTCATACAGAGTTTCGTTATGCGACTGTTTGCAAAACATATTGAAATGCAAACTTTCCTTTCTTTTGAACTGTCTGAACGAAATCGTAACTTCTTCGTAACGTTTTCGTTAAGACTCGTTACGAAATCGTTACGACATTTCGCGTTACGAAGTCGTGTCAACCGCTTCATACGATATTCTTTACGATTTCGTAACGAAATCGGATTCCTAAATCAGAAAGATTGCGAATTGTTTGTTACGATTTCGTTAAAAATATTTTTCGTTAAAAATATTGCGAAATTGTTTCGATTTCGTTAAAAATATTTTTCGTTAAAAATATGGCGAAATCGTAACGAAAATTGTATGAAGGGGTTGACACGACTTCGTAACGAAATATCGTAACGATTTTGTAACGAGTCCTAACGAAAATGTTGCGAAAAAGTTACGATTTCGTTCAGGCAGTCAAAAAAAAGGAAATTTTACTGGAATAGTTACGAATTAGTCGGAATTTCAACATAGTCGTCAACTATGGTTTGCTGGGTAGATATGGCATAAAAAATGTCAAGCTAATTTCCTTCAATTTACAAAATTATATTCGTTCTAGGCATAATTTCATATATATATTTTACTGGATATCAGGGACTTTTTGACCATTGAAACTGATTTTTAATATACAATCTCCTTGGAGATGAATTCGAATATAATGATTATGACTCTTATAAGCAAAATTAATCATTCACTTGGCCAAAAAAAAATTTTCAATAATTAAGCGAAGTTTTCAAGAAAATTAACATCATTATCACAGTTTATCTAAAAAAAAAAACCCCATTTTGATTTTAATAGTCTCATTTGTGTTATTTCTTTATACTTTCTGGGGGGGTTTTAACACCTAAAATTCCCCCTTGTCTACAGGCCTGGGAAGAAATATGCAATACTACAGCGTTTATCCATATAACTAAATTTTAAAAACTAATACTTATCTTAAATTTTTATTTAATTAAAATATCGTTACAAACATTTTTTTTTGAGGAATTTCATTTAAATTTGAGGTATTTTTGGGGAATTTCAGTTTTAAAAGTGGCAACACTGAGTTCAAGCCCCGAGCATCCACTTGTAGAGATGAATCTGGTAACGGATACGCAGTGTCCGCTGAGACTTGAGGAGACAGTACTTATCCAATCTGCTTACTGGCGACGATTCCACCAATGCCGCCCATGGAGAAAGCAGTTCAGCACCTCTAATTAACGATAACGGAGTAGAAGTACCTCCACCTAGCCATCAAGAGGTTCCAGTTGCTATCCAACGAATCAAAAACAATAAAGTAGCGAGTGCTGAACGCCTCAGCTGAATTGTTTAAAACCGGCTGCGATGATCAGCAAAATATGGCTACCAAAAAGCATACCCAACGATTGGAATCTCAGCGTACTTTGCACTATACTTAAGAAAGGAGACCCTACAATCTGCGCCAACTATCGAGAGATCAGTCTTATTTCTATCGCAAATAAGATTGTCTCAAGAGTACTGTGTGAAAAAGTAAAGCCGATTACAAAAACACTAAATGGACCATATCACTGTGGCTTTCGACCTAGAAAATCCAGCATAAACCAGATTTTCACACTACGAAAAATTCCCACGAAAACGAAATTGATACACTCATCTTTTTGTCGATTATAAAGCTGCGTTCGATAACCCGAGAAGGAATTGTATATACGCAACAATGCTGAGTTCGGCCTACCTGCAAAGTTGATTAGATTTAGCTGGATGACGTTGAGCAACACATGCAGCTTCGTCAAGGTAGGAAATGACCTCTCCGAAACCTTCAATGCCGAAAGAGGCTTCAGACAAGGCGATCTACTATCTTAGGATCTCTTCAACATCATCATGGAGGGGATCGTTCGAATGGCCGGTGTCCAGCTCCTTGCGCACGCTGATGATGTTGATATTGTCGGTAGAACTAAGAGAGATGTTACCGCTGTCGAAAAGGAATCAGTTAAATTGGGTTTGATGATGAACAAGGGTAAGACAAAGTATATGCTGTCGCGGCGTCTAGACTTTCACGTTTTATCCGGCAGCTATATCTTTGAACTAGTTAAGGAGTTTCTATATCTTGGCACCGCCATTAATAACAACAATGATGTCAGCCTGAAGATAAAGCAAAGAACAACAATTGCTAATAGGTGCTACTACGGGCTCAGTAAGCAACTAAGTTCCAGAGCTCTCTCTCAATCGACAAAACCAACACTCTACAAGACGCTCGTTCTACCGCGCTCGTGCTTTTTTATGGCGCTGAGGCATAGGTAGTTTCGCAAACTGACGCAGCTGCTCTGGGGGTGTTCGAGAGAAAAGTTCTTCGCAAAATCTTCGGTCCTGTTCGAGGCGGCGATGACTATTGCATCCGAATGAACCACGAGCTGTATGAGCCGATGGATGGTGTATCCGATTGGAAAAGGCGCGCGCAAAGCAGAGGCGCCTGGCCAGAGCTGATGAGGTCAGCCGAAACCCGAAGCCGAATCCCTTCAGAGAGGTGATTTCCTTTGCAATAAGCTCTCAAAATAAGTTTTCTGAAAGTTAGGATGAAAATGAAAATATATTATCAAAATAGACCAACCGCCCCCCCCCCCCCCCCCTCCCGCTCTCCCATACGATTTTTTGCTCAACTCGACATCAGTTTTCACCTCCGTAAATAGTTGCACTCGGTCCTTTTTTCCTTAAAAGAAAAAAAAATTTAAAACGATTTTAGAAGTAGGCACAGATCTTTCAATCATACAAATTATTGGAAAATTTTTTTATTACTGTTTCAATCAATCCCGTAATTAAAATTGTCGAACCCAATAATCCCGGCATCGCCAAAACGTCCCAAAATTTCATTTCATATCGATGATTCTTCTAACAAAGCAAATACCATAAAAGTGATACACAATAACATACACTAGTCAATAATTTCAATAACCACTAATTTTTAATTACCAAAACACATAATTGAGCTCTAATATGATTATTTAAGATGAAATTTAAACTTAAGTTTCATAATTATCAACGCAACATGTACTGTTTTTCGTGTGGGACTCCTCTATACTCCTCTAGATTTCTAAGAAATTTCAAATAAAACTGTACGTTTTTATAAAATTTGATAAAAATAATCTCATTATTTATAAAGATCATAGTTCTTAAGCACAGCATTAATCTCCTTTAAAGACACCTCATAATTTGACTCGATGAACTATCTCCAGCAACTTGAAGTTTCCTAGGTCGTTTTAAAAACGTTCTTCACACAACGAGTGGACATAAACAAAAAATAGTTATAACATGTTAAGTCAAACAACGAATTAACATTACCAACTGATGAACCAAATGCTAATACTTTTTTTTTTTTTTTAATTTGCATACTTTGTTGGTCTGTGAGAATATTTGAGCAACTCATTAAAAGGTGTTAATTTTTAAAATTGGGTGCACCAACAAAAATACCAAAATAAGTAATAGGTAAAGATTAAAGATTAAAAAAAAATTATCTCACAGTAATTCGTTTTTTTTTTTAGTTTATTACTCTTTTTAATATTTCATTTATTCTGACGAATGCTGGATATCATTTGCACCAGAGCGAAAAGTTAAGGTGAGTAAAATTCCACATTTAACTATGCTGAAAAAAAAATGTATTTCAATAGAAGATTGAAGCATAAAACCGTGTCTTGATTTAAAAACTGAAAGTGTTTTCTGATTAGCAAGATTATTGTTGGAATGCGGAATCTGTTGATGCGTTTATTGTGCAATCTTGAACCAAGTTCAAGAAAGTTAAAAGCATTTATAAGGTTAATCAAATCCATTTTTAAGATACTTTATTTTTAGTTATGGCATTTTTTTTTTACTTGAAGTTAACCATTTTCGAAACATGGTGTGTACATTTTTTTAACGAAACACTTACATAAATCAGGACTCATCAGTTTTTTCAAGTTGTTCTCCATAAACTGAAACATAGTGCAAAATAGCATAAAAGTCAGTCCAAATCAAGTGATCCAACTTTGGTTGCTCCAACTTTGGTTGCTCTAGCATTTTTAAAAAAATTGATATTTTTATTAAAAGTTGCCCAATGCATTGGAATCTCAGAACTACTTTCAAAAAAATATTTTTATTCCACTTTCAAAATAGCTGCCATATTTTCTTTGCTACACCGAGAAAAAACTTATGTTAAATTAACAAAAAACCTAATATAATTCATAAGCTGGCTTTGTCAGTTTTCAGCCTCCCAAGTACTTCATTAAGACGCCTAAGTTTTACATGTTAACTTAACAATTTTTATTTGTGCGATTAATTAACCAAATATTTGGTAATTTATTTTTACTTTTTTTCAAAATTTTGTTTTTATTCATTTTTTTTTTTTAGCGATTTTAGTGATTTGCTTGAGTGAAATCGACACGACACTTTTCTTTTTTTCCACACTGTTTTTCTACGAAATTTATGGCTTCTTTGTTGCTTGCGTTTATTACAACAAGAGCATTTAATATCAAATAAAAAATCATTCTTTCGCCCGCCGTGGGGATTGAACCCACACCCACCGATTAAGAGTTCACGACACTATCTATCGAGCCAAACACCTTTGTTACGCAGTCATTGATTCAATATTAATTACAACTAAAGCTATGCTGCAGCACAACAGAATAATCTATTAATAGATTTTGTTGTATGGCTATCAACAGAGTACTGTGATATACTGCATCTGTAAATATAGCATCTGTTACTATGCATCGAAACGACCAAGATTGATTCCCATGGCGCTCAAAGAAATATTTTTTAATTCTTTTAATTTCATTGATGAAACCGTTTGTATTGTTATTGGTACAGGCTTTTGTTTTGTTTTGCATAGTGCGAAAGAAAAATTAACAATTTTTAAAAACAAGTGCGTTGAAATAGCAATGAATATAACATGTAATAAAATCAATAAAATAATAATAAAATCACTCCAGGAAAATAAATTACTTCAAATGTAATGTAAAATGTTGTTTTTTTAAGTTGAATCGTACTGATTTTTTTTGCGAAAATGGCGCAGTCATTGTAGGCAGCCAATTGTGCTACTCTGCTTATCTTTTTAAGTACTTTAAAACTAACTTTTTTTTTAAATTACCTAAAAAGAAATTGATTTGAAATTGGTTTACGAACTATCATAAGGTAAGCTCATTTTAAATCAGTTAATTTTGCAATTAAAATTAGCGCGAAATAATTCATTATTTTCTTTTATTTGAAATTATTGCAACTTCTTTTAAAGAAAAGAAAATGTTGGATAAAATGTATATATAAACATAAAGCGATAGGCTTAACTTGGCTGTGGAAGTTTTTTTCATGTATTGAGAATGGAAGTGTTGTCTTTTGGCACTTTGCATTGCTTTTCGAATTAATTCTTCAGCTGTTAACCAAGAAAACGAAATCAATGAAGGATTATTTTTGAACAAACCGCAAATTGTACCTTTTGGAACTGAATAAAATTGTTGAAAATCTTTCAATCGCTTCTTTCCGTGAGTGCCATCCAAATTGTATTCAATAATGATCACACCCGTGTTAGTACTGCCAACAACTTCTTCTTCGCGTTCCCTTTCATTATAGATGTTAGTCCATCAATCTGCAAGAAGAATTTGTAAGAAGATTTGAAAAAATTCGGAAAGGAATCGCATTGTAGTTATTCTGTAATACTTGCTAAATAAATATATTGTGCATTTACATTGCTCTTACATAAATAAACCTACATAAAAGGATATGTTATCGTCGTTAATTTGCTTATCAATAGCTGATAATGACAACTCTAAATTAATGGGAAAGGACTTCATCAGAAAGTTTGAATCCGTCTGCTGTCCCACCAAAGACTTTATAAGTATTGTATGCTGAGCCAATACCTGCATAATGGCCTGGTTCTGACATTTCATTTGATCTTTAAAAAAATTATTATTATCGCTATTTACCAACATTTAATACAGCCAATCGCTGTTAATAATGATTAATATTTACCTTTTAGAACAGCTACTTCTTCTGAAAAAAAAAGATGTGTGTGGCCGCCACGCACGTAAGAAGTGAAACTTTTACCCAAAAATGGAATTTCTGGGAAGATTGCTAATTTATTTTATTAGCATTCCCTCCTTCAGTGCAACCAAATGGTAAAAAAGCAGTTTGCCTTCATACCAGTATTAGTTCAAGAACTGTCTTTTTTTATAAAGCCAACTAGTATTTTCAACGTGGCGATATCATGGGAAATATCAATTGTCCTTTTGTTTATTTACAGTTACTGAAAACTTCAATATTCACGTACTGAATTCGTTCGCAGTTTTTTTTTTTTTTGCTTTCGTGACACAGTTAGGTATCAAGAGGATTTCTTTTTTAATTCGATGACATAAGTAGTACTCAGGCTCGATTCTCATAGCACATACGACAGATCTTGCTGTGTTATTTTTTTGTTAATTATATTTTTATTTATAAATATTGAAAAGAAAATATTTGACGAAAAACCTGTGGCGAGAATAATGCATTTTCCCTTTCCGTACTCGCATCGAACTGCGTACAATTCGGCTGCAATTAAACGTGCTACCATAGCATCATTGCCTCTCTTGTACGAACAAACCCGAAAGCAAGCATGAAATAGCAATTTATTTCATAGGATTGATGACAAAAAAAAATAATTGCTTATCCAAAATAATCATTAATCGATTATAGCCCGGGCTTTATGTATTCAATTATTCCTGAAAAAAAACAACAAGAACTGCCAGTATAATTGTAAATATTTTTAGTTAAAAAAAAGCACAAAATTTCAACTGCAGAAAGGACCACTCAACTTTTGCTTTGTGGTCAGAAGCACTGACCTTATGCTACCACGCATACTTGTTTAGGTTTATTTTACCGTGCCTACACAGTAAAAAATGTTGATGCGTTTTTCGGCAAAAGACTTGCATCGTATTTTATATTGCATTTGCGACGATATTTCCAAGTAGTCTAAGTATTAAAGAATTGATAGACGAGTCATGAAGAATTATTCTTCATCTTTGACGAAACATGCTGATTCGGCCATACATTTCATTGACGGAAATCCCATATAAAATTCTCACGAACGCAATACAGAAATGTTGAGATTTTTCGTGCATGAATATATTGCTGAATCGTTGCGGAAGTTTCGTCACCAAACAAGACAGAAATATGAAAAAATTGTTGTCCATTTTTATCTATTCTCTGATTTTATTTTAGATGTTTTTTTGGATCAGACTATTTCCGATTTGTGATCTTTAATATATCATTAATGCTGTCCATTAATACACCACGTTTTTAAAATGAAATATATTGTAACTTTTAACGAAAAAGTTACCCCTAAGTATAAGCCTTTGTAGGCAAAATATGAACGTACACAAAGCAGAAAGGTTGAAGAATTTTCGATAAATTTTTTAATGAACAAACACAAGCCGAACGCGTTAAAGAATTTTCGACAAGATATACAAGAGAGAAAAGTTAGCGGTTATCGCTTGTTCTACTGTTTTCGTTGTTTCTTTGTTCTGTTTGTTTTTTTTTTAATGTTGACGAAACCAATGCATATGGGTTAAAGAATATCCTGCATGTCTGTTATTGACGAGTACAATCCAGACGCGTTTAAGAATATTATATTATATAAGTCTGGCCAATGCAGCAAGTTTCTTTAATTTATTTAAAAGCAGAGTTGGTAGTCCGGTAACTCAGTTGGTAATGGAAGAGCTTGTAGCCATAAGGTTGTGTGTTCAAATACTACAGCATGCGATTTTTTTTAATTTCGATATAATGTGTTTTTAACACACTGCATTTGAATTATATGAAAGATATGGTATTTATATGAAAATTCACAGATCTAAGAATAAAACAAATTTTAGATTCAAACTTGCATTCGTTAATATTACAGCATGTGCTGTTTCCAAATCAATCAATGCAAGGCCTCCTTCAAAAATTGCTTTCTGAATATATCAAATCTCAATTTTAGAAATGCCTAAGAGTATGGCAATATTCTGAAACAAAGCTACGTTCAGATTCAAATTTTTAGACCGTAATGTACATTTAGAGTATTGAACGAAAGATTAAATTCAATCATAAAAGAATTTAACATAAGTATGAGCTACTCAAATAAATATGTCTGCGTGGGTAGAACAGCCGGCTAGGGATCCAAGCGTAATGTGTTCAATCCTCGGCGAAAGCAAAAATATGAAAAATTTGTAAATAGCCATTTTTTTGTTTATGCAACCAGTGCGGCGAATTGCTGTGTTTTTGTTTTCATAAGAACGATTTCGTTACATGGGGTTTACCCCCAATCTAGCTCGCCATATTGGTGTATACGAGGCTATTAAAGTTTCACTTCAAAAATCAACTCTTAACAATTATATTTCGAGTCATATTTTTATCGGTTTTTTAATGCCAAAATAAATGCGCTGATTTTTTAGATATTTTTTTTTTTTTGTCCTTAGAAATATCGATTATTTTGAGTTTTATTAATTTTACTCATAAAGTAACACTAGTTTTTGAGTTTCATTTTTTCGTTTCTTAATTTTATTTTTTTACTCACAAAATATCACTCTATTAGATATTACACAAAATATCAACACTATGACTGTTAACAACACCTCCTTCGAGGTTGTGAAGGACTTCGTCTACTTTGGGCTCAGTAGATAATTAAAAAGCAGAGCCCTCTGTCGACGAACAATATTCAGGCTCTATAGGTGCTGGCATCAGATTGTTTTTCTTAAAGCATTGACTAAAAAATAAATTTCAAATTTCTTGGTTCACCCAGGAGAAAAATATAATCATAATGGGTCCTTCAACACAAAACTACTACACGTAGTATGGAAATTTTTCTCAAGGTCACACAAATAAATTCAAGTTAAAGATTTAAGCCAACTTAACGAAAATGGTCTCAAGATGGACAATCTAGAATAATGCTTCGCAAAATTCGTCTTTAAAACCAACTTCTGCGAAAGGAAAATAAAAGTGACTTGACTATCCGCATTAAGAATACCGCAGAACTTTATATCAGCTCAAATAAAGTCTTTTTGACTGACAGCGAAACAAAAAACAACAGTTTACATCTATTTAACGTTAACAAGAAAGCTTCACTTACTCACCCACCCTAAACCACATCAATGTGCGATGATCATGTCTGGCACAGAATATTAAAGCATGCAGACTTTGACACACACACACGAACGTATATTTCGGACATGTGCGTGAATTTGTCGTAACTCATCAAGTCTCACCTGCCAACACAACTCATCATGTCCATGAGCAATAAAAACTTAAAAATTATTTTAAGAAAACAACAACTTGTAGCTGCTCAAATTTAGCGAATGTTTTTGTTGTTGATATTATTTCTTAACGTTTTTTGTTGATTAGTATCTCTTATCGAGAAATAACCATCTATCCTACGTTTCTTTTTACCTTCCGACAATCATCCATGCATCCATTCGTCTATCCGAGTGTTTATCCAACCTTCGCTGACTGACTGCGGGTAACCTCTCGACGATACTTTAAGACGCAGCGGGGCTTATTTGAATCTTGAGCCGAATGAGTGAGTAGTTCTGAGTTTCGACTATAAATAGACGCGTTTTGGGGTAAATTGTTATCATTGTTTCGTGAGTGCGTTTTGGACAAGTGAAACTTACACTCACAAGAAAAAATTAATAAAAAAGCATAAAAGTCCTGTGGTGTTAAAAGGGTTTTCTTCGTTGTGATTTGCGAATGAAATTTGCATAATTTTTGCTTGATTAAAAGATAAATTTTACTATAACTAAAAATAAAGAAAAATGTACAAATTTTGCATTGTAATTGTATCCGCGCTGTGGTTTGCCTTCGTCCTGGCACGTCCTGCTGAAAATAATGCTGCAACTTCTACAGATACAACAACATCGGCGAGTATTATTAAACAGACCGAAATAAGTAATCCGGATGGCAGCTACAACAACAGGTGTGTGTTTTTGTGTCGGACATGTTGAATGTAGAGTTGCATTCTACACTTGAGAACATTTTTGAGTTAGTTGATGAAATATAATTAGTTTTGGGCAGTGATTTGCAGACGATTTAAAATGATTTAACATTAATCGGAGTTTTTGTAGTGCAATCAATTGATCGGTCAGTTTTTTTGTTATAATTTCGGTGAGGTGCAAATGTTGATTCAGTATATCAATCATGAAATAATTTAAAGAATTATTTGTGTTTCAAGACTTTTGGGGAAAGCAACGAATATTTCGTTCAAAGTCTGATCAGTGGGTCGATAAATTGGTCGTTAGTTTACAATAAGAGGGGGAATAGATCTTTTTATATGTTGTTGGGCTAAATACCCTGATAACCGCCTTTGTCGCCATCTTAAATCAAAGTTGCTTAAAATAGGTCTTCACACAATAATTCTGTAATACTCATTAAATATTATGATAGTAAATTTAATTGAAAAGGCATTTATAAAACAAACGTACGCACACAACTAATAACACAAGATTACACAATTTGGCCGTTATCTCGAAACTGGTTTCTCATAGACTTTTTTATGTATTTAAGGCCGCAGATTCCCATTGTCAAGCTCTGCTTAAGAATAGTTTTTGAGAAGTTCTCAAAAAACACGGTCTTATGAACTTTTCTTAGATCAACCCCTTAATCTATTGACCTGCGAATCTGATCACTTGCCTTGTGCTCGCTTGCAAAAATAGTAATAACTCCGATAGTAGTTTGAATTTCAAAATATTCTTTGGTGGCAATATTTTTGAGATATAAATCTATAAAAAAAGCAAAAAATTGTAGATTGTCATACAGTAGATTTCCCCCTCAAGCTTTTCAATTTGTTTACCGTGAAATCTTTGGGATTTTGCATCCAGCAATAGACAAAAACGCTTTACAATTGAAGCGTTCACGCGAATAACGTTGTAAGCGTAAAATTATAAGTTTTCAGGAAATGAAAAAAACGTTTTGAATGGAGCACTTAAAACCATTTGATTTTGATTTCCAATTTTTTTAAGAACTTTTCCTATATATAAAAAACAAAATATATTCTTTACGAAGAAAAGGAAAACGGATTTAGATACTTTCGTAATGGAAAAACGTTTTATATCCAAAGCGCGACGGATGATAACACGTTTATCCAGTAAGCATAACATCTCCACTGATGGCGCTTAAAACGTTTTTCCACATTATCGTTTCTTTCATTATCTTCTTCCACATTATCGTTGTTGGGTTCAACTTATTCTTTTCTTCCAGTATATGCTTCTCCACTGCTTCTTCACAGCCTCTTATTCCTTTATTGCACGTTTGCAACCCTCTATTTAATTCTATTATGGTTATGATAAGGAGCACATGCAACGTTTTTCCACTCACTACCAACTTTGGAAAGCATGTCAATGACCAAAAACTAATAATATTTGAGAAACTATGTAATCTCATAATGCGCCAGAGCATTTTTAATGGTAGTATGCAAAAAAAAGAAACATTTCTAACTAATTTGTCGTTTACAACGTTATTCGCGTGAACACTTCAATTACTGCGATGTTCTGGTGGATGTCCCGGTGGTGCTGCCTTTTGTTTTAAGAAAACGCGCAAAGTTGTACATGGTGGCATAACATTACAATTTACCATTGCATATTGATAAATCAATGCATAATTGTAACTTTACCCAATCTAAGGTTAAAACCGTGACCTCGGATGCAAGTCTGGAACGTCAGTCAAGCACATTTCCACAGGCATATTGCGCACGTTAAAAAAATTGGAAAAAATCTTCTTAAAAAATTGTATGGTAAAAAATTAATATTAATGTTAAGTTTCTTTTTTCAAACAATTGGTTGAATTTTTTATCAAACTTTTTTAAACAAATAAATTTACAACCTAATAAAGACGAAAAACTCAACCTTATAGTTGAAGAAGTAAGCCTGAAAAGTTCGTTCGTAGAAAAAAATTTTTTTTGCCGGTGTTGAAAAACTCGATTTATATATTTGCAAAAAATGTAGGTACAGTTGAAAAATGTATGCCTTAAATTTGAATTAGTAAAAATATATTAGTTTTAACCAAAGAAAGATTACAAATTACAACTTTTAAGTAGAAAAAAAAATTATGTATAAGGACAGTGTTCATTTCAACCAACAAAAAAACTTCAGTAAGAATGGAAATTTAGATCTGAGTGTTTTCAGTAAAATGACATGGTAGGCTCAGAATAAAATATGGTTATTTGGCACGATTTACTGATAATATGGTAGTTTAGTGTATAAATCAGCAAGCAACATACATATACGGCTGGCACATTTTTTATTTATTTATCAGTCACATGAAAAGAAAAGTTTATTTTTCCCCCTTTTCCACCCTGATCAAAATTCTGGAACGGCTATGTGTATACTGTAAGCGCAGTGGTAAAAACCAAATTCATAACAGAATCAAATAATTTAATAAAAGAAGAAGCTCATCAGTCAGCTCAGATGATGACGTACCATTGTCTGTTATAAAAGAAATATGTTAGGCTTAATTTAAATTATTATCATCATTTTTTTCAGTGACCCAAATTTTTCTTTCAGTGTCCAAAACAATGTCCAATTAAAATTCGAATAAATTGTAACATACGTTAACATAATCTGTGTAACGTGAGCGACCATTATTCAATTCGGATTAAATAAAATTTTTTAACAAATGCAAGAAAACTGTGTGTGATCTCGTTTTGTTAACATTCAATAATAACTTATTTGGTGTTTAAATTATTCTTTTACTTTTAACAGAAAAGACTTTTATTCAAGTTCATACTAACTCGAAAACAAAAGTCACCAAATGTACGTGAGTTACCATTCACTGCTAAAGAAATTGCAAAAAAACTAAACACGCAAAAATTGAAATAAAATTATGCACACATTCTTTGTTTTATTTATTAATTAAATTTCTTTGAGGAGGTTAGTTTTTGGTCAATAGAATATAGTATGCTAACTTTATTAGTCATCATAGATAGTAATATCGTAACATGAGTTACCGTGGAATCACCCATCTGCATTTTTAACCATGTATTTTGAAATTTTTAAAAACGCTTTTTAACATGCAATAACAATAGAGTTCAGCTACTACAGCTTTATCGCACTTCCTCAGCATTAACCCATCTAAAGCCACTACCCTGTAATCATTGAAAAAAAAAAAATATCAATGTTATGGATACCCGTGACCACAAATAAGTTAATGTGGGAAAAATTTACCCACCAATAAATGGGTTGGGCTCAGGGACAACACAAGACGTAACAACTAACCATGCGTATACATAGATCTATTTACACAACTAATTTTAATCTACTTTTGAGTTGACCTTTTGACAAATTAACATCAAAAACGCTACAATTGTTAACAAAGGAACTCATGCGACTTAAAGGAGCAGTAGCCATATAATTTGTTCTACTAAATGGCAAATAAATTAAGTTGTTAGCGTTTCTACTGCTTCTACGGTTAGTGTTAAAATTTATGTGAGAAAGAAGTTCTGGAGAATCGAATACACCTGTTATGAGCTGGTGTAAAAATACGATACCTGCCGATTTCCTTCGATCACCTAAAGACTGCATTTTTAATAGTTTTAAACGATCCTCATAAGGAGGAAGGTCTAATATGTCAGTTCCACTTAAGCCCCTTAGAACAAACTGAACAAAACGTTTCTGGATTCTTTCTATTCGATCAACATGCACATTGTAACTTGGTGACCAAACTTGTTTGGCATACTCTAAGTGAGGACGCACGATTGCATAATACAACGTTGTAGTTGTAATCATGCTATTGAATTCTTTGGTCCAGCGTTTTATAAATCCAAGCATTGAAGATGCTTTTTTACAAATATTATCAATATGAATGCTAAACGACAGCTTAGAATCCATGCATATACCTAGGTCTTTGACGGTGTCTACACGACTCAAGGCAATATCTTTAATCTTATAATCAAAAATAAAATTATTCCTTTTTCGCGAAAAGGTCATAGTTTGGCATTTATCTGGATTTAAAAACATATTATTTTTAGAACAGCAAACTTCAAAGGATTTTAGATCAGACTGGAGTAGATCTGAATCTGATCTCTAGAATTAATCATTCTGTATATTTTCATATCATCGGTATAAATAAGCCGATGAGAGTGTTCAATGACGTGAGTTACATCATTGATAGCTAAAATAAACAGAAGAGGACCAAGGTGACTACCCTGAGGAACACCTGATCCAGCAATAAATTCAGAAGACAATGCGCCTCGGAAACGTATTTGATAGGATCGCTCCACCAAATACGATTTAATCCAGTTCACAAAATATTGTGGAATCCCATTAACTCAAGTTTAAATAAGATTAGATTGTGTGGTAGCTTATCAAATGCCTTACTAAAGTCAGTGTAAACACAATCGACCTGGTTACCAGAATCAATAGAATTTAAGCAGAATGTTGTAAAATCGAGAAGATTAGACACAGTGGATCTGCCATTCACAAAACTATGCTGACGAGTTGTTATGACTTCCCCACAGTGAATTTTCACCCGATCATACACCATCCGCTCAAAAATTTTGGAATCGATGAGAACTTAGCGATAGGCCTATAGTTACTGACATCGTTCCCGCAACCCTTTTTAAAAATAGGACTTATAAATGATTTTTTCCAAAAAAGTGGAAAATAACTTTCGTTAATAGATTTATTGAATAATAAAGAAAGTGGTTGACTTAAAACGGAACCGCATTGTGTTAGCACTGCGGCAGGTCCAGTACCAAACTCCTCATCGATCGATCTAATATACATTAAAATATCCTCTGGAGTGAAGGGTATATGTTCCAAAGATACTCTGGGTTCGGAATTCATATATTCAAAGTACTCTCTATCAGGATTAAAAGAATCTGAACAGAATGATTCCTTAAGAAGATTGGCGAATAGGCCACAAATTTTGACGGGATTGTCAGTAAATACCTCAGGAGTTCTAAATGAAGAAGGAAATCCATCAGATTTCTTCTTTGTGTTTACGAATCCCCAAAATTTCTTTGGATCTGTCAATATTCTTAGCTTAACATTATCTAAATATTCGTGATATAATGTAGCTGAGCGATTTTCCAGAATTCCAGAAACAAACGTTTGTAAGTTTCTAGGTCGTTTGAGCCTAAGCTACAGATGTATTTCTTCCATGCCCTATTCCTGTTGTTGCGAAGAGTCTTTAAATCCTTTTTGTACCAAGGGTACGTAGAACTCCTCGCAAATTTGAGACTATAAGGTACGGATTGAGAAAACACAGCAAAGAGTTCCATATAAAAAAAATGTATGGAGTCATCAAGGCAATATCCATTTATATATTCTAAAATTGCATTAAGTTTACCATGAAGCAACTGATTCAACTTCAAAAAGTCAGCTTTTTTAAAATTAAATTCATAAAGCTTATCTGCTGAATTAGAATTTACTATATTTGCCCTGTCTGATTTGTACCAAATACTCAATGGTGGATGATATTCATCAACAGTAGTTAGAGCATGAAAGGCCCTCTTAACAACAACATTGTTACTGTCTGTAGTTAAGACCAGGTCAAGAAGTCTTTCAAGACTATTATAAATACAACTCACTTGTTGTAAGTCTGAACATATATTATCAACAAATATATGTTCTTGGCGGGTCTTCGAATTAGATGCACAATAGTACGTATCATCGTCAGAAGAATGCCATTTTAAATCAGGTAGATTAAAATCGCCCAATAATAAAATGTCGTCATTAACGTCAAGTAAATCAATTATGTAATCTATGCACTCCGCAAGGCTTGCATAGACCTCTACACTACTCTTAGGAGGAACATACGCATTAATAACATATACATTAGAGTTACAATGTATAACTTTAACGCAAATTAGTTCAATATTAGAAGAGCAGGGAATGTCAACAATAAAACTGACAAAGCAGTTCCTTACAGCCAAAAGGACACCACCACCGACAGAAGAAATATTGTCAGTGTATCTGTCTTTTCTAAGAACTTGAAAACTATTGTCAAACAATTCCAAATCAGTAATGCTTCCGTTCAGCCACGTTTCTGTTAACGCGATAATATCATCAGAGCAATTTTGAGTTGATAGAAATAAGCTCTGCGTCTTAGAACGTAGTTCCCTTACATTTTGATAGTAAAGGGACGGCCTGTTTAGTTTTTTTGAGCCTGGCGGGCGGCTTGAGTCACCATTTTAGACTTATTTTTTGGGTTGAACTCAGTAACAAGAATATTATCGGCCCACAAATTAGAGTTAAGAACAGTTGTAAAATCATCAACTGCAACTGTTAAAATAAAAGAAGCATGGGAAGGCTTATTACCAATTTTTTTGCATGAACAGAATGCATTTGAGTTCACTAACTTGGATTGCCTGACAAACGTCAATATATTTTCTATTGATGTGTCGGGCTGAAGACGGGAAATGAAAACATTTCTGGTCCTCGAAACTGCTCTTAAAGTCAAATGTCTGTTAGGCGTGGTTGAAATCGTATTTGGACTACTAGTCAATGGAGGAATAGAAGATGGTGTATAAGAAATCACCGTATTATTATTTTCTGATGGCATTGCTGGCGGCTGCTCTACCTTGGAAGGTCTGGAGGACGCCTTCCGACGCTTTTTTTTTGTTTTTGTTTTTCCTCTGTCTTTTAGAGCTTTTAAGGTTCTGATGAAACTGACAAAATTCCGGAAGATGCAGTCATGGACGAAGGAAGCGAAATGTTATCCTGAACAGTAATTTCATCAGAAACGCTGGTAGTGGGTGCGGCACTAACTTGGCAAAAAATTGAAACAATTTCTCTGAAGTTATTATTTAATAAGTTAAGGCTTTCCCCAAAAAGCTTTATTTTAGAATAGAGTTCATCCGGGGAAAGGGCCCTGCACGAAGCACAATACCAGCGAAGACCAGATCGGACTGACATTAAATCGTCAAGGCACGATTTAGAAATACCAGCACAAGAAGCATGGAACATTCGCTCACATGGGCCAGAACAGCTGAACATAGGGTACAGAATATTCTGGCTTTTGCATTGCTCGTTCAGAGAACAAGCAGCAACATTATCAATGGAAAAATAATCCATTGGAAAAAATTTAAATTATTTTGTGAGCGTTTTTAAATGTAAAATGTGCTTTCAGGGTTGGCACAGTAAAATGCAGCGTACACAAAGTGTTAAGCACAATAACAACACTAGAGACTCTCACTGCACAACAGATAAACAAACACCGCACAAAGAGGAATAGAAAAAAAAATGGGCATACAAACACTAGATTGTGTGAAGTACAACAAAAACTATATTATTAACATAAATTATGTTTTACTAAAAGAACACTAAACAAAATAATTTTTTTTTTTTTCAATACGATTTATACAAACGATTTAACAAATATTTAAATTTTCCACTATAATAATTACTTTTACAACACACACTAAAAAAAACAACACCGATATAACAACACGAGATCCACTGAAAACTTTTCAACTTTTCTCTGAATCTGATGTTAAATAAAATCATAAAACTGATAGTTTTAAGCCTTTTAGAAAAGACACCAAGCATTTTTAAGAAAATCAAAATTATATAGGTATATAATGGTATAACGGTCTATAACGATCTATACATACATTGTAATGTACATTGGGTAAAAAATTTTTGACTAAATCTTTTCAGTATAATTAAAACATTTCTCCAGGTACTCAGGTCTTAAAGGCTTAGCCTTAAGAAAACTGAAGATTATTTCTTATTTATTCATTATTTATGAAGTGCGAAGAAACAAAATTCATAAAATTTTGATCAGAATTGCCTCATCATGTGGAAATTTTAAATATATGTGTATACAAATATATATATATCTTAAGATCTATGGAACGGTAACACCTAAGGCCTCTAAATTTACATCTGTTATCTGTTTACATCTGTTAAAAAAAGTCTTTTACCGCCCACAAATCAATTAAAATGTTTCACACAGTTTTGGTTGTATTAGACTAAATTTTTTAAATTTAGTTTGTATGCTTGTACCGTTTATATATAGTGTTTATATATGTCACTATATATGTAAATGTTGCCACGCCTAGTGGCCGCCCATCTAATACATATAGAGCTAAGTATCATCGTGCCTGTAAGTACCACAACTGCTCCTTCTTCAACGAGGGAAAAACTGACCACGTCAAATTAAAGAGACTCCCTCAATACATAAGAAACCTATTCTAACTCAAAACCAATAAAATGTCACGTACGACACTTAATTTCTCAGACCACGATATGTTCTTTGGTTTAATCGGCAGTTTTAAGCCTAGAAAAGTGGGCGGGACTAGACAAGGGAGTGTGGCAATTTAGTTCTAATCGAATTCCTTCTACATCATTTGTCCGACTTTAATCAATATTTCGCATATATGTTCTTTGGTATAATAAGCAGTCCGTTGATAAGAAAAATGTCAGGGACTATAAAAGGGGCGCAGAATTTCAATTTAATTAAAACTTTTTCTACGCCGTCTATTTGAACCAAATTTTGCATATGTGCAAATATCCCAGCGTGTCGGACGTTTCATTCGGACGCTTCTTTTGAAAATTTTTCATACGATCCGGAGATATATTTAGGATAAGTGTATATTATAGAAAAGCTATATATTGGTATAATAAAAACAAAAAAAACACGATTTTTATCTATTATTTAACTCAATTTTATAACAAAATGTTTTATTTTAAACATGCGTTCGGACGTTTCACGAAACGGAAGTCATTTTGAAATAATGTTCATACTATGCCTAGATCTGCGAATTTATTAGCTGTATAAAAAGAAGTCTTAGGACAGTATAAGTTTTCAGAAGAGCCATACTCCGCCTTTATTAAGCGCATAGTGAGGTCACAGTAAATTATGTCATTTGTTCGGACATTTCGTGTGGGACGTTTCAGATTTTTCCATTTGGATGTATTGGGTAATTAAGTTATAAAGTAACTAAGTAATTAAGTAATTAAGAAACAAACTTAATATGTTGTTCTTTCCTTGCCTTAATCATTTTATTATTATCTTTAGCTAATACCTTCCATTTTTAATAAAACAAAAACATTCACGAAACACTTACTAAATATTTACTAAATAGGAAAACTACATTTGTGAAATACTACGGGGGATTTAATCACCATAGTAAATGAATTAATGTATAAATTGCTTAAATAAATAAAATTTAAATGTTTCTTCAAGATAATATCGTAAAATTATATGTTTTTAATAACTTTTTATTTTTGGCCGGTGGTTGATCATTTTTGGGATTTGCCCATATATATTCTTTCAAAAATCGGCCAAAAACATGTTACGTAATTTATGAACAGTCCCTCAATGTTTATTTTCTCTGAGTTTCAATTAAATTGTTTTGAATTTCATTTGATGTTTTCTAAATGTCAAATGATATTTTCTGAATTTTAATTGATATTTTCTGAAATTCAAATAGAATTTTGATTTCTAATCAAATGGATTTTCTAAATTTCAAATTAATTTTCTGAATTTTAATTTAACTTTTCTCAACTTCAATTTTGATTTTATTTTATCTTTCCTGAATATGAAATAGAGTTCTGCATCCAATCATCTTTTCGAATTTCAAATGGAATGCTGAATTTTAATTTTTGTTTACTGAATTTCAATTGATGTTTTCTGAATTACAATTGGAAATTACATAGTCTTTTAAAAATTCCAAACTTTTAAAATTCCATACTCTTCAAAATTCACTGTTGCATGATTGCAAAAAATTGCAAAAAAGTTTATGAAGTAATTTTAAAATATCCTTAACTTTGGAAGGAATATTCAGGAAAATTACTTACTTGTGTATCTTATACATAACCTCAAAACATGCTCAAATATCCATTTTTCGTATGAATTACCTCAAATACCTCAGACCCAATGTTTTTGAAAAAACAAAACTGATAATCGTAAAAGGACATCAGCTATAAAAACTGAGGAATAAAAACAAATTATAGTTTGCAGGCCTGTGTTATTATGCTACACGAGCTTATAACTATTTCTAAATTTTTATTTCTTGACTTATTTCGGATAAAACAGCATTTAGAAAATTCTCTTATCTAACTCTTAATGAAACCAGAAATATATTTGTGGAATATATGTTCGTTGATTACAAGAAGAATAGCAAAATCAGGTACATCGCAATACAAAAGATTTTCATTCATACTTAACCCATCTTTGCCCAGCGTTGCGTTATCGTAACTGTATACTTTTTTTAACCTGGAGGTCATACAGTGAAAGTTTTTCATGATCTCCAAAAAGGATATAATATTTTAAGAATTTATCTAATCGACCTGTTTTCGCTTAGCCTTCGCAAGGCTGAACAATTACGTTTACTTACATTTCCAAGCGCTGGAAAGTTCAGAATTTTCCATTTTTTTCGCTTTTTAAATTTAAACCTCTAAAATATCTAAAACAAAGATAAAGAAAAATATAATTTTTCTACGAGCCTCTTTGCTAAGCTTCATATTTAGCTTTTGTGGATTTTTATGAAATTTGAATGACATACGTGGCTACTACGTGTATTTTTATGCATGCGTTACGTTAACAACACAACGCTGGTCTTTAACGATATATACGATATATATATACGATGTTTCTGTATATTTTTGGTTGTATTATGTGAATTCTTGTGATACAATATTGGCTCAAAATACTAGATTTTGCTTGTAGAACTTTGCTAACTCTTGGAAGAGTATGTTCAATATCGTTCCACTGAAAATTAACAATCTCGAGTTTTTACCAAACTAAATATTTTTGGAAAGTTTTTTCATTCTAGCTTAAAGGGAATATAGGTCAGTTTATAATTGATTAAGGAATTGTTTTCAACAAAATCTTTTCAATACAGTTATTGAAATCATATTTAAATTGTAAAGCATCTCAATGTATTATCTACTGTTTAACTATTTTTAAGTTTAAAAACTTATTCCCAACCGATAATGTTCTTTACAAACAAGTAACAATTATTTTTATACCCCCTTTAGTGTTAGAGTACTATACTCGAAGTTATGAAAGTTTTGTTACTTTGTTCACGTCACTTTGTTTTCCAAATCACCAATTTGGACCAAAAAACGTCACCAATTTTTCCAAATTTTAAACTTGAAGAACTCAGAGTGTAAAGCTTTCATAGGTGTAAAATCCAAGTCAATACATTAAGTTTTTTGGAATTTATAAAGTTTTTGGTATTTTGATAACGTCACTTTAGCTGGGAGGTTGGTAAAGCTTCATTAAATTTTTTCCAATTTAAAATTCAAATTGCATATTTTTGTAGAATTTTAAAAGATTTACTTGTTTCCTTAAATTAACTTTGTGTAAAAGATATTTGTAATTTATATAGGTATCATCAAAATTTATTACATTCATAAATATTTTTAGATTGAACTAAAATTTGATTATTAAAAAGAAAGATCCTTTCCTCTAAGCCCTTGAATTTTTTGTGTATAAATTTTAACCCTTTTCCCAATTTTTGTTTCTCATTCTCAGCTACGAGACCTCCAATGGTATCAAGGTCGAAAATGCCGGATATATGAAAAAAATCATTGTACCTCGTGGCGAAACTGCCAATGGTGAAGTCTATGAAGAACACGAAGAACTGATACTGGTGCAGACTGGCTCGTATACCTACCCAGATCCCGAGGGAAATTTGATAACACTACGCTATGTGGCCGATGAGAATGGATTCCAACCTCAAGGTGATCATCTGCCAACAGCACCACAATAAAAACTATACGAAAAAGAAACTAAAACAAAAACCCAATCAAACAATTTCTTTGCGGCTGGTACGGAAACAATAAATTAACGATTACTCAATCAATGAATAACGGTCACCTTTTCATGTTATCTCGAATCACTAACTGATTTAGTCTCTAAACTTTAAGTATTAATTCTGTAAAAGGAAATGCAAAGTATGCCATTTAATTTTACAAATGGAACAATGATTAAATTTTAAGTCTATGTTAAATAAAAGATGTAAAGAAAAAAAAATGCAATAAAATATATCTAAATGAAAAAATTACTCATAGTACTTAAACAAAAATTGGTTTCATTGGCTTGGTTATTAAATTTTGAGTTGAGTTGTTATCTTAACATTTTGGGTCGTGTAGATCACTGCGCTGAGATCAAACTCATGTCTCTTTTCGGTATTGTTTTGTTTAATGCGGTTGGTTATTTTGCAGCACTCAAACTGTGGTTTTCTGTACATCAGGCGCATCCTATATGTTATATAATGATTATTTTAATTTTATTTATTTTGGCATTGATCAGTGTTGATGTTAAGAATTGTCATGGTGTATTTTGAGTAAAGTTGTTTATTTTTTAATGTTAACCAAAATATTATGATGACCAGCTTTATAAATTCGGCATAAGTGATCAACAACAACAAAAAAAACAATTAACTTCACATTTGTCTCGATTTTATATTCCATTTAGTCACCTGAATGCCCTTGGCATACAGATTTATTTGTTTGATGAACTCAGCCTAGGTTTAAAAAAAATTTTATTTTTGCGAAGGGTAACAGAATACTTTTATCACGTTGTTGTAAGTTTTTTAAGTTGCTTCTCTGTTTGTGTTGGATCAGTTTCATAATTCAATAGCCTTGGTGATAATAGGTATACAAAACATTGAAATTTTTTCATTTTAAGAAAAATTTCAAAAAATATACATATAAAAATTGCTTCACAAACTAAAATAAACATTGAATTGGTAATCAACAAGTGTTTACATTGATCACGAAATTCAAATTTAAAGTACAAGCCTGGCATGAATATAGTTGACCAAAGCAAGAAATACTGGCGCGTTTCTGAAGAAAAAATTGAGCTGGTCAAGCATTAAGGGCCCCGGGAGTTTTTCGAAGAAAAAACACACCATTTTAGAAAGTTTTTTTTTAAGCTGTATTTTATTGGACCAAAATGTCAGGGATATATTTTGAATAGTTATACTTAAATAATGTAAAAAAATTTTGTTCATTTTTTCATTTCAGAACAAAATTCTTTTAAATTATTTTTCATTTCAGAACAAAATTTTTTTACATTATTTAAGTATAACTATTCAAAATTTATCCCTGACATTTTGGTCCAAGAATATTCGTCGATAAAGTAAAAAAGTGCAATGCCGCGAAAGACCTTAAATTTGCGGTAAGTAAGATATCTGGAGACTGTTTGATCTAAAAAAAAAATTTTGTTCGGCTTAGTATAGAGTTTTGGGCGTTTAATCGTTGATTTTTGAAAAATATTAGTTTTTGACAAAATGGCGGGCGTTTTAAGTTATATGTCAAAAATTATGTATCCAAAAAAAAAATCAAACTATTAAGCGCTCATGAACTCCTTACATAACCGAAAAAAAATCGACGAATTTTTTTGGACCAAAATTCCAGTGATAAATCTTGAATAGTTATACTTTAATAATGTAAAAAATGTTGGTCCAAAATTAAATACTGCTTAAACGAAAAGTTTTAAAAAGGTGTCTTTTTTCCTTTGAAAAACTCCCAGAGGCCCTTAGTAAGACAAAATGTTGCGTTGGTAATATTGAACATTTATGAATTCTGTTAATAATCTGTAATGGAAATAATGTAGAAGATCTATAAATTCAATTTATTAACATCATTATTTATTTAATACTAGAACCAATAACGTGAATCAAGGTCGTGAAATATTAATTAACCCTGTAGCTCCTTAGAATGTGAAAATAGACCCCCTCCCCCCTCCCATACGATTTTTTGCTCTGCTGGGCACAACAACTTTTTTACTTCAGCCCTTGGGCTTTGACCGAGCTTCTTATGAACAATTGTGTTGTGTGTGTTGTGAAATGAACACAAATGATCGAGAACTGGACCTACATGTTTTATGCCGACTCCGAACGGCTTATGTTCTCAAGAAGCTTTTCATGGCAGTTTTTACTCTCTGAGGTTTTCAACTATTCAATTGAAAATTTCAATTGAAAAAACTTTCTGTGTCAGATGGGGGATTTGAACCTGGGTTCTCTGGCGTATGAGCCACACACTCTGCCCTCTACGCCACGGCCGCCAAGGCTAGGATGAATTTCCCAAAAAATGAAAATCGTACTAAAGCACCCCACACGCGGGGTAGCTTCGTAAATATAGTACATTCATACATAGTGGGAAGCCTCCGTACCTACACAGTAATTGAAAAAGCTATTTATAACGTATGAAATTAAGCATTTATTGATATTAAAATTAACACATAACGGATCTACTATTGCACATTATACATAGTAAGATCTTTTTTAAAAGCAAATACATTAGCTGTTCTTGACGTAGATGCAGATTTGGGTGGCGGCAATACACAGACCACGTTCGCCTTTGGTATTAGGAAAAACAGACTGCCAGGTATCCGGCTTATTTTTCAGAAATGAATCTTTTAACTGTACGAAGGTTCTCCAACCAAAACAACCAAAACAATACATTAACAATAAAATAACGGTTGAGCTTATCCCAAAATTAATGTTTACATATTATTCTAAAACAATTATTCAAAAACTATTATAACCTGCTTCAACAATTTCAGCAAAACTTATTAGGAATGAATGTTTTCAAAAATGAACCGAAAAATTACTTAGGCGGAGCAAAAACACGTATCGACTTGTTCCAACGAAGCTGACTGTTGCACCGCCGCACAGTTGATTGAAAACCCAAAATGGAGAGTAGGCGGAGGGAATTTTTGGCTTTCGTTTTAGCTAGATTGGGTACAAATAAGAAAAAAATTCTGTCCGCCCGTACGTATGTCCGTCTTTCGGCATAATTGAAGTCGTAATTTTGAAGTTATTATTGTCATGAAATTCGATATTTAAGCTTGTTTCTAAAATATAAAGATTAAGTTAAAAATTAACCAAATCGGATGAAAACCACGCCTACCTCTTATACAGAGCGACTTTATTTTAAACGTAAGATCTGTAAAAAATCTACAAAAATTAAACAAATGCCTTGAAATTTTACACGTAAGTTTTTCTCTTCAATATAAATCCCGACCATGAAATTTGGCCAAAACAGTTGAAAACCACGCCCACCTTCCATAGAGAGTGTCTTTCTTTTAACAGTAAAATTTCTAAAAATCCACAATTATTAAAGAAATCCCTTAAAATGTTGCAGTTTTTTTTCCTCTTTAATATTATCAAAACGCAAAATCAGATGAAAACCACGCCGACTTCATATACAAAATGAGTCATCTGAATCGTAAAACCTTCATAAACTCCTCAAAAATTAGTTCATTGCATAATGTACATAATTTTATTAATTAAAATGTATACTGAATTTGAAATTCGGAGAAGTTGAAAGAAAACCACGCCATACAAAGTGACGTCATCAATATAATAAAAAGTTCAAAACTTCGGCCCAGTCGAAAATCATTCCTTATTACTTTTTTTTAACAAAATTCATAAAAATATTGCATATGAGTGCAAAAAATTTATTTGAAATATTATTACGTAGAAAAAAATAAGTGTGCGACACGGCACGGTAGAAGTAAAGCTGTTACCCAAAAATAGAATTTCTGGGAAGATTGCTAATTTATTTTATTAACATTCCCTCCTTCAGT
The DNA here is from genome assembly GCA_914767935.1 of Coremacera marginata. NCBI lineage: Eukaryota > Metazoa > Arthropoda > Insecta > Diptera > Sciomyzidae > Coremacera > Coremacera marginata. Next base: position 132,751,405 of record OU612044.1, read on the forward strand.
GCAACCAAAAGGTTAAAAAGCAGTCTGCCTTTATACCAGTAGTAGTTAAAGGAATGTCTTTTTTTTTCATAAAGCCAACTCCGATTTTCAACATGGCGATATCATACTCGAACTAGGTTTCACACAGGCCCAAAAATTTGTACACAAGGTGGGGATCAATAAAAGCGTAAGATAGTCAAAAAGAAACCAAATCTAAAGACTTACTTACTTAGGTGGTCGTAACAACCCGTGTCCGGGTTTCGGCCGACCTCAATTGGGGTTCTTATCCGAGGCTGGCTTAGTTTTCATTGGGCAGTAGTAATGTGGCGGGACCCAAACCCTGCGCACATTCCATGTTTAAGGTCTACAGAGCGACCCGCCGCTCAAACTAGCCGTCAAACTGACTGATGCCAGTTTACCGTTGCCCCGGGGACACCACGTGGAGGTTTGAGTCGACTTGAGACGATTTCGACATGGATAATGCTAGCCTCGCCAGGTTGAGGCGGTCAGACACGTTGCCATGTGAAGGCACGCCCCCTGTTCCCCAAATCTAAAGACTACACTGAGAAAAAACACTTTAAAATTAAGCAAAAAATTTTAAAATGTAAATTTAACGCGTTTGTGTTTCTACAAAACAAAATTTAAAACAATCGTGTTTTTTTTATGTTTTTTTTTCATATAAAGCTAATTTTTTTTTTTTATATAATTTTCTCTTATTATTTCTTTTTTATAACAAAAAATACGTCGCTATCTGAGATTGAATTAAAAAATTATGTCTACACTTTTTCAAGTTGCAGTTCAGAAAACGTAAATTTTATTTCAGATTAATAACTTTTATTTCAGAAGGCGAAATTTGTATTTCAGAACAGTGAAATGTTCTGAAACAGTGAATTGTAGTTCAGAAAAGTAAGTTTAAATTCAGAAATCGTAAGTTGAATTTCAGAAAAGTAAATTGTATTTCAGAATAGTAAGTTGAAATTCAGAAAGCATAAGTTATATTTCAGAATAGTAAGTTCAAATTTAGAATTCGATAATTGTTTTTCATATTAGTCAAATGTAGTTCAGAATAGTAAGTTGAAATTTAGAAAGCGTAAGTTGTATTTCAGAATTGTAGTTCAGAAATCATTAATTGTGTTTCAGAAATATGAATTGTTGTTCAGAAACTGTAACATGTATTTTAGAAAATATAAAATTTAGTTCAGAATCTGTTATATTTACTACATATACATACAACTTATGAATTACCTTTATTCGTGTTATACATATCGATACGTCCAACGTATAAGTTGGCAACTCTAATTACCAACTTTTAAAGCGAAGGTGTTTATGAGAATCCGCGCATTGGACTCAATACGGTTACAATTTTTTTAATCCCTAACTGAAAATTAGGACTGAAACTGAAACTGAAAAAGACAAATTTCAGTACATTTATATGGAGATAAATATTTAAATGTGATTTTGTAAAAAACTACGTTTTTCGAGTTACCAAGTTATATGTTGGACGAAATGGTATATATTTATAATCACGGTTAAGAAAAACAACTATTGGATCGCCATGACAGTTTTAAAATACAAGCAATTAAAAACAACATAATCGCTTTACAGGATTTAAATCCTAACATATATTATGTAAAATGTTACTACATTCATATATATTATATATTTGAGCTCTTATTGAAATTTGTCGCGATATGATTAATTGAAGCGTAGCGACGAATAACGTTGTAAGCGAAAAACTTTCAATTGTACACCAGAGCAAAAAAAAACGTTTTAAAAAGGTGTTTAATTGCAGAGCAGGCACAGATTGTAATCATTGCAAATAATTGGTTGTTTTGTTAAGCAGGGGGAGAGTATTTTAGAGCGTAATATCCGATGAAATAGGTTTGCCAAAAATTCTCATTTACAATTTTATTCGCGGCTACGCTACAATTGACGAACAAATTATTCGCTAACCTGCATGTCGATTAAGGCTAAGGCATCCGAGTGGTAAGTCGTAGAATGTTGGACTGCTCGCGCACAGTCAGCACCAGTTATAGTGGCCTTTGCTTGGTATATTATTGACTCTAAATATGCAAGTCTTTGTTCCGATACTCCAGGTCCGTTTACATCGGGCACAGTTAAACTTGATTTTATAAATGTTTTTACCTTGGCCCATATAGTCTCAATTGGATTACACATTAGTGAATATGGACCAAGACGCAACAATACTGCCCTACCACCTCATCCTGTAGCAACCGCAGTTTCCAATGAAGAGTGGCAAGGCGCATTGTCGCACACTACTACTAGGTCTGCCAACTGGTTTCCAAATTCTTCCCACTTTTGAAGTAGCGTGTTGATTCACACTTTTCCTGTGGTTGCTTTGAACGATCCTCTTCTCCGATCCATCAACAGAACTCCAGTGGTGCTAATGGCTCCAACCAAATGTATGTTCGGTCCTCTTGAAGATGGAAGTATCTGAACAGCGCGATTTCCAATTTTAGAGCGTCCACTTTTATGGCGAAAAAATAAATTGAAATTTGTTTCGTCGATCCATACCATTTGTTTTCCAGCCTGAATGTAGGTGTTCAACGTCGCCACAAAAGTTGCACGTTTTTCCTTATATTGTGCGCTATTCATTGTGATTGGCCGATGGTGAATGCTTTTAGTGGAAAAGAGCTGTCCTTGCAGGTTGTTGTAGAAATGTCTTTCTGAATTCAGCTTTAACCTTACATATTATTTTTTTTTAATGTGATCGAACAGTCTTGCTCGACCCAGGATAATATACGATTTATTTCGTCTGCAGTTAAGGCTTTCGCTTTTCTACCTCCTTTAGGCAATGACACGTAGGCTTAAACAGCAATAAACGGAAAAGAATGATTTGTAAAGTCAAAAACAAAATAGAACTTCCGAAAAAGTTAAATACTAATAATATTACGCATTCTGAACTACATTTCATATCTTCTGAAATACATGTTACAGATTCTGAACCACATTTTATATGTTCTGAAATACATGTTGCAGTTTCTGAACTACAATTCATATTTCTGAAATACAATTGACGATTTCTGAACTACATTTTACAATTCTGAAATATAACTTACGCTTTCTGAATTTCAATTTACTATTCTGAACTACATTTAACTAATCTGAAATACAATTAACGAATTCTGAATTTCAACTTACTATTCTGAACTACAATTTACTATTCTGAAACACAAATTATTATTCTGAACTACAATTTACTATTCTGAAATACAACTTACGATTTCTAACTTTCAACTTACTATTCTGAACTACAATTCACTTTTCAGAAACACAATTTACGGATTCTGAACTACATTTCACTGTTCTGAAATACAAATTACGCTTTCTGAAATAAAACTTACATTTTCTGAACTACAACTTGATAAGGTGTAGTAGAATTATTGAGCAGACAAATGAGACCAAGCTGAGAAAAAACATTTGATTGTTTGAAAATATTTTTTAATTGGACTTACAAAATTTTAAGGCAAGATGAAATAAAAACTAATTTATTATTTTAATAAACATTATATTTCAATATTTTAAGCCATTAATTGGTTTTTTGGGCTTTGGCCGTAAATAAAAGACTTGATTATCTTTTATTGTTTTTTATTTGTCGATATTTCGACTCTCGATGAGAGTCATCATCAGGCTAGGGAAAATAACGTATTAATTTTAATTTACAAATTTAATAAACAAAAATTTTTACCAATTAATACAACAATTAAAACATGAAAACAAAAGCACCACACAGTTTTTAAATTTTAAGCCACAATAAAACAAACAAACTTCATCGAATGGACTTTACATTTAGTATTCGAGGGGTCCCTGGTGTCGCTGCGCTGATCACTAATCTGACGTCAAAAACGCGATCAAATTAAAAAAATGGCATCGAAAAAATGGGGGTTAAAAATATTTGTTTTCAATATAAAAATTTTTGTTTTAAATTTTATTTTTAAATCAATGTTTTTAAACTGAAAATGTTTACTTCAAAATTATATTTAAAAACATTTTTTTGAAAACAAAAGTTTTTGTTTTAGATTTTACTTTACAAACATTTGTGTTTAACTTAAATAAAAGTGTTTAAAGCCCTATTTCAAAAATATATTTCTTTAATATGAACACAATTTCATTTAATTTGAACACATATTTCCCTCAGTGTACAAGTTTTTGATCTCCCGTTTATGTAAATGTCGCATAAAAGTTGTAAATCAAGCTTTAACAGGTGAACTTATTAAAAAGTTATAATTTTTCTTAGCTAATTTTAATTTCGGTTTAAATAAGCTGCAAGAAATCTTACCTATATTACTTTTCAAATTAAAATTGTTGTATTAGTAAAATTTTGTCATAGAAATTTTTACTTTTTGTACTAATTTTCGGAATTATGCCTTTTAGAAGACAATTAAAAATTCTCAATTTGGACCATTTTTTAAAAAATTATAGACAAAAATCAAAAACTTAGTACTTAAAATTAATTTGATAAGCAAATTCAATAAACTTGTGACATCTCTTTTATGGTCATTTAAAATCAGGCATATCCACGAATAGTCTTAAAAAAAAAAATGATTTGTTTACAAAAATTTCCATATCCTTGCTCTTAGTTTTTTACTGGTATTTTTTTATCAAAATCCCCCTCTAAGGTAAATCCTGGCTACGGGCCTGCTTCATATTAAGCAAAAAATGTATAGCCTGAAAAATTTAAATTTAAGTTTATTATACTCAAAAATGTTTCTTCATGCACTAGTAATCGTTCAAAAATGTCAAAATGGGGTATGAAGTGAAAAAACACAGATGCGTCGTTGGATACACGAGGGAAGCGAAGCTTTTTCGTAGTTTCATAGATTTAATAACTTAAATTCAACATCTTAAAACAACATAATATGAATTCAATTATATATTAAAGATCACACACGAAACAAAATTTAACAAACATTTTTGATACCATGCCGATGTCATGCATGCGTTAGTTCATTCCATATTAATTGATATTATCTATTTTTTTGACACTTAAAAAACGCACTTGTCAAAGCACTTGGTGGGCATTGCTAACATTTTCTTGTACCAACAACACCACAAATGCATTAACAACGCAAACACACCGATGCTGATGACATCTTGCGCCAAGTAGAAGCAAATTGTTTTTTTTAGTATAGCAAATATACAATCCTCTATCTACTGATAGATGGTGATGATCTACTGCAGCATAGCATCTGTTATACTTATGGTGGATAGTGTGTTGAACTCTTAACCACAACGTTTTGGGTTCAATTCCACGTGGAGGATCGAAGAAACATTTTTAATATATTGAAATTAAAATTTCTTGTTATAATAGATGTAAAGAACAAAGAAACATAAATTTCTAAGAAAAACGCTGTCAAAATTAAAAATGTCGTTTTTGAGATTTCACTCAAGCAAATCACAGAACGAGGCGCAAAAAGCTTCGCTTCAAAAAAACTATGTTAAATTTGATATTAAAAGATTGGATTGGTCTCTTTAGTTTAAGGTACATTTTGACATATTAAAAAGATTCTGAGTTTTTTCAAAATTTTTTTTTAAATATATGTCGAGTAAGCTGTTTTTTTCCAGTGTTTAGAAAAAATTCGAAGTTTGTAGCACGGTGTTTTTAATATAACAAGTATAATAGTCCAAAACTTTTATAAAATCATTGTTCTCTAAACATCATCAATTATTATTCGAAAAATTAATAATTATAACTTAAATTATTCGTAAGTTTTCTTTGAAATGTTTAAAAGTTTGGTACGCAAGCAGATAAAAACGTAACAAAACTATTTTTATACTCAAGTCTTACGTTACTTTTGCAAAAAGGCCTAAAACTATGCTCTAAACTAGCAATTTGAACATTCAAATATAATTTTTTTTTTAGCCTCACGAAACATTTTAAGTGCCAAGCTAACGAACTCCCGCCGCCAATCATTATTATGAATGAATTCCGAAATGAAATCTACATTGATTTTATTGCCAATTTTTGTTTGTTAACCTGTCTTAAACTAGAGCCAACATAGATTTATTGCCACTTAAAAACAAAAAAACTACATCTCTAAAGAATACAAATACGATAAACAAGCAATAAGCATGCGCAGCAGCAACAAATTTAAATAATTTGTTTTTTTCTTATTTGCAAAGATGTGAAAAATGCTTATTTAAGCGCGTGACTAGAAATCCAAAGTGCCGAAAAGTACCTTCTGCTTAACAGCCAAACAAAGAATCCTAGACCGCCGTCTGCAAGACATGTGATTAAATGCTGCTTCAGATTAATCCGGCGCATCAGGCGGAAGATCTTTAAGGTTGGTCACAAAACGAATGTGCGAGTAGGTGATTTTGCAACCATCTCATATCTTATATATAATTATTATTCTTAGAATTATTTTTTTTAATTTATGGCTTCTGATGAACAAAGAAAAGACAGTTTTATGGAATGTTTTAAGCTCTTCGAAAGACTCAATTTAAATTAATTGCATAATCGAGCAATGCGTTAACTCAATCAAGTTTTTGACGCACCTCACCTCATCTGATGTGATATAGTGTGATGACATTTTTGTATTTGAATTAAAAAAAAAATGTGCCCACTTCTTGAAGGCTAAGTCAATGATTAGTATCTTTATCACTTGTATTTATTATTATGTTTGTGAAATAAGCAGTTAAAAATCTTTTATCTTAAACGTTAACTTCTTTAATTATGACCTTAAGAAAATATCTGTTTCATTATTATAATCCATTTCTTGTGACACAAGCTCTGTAACACATTTTAATAAGTGTATTTTTAACCTTTTATTATGCTAATTTGACATATTTGTATGGTAATTTTTATTACAGCTTTATTAAGGGGAGGTTCGCATCTAGAGTTCGAAAATCACTGTGATATTGATATTTTTTTAATAAGAAGAAAATAATCTTGAGTTTTTTTGGAAGTTATTTATTGATTCTTTAAGTTTAGGAAAATATTAGTTTTGGTTAAAAAAATTGTTGTGTGAAGTGTCAGTACGCCGTCAAACATCACGTTGAAAAAAAGGTACCCAAACGGTCTCCATCGCACAGCACGTTCATGTCATCAGCAATAAAAAACAAAAAATTTTTTACAATATATTTCATTTATTGGAGCTTATACCTATAATATCAACAAATAGTTGAAAATTACAAAAATTGCGGACATGTGAATTTTTAGTACCGTTTTTTCACATATTATCTGAATTTAGATTTAGGAACAAATAAATTTTATCTGCTTTAAAGTAAAAAGAAAACCAAGTCAATCCAGAAAGTAGTTTTTGAGATATCGTGGAAGCCAGTTTAGAAAACATGATTTTTCAGAAAACGCGTTTTAAGGTATGGTTAACGATTTTTTGAGTTATTAGCTTTCCGTTAATTTAACGCCACAGTGCATCTAGCGGCATCTGGTGGTGCTTGAGGTAACTCTTCTTTCATTTCAAAAAGATTGATGTGAGATACTTATTACAGCGCGAACTTATTTCTCTTAATTTTCGTGAAATTGTTAATTAATTTTCTATGCAGAAACTTTTTTATGCAATTGTTGTCGGCCATACCGCTTCGGAACATATTCTGCACATCATAAAATATTAAAAAATTTAAATTGATCGAGCTTGATGAGAACCTCCCCTTAATGTCAGAGCTTATGTATACAACCAGTTTTAAATGTTGTCATTTAATGAGAGTCATAAAAGTCATTCTGAAAGATAAATAAAATGTAACTTCTAAAATTTTAGTTGCACATCTTGTACGAAACATTCATCGAATAGTTCTTTATTGACAAGAAATTAACCAAGTTTAAGTTTAGGCTATATATTTAGATATACAATTCAATCATTCCGCTTCACCACCCACTTCATTTCAGATATACCTAACCAGGGGCGCACACAATGGGTGTTCAATAGAGTGGGTCGAAAAAACCCCCGGAAAATCCGCCAAAATGGTATTTTTTTAAAACTTATGCATTACCAAACATGATATACCGTTCAAAAGGTCTTAACTAGTACTATATTTTCCTTTCAGAGCTTTTGGACTTCTGATATTCAACTGGTAAGCCCTGTTACCTCGTTTTCCCCCCTCTCCCTGAACACAATTTTATTTTCGTATAACTAAACTTCCTTAAAATTTGTTCACATTTTGTCCAAAAAGTACTTTCTTTGGCCTTGAAACAAAAATGTTGTAGCAATTCCAAATTGTAGTTCCAAAACATACCTCATTGTATTCATTCTCTTACTTTTACTCCACTCATTATGTATGAATTAATGTATGAATTAAGAAACAAAAATAAAAAACTATTATTTTTAAGAAATTTTATAAAGAAAGTTTTATACTACAATTTGGAACTGATGCAACATTTTTGTTTCAAGGCCTAATAAAGTACTTTTTGGACAAAATGTCAACAATTTTAAGAAGTTTAATTTTATGATAAAAAAAATTGGTTGAGGAAGTTGAAAAATTAAAAAAAAAAATTGGTTGAATATAATTTCAGAAGTCCGAAAACTCTAAAAGGAAAATATAGTACGAATTAATATAGTACTATGATAGTATATCATTTTCTAAAATCGGACATAAAATGCATAAGATATGGAAAATATACCATTTTGGCGGTTTTTCGGGGGTCCAAAAAAAATTTTTTTTTATTTTTGGAGTTGTCGTGAGTTAATCTTTAAAATACGAGGTGCACTTTTCAAACTTTTTTTTTGTATGGAGACCGACCCACTCTAGTATTCAAGCCCAAAATGAACGAATAAAAACAAAATCCCAATGATCAATGATCAATCTGCAAATTCTCCTCTGGAAGCTGCAAACCTATTTGCTCACTTTTTAAATCTAATTTCAAAATTGACTCAGATCTGCATGATGACTTAAGGTTAGTCCATAGGGCTTCGTCAACTCTTGACTCTCTTTTTTTGTCAAATGATGATGCTTGATATTGATGGTTTTCTCTTTTTTTTATAAAGAATTGCGCTACGTCCCTTTTGTATCCGATTAAATTGATTTTTAATAAATCACTGGCTACTGGGGTACAAAAGTAATATTTCGAATTTAGACCAATTTCAAAATTATCGTAAATTTCTAAATTTTTCGAGGGTATTGTAAAAGAAAAAATTTACTTTGCCGTAAAAATCTTGTTTGTCCTCAACAGCATGGTTTTGTTACAGGTCGCTCAACAGTTACAAATCTTATGATATTTACAGAAGATTGTGTCTCTGCATTTTAAAGTGGAAATCGAGTTGATACAATTTACACTGATTTTTCAAAAGCGTTCGACAAAGTATCTCAGAGCATCCTTATATCAAAATGAGTTTTCACACTAAATTTTTAATCTGGATAAATTCATACAGGGTAGCCCTTATTCGAAGCGCCCATCTGGCAACACTATAACTTTCCGCAGTGATGCCAAATCGACTAATGACATACCGCGTTTGAAGCGTCCTTCCAAGCAAATCTTTACAATGGAACAGTACACGCCACGCGAACGCTCTAAAATTGTTGAAATTTACATTCAACAAAACAAGTCAATAGTGAAAACTCAACGTGCTTTCAAAAAAATAAATAAAGTGAAAAGTGCGCCTTCTTTCGGATCGGATGAGAATATTGCAGCCGTACGAGCCAGTATTGAGCAGTCACCAACAACATCCCAAAATCGCCGTTCTCAGCAGCTCGGCATTCCCCGATCCACTTTACAACGCATTTTACGTGTTGATTTGAATTTGTTTCCATACAAAATTCAATTGGTAAACAAATTGTTGCCTACCGATAAGCCACGTATAATTCCATAATTCCACGTCGATTGGAATGGGCCCAAAGAGTCATCGAAATGGCTGAAGAAGACGAGCAATTTTGGCATAAAATTATCATGAGCGATGAAGCTCATTTTCAGTTGAACGGAACGGTAAACAAACAAAATTGCCGTATTTATGCCACTGAAAATCCACAAGAGATTCAAGAGGTACCTCTTCACGATGCAAAAGTCACTGATTGGTGCGGCGCTTGTGCTAAAATGCTCATTGGGCCGTTCTTTTTCGAAGATGATAATGGCCACAGAGTTACTGTCAATCAGGAGCGTTATCGCGATATGATAAACAATTTTTTCATGCCAATCGTTCGTCGAAAGCGTATCAGGCACTACTGGTTTCAACAAGACGGCGCGCCACCACTCACAAGCCGCACTACAATCGATTTTTTGAAGCAATTGTTCCCTGGCCGTTTGATGTGTCAAAAAATGGTGATTTCGATTGGCCGCCAGATTTAACGCCTCCAGACTTCTTTTTGTGGGGTTATTTGAAATCAAAGGTTTACGTCAACAAGCCAAAGACCCTAGAAGAGCTGAAAACCAACATCCGTCAAGAAATAACCGCCATTCCCATCGAAATGTTGAAGAAAACCATGGAAAATACTGCAAAACGGGCACAATATGTCGTAGAGGCCAATGGCGACGATTTACGAGATATCATATTCAAGAAATGATGTAAGCAAATCAACTTGAACCCAATTAAATGATATTCATGACGAACAGACAAAAAATTGTGGTTTCTTTGATTTATTTAAAAATGAAATGGGCGCTTCGAATATGGGCAACCCTGTATTTATCAAATAGACTTTCTCATGTCTTGATAGATAATATTAAATTGTTTGCTTTTACAGTAACATCTGGAGTTCCTCAAGACAGCATTTTAGGTTCATTGCTATTTTTGTTGTTTATAAATGACATAAGCAGATGTTTCTGCTATTCTGCTATTCCAAATATCTGTTTAAATAATCTGTAGAAATAAACTTTTTCTTAATACTAATAAGTGCTTCTATATTAAATTTTCTAAGACACTTAATGTGTCTGATAACTATTATAACATCAATTAGTCTATTCTGACAAAAGTTGATGACAGTACAGATTTCGGTATAATATTTCATTAGAAATTTACCTTCATTAGACACTTAAATTACATTATATCTAAAGCATATTCTCTTTTAGCATTTGTAATGCGCAATAGCTCTGAATTCTCAGATCCCTTTACTCTGAAGTTATTATATTCCTCTTTTGTCCGTTCAAAGCTGGAGTATGCTATTGTTATCTAGAGACCATATTATGCATCTCATTCTTATCGCCTTGAGCGCATTCAAAGAAAATTTACTCGTTTTGCAATCCATCCACTAAATCAATGTGATCATAAGGACTTTGATCGCTATATGCTTTTAAATCTAAAAACGCTACAATTCAGAGATACCATATTATCACTGTTACTTATATACGACATTATTTGTGGTTCTTAAGATTGTCCTACGCTATTGCAGCTAATAAATTTTAATGTTTCTGTCAGGAATTTAAGAAATTGAGACCCGATTCATATAGGTATCAAAAAAACCAATTATGCTTTATATGCTCCTATTTCGAGAGCTCGTTCAGGAATAAAGTTAATTCCAAATTATTTTACTTTGGATTTTTCATTTCCCAAACATATATTTAAAAGTTTTCTTAGCAATATTTACTATTAGATTTAGTACTTTTAAGTTATATTTCGATTGTCAGTATGGAATTATAGTTCCTTGACTTAAATAAATATATTAAAATAAAACGTATAAAGTAAAACGATTATAAATTATTAAGTGTTATTTATATTATTTGTGATATTTTAAACTATTTTTTTTTTTTACTAGAGATCGCCAATGGTCGAAATTGGACCTTTTGGCCATACACCCCCGAGCGACGCCGGGTATTCCAGCTAGATTTTTCTTTAAAAACTATTCGGTGCTCTCCTTCTCCTTACTCTGATTCATTTAAAAAAAAATCGGTTGAGAAACTCAGGAGAAAATGGTACTGAACTGTTTTCCCTTCACCTATTTATATATAGATATTATTTATAGTTTTTTTGCATGATCATTTTTAAGTAGTTGCATAAAGCACTACTATACTTAGCAACTTAGTACTACTACTACATCAAAGAGTACTAAATCTAGTGCAAAAGCACTGACCAGTACCAATGGGCGTAGACAGGATTTAATTCAGGGGGACCAACTATTTTTTCATGTGACTGATAAATAAAATAATTTTTAAATAAGCCCTGGTCGTTAAAATTATAACCAATATTTTATTTCGGAAAATATAATATTAAATTTGAAGCATTTCATTAAGTGGGATTTTCTCACAAGGAAAGGTCCCCAGGTGTCACTCATTGATTTTCGAATATGTAATATAGGACAAAAATCTAAGGTTGACTTATTTTTTTATACGTGCTCAATCGATGGTTTAGGGTTTCAAAATGGCGTTTTAAAATCAGCGGATATTTCAAATTTTTCGCGATAATTCAACTTTTTTCCATGAAAACAGACACATATTTGTTCTCAAACAAAAGGTATTTAAAAGCCGTATATCATGGCATCTAATTTATAGAAAAAAGTTTTATTGTTATTTTGTTGCTGAAAATTTTAACAGTGTTTAGTCGATATCATGAACAGCCCTTACTTAAAATTGTTTCATTTTCACTTGTGTTTAATTTCAGCTAATTTTTTTGTTTTTTTTTTTTTTAATTTTCACCATTTTATATTAAAATTTTCTTTATTGAAAAATGCACTTATATTCTAAAAATTAAATTTTTATTATATATAACCAACACATTATTTATGGTTAAGAAAAATTTTGTTTTTTCTCGAACTTTTCGTATGTGTAGGTATTTTATCCGAAGAATGAGAAAAAATCATGCAAAATTTAAAGATATGGCCTTCAATACAAATATCTATGCTGGTATTTAAAATATTTCACTCAATTTTTTTTTTCAAAATGTTCAATAAAATTACTTCGTAAAGGCTATTTCAGTAAAACATGTTTAATCTTTTTTTCAAAAATGATCCAAAATATTAAATATTTCTCAAAAAGTAATGTAAAAGTTGGTTTTGTTGTAAAAATAATTTAAAACAAAATTGCATTTTAAATTCCCTTTCACATGGCATATTATTGATTAGCAAAAGTTATTTCAGGGATCAGGGGGCGAACCTTCACATGCCAAAGTATCTGACTGCCTCAACCTGGCGAGGCCAGCATTATCCATGTCGAAATCGTCCCAACTCTACTCAAACCTCCTCGTAGTGTTCCCTGGAAAAGAGCAAACTGGCATCCGTTAGTTTGACGACTAATTTGAGCGGCGGATCGCTCTGTGGACCTTAAGCATTGAATGTGCGCTGGGTTTGGGTCCGCCACATTACTATTGCCCAATGAAAACTAAACCAGCCTCGGATAAGAGCCCCAATTACATTGACGACCACCGCAAATGAAAAACGGACAATGATTTACGGATATGCACATGGAATGTACGGACCCTTTATAGGAAAGGTGCCATTATCCAACTGGCGAAAGCCCTCAAAACAATAAAAGCTGATATCACCGCCATCCAGGAAATGCGATGGAAAGGGCAAGGCTGCTCTAAACAAGCACACTGCGATATCTACTACAGCTGCCATGCGGAGAAGTGCGAATTCGAATGTGGATTCGTCATGAGCCGGAAACTACGCCACCTTGTTTCCCGGTTCACACCTGTGAACAAAAGATTGGCCACGATCCGCATCAAGGCAAAATTTTTCTTGATCAGCCTTATTTGCGCGCAGCCCCGACGGAGGAAAAGGACGAAGCCGTCAAAGACGCTTTCTACGCTAGTCTTGAGGACGTATACGACCACCTTTCGGTCCATGGCGTGAAAATAGTCCTCGGCGATTTTCATGCAAACGTCGGAAGAGAAGGCATATTTGACCCCACTGCCGGTCAGTTCAGTCTTCATGAGACCTCCACGAACAACGGCCTTAGACTGATCGACTTCGCCACGGCGCGAAACATGCTAGTTAGTAGCACCAAATTTAAGCACCTCGACATCCACAAGGCCACCTGGCTGTAGATGTGCGTACATTTCGAGAGGTCAACATTGACCTCGAAACTAATGGTACGATCAGGAGTGTCGCATCACGACAGCAGTAAAAAACGCCGCATATAGAAAAACGCTGCAGTCAGCTGCAACGCGAGCCGTGCGAGAAAACTACTGCGAAAAAGAAAGGAAGAGAGGCGCCTTTTCAGACGCAAGAAAAGAAAGCAGGAAAAGCGAGAGCGTAAGGATTTAGAGGTATACCAGAGCAAGAAGGATGCACAAAAATTCTATCAACAGGTTAAGCGTCTAACCCAAGGTTTCAAGCCCGGAGCATATACTTGTAGAAACAAAAATGGAGATCTGAATACGGATACACAGTGTGTGCTGAGATTGTGGAGACAGCACTTCTCCAATTTACTTACAGGCGACGATTCCACCAATGCCATCCATGGAGAGCGCAGTTCTGCACCACCAATCAACGATGACGGAGTGGAAGTATCACCACCTAGCCATTAAGAGGTTCGAGTTGCTATCCAACGACTCAAAAACAATAAAGCAGCGGGTGCTGACGGCCTGTCAGCTGAATTTTTTAAAACCGGCGGCGATGAATTAATTAGGCGCATACATCAGCTCATCAGCAAAATATGGCTAGCGGAAAGCATGACCGACGATTGGAACCTCAATGTACTGTGCTTAAAAAGGAGACCCAACTGTACTTAAGAAAGGAGACCCAACAATCTGCGCCAACTATCGAGGTATCAGTCTTACTGTGTGAAAGATTAAAGCCGATTACAAAAACACTGATTGGACCTTATCAGTGTGGCTTTCGACCTGAAAAGTCCACCATAGACCAGATTTTCACGCTACGACAGATCCTGGAAAAACGCATGAAAATTAAATTGACACACATCATCTCTTTGTCGATTTTAAAGCTGCGTTCGATAGCCCGAGAAGGGATTGCCTATACGCAACAATGTCTGAGTTCGGAGAATGACGTTGAGCAACACACGCAGCTCCTAGGCAGCTCAAGGTAGGAAATGACCTCTCCGAAACCTTCAATACCAAAAGAGGGTTCAGACAAGGCGATCCACTGTCTTGCAATTTCTTCAACATCATCATGGAAGGGTTCGTACGAAAGGCCGGTGTGCATCGTAATGGCACCATTTTCTGTAAAGGTGTCCAGCTTCTTGCGTACGCTGATGATATTGATATTGTCAGCAGAACCAAGAGAAATGTTACCGCTGCTTTCACCGCTATCGAAAGGAATCAGCCAAAGTGAGTTTGAGGATAAATGAGGGTAAAACAAAGTATATGCTACAAGCAAGGGAGCGCGGCGCTTAGACTCCCACGTCTCATCCGGCAGCTATAATTTTGAAGTAGTCAAGGAGTTCCTTTACCTTGGCACCGCCATTAATACCAACAACGAAATCAGCCTGGAGATAAAGCGAAGTACAATAATTGCTAATAGGTGCTACTACGGGCTCTGAAAGCAACTAAGTTCCAGAGCCCTATCTCCATTGGCAAAACTAACACTCTACAAGACGCTCGTTCTACCTATGCTGCTTTATGGCGCTGAGGCGTGCGTAGTTTCGCAAACTTACGCAGCTGCTCTGGGGGTGTTCGAGAGAAAAGTTCTTCGCAAAATCTTCGGTCCTGTTCGAGTCGGCGATGACTATCGCATCCGAATGAACCAAGAGCTGTATGAGCTGTACGAAGACATTGACGTAGTTCGGCGTTAACACAAATGTATATATCGCTATAGGTAGCAAAGAAAATATGGCCGCATTTTGAAAGAAGAAGAAGAAAACATTTTTTGAAAGCAGTTCTGAGATATACTGGGGTAAAATCGGCTAAGGTGATAGTTGACAGTTGTTGAATTGATTGTCGTTGTTGAAAACGACACCTAAATAGCTGTCACATGAAATCAATACGAAAAAAGTGATTGTCAATTTGATAACCACCTTATATGGAGCAAAAGCGATGATTTTGATTGTAAACTATCAATTATCACCTTAGCCGATTCCACCCCTAAGCATCTGTTAATAAAAATATTAACTTTTTTAAAAATGGTCGAGCAACCAGTGTTGGATCAGTTGATTTGAACTGACTCTTAATAGGCAATCACACAATTTGGGTGCTTCCGTTCAATTAAACACTTTTTTTCCATGTCTCAATAGATTTTCTTCGGCAATATCAAACATATCAAATAAATATTTTGGTTTCTTAAAAAAATTGGTATTTTATTTTTCTTGAAAAATTTCTGAAAAACAAGGAAAATCCTCGAAAATGTAATTAATTCGCCAAACTAACAGCTCAATCAAAAAATTATGTAGGCATTGTTTGAGGGAATTTTATAAGCTTAAATTTGATATTAATTGTTGAATTACTTCTTCGATTACTGTTGGTTCTGGAGATATATGCAATTAAGTGGAACCGACTTTTTTTTCTAGAAAAACTACAGTGGATAATATCTCGAAAACAGAGAGACAGAAAAAAAAATAAAAATATTTTCGGAATTTTCGGAACATTTATTGTACAAATAACTATGCGTAATTTGTAAACCACTGGAATCATTAAATAACTGCCAAAAAACTCAAGGTGTTCATTTATGAAAAAATCCTTCCTTTTATGAAAAAAAAAACAGGAACTTCACCGTGTTTTTCGACCTCTAGATGGGAACCTGCCCTTAAATGCGGTGTGGCGGATATTCCAACTTTGGCCCTATCAAAGATCCATTCCGTAGTAGTTTTTTTAATTTTTTTTTTTTATTTCGTAATAAATTCAGTGCTCAAGAAAGCAAAAGCTTTAGCATTCGCTTTTCGAAAAAAATAATATTACAATATTTCAGATAACGTCAACTTGTATGGAAATATATTACCCAATGAATATAACCATACTGACCTCAAATATATAAGCTCAGTATACTCGTATAGTGATTTTCATATTTATTTTAATTGTAATTTAGTAGAAAATTTATTTAAATAATTTAATTTCATTCATTTTTCTTCTATGAAATTTTACCAACTTTAGCTATTCGTCATATATTTCAAAATTTAACATATGTAACTAACAATCTCACTGATTTAATTAAAATTCTTAAATCTCAAATTTCAAAAGCTTAAATTACATAAATATTACTCAATTTTTAGTCACAATGACCTCAGCGGCAACAATCATAATGTGAAAATTATTTAAGTATCACATCGTGATGTCGCATATGGGAAGCTCTATTTGGATTTAATGCAACGCCAACATCATCATAAAATTTACATATTTTTCTGACAACAGATGACATTTCATCAACGAACTGTATGCAGCAGACAATACAAACGTCACACATTGTAGTCAACAAATAAATTGCGTTGACACCAGATACCAAAGAATAATAAGGCAACCACAATCAAAACAAAAATTATTGAAGGTCTTTGCAGTTAAAACCGCGTTTTATAATTAGGTTTATTTAATGATTGTTGTTTTTAACGGTTTAACAAACGCATATAACAACACCATAAACAGGCTGCCAAGACGCTATTTAATGCCAACAATCAACAAACATCCAGTCAAGCAAACTTTTTTTCTGAAGATCAAATACTACATCATCTGGCAACGGAGACGGTTTTGATTTTTGCGGTGTGTTTATTTTTTGGGGCCGATACTTGGTTTCATCACCACAACGTGTTTTACTATTCGCTTACAATTTTGTTATTTTATTTTTTTATTTTTTTTTTCTTTTCTTTAATATCATCAAGTAGGTCAGTCAGTCAGGCAGTCACCAAGACGCAAAACCAGAAAACTTTCGATTTCATTGAAGGAGCAAAATAAAAAATAATATTGAAAAAACAACCAAAGAAATCACAAGAAAAAAAGCCCATTGACTCGACGATGGAATAAACCTGTATTTGTGCAAAGTAACTTGTTGCAGATCTGGTAAGAAGCGACTCCTTTAGCAATTCTTAAACTAATTATTCCGACTTTTAGAATCTTGTATTTGCATGTTGCAAATCGAAAATACTTATCTATATACGACATTAAAATTCAAGAAATAAATTCAGAGAACGTCAATTTCTACGAACTTTATGTATGTACTCTAGGGTGTACCAATAAAGTCGAAGTTGTTTTTGTTTTTATGTGGTACCCCCTTAATTTTTTTGTATGATGTTGAAATAAATGTAAGACAAATTTGGTGTTCTTGGACTACGGGAACACATGCCGACTTGCATCGGTACATGTCAGTACTTGTTTATATGGGAAAAAAGTGCTAATTTTTTTAAAAAACACAAATAACTTTTGTGTATAAGTAAGTTTTGCAAAAAACTCGTTCGCAGTTCGTTTTCCATTTAAATTTTCTTTAAAATAAGCTGTGAAACATGCAAATTGGACGAGAACCTTCAGAGCTGTGATTTTTTACTTTTCGAAAAACTCTTTTTTGTTCTTGTTGTATTTAAAAAAAAAAATTCAAAAAATCCAAATTTGAAAACATTTCAATGAAATCTTGTGGAACTATTTTCTTTAACTATACCAAATGGAGTTACAAAAAATGTGTAGTTATGTTAAATAATGTGTTATGTTAATAATTATGTTAAAATTCCAGGGTTGCCCGGTTTTTATCCATTTTTCGTTTTTTCCAGCACTGTTTCTCGACACAATTTAGTTTAAGTCGTATTTAGATCAATTCACACAGAGCCTTAGTTAAACGCAGGAGTTTTTCTGCCTGATTTCTGTAAGCATTGCATTTCTGTAGTTTTTTCGACTAGATATAAAATTGATTAAATTTCTTTTATGTCATTATGCTGAATTCTTAAATGTCTGTAATTGATTTAGTAACGTCAGGATGACGTAGAAAGACTTAAATCAATTTTCGATCTAGTCGAGAAAAGCTACAGAAATTCAACACTGACTGGAATCTGGCAGAAAATGTCTAGCGTAACTAGGCTTTTTTATTTCTTTCGACCACAAAAACAAAAACGTAACAATTCAGTTCATAAGAAAAACAAAAAAAACATAACAATTCATTTTATACATACGTATGCAATCAATGATAACCTGAATCAATAATAAAATTTATTATCATAAAAATAATCAATACTTAAAATAAAAAAGCTTTATATTGTAATGAGACGGTCGGGTGAAAATCACAAATTTTCGAGTTTTCTGCCAGTTCCTTCAATATGTACGACCTTATCAACACATGTCGGTCGGACTCACTGCATTTATCATTTGAATAAAGTTTTCAACGAGCGAAAACCAACTTATGGAAGAACAGAAAGGAAGAGAAAAACAAAACGAACTATACTGAAATTTTCCAAAGGAATTATAAAAAAAAAATTATTAGTCATTACAAATTAAAAATATTTGGCTATTTAGGCTGAAGCCAAGCTGAATATTCGGTCGGACACTAATACTTACTTACTTAGGTGGCCGTAACAACCCGTGTCCGGGTTTCGGCCGACTTCATCAGCTTTCGCCAAGCGCCTCTGCTTTGCGCGCGCCTTCTCCAATCGGATTCACCAAGTGCGGTTAGGGCTTCCTCAGCCTGGTCCATTCATCGGAGGCATGGTCTCCATCGTCGTCGTTGACCAGCGACCAGCGACCCTCGCCTCGAGCACCTTTTTCGCTGGAGATTCGTTGTCCATACGATGGACATGACCCAGCCAGCGTAGTCGCTGCACAGTTATACGCCGAACTACGTCAATGTCTTCGTAGAGCTCATACAGCTCGTGGTTCATTCGGATTCGATAGTCATCGCCGACTCAAACAGGACCGAAGATTTTGCGAAGAACTTTTCTCTCAAACACCCCAGAGCAGCTGCGTCAGTTTGCGAACTACCCATGCCTCAGCGCCATAAAGCAGCAAAGGTAAAACGAGCGTCTTTAGAGTGTTAGTTTTAGTGTACCTATTAGCAATTATTGTTCTTCGCTTTATCTCCAGGCTGATTTCGTTGTTGGTATTAATGGCGGTGCCAAGATAGACGAACTCCTTGACTACTTCAAAGTTATAGCTGCCGGATGAAACTTGGGAGTCTAAACGCCGCGCTCCCTTGTTTGTAGACAGCATATACTTTGTTTTACCCTCATTTATCGTCAAACCCACTTTGGCTGATTCCTTTCGATAGCGGTGAAAGCAGCGGTAACATTTCTCTTGGTTCTGCTGACAATATCAATATCATCAGCGTACGCAAGAAGCTGGACACCTTTATAGAAAATGTTGCCATTACGATGCACACCGGCCTTTCGTACGAACCCTTCCATGATGATGAAGGTTTCGGAGAGGTCATTTCCTACCTTGAGCTGCCTAGGAGCTGCGTGTGTTGCTCAACGTCATTCTGCAAAGTCTAATCAGCTTTGCAGGTATACCGAACTCAGACATTGTTGCGTATAGGCAATCCTTTCTCGGGCTATCGAACGCAGTTTTAAAATCGACAAACAGATGGTGTGTCAATTTGATTTTCGTGGGTTTTCTCCAGGATTTTTCGTAGCGTGAAAATCTGGTCTATGGTGGATTTCCCAGGTCGAAAGCCACACTGATAAGGTCCAATCAGTGTTTTTGTAATCGGCTTTAATCTTTCACACAATACGCTTGAGAGAACCTTATATGCAATGGAAATAAGACTGATTCCTCTATAACTTGCGCAGATTGTTGGGTCTCCTTTCTTAAGTATGGGGCACAGTACTCTGAGGTTCCAATCATCGGGCCATATTTTGCTGATAAGCTGATGCATGCGCCTTATCAATTCATCTCCGCCGGTTTTAAACAATTCAGCTGACAGGCCATCAGCACCCGCTCGAACACCAATGCACATGCATATTTATACATATTTTCTATGACAGCGTTGATGCAATGCTAAAAATTGGTATACGTACATACAGAGCTGAGTTGTAATAATTCCTTTTGGAATTGATTCCACATCAATTCCAATTCCTTGGAATTAGGAATTGGTCATGTCAGTTCCTCAGGAATGGAATTGGAAAAAATCGTCAATTCCATTACAGGAATTGTAATTGGTAATTGAACATCTCAATTGCTCAGGAATTTAAATTTTCAATTCCATTACAGAAATTGTAATTGAAGGTTACTTGCTCAGATGGACGATTATGCGCACCGTAATGGGTAAGTTTCCCGCACAAAACGCAAATTTTGGAAATAAATTTCCATTCTTTATTCCTATGCACACCTTAGTATGATAAATTGCCAAAGTATAATGAACATAAAAGTCAAAAATATGTGTTTACTTTGACAACTTGTCTGAAAGTCCATACCTCTAAGAAAAAGCACCTTTTACAAAGCTCTGATTTAAGATTAATATTGCATACTTTACGGACCACTTCCGAAAAACAATTACATACTTATAGTTCCATTTCCAAATTCATTTGTATAACATTCATACCATTCTACATGCGTTTGATAAGCTTTGCCATACCCCTTTTCAATACGTGTCGGGGCGGCAATCATCCAATTGTCTATGATAATTTTTGGGCTTACTCTATCAAAATCGGATTTATTCTTTTATGATTGACATATCGCACACTAAATACAAAACAGTCACAACTCAAAAATTATGGATACGCCCACTTTTCCTGAAATCACTAAATGGACTACTGTGACGATTGACCTGAAATTTTGAACGTAGATTTTATTCAAGTACGGTGTAGTTTAGAAAAAAGTTGCCACATCCCTATTTCTAAAAAAGTGGGAGTGGCGATAGTTTGACCACGCCAATTTTTTGAACAGTTGCCTATAGTAATAAAACGAACTAATTTACCAAATTATAGTCTAATACGACCAAAACCATCTGAAATATTTTATTTTTATTGATTTGTGGGCGGTGGAAGGAGTTGTGGCATCTTATTGATTTGTGGGCAATTATCAAGAAATTATCATTTTTGATAGCATAAAAAGCTTACGTCAACAATAATTACACATGAACTCCTGTGCACAAGTTTAGTAGCCTGAACAGATTGGACGTTACAGCACCATTACGACACGTGGTCAAAAGACTGCATTATTGTATGAGTAAATTAACATTAATGTTTGCTAAAGATTTTTAAGTTTTTGGTGTGATTTTTTCTTAAATGTCCGATTTATCGAATAAATATAAAATTTTAAAATATTCTTTTGAAAGCTTTCGCCGCACGCATTCATAACGATTTTTCTAACTTTTGCTCATAATCTTCAGATGTTAAAGCTACAATTTTGGTTATTGCACTGAAGTTACCGACTTGAAAGATGAACACAGCATTCCTTCTAAAGTTTGTGAAAAGTTTTTTTCAGATTGACGAATGAGTTCAAAAGTGATTAATATCAACTGCCGAGTAACTAGCGGGATTCAGCTAGTAGGTATATATTTTCAATTTGTTTTAATTGATACGAACGCTTTGTAAGGAATGCTTTCAAGTATTTTTGCATACTATGGCATCTGCAATGTAAAAGTGCAGTCAATATAATAAGTTCAATCATAGTTATTGAAGAAGCATATGGGCATTTCCATCGTAACTCACGCGACATGCGTACGACTTAAAGCTTCGTTTTCTCGGAAGTTTATGATATTAATGTAAAAAAATTTCTTATGTGCATATGCCTTCGAAGAAATAGTAATGGTATGATATACCAAAATGATCGTTCCTGTAAGTAATTAAGAATAACAGTGGTAAATAAGGGCGTAACTCACGCGACAAAAAAGGAACTGTGTTTTACAAGCACGTTTAGATTGTAAAAATTCCGCGAATTTTACCATATTACCTGTTTTTGTTTTTAATTTTTAAATAATAAGAAAACATAGAAGTTTCATAATAAGCCCACTTTACCGATGAGCTTGCTTATTAAAAAATATATTGAGTTCCCAAAAAATATTTGCCGTAACTCACGCAACATAACCCACGAGACAAAATTTCTTTTAAAAAAATGTGTAATCAAAGAAGAGAGAAAAGAGCATCAGAATAGTTACGAACATCTTAGTTCGGCCCATGATGTAACTAAAATGGTCGTTACATGTTAGTTACATCATGAGTTCGGCCATGGTCGAAGCTTACTAGGTGTCATGTCCTATATCTTCAGTAGACGAGGGTTTTAATATTAGTTAAGACATTGAAATTTTCAGAATGCGAAGTTCATATATATTAGTATTTTACTAGATAAAAAAATTGAATTTCGAAACACAAAATTTTTTTTTTGGTTTACATTTTTGTGGAAATGCCCATATAGGCTTTGATATTAAATTATGAGCTCCTATTAAAAGAAAATGAATAATACACAAAAATTTATATTTTAAAATACAATGCTGAAGAAAAAATGTTGTTGGCGGATCTCCCACCTCTTTCTTCCCCCTTGCTACGCTACTGGATGGATGGATTTACTAAATGAACGGATTTCCTGTGTGGAAACTCAAATGCAAAATACTTGCCTTAATAGGCCTTCCTTCCCCCTTCCCCCCTCCCCCCCCCCCCCCCAAGACGTTATTTTACCGTCCCTACATATGAAACCCAACTTAAAGAATAATTTTGCGAAAGCAATGTATGAAAATGGCGAAGGAAGTTTAAATTTAGTCTATTTATCCAAAATTAAGTGACGCAAAGTAAAAATAAGGAATTTTATTGGTCCACAAATACGCCTATTAACGTAAGGCCAAAATTTCGATCAAAAACTAAATGAAAAAATAATGTGCGCATGGACATCGTTAAAAGCTGTGATTAAGCATTTTGTTTTAATAATAAAGGTTAGTTACTGTACTTCAAAAGCAGTACGTGATACCAAAATCTAACAAACAAACAAAAATTAAAGTGGGTACCTGGTTTTTTTTTTAAATTTGTAACGCAGTGTAGTTAATTGATTTTGCTTTGTTATTTTGTTAAATATAACATGAAATCATTAGTTACCATTATCTTATTATTCCTCTTTTTGTGGTAATTTCGATTCAAAGTTGGTGTTGTGAGTCCTTTCGGCGAACAAAGCGTAGAAACCGGGTTTAAATAGCGATGCAAATCCAGGGTTGAAACTGATTCATATTTACCAAAGGTTAAAACTAGTAGTTCGTTGCAAAAAAATCTATACATATCACTAATATTCTCCATACTCTACTTATAACTATTTCAATAATTCTGTCAATAACTCATATATATGTGGAGATGTACAGTATCTCATTTCCACTGACTGTTATTATGTATAATGTGCAGTTAAAAAAAAAATACAGCACATTAGCGATTTTTTTTTCCTGCTTGCTATGATTATGCAAGAATTACAACACGCCCTTCTCATCCTCCGCTCTCAGTTGAATAGTAATGGCAGAGCATAACTATTGCACCCAAAATAAGCCTGACTCAGCAACTCAGCGATAACTTAGGAACTCCTTTAAAATTTGCAATACTACAACAACTACAACAACAGTAACAACAACACCAGTTGTCCAAAGAGTTAGTGGAACGGTGTTTGTGGAAGATGTACAAAGCTGGTGAAACAACTTCAATGTCTGTAGATAGATGATGTTGATGTTGTTTAGCAAGTTTTTCAGCTTCAAAAGCAAAAAAATTTCTGTAATTGTTTGATATATTTTGGGGCCACAAATATTACGTTGTTTGTTATGGTAACCGGTAAACGGTTGTTCAACTTTAAAGTCACTACTAGTACAGAGCTAATTTATACATTGGATGCTTGGTATTTGCCGAGACGAGACAATAAAAAAGGTTGTGCCTCTAGTTATGGTTGTTATATTTAAAAGTTGTCAAGTTTGGATGCAACAGAAACGAGTCACGTTCCAAGAAACATTATTTTTTTTTTCATTTTCGTTTGTTGTCTATCCTCATGTTGTGTAAAAAGTCAAAGTTGAAGTACTGAGAGTGAGAAAAACATTTCCTCAATATATCAATCAATTGCAAAGAGAGTCTTAGTGTTCGGTATGTTGAGCATCAAGTACTACATAAAATGTAGATGTTGAAGCACTTAAAGTAAAGTTCAGAAATAATCAGAAATTGTGTTGAATTATTATGAGAAAACTTTTCTTTTCCTTCTGGCAGCATTTTAACCTTTTACTTTATTTTTCAAAAGCATCTTGAAACTGTGTCATCAACAAGTCGATAACCTTTTGAGAGATCCATAAATAAAGTGTTTCAATTGCTATTTCTAAGAAAAAAATAACTAGGTAGCAATTTGCCACATCAGCCCATCAATATACTTACCTTTTTTTATCTTCTTAAGCTTCAATTACTTCGACTTTATTGTTAGTTTTATTTTTATTTTGTTTTTCTCTGTGATCTTTAAAGCCATAGCGAATTTTAAATACAATCAAAATATTTTTATTCTCTGCTATAATTTGCCAAGACATTTCGATTCATTCAAATGCAGCCACTCTCATTGATTAACGTCATAATTTAAAACAATAACAACAACTACAGCCATATCAACCACATCGTTCATCTGCTACTCAAGCATTCAAACATTAACGTCAGCATCATCAGAAATCTATTAATTTAGTTCACGTTACTCACGCGCAAAATACAAGTTTTGCACATTTTTCTTTACCCAAATAACAGCATTGTACCGCCAAGAGGCATTCATCGATTTAAAGCGCATGTTACACTCAATTACATTGTAAGGTGTCGGTTATAGAAAATATCAAATTGAATATGTTTAGCTATTGGTATATGTACAACGGACAAAGTACTCGTATATCTCATATTTCCAAACATTTTGGAACTTTTAAATATTACCTTATGAATGAATTCAACCCAAAAATAATATGTTTTGAATATTGTAGATCGATCGACCGTGTTGTAATGCTTAAATGGCCTGGGCGACCGTATGCCAAAGATCCGCAGTAATTCCGAATTCAAATCACATCTGATATTGGTTTAGAGAATATTTTTTTAATTAAAATAATATTTCTGATGGACCGTCACCTCTCTGCAGATAATGGTAAGCCTCGGGAAGTAAAAAATGGTAGCTTAGCTTCTTGCGAACTTGAGCTGTTCGGAGTCTGCATTAAGCACATAGGTCCAGCTATCAATCATTCATGAACAAACATTTAATAACACGCAAAATATAGTTAATTATAAGCAGCTCGGTCAAAGTCCTTACTATGTCTAAAATGGCCAAGTCTTTTGAAACGTTAGCTTCTTTAGCGAAGGTATTTACTGAATGAATTTAAATCTTTACATAAGCGTCAGTTGCGCTTATGCAAAAACATAAACATGTACAAACAGCAACAACTCAAGCCGCTACCGATGGTCAGCAACAGAGATTTGCAAGCGGTGGCATTTTTGCGATTTACAATCTACTCATCACAAAAAAAGAATAAAAAGATAAAATATCAGAGTAAAAATATTTGATGCGGTGTTTGCGGTGGTGGTGAAAATTTAAGGCGGTGCTTACGATGTTTGTGTTGATTTCGACATTCGTGAAAGCATCATGAGTTCCACCGCTTATCCGAAATTCAAACACTGCAGAGTGTTTGATATGTGATCGGCTAACGCAACATCAATTTGTGTCTGAGTCAAAGCGGTGGCGTTGAATATATTAAGCGGTGTGTGTACATTAAGGTGGGTCACCAAAAAAAGTTTGGTTTGTTACCGACTTTCTTGAAAGATCCTATTGAGAGGATTTCAGACCAGAAAAAATTTTTTTTTAAGTGGTCTACATTAACAACCAAAATGGTCTTTTTGTTATAACTCGGTTATTTGATGTCCGATTTTGAAAAAAAGTATATTTTTAGAAAGATCTTAAAAATGCTAACAATCCGTAGTCAGAGGCCTTTGACCCTTGAGGTCATCTTCAATAAAATAGCTCAAAAATTAAATTTTAAGCGCGTGTAACTTTTTTTCCTATGAGTGGAATTAAAAAATTTCTTCACACGGACCTATTGATTTTTTATGAACTTTAATTACAAAATATAAAATGGGCAAAGTTTTGGGGGTCGTAGTGCAAAAAAAGTTAAAAACTGAATTATTTTATTGAAGATGACCTCAAAGGTCAATAACTTTTGACTACGAATTCTTAGCATTTTTAAGATCTTTCTAAAAATATACTTTTTTTCAAAATCGGACATCAAATAACCGAGTTATAACAAAAAGACCATTTTGGTTGTTAATGTAGACCACTTAAAAAAAAAATTTTTTGTGTTCTGAAATCCTCTCAATAGGACCTTTAAAAAAAGTCGGTAACAAATCAAATTTTTTTTTCTTCCATAGGGGTCGACCCGCCCTAGTGTACATACTTGCATTGCTTTTTAACCGACTTCAAAAAGGAGGAGGTTCTCAAGTTCGTCGGTTCTCTGTTTTTTTTTTCCTCCTCTTAAACCATATGCCTGATTGCCATAATTTTTGGTGAACAGATAGATATCATAAACACGGAGGTGCCCATCTAAAAAAGTGGACTTTATTCTAAAAGGGGCGAGGCAATACCAGAAAAACACTATCTCAAATTACGTACTTAGTACAAATTACGATCAAGAAAGTGGGCAGAATTATTAAAAATTACGGTCAATAGAGTAGGCGTTATTTGACAAAGTGGGGGGGCAATACTAGAAAAACACTGTATCTCAGTTAATATGGACACTGGGGTACTGAAATGAAGTACAGGTGTAGGCACAATTATTACAAATAACGGTCAAGAAGTGGGCGCATATTCAACAAAGGGGCTTTGCAATATTAGAAAAACACTATATCTCGAATAATATACTGGGTTATATTGTGGGATAAGACACTGGGGTAATAAAACTCGTTACAAGAATGGGTATAATTATTACAAAACACGTGATATC
Organism: Coremacera marginata; assembly: GCA_914767935.1. Lineage (NCBI taxonomy): Eukaryota > Metazoa > Arthropoda > Insecta > Diptera > Sciomyzidae > Coremacera > Coremacera marginata. The sequence continues at coordinate 132,778,978 of OU612044.1, forward strand.
TAATTTAAATTTAAGAGACAAATATTTGAAATAACCAACATACTTTCAGAATTTAATAGAACAAATTTTTTAAGAACAATTGTATTTATTTCATCTATAAAGAGATGCATAACTTGCTTTCTCTATTGCTCTAATGTGTTTTTCAGCTCGGCTCAGCAATAAGCGTTCACTATAAGCGATCACCGTAAGAATTGTTTTTGCATTTGTTGGTGAACTAGAAATTCGGACGCAATGAATGTTGTTTGCGTTTTTATCGAAGCGTTATCCAGTGGGTAATATCGTAAGGTGTTTACTGAATAATTCTTGTTTTCCTTAAGCTAAGGGGCGTTCATAAAGTACGTTACCAATTTAAGGGGAAAGAGGTTTTGAAAATCACTACGATAAGTATCGGAGCGGGTGGTGGGTCAAACATCTTCATGTTTGACGAGTGTTAGCGCATTACGTTACTTTATAGGGGAGAGGGGGTTTGAATGTGCTACGAAAAGTAACGGAGGGGAAGGGGGTAAGACAAAACAAAGAAATTGGTAACGTTGTTTATAAACGAGCCCCAATGAAGGTAGGAATGGAATCATACGAAAGAAAGTATGTTGTCTGTTACATTTAGAGCACCTTACGCCTTTGCTTACGATTTAATTTTAAAAAAAACACAGGTGCATCGTTGGATACGCGAGAGAAGCGAAGTTTTCTTGCAGTTATATAGTTTTGATATATTTGATAATTTTAATTTTAAAAAATGTAAAATAACATAAGATAAATTAAATAACACACGTTAATATTCACACCAGTAAATTTTATTACATTTTATTATTATTTTATTTATTTTATTACATGCCAGTGGCATATATATAGGTGCGATTTAAGGGAAAGCCTCCCTTCGAAAGCATTTCTGTACTGATTTACGTTGATATATAAATATCATTTAATGTTTAAAAAAGGTTAATAGTACAAAATTTAATCTTGCAACTATTAACTAGAAAATATAATCCCTTTTCCTTTAAATATCTTTATAAGATGATATCTGGTACCTTTTGCTGGCAATTATTTCATTTATACACAGAACTAAAATAACCTATTATAACCTATATAACCTATATTAAAATAGAACAATATCAAGAAGATTTCTCTATGGTTTTCATCCAAAAAACTGTCTTATTAAAACCATAAAGAAACTCTTGTTAAAACACTGTGATTCTAATGAAAAATCACATAGTTTCAAGTAGAATCACTTTTAAAAACAATAAGAAAATCTTCTTAAAAATGTGTAATTTCATTTTTAATTTTAAACGTTATCTTCTTGATATTTAAATAGGAAATCTCATTTTTTTTATTTATTTATTTATTTATTTATTTATTTATTTATTTATTTATTTATTTATTTATGTATTTATTTATTTATTTATTTATTTATTTATTTATTTATTTATTTATTTATTTATTTATTTATATATTTATTTATTTATTTATTTATTTATTTATTTATTTATTTATTTATTTATTTATTTATTTATTTATTTATTTATTTATTTATTTATTTATTTATTTATTTATTTATTTATTTATTTATTTATTTATTTATTTATTTATTTATTTATTTATAGGAAGTATAAAAAATAGGAATACATAAATTGAAAATTCACAAAATGTTTTTACATATGATTGTTTCAACAAACCCTTTTAATTTCAATTTCATGTGACTTCCGTTTTGTGAAACGTCCGAACGCATGTTTAAAATAAAAATTTTGCTATAATTTAGAGTTGAATAAAAATTTTTTATATGTTTTTTTTACTATACCAATAGATAGCTTTTCGATAATATACACTTATCCTAAATATATATCTGGATCGTATAAAAAATTTTTAAAAGAAGCGTACGAATAAAACGTCCGACACACTGGGACTTACTCATATGATTTTAAGGTCTGATGGCTCATTAATCCTTACCTCAAATTTTATTAAAAAAAACACAGTTTCGATAGTATCGTAAATGTACACCGAGAAAAAAGCTTATTTTAAATTGAAAAAAAACTTTTTGATTTTAAACCTATTATAATTTATAAGATGGCTTTGGCAGTTTTCAGTCGCCCAAGTACTTTATCAAAACGCCTTAGTTTTACATGTTACTTGCCAAATTTTATTGGGTGATAAATTAACCAAGTATTTGGTAATTTTATGTACACTACTTTAAAAAAAAAATTGAATTTCAAAAATATAATTTTTTTTAGGTTTTGGTTTTTTTTATTTTCCTTTTTTTTTTTTTAACTGCCGCCGCCTTTCTTTCTGTGTTTTGCTTAGCTGAAATCGGCAACTACACAAAATTTTTCTTTTATCGACACCGTTGTTTTTCTTCGAAATTAATGATTTCTCGGCTTTTCTTGCTGCTTGACGTCTATTAGAACAAGAACATTAAATTAAATTAAATTAAATATCAAATACAAAAGATTTACCATCGCATGCCGTTGATATTCGAACCCACACCAACCCGATACCACTGTGTAAGAAGACACTACGCTACGCATTGAGCCAAACTCCTTCGTTACGCGGAGTGATTTATTCAATATTAATTACAACTGAAGCTATGCTGCAGCTATAACAGAATACTGCGACATACTGCATCTGTGAATCAAATATTTTTTTGGCAGGGTATCGAAGTATGTGCTTTCAAAGCGATGTATTAAACAATAAATTGCTTAGATGAATAAGTATAAGATTGTAATTCCCATACAATTCTCTTTACCCAATCCGACTTAGGTGATTTACCTATTGTTTTTTTTTTTCTCGGTGTAGACGTAGAATTTTTGGTTTGATATGTTTGGTGATGAATTTGTTGTTCTTTTTTATTTTTATGTTGGTTAAAAGCAAATATAATTCAATCTTATGTTAACTAAATGGAAATAAATATTTCAGAAAAATTAATTATGATATTTAAAAATAAATAAATAATAAATAAATGGAGTTTACATAGCACAACAACGACCATGCGTAGTAGTAGTAGTAGTAATACAATTTTTTGTAGCTACCCTAAAGGAACAAACTAACTTGTTTTTAAAAACAACTAATTAAAAAACTAATTTAAAATAAACTTGTATATGAACTACTTTGAATTATATTAAGGCGGCATCCACTGCAATTCTAAATAGTTTTTATTGCATTATATATGAAGTAATTGAAATACTACTTAAAAACAAGTGATTGATAAACTACTTTGAATTATATTAAGGCGGCAACTACTCTGATTTTGACATGTTTTAATTGAAAATTTTTATTAGATTACAAGTTTACCATATTTTACCATGTTATTTCATCAAATATTATTTACTTTAGACCATCAGTAATAGTTTTCAATTGGTTGTTTTAAATTAAAAAAATAATTTAAATATAACTAATTAAACAAGTAGTTAAAAATATATGCAGACGAAAGTCAATTGACTTATTTAGCGGACATCACCATACAAAATATGTTAGTTCGATCTATGGAAAAAAGTCAGAATTTCAACTAGCTGTGATTGACAAAAAATTACTTTATCAACTACTTTTTAATTAGTTGATTTTCCTACAGGGTACATTATATATTGTATTAGTATAGCCACTTTATATATTATATTATATATTGTATTATTCTTGCGAAAGATTAGCTAAAACAATAACAAACGACAAAAACGAAGGCAACTGAAATACATCTATATATGTAAAATTTTCATAAAAAGACTGACTGAGACAGCATCCAAGGTAAGATATTCGTTTTATTTTATTATTGATATTTGTACGATGAACATTAAAGACTGTAGGTATTCCCTAAATTGTACCCCAAAAACGTTAGAATGAGATTAAAAAAAATTCTGAAAATGACCCTCACACCGCGCCGTAAGACGTAATTCTACGTAAAAAAAAAAAAACAAATCCTAAAAATTGAATTGACAAAAAAGTCTGTGGTAGAGAATTACACCATGCAACAGCTACGGGTTAAATTAAATTAAACGTATGACACAAATGATTTTGCAGAATAAATATGAACATTTTATAGGCGGCTTAGTACTTCGACTATACTTAAATACGGCAACGGGAAGGTATTTTAATTTCGACACTGTCGGAGATCCATTTTTTGCGCGAATTTGGAAAAAAAACGAAAAATGCCCTCTTTAACATATCGAATTATTGCTTTTAATGGCTGAAAGTGGACAATCTCCAAGATATCAATCGGAAATTTTTAACCAACATTCTACACACTATTTAAAAAACTATTTTTGTAACAAAAAAATTCCCTAAATAGAAAGAAACCTTTAACTAAAACTAAACAAACCTTAAACTAATTTCCATTATTCTGACAAGATCATTTTCAGAGGAAACAGAAGACGAACCTTCAATCTGAATAGGCCAGCATTATCCATGTCGAAATCGTTTCGGAAAACCGGCAACTGTCAGTTTGCTGGCTAATCGGAACGACGGGCCTCCTGGCTTAAATAGGTTGTGAGTCGGGTTTGAAGCCCACAACGTAAAAAAAAAAAAATGTAAATGAAAAAACAATGGAATTATCAGAAAATCTTGGCAAGGAAAAATCTTAGAAATCACAGATTTTCCCTGAACCGTGTGAAAGAAATAAGATTTACATATTAAAAATTAGATGATAACCTGTCGTCTCGGTAATAAAACTATAGTTCAGATAAGACATCTGCACGAATACATCCGAATGCCTCTTCAAAACATTTGCTTGAAACACGTATACTTACACTCCATTATTGTCAACAACCAACTACGAGTGAGTACACTACAAAACAAAAGTAAAACATTCAAGTACTGTACTCAAAAACTGAAATGTTTTCGATATGAAATTTCCTCGCGTACTTGTGCTCGTATACCAAGTACATGTATATAAGTTAGATTAAATAAAAGAATGTGAAAATTTTTCATACAAACCTTTAAAATAATAAAATTAAATTTTTAAACTTCAATACTTTTAAATGAGAGTGAAAACTAAATAAACTAAAAATAAAGTAGACTTTTTGAGACATGATTTTTTAACAATTTTTAGCAAAATCTACTTGATGTACTTGCTATGTTCTGAATAGAGACAATAAAGTAGTCTGCAGAAAAATAGCTATGCAACTAACTCTGTTAAGATCCAACCGGATGTTGTACACTACTCGCTTCAGCCTGTGTTTGATTTGAAAGTAAAAATGTGTAAATAAAATGTGGTACAGTACGAAAGTGTGCACTAAAGGTCTGCAGAGAACCAACCATTCTACTTGTACAAACAGATTAAACAAGTAAGAACTTGATATTATTGGTACAAATACAACAAAGAGTAGAGCTTTACTTATGCTTACATGTTTTGGATTAAGCAGAGAGCGTATCATCTCTTTCTCTGGCTCTCATTGTTGTATAAGCTTTTTTCTCTTTATCGGTTCTACTAAGCAGAGTAACTGTTTTAACTCTTTTGGAATTGGATATATCCAAGGTTGATTTATAAGGTTGTCGCAAGGGAGAGAGCGAGTACCCATAATTGTCAAATCGAAGTTGACAGCTCATAGAAAATCTGCAAGTGCTCTCTATTATCATCTGTTCTTCTTTCGTAGTCATTCGCAAAATTGGCTGGTTTTGACAATTATGGGTACTAAGAAGAGAGTGCGATCAGCCCTGCGACAACCTTATAAATCAACCTTGGATATATCCATTCGAAATGGATATTTTAGATAGTTCTCTTTGTGTTAATCTCGTGCTTTTACTTTTTTTTATGCTACTAAAAAACAAAAATGGTGTAATGGATATGGATTCTGTGAATTGATAGCTTTATATTAGGTACTTGTGCCACATTTATTAATTTTTAATTAATTAATTTTTAATTTCATTAAGTTGTCGACAAAAATGCCTTTGTTATGTTTATTTTTTTTTATGAAATAAATTAAAAACTTGAATGCATTGCACTTATACAAAATGTTTCATTTATTGTTTTATTGAAATAATTCACTCTTTAGTCTTTATGCTTTTGACGTTACATATCTAGATGTTCCAAGTAGAGATAACAATATTACCGATATATTTCTTTGCTGCGTATGTTATCAAACTAGTATTCTTGATGTTTGATAATTTCACTCTCTCATACATGTTCTATCGTTATGTAAAAGAGAAATATTCCATGCATACTCAATGCTAAGAGAGTGAAATCAACACAAGTTGATATAAGAAAAAATAACAACATATAACTAGTATGCTTGGATGGTTCCTTGCAGAGCTTTAGTGTACACTTTGCTGCAGGCAAAACATATGTATTCATGCAGATGTCTAGTTCAGACCGTGTTAGTTTGAATGGTAACACTACCACGAGTAGTATCCAATTAGCTCTGTTGAGCCGTTTTCATACCATAATCTCTTGTTCCTGTATGTTGGATACATTGCGCACCAAGGGGCTTATGTTCTGCCTCATAAACATCCAGTGTGGTTTATAAATGTCAGTAGGTTGCATATTTTCGTTGCCGAGAGTTCTTTAAAATTGCTGAATGACGGCTTACCTAGCACGCTCAATCTAGATCTGGCCAGTGCAAGGCAAGTGCATAGGAAGTGTGTTAATGTTTCTTGAACATGACAATGGGCGTTGAAGGGAATTCTGATCTTTTGAGCGTGCACTCCAATGTACCAGTGTCCCGTAATGATAGATGTGATCCTAGCAACGTTGGTCTGGAATGTAGATAGCATATCTCGGGCTCTGTATAGGTTGTAAGTTGGCCACACTTTTCATGATGTGGATTAGGTTGGTAGTCCTCTCTATCTATTACCAGCTATGGCTAAGTAGTAAGAGTGAATACTTCCCTACACTGTATTTAGTGGAACTACGACTGGTTCCGCTCTAGAAAAGTCAAAGGAAGAACCCAGCCAGGCAAGTTCATCCAACCTTTCATTGCCATAAATGTTCTTATGATCGGACACCCATATTATAGTGATGTCAAGTTGGTAGCTTAATCAGCTTAGCTGTCCGACAATATTGCTGCATTAAGGTTGTGAATCAGGTCCCTCATTGCGCTATTCTACCCTGGTTGGGACTTTAATAGTAAATGATCTTGTCAATCCAGCTTAGTCCGTGCTCTAAGACACCAGTTCCTGTGGTAACAAACTAAGAATGTTACAAAAAGAGACCCTGTATATCTTTGAAATATTTTAGGAAATTGTAAACTTTTGGAGATTCATTTTAAACTAAATTGCAAGCATATAAAAAGCATATTGTTAGTTGTTAATAATTTAATTATGATTTCAAAAGGTATGCAGTCAAATAAAATCTATAGTTCATACCTAAGATCTCGAGAGCGATAGTTGCTTTGCTCTTTAAAATCGATGCTACCAGAAGGCAGCATTAGCGATGCATACAATCACCCATGTCTGCAAAATCGACCGTGACTACAGGCCCAAATGCAGCTTCACAAAAACAAGCAGACACACACACACACACACATATTCAGTTGAAATATCGTTAAGTACCACACAAAAAGTCAGGCAAATGGAAAACGTTAGGCCAACGCAAGTAAGCCACAACACACACATACAAACGAGAGCACACTATAGCTTTAATGAGTTGCTTCAGGAGGCGCAGTCAAGACGCTATAAATAGCTTAAATAGGGCTCGCTGTTGATCAGTATTTTTCCAAAACCGCTTTCACCCGATACTACGAGGACTACGCCGCGGTACGTGTTCGAGTTGTAGCAATTTTAAAAAGCGTGCCGATCATTGATTGATCCTTTGAGGTTTTATTGTTGATTATTACTTTAGTTCGAAATTAAAAATAAGTGAATATGAAAGTGTTTGTAAGTAGATTAAATGAGTCTGTAAGAGCGATTAAAAGTTCTCAATTCACAATTTTTGTCTCTTTTCTACTTTTCTTTACTCCATAGTTGACAATTTGTGCCGCGTTGCTTTTGCTTTCATTATCCTGTCATGCGCAAAATCATCACCATCAAGCGCATCCGAACTTAAATAATATACCACGTGACGACAAACCTGATCATCGGGAACATCAAACACGCGAGTCAACCACATGGATTCCCATTCTTAAATACAACAAGGAGCAAAGCGAAGATGGCAGCTACAAGACCGAATACGAAACTGGAAATAATATCATACATGAGGAGACCGGATTCCTCAAGGACTTTTCCGAAGCTAATCCTAATGGCGTGCTCGTACAACATGGTCAATATTCGTATCAATCACCCGAAGGCGATACGGTTAATGTTCAATACACAGCCGATGAGAATGGATTCCGTGCTACAGGCGATCATATTCCAACGCCACCGGCTATACCCGAGGAGATTCAGAAGGGTCTGGATCAGATATATGCGGGCATTAAGCTGCAGCAGGAACGACTCGAGCAACGCGCCAAAAGTGACCCTGAATTCGCAAAACGTTTAGAGGAACGTCGTCAGGCCAATCAGAATGGTCAATATCAGGGTTTACTAGAGAACCAATAACTTAGTGGAAGGGAGCTTTTTTTTTAATTAACACGTATTAACTGTACCTAACTGTAAAGTACATCCTAGCATGGAGAACGCAGCAATATAGATGATGAAACAATATGAGAGGAAACAAAACACAATTAAAAAAACAAAGACTGTGATTTGCAATAAGTTTTTTTTTTTTCTTTTTTGGAAGCACAAAAATTGGCGTGCGGAATAAATTTTATTAAACTAAAATCAAGATAATTTCTGTCGAATAACTATTTTCACTTTAATAAATCAAAAACAGAGAACTAACAAGTTATATGTAAAATTTAAAAGAAATGTGAATATATAAACCTTAAACTAAAAAATAATGATAAGGGTAATTCAAGATGTGGTGTATTTGCCCTTGTATAGCGTATTTGTGATAAATTTGATATTTGTTGTAAATAAAGTAGATGGCAAAAAAACAAAATACATTTCATTTTCATTATGAAATATTATAATATTATTTCTATGGCAAAATCAAATTGGAATTGTAGTTAATGATTTTGTATTTAAAAAAAAAAATGTGAAAAAGCCAAAATCACAAAAAAATTCCTGACATAAATTAACTACAGATATTTTAAGAGTTTGGAATAATTTTTGAATGTTTTTCAAAAATATAACACAAATACATCACATCGTGAATACACCTATTGTGTTTTATTTCTCAAAGCTTTTTATTTGATAAATGTGGGAATGGTATGGTGTTGAGAAAATTTTTGCGAATTATATCAGTTTTAATTCAAAAGTGTTTATAAAAATTGATATCGTTTCAAAGGAAAAGATATTCTCTTTTAAACCAAAATTTAAAAAGCTGCCAACTTCATTAATGACTGAACTAAGTGAGAATAGAAAAATAGTGGAACATTTTCATTAATATCTTTCACCTGGTAATTCGTGGTTAATTTTTTTACAAAATGTAAATTATTTGAGAAGAAAAAGAGGTGCGAACATTTTGTCTTCAAAAATATATCTAATTGTGTTAATTATAGCTGTTTATTACAAAAATATCTACCTCCAAGTACCCTAAAGCTGAAATGATACAAAATGCTCTGAATTCTCCTCAAAAACATAAAATTTTTATTTTTACTATATCCTAATTTTTTTTTTTTTAAATGTTCAATTTTGCCCCCTTACTTTCATCATCGGTCAAAAGTGAATTTTCATACGAATATTTTTTTCATCTCTCATGTTTTTTTTTTATTGCATAACATGCATGTTTTAGCTATTTCTTTGCTCTGCTTCTTCACTCCATTGATGCTGCAGTCTTGTGTACATTTTTCATATTTTCTGAGGCTTAGACAAGATGCAACATCTCTACATCCAGTTTTCTACTTTATTATTTATTTTTTTTTTTTTTTGGTTTTCTTCTGGTGAATAATGAATGTTACACAAAAACACGCGATGTTTGGCTGTTGAACAAACTTCGCCTGTTTGCGCACGCGCAGGCAGCAATTATATGCCCAATTGTTAATTCGTTAATTGTTTATGTTGTGTTTGAATTGTTGCGCCTTGAGATTTGTGGGCTGATGAGATTGCCTAATTTTGTTTATTTTAACAAATTCCATTAAACAAACAACTTATGTGTTGAAATCGAAAAAGAGCTGCCAGATATTTTTTGGAAAAAATCGGGATTTTGCTTAAAAAAAAATTCGGGACATAAGCAAAACAATCGGGACAAAGACATCTGTAGCCTCCAAATAAAAAGCCCTAATTAATAAAACAAAATCCATATGGAAAAATAATTTTTACAACTAAGAATTTTTATTTTTTATCAACATACATTAACCCTTAAGTAAAGTTGGTCTGTTGGACTGACGAGCATTGTGTTTTTTAATAAAACTTAGTACAATTACACTGCACAACAAAATTGCAACTTTTGTCTGATGAATATAAGGGGTATTCACGATGTGATGCATTTGTGATAAATTTTTACAAAATTTACAATATTCACAACTTATTGTTAGCGAACCTTCAATAAAGTCTTGTATTATGAAAATCAGCTGATTTGTGTATATGCTTTCGTTTGAAAATTTAAATTGAAATGCCTACAAAATAATAAAAAAATTTTGAACGAAACACTAAAGCTATTACATTTTTTTAAATAAACTCACATCGCAGCCGGTAGCTTCCTGGATGTTGAGTAGAAATGCATTTGCAATCAGCTGATCACATACACAACAAAGTTAACAAAGAATACAATAGGGTTTCGACGTTGTATTTTTGCTACAGGGCTGTATTTTGAACACTGTGCATTTTGTTTTTGTAATTTTACAAAATTTACTACATATAACAAATTTATCAAAAATACACAATACAAGGGCAAATACACCACATCGTGAATACCCCTATTGTTGTTTATTAGAGCAAATATTTACCATCGTGTATTTCGCTGTTTTGCTGTTTAAATTTAAAATGACTAATTTGAGGCTTACAATCACTAAGCTATACCTGGATAACTACGAGCTGTGGAAGTATCAGATGCGGCTCATCATGAAGAAGGAGAAGGTTTGGGACGTTATTGAAAAGCCATACCCGTGTGCCCTACTGCTGAATGGCTTCAAAAGGATACAGACGCTTCAATTCTGATTGGATTGGCTATCGAGGATTCTGAGATGTTTCACATAAGTAAGTGCCGCACCGCACAAGAAGCATGGAACGTTTTGCGGGCATACCATGAAAAATCAACTATGTGCAATAAGGTAAAGTTGATGCGCACAATTTGCAGTTTAAAGCTGCAATCTGATGGTGATATGGATAAGCCCATCACACAAATGAAATTGTTATTTGCGCGACTGCAGTCGATCGGTGAACACATTGCAGAATCTTGGATCATATCCATGCTACTAAGCAGCTTGCCGAATTCCTACGATACCCTCATTACAACATTGGAAGTTCGCGACGAAAAGGATCTCACCATGAGCTTGGTCGAGAACAAAGTTCGAAAGCTGGGAAAACGAGTAGCTGCAGAAGATTCCGTCCTAAAAACAATGGATAATGTAAAAGGTAATGCTAAGAAGAATATTGTTTGTCATCACTGCAAGGGTGTGGGCCATATTCGTAAGAATTGCTGGAAATTAAGAAATCAACAAATAAGGTCGAAAAATCAACAAAAAGCTCACAAAGTCGAAGAAAACAAGTCCGAAGATTTCTGTTTCGTGCTAAATGGTAAGAACTCAGATTATGTGGTTGATTCTGGGGCTATTTGTTAATCTGGATACCACTTGTTGTGACAAAGTAGCCATAGCAAATGGCCAGGTGTTAAGTTCTTCTGATAAAGGAACGTGCCTCTTAAAGCTATTAAAAACCAAAGGATGTCAGACAGAGGTACGTGCTGAGAATGTTTTGTACATATCTACATTTAAAGAAAGTTTGCTTTCGGTGAAGCTGCTGTCCGAAAAAGGATTTAATGTGGTTTTTAGTGGATCAAGTTGCAGCATAGTATGGAAGGACAACCGTGAAATTGGAGTAGCGGATCAAGTTAACAATCTTTATCAGATACGTCTCAAAGGGCATCATAGTGCTCTTCAAGCTGCTTGCAATGCATCTGACTGTCAACATTACTGGCATAAACTGTTTGGTCACAGGGATATCAATGCTGTGAAAGCGATGCAATCTGGAAAACTGGTAAGAGATTTTAAAATAGTTGATTGTGGGGTTCATATAAATTGTGACGTTTGCACTCAGTGCAAGTTAACACAAAAGCCTTTCAACAAAAGGTCGGAAAACAAGACCAACGATGTCCTTGAATTGATTCAAGCTGTTACTCCTGCTGTAAATAAATATTTTCTGACACTTATCGACGATTTCAGACGTTATACTGTTGTGTATCTTCTCCGTGAAAAGTCCGAGGTATTTGGAAAAATTAAAGCTTATGCCGAAATAGTCAAAAATATGTTTGGAAGCGTTCCCAAGTATATTCATTCCGATCTGATCCGATTCGATCGGATGCGAATATAAATCACAAAAGATGATTGAGTATCTTGAACAAAATGGTATAAGGTCATAATTTACCGCACCACCGTATTGTCCTCAACAGAACGGCGTGGCTGAGAGAAAAAATAGATCTCTTCTTGAGATGACCCGTTGTGTGCTTGCAGAAGCTGGTCTGACCTACACATGCAGAGGTGAAGCTGTTGCAACAGCAAATTATATCCAAAATCGTTTGGTAACGACCTTATCAAAGACATGAGTCCGTCAAAGTCTGCTTCAGAATTTTTGGCTTCTAGGCCAAAAGAAAGATACTTAGCAAAAGATACAAAAATGTCTTATTACCTCACAAGAGAACAAAATCTCCTGAAATATTTTGCTGGAGAGATGTCTTCATAGTTGGCTGCAATGAAATTACAAAATTACCTAAAGATAGTAGAGCTCAAACCCAATATTGGATTAAAAGAGATTGACCTACTCAGGAAGCGCTAGTTCCAGGACACTAGACCGTGATAAACCCACCTTAAGTACCAAGGGATTTTATAATTTTGCATCGGTTGCATATAAAACTAGGGCTTATAAAGCAATTTGTAAAAGGTCTTGACAAAAATTCTGGGTTGACAACTAAGTAAGTGCGGATTTCACTCATAAACAGCTTTAGTTGAATTTTTAGGTTTGCTGACGCAATAGAAATGTCAAACACATTTTGTTATTTGATAGTTGGTACTTGAACTGTCAATCAGTAAACAAATTTTTTTTGATCGGTTGTGTAGTTTTTGTTTGGCGTCTGTTGAAAAATGGAAAATCAAAACAAAAATTTTTGTCATATTCTGCTTTTTTATTTCCAGAAAGGAAAAAACGCATCGCAAGCTCACAAAAAGTTATGTGCTGTTTATGGTGACGAAGCTTTAAAAGAACGGCAGTGTCAAAATTGGTTTGCCAAATTTCGTTCTGGTGATTTTTCACTCAAAAATTAAAAACGCTCTGGCCGTCCAGTTGAAGTTAATGACGACCAAATCAAAGCAATAATCGATTCGGATCGTCACAGTACAACACGCGAGATTGCAGAGAAGCTTTATGTATCACATACATGCATTGAAAATCGCTTAAAACAACTTTGCTATGTGCGATAACTCGATATATGGGTTCCTCACGAACTGAAAGATAATCATTTAACACACCGCATTAACATCTGCGATTTGTTAAAGAAACGTAATGAAAATGATCCATTTTTAAAACGATTGATAACTGGTGATGAAAAATGGGTTGTTTACAGCAATGTCAATCGGAAAGGATCGTGGAGCAAGCCAGGTGAACCAGCTCAAACAACATGAAAAGCTGATATTCATCAAAAGAAAGTTATGTTATCAGTTTGGTGGGATTACAAAGGAATTGTCTACTTTAAACTTTTACCACCCAACCGAACGATCAATTCAGATGTCTTCATTGAACAACTAACAAAATTGAACAATGCAGTTGAAGAAAAGCGGTCCGAATTGACAAATCGAAAAGGTGTTGTATTCCACCATGGAAATGCAAGGCCACACACATCTTTGGTCACTCGGCAAATATTATTGGAGCTTGGTTGTGATGTTTTGCCACATCCACCATATAGTCCTGACCTTGCACCATCTGATTACTTTTTATTTCGATCTTTGCAAAACTCCTTGAATGGTAAAAATTTCAATAATAATGATGATGTGAAATCGTACCTGGTTCAGTTTTTTGCTGATAAGAACCAGAAGTTTTATGAACGTGGAATTATGATGCTGCCTGAAAGATGGCAAAAGGTCATTGCTCAAAATGGGCAATACATTACAGAATAAAGTTATTTCGTTCCATGAAAAAATTGTCTTTTATTTTCTAAAAAAAATCCGCAATTACTTAGTTGCCAACCTAGAGTTTTTTAAACATGTGCTATTTTGGAGCTTATGGATATAATAAAATTAAGCTGCTACTAAACAAACATTGATTTTTGAAAAACACAACGAACAAAACTATAAGCACAACATTGAACACACAAATTTGAAAAAATTGCACTTAAATATAGCACTAGTTATTTCTTCGCCTTGCACTTGTCCAACTAGCATTGGAGTTCGAAATAAAGCCCGCTTATTTATTTAATAATTACACCAAAAAGTCTAAAAATACACACCAGTAAAAAACGGAAATTGTTTGCTTTTTCTATCAAAAAAGTTCCAAAAAGCGGTCATTTTTAACGGAAAACAAATAACATCGTTAATAAAAAGTCAAATTTTACGACTTTTATGACAGAGATTGAGAAAAAAGCAAAGAATGGGTTTGTTGAACTTGTTCAAAATTTTTTGGGAGTAAAAAAAGTTCTGACTATTCTCAGTACGTAGAACAACTAATTAGTCTCTTTCAAAGGGTAAGATTTAATATGGGCATCAATTTACACTTTCTTCACAACTACCTGGACTATTTTACCGCCAGTCTTGGGTATCTAAGTGATGAACAGGGCGAGCAGGGCGACGGCCAACAGGATCTTCGTACGATGGAGGAACGCTATTAAGGCTAGTGGAACGCACACATTATGGCTGACTATTGTTGGAGCATTCAGAACAGCTCTCTGCCTACTGCTTTAGTAAGGATTTCAAATAAAATAAAGGTTTTTTCAACTTGAGCACTAAATGGAATAGGATTATCTTTAAATATATAGTATTTTATTATTTATAACTAGATATATATTTTTATAACTAGAACTGATACAGAAATTTCAGACACAGATTTGAAATCCTCATTAAAAATTGGACTATATCATGTTACATAACCCAATCATCAAACAAGATGTTGTGCAGTGTTATTTTTTCATCCATATATTTTAAGAAAATTTTAAATAAGTCATTTAGCTTTACAATAAAAAGAACAAACACAATTTTCATGGTTAGATTAACTTTTTTTTTTACCCGCCAGTATCAAGAGTAACCAATTGTTTTTTTTTCGTTAGCTGCTTTGCTAGTTCTATACGAACTAGCTCCTTTTTTGACCCAAGGTTATGCATAAAAGAGTCAGTTCAATCAACTTTAAGCTTGTACTTCTGTAACAATGACTTTTATAGTTCGACGTTATTTTTTCGAGAAATATGATTCACAAGGCGCTTCAATTTCATTGAACAACATAAATAAAAAAGTTCTACAGAAAAAAATATAAATTTATTCTTTCCACAATACCTCCGTTTTTTTTTTTTCCTTTATCTTTCTGACTAGCGAATAAGCTAGTCCTATAGCACTAGTGAAGTGGCTAGGGAATTGTAATGTAAAAAGTAGCAATTGACTGCTGCCTATGACATGTTCACGTAAAATTCGCCAGATGAATGTAAGGAAGTGGATTGAAGTGAGTCTAGTTCTGGTTACCCAAGGGCTAGTGAAGAAGGTAGTTCTGTAGTGGTGCCGTTTACTGCAGGGTATTTTTGAAACCGATCAAGTTGGCAGTGCATGAATTTTTTTGACAGTACAAAAACAAATATTATTATTTTATGACTCAAATTTTCAAAAAGTTAGTGTGTTTTCAATATTAATATAATAATTTCAAGAACTGCAAGGTTTTTCTCAGTGCCTATTTCGGCATCAATTTTATATCTAATAAAAAAAAACAGTAATGTAGCCAAGCGGTATAGAAAAAGGAATATTTCTCTTAAAACTAGCATTGCAAGCAAATTGGCTTTTTAAAAGTAATGCAGTTTTTTATTTATTTATTTAATGCTTTATTTAAGTTAATGTTCACATATATGTAAGACAAAGTCTTTTAAATGCAATAAGAATTGAATAAGAAAATAACAAC
Source organism: Coremacera marginata (assembly GCA_914767935.1). NCBI lineage: Eukaryota > Metazoa > Arthropoda > Insecta > Diptera > Sciomyzidae > Coremacera > Coremacera marginata. The sequence goes on from OU612044.1 coordinate 132,795,169, forward strand.
AAGGCATAAACAACAATTAAATATAACTTAACACTATAACAAGATTAATTATGATTATTTTAAATTTATAAGAAGAACCATCAATAAAAATAATAAATAAATTAATTTAATTCATAAAATATATTCGAGAACTAGAACAAGTTATAAAAAGAATTAATAATAAATGAGTTAATGTAAAATGATAAACAAAAAAAAAACGAAATGGCCATATCAGTCCTTGAAAGGACTTTGACCGAGCTTCTTATGATCAAATGCGTTGTGTGTGATGTGAAATGTTTGCACACAAATGATCGAGAACTGGGCCTACATATGTTTCACGCCGACTCCGAACGGCTTGGCTTACGTTCTCAAGAAGCTTTTCATGGCAGTTTTTTACTCTCTGAGGTTTGCCATTGTCTGCAGGGAGCTGACGGCCGAACAGAAAAATTAATTCAATTGAAAAAATTTGTTGTGTCAGATGGAGGATTCGAACCTGGGTTCTCTGGCGTAAGAGTCACACACTCTACCCACTACGCTACGGCCGCCACATGATACTTAAGATTAATAAAGATACAGAACAGAGAAAAAAAAAAAGAAGTGTGTGTGTCAGCTCCGACGCGCGACTGGAGTTTACTTCTCTAAATCGATTACCTTTTTGAGATGTATATTAAAGGTGAAGAGGGTGAATAAAGGCATCTCTTATATTAGTAAAATTGTATACTTTTTAAATTTTAAAATATATTTATTACATAAATATGAGGTGCATTCATGAATTTCATTAATAGTAACGTCATTATTAAATACTTTAATATTACGTTTGTGGTAATCGTGAAAATGGTTGTACCATATCTAGTCGTTCGCATTGTTCTTCCACAAACTAAATCTAAATTAAGTTCTTCTTTCAAAAATTGTATTAAGCGCAATCCTTCACCTTGCGATAATCCAACAGTTAAAAATTTCCTTACATATTTTTTTTTTTTTTTTATTTAAGATCAATTTGTGAACATATTCTCTATTAAATGTCCCGTTATGTCATAGCAACAAAAATTCTTTGCTATTTTCTAAAAACCGAATTGAAATCGGTTTAAAATTCGTTCAACTCACATTTATATACCCTGTAGGAACAAACAAAACAACTAATTAAAAACAACTAATTAAAAAACTAATTTAAAACAAACTTGTATATGAACTACTTTAAATTATATTAAGGCGGCATCCACTGCAATTCTAAATAGTTTTTATTGCATTATATATGAAGTAATTGAAATACTACTTAAAACAAGTGATTGATAAACTACTTTGAATTATATTATGGCGGCAACTACTCTGATTTTGACATCTTTTAATTGCAAATTTTTATTAGATTACAAGTTTATAAATATTTAACTATGTTATTTCATCAAATATTATTAACTTTAGATCATCAGTAATAGTTTTCAATTGGTTATTTTAAAGTAATTAAAAAAATTATTTAAATAAGAAACAACAACAACAATAAGAAAACTAAAATTCGACCAGCCGATTTTGACATACAACTTCCTTTTTACTCCAACTTGAGCCTACCTTATAATTCTGCCATGGTTTAGACAAAGCAGCATGAAAAACAACTATTTTGTACTGTTTTTGAAAGATTTATGCTTAAAATTTTAATAACTCGACGAGTTTTTAACTAATTTCAATGAAATAAAAATTGTTGGATTTATAATTAACCAAGCTTTTATATTATCAATTATAATAAAAGCGCACTTTAATATAAACTACTCGTATGAGCAACGGCTACGTTGCAGATGCACACATATTCAAACACACAATTTTTCTGTTGCGCTGTGGCGAACTGAACATAAAAAGATAAGATTAGAGAGCAACATCGAGTTTATTGAATCTCTCTCTGCTGTGAGTATGTATTGTAAGAAACCAAATTTTGAGTAAATTTGATCCCACATTTTGAACGCTATTTTCATTTTTCTAGCCCCACACGGCTGGACCGTGGTCACCCAGCACCCACCCTCAGGCATTCCCCTCTACATGGACTACGCGGGTTAAAGCCATGTTGATATTGGCATAGAAGCCTTAATATATTTGCTTTTATTTTTCCATCAGTTCATTTCCTCTTTTATTACTAATTATATTTTGAACTATATCCTACAATAATACCTGAAGTCATATTCTATAATAATAATTAGGCTAAGTTAATTGAGTCAAAATATACTCAAAACCCATCGGGGCTCAGGTTACAGTGTTCCCTTATAGCGGAAAATAGGGTAAGTGGGAATTTTGATTTCCCGGTAGGAACCCGGGGAGGTGTTGGCCATGGTGATCATTGTATTTGGGTAACATGACCAACATTTCCTAGGGGCTGAGCTGGTTGTGAGAGCCAGAGAAATGGTGACCGAGTTAATGTTATAGAAATTACCGGGTATACGGCGATTGGTAGTTTACCTAAACTGATTAACATTTTATAAACTGGGTGAGGCCAGCCACGAACTACCCTGAGTTTATATTACCTATTTTTTATTTACCATTTAAATAGCCCACAAAGTGTGTAAAATGTCGACTTAGTAGCCCTAATATAATAAAGTAAAGTTATATGAATTTAGCCAAGGTGACTAACATTTTCACTAAGGGCTAAATGTTGCATCCAACACATTAATTTATCTATTCTATTTTCATTGCTCTCTCTCTCTCTGTGATATCGGACACTGCGGCGAACCCAGGCATGGCAGAATTATAAGGTAGGGCCCATGATACAATCATAAAGTAGGCCCGCTTCGCTGAGTGCCCTCACGCGTCAACGAAGAGTGGATAACACAGTCCAACATTTTTGAACACATAATTTTAGGACTCAATTCTGACAATTACACGTGAAAGTAGGCCCAAAATGAAGAACTTGTGCATCATTCGTTTTTTGTCTTCTTGCCTGCCAAAATATTTTTAATATCGATTTGTAACTAGTAACTAGTAACTAACTAGTCCGATTTAGCTGAAACAAATTTAGAAAAATTAAAAATTAGAATTCCTCTAATCTGTTCTTATACCGTTATCCAATGTGTGCAACACTTTCGAAGTTAAAAATTAATAAAGTATGAAGGGAAAAAAGTATTTTTTGCCTAAAAATTTAAATTTTTTTTTTTTAATTTCATAAAAAATCCAAAATGGAAAAAAGTGTCAAATCTAATTACTTTCACGTAAAGTCACATAACCTATGAGCAAAATAAGGCATAGATCATGAAAATCGATGCGCGCGTTTCGATTTTACTCACAATTCAGTAAATGTAGAAATAAAGCCACGTAACCTGTAAGTAAAGTGAGACATTTTTTGAGAAAATCGATGAATGAATTTATTTCAATTCCAATAATGTTATGAATGAATATACACAAAACTTAAAATAAAAATTTCGATTTGTATTGCAGCTATTCTTACACAGAAAATATGGAATTTATGGAATCTATGCATAAAAACAAAATTTAGAATTATAATTATTTATAATTATTATAATTATAATTATAATTATTGTCAATATCCATTCTCCGCTTTTCCGCTTTTCCGCTGAATGCAGCCAATGTGAATTAAACACAGCTAATAATGAACGCTCTCTTTCTTGACATTTTTTTTGACAACTTATGGTATGCCAAGGAACTATCACTTCTACCTTTCTTCTTGTATCATGAGCAAAACCCACCACCACCAACAGGAAAAAAGTTATGCACATGGTATAATGATTTACAAGGTAGGAGTGACAGTCCTGATCGCGATTTGGAGTTGTCAAAAACACATTGAAAAGAGAAATCGAAGAAGCAGCAAAACAGATGACAAGCTAAACTTTGTATTGATTTGACAACTCCCGATCGCCGCTCGTGAGATAAAAGGTAGTTGTCAAGGCTACCTTGTAAATTACTGTATCATGGTTATGCATATGAGCATGATACAATGATAATTTAGGGCCGCTTCGCTGAGTGCTCTCACGCGTCAACGAAGAGTGGATAATGAGAAGGAACATATATGTCAAAACGACGAATTACGTAGAAATTTCAAATGAAGAAAATATTTTGTTTCCAATTTGCTAACAGTGCGGTCGCGGGTGTTATTTTTGTGCTAATTTGAGTGAAGATATTATAAAAAAAGTGTAATAAAAACTATAAAATGTAAAAGATGTTTTAAAATTGCAAAAAAAAAACCTGTAACAGTTTTAACCTAAAAACAACTGCGGAACGTGAGCATAATGAAATTCGCGATGAACAGCTGATTTTGACACCAATCTCGCTTTATTCTGCTTTCTACTCCATTCCTCTCCGAGTCGACCCTACCTTGTAACTCTGTCATGCGTATGAGATGTTCTGGAAAGTTCCGCAGAGTGAGAAGTTCGACAACCAGCGAGAAGCACAGTATAAAAGGGCAAACAGCATTGAGCTCGGGGTCTTTTTGCTAACAACCATTCGAGTGAACGGAGTCTGTAAAGTTCGTGCTGCCAACATGGGCAGAGCTTCAACCAACGTCGACTACAGAGTGCGCCGACGCTGATATAGTGGTACTCGATGACGACGTCGACTGCAGTGGTGACAGCGCAGCGGGGATTAATAGCTTAGCTGCACTACCAGGAATGAGCAGCAGAATAAGACACACGGGACTAGCATCAGGATAGAATACAAGACATTAGCAGCAGAGTAAACGACGAGAAAAAGGAAGCGGACACGGAGCATAAGTATTTGTCCAGAATTTCGTATCATTTAAGTTCTATCATATAATAAGCTATATGCAATCACTACAATATATATTTTTTTTTTAAGTTTTAAGTTATGTGTTTATATAACTCCAATAATTTTTCAATTATTAAAGGTTATATTTTATTGAGCTCAAGGTCAATGTTACTTTCCGAAGAAAACAACGGAAGGAATAACAACTAACAACAACAATGCCCTATATAGAGTATCAATCACCTAGCAGACTAGACAGCTGTTTCGTTGGCCGCTACACCAACTCATCAGTACCCTTTTTTATCGTGATCCTTAGCTGTGATCCACTAAGCTCTTAATTTTCTACTTGTTTCACGAATGCAATTAGTAAATTACCCTGAATTGCGGTACGAGAATACAAATGATATGAAAGCAGCTTACAGTTCTTCTAATTTGTGAAGCATACTTTCAGGGAAAGTATGTTCTATTATTCGAAGATAGATCAAAGCTTTTCTAAATACTCAAAGATTTTGTTGTGCTAGTTGTTGTTGCTCTTCTATTTCACAGTCGATCTTAGCTTCAGCAGTTAGCTGATATTAAACTATGACGACATGAAGATTTGTTTCTTTTGAAAACATAGATTTTTAATTTATTGTCTGTAAACACACACAAATAATCATATTTTCAACGGCCGGGCATTCTATGGCAGAATTTATTTGTAAATTAATTACGACCTTCTTTCATAAGTTTTAAGTTATGTGTTTATATAACTCCAATAATTTTTCAATTATTAAAGGTTATATTTTATCGAGCTCAAGGTCAATGTTGCTTTCCGAAGAAAACAACTGAAGGAATAACAACTAACAACAACAATACCCTATATAGAGTATCAATCACCTAGCAGACTAGACAGCTGTTTCGTTCAGTTGTTTTCTTCGGAAAGCAACATTGACCTTGAGCTCGATAAAATATAACCTTTAATAATTGAAAAATTATTGGAGTTATATAAACACATAACTTAAAACTTATGAAAGAAGGTCGTAATTAATTTCCAAATAAATTTTTTTTTTAAGATTGAAACAAGGTTGATTTATAAGGTTGTCGCAGGGCTGATCGCACTCTCTTCTCAGTACCCATAATTGTCAAAACCAGCCAATTTTGCGAATGACTACGAAAGAAGAACGGATGATAATAGAGAGCACTTGTAGATTTTCTATGAGCTGTCAACTTCGATTTGACAATTATGGGTACTCGCTCTCTCCCTTGCGACAACCTTATAAATCAACCTTGGATTGAAATACGTTCTGATAAATTAGAAGAACAGCACAACTGTCCCATAGAAGAATAGTGCAAGTGATAAGGACTATATATATATAAAAGAACACGTAGCCAATATGCAGGCTAATAAAGTGAGAACACCAGTGGCGGAGTGCGGGTAGCGCCGGTCGGTGAAACACCCTGAGGGCCAACAGTGACAGACAAAGTTTACCCAAAAATCGTGTGAATAAAGTGAAACTAATGGGAATCAGCGGGTCGTCAGTGCTGGAAGTCGTGATGTCACGTCCAGTTTCGACACTCCATTGCGACCTTCGGTTACGATCCGGTCGGAAAGTGACCATATAGCTGGAGTCGTCGGGGCAGGAGGTCGTGGTGTCTATCACGTCCTGTTTCGACACTCTGCCGCGAACAACCCTCGGAAAATCAGGAAAATTAGTGAGAATCTGGCTCACAGAGAAAACAATCTAGTTGTGCATTACAGATCAGAAGTGGGTCGTCGGGGTCGGAAGTTGTGGTAGCTATCATGTCCGACTTCGACATCCTGGGCTCGCTTTTATATTGACAGATCAGTCTGCCAGTATGTAGCTATTAAAGTCAGGTCTTTGTTCCGTAAAAACCGAACTGCTAGCGTCTCAACTCGTCAGACGTTCGGCAAGTTGCAATCGTCTCGTTTCGCCTATTTTGGTTGGGCCTAGGTATGTGCCTATTGTAAAAATGTTCTGTGTCAGATTTTTATTCATAATCGATAACATCAAAATTGTTATCGCTGTCATACAATTTGTTACATTTACCCATCACTAGAACAGCTGATCACGTTATCATGTGTCAAATTCAATGTACGTTTCTTGCAAAAAAAAGAACAAGCACAGAAAAAAATGTTATGTCAAAATTCATGGCCAGCAGGCGAACTAATAAGGTGGCTATTGCGAGGAAACGCAAAAATCGTCTTAGAAATCTTTATATAACGGAATGTCAGCGGAAATAAGTTGACCAAAACTAAAACTATTAGTTAACGCAGGCGTTCCAAATAAGATAAGAAAATCTAATACGAAACTATTAAGTAAGCAATAAGAAGGATAACAAAAGTGACTAGATTGCAGAATGCTAAGTTTAAGACTCGGAGCTCGAATAACTCTAACATCAGCAGAGCGAATGTTACTGCGACAAGCGCAGACAGCAATAGCGCTAAACGGATCACGTCGGCATGAAAGTCCCATGGTAGTCTATAATAGCAGGATTGATTCCAAGGAACTGCTGCCCGATAAGGAGCAGGCAGAAACAATTAGAGTGCTGGACGCGCTCTACAATGATGTACAAAAATATACACCAAGAGGCAGCGGCCTGCTTAGTTCGGTGCTAGGGCGTATCGGGGGTAAGAGTTCGCCCAGCGGTATCTACATATTCGGCAGTGTTGGTGGTGGTAAAACAACGCTCATGGATCTCTTCTTCGAGTGCTGTACTGATGTAAGTAGACATTGCTACTGCTACAGTTTCATGATCTTATTTGTGCAATTACTTTATTTTTAGATCACGAAAAAGAAACGTGTGCATTTTAACGCCTTTATGACTCAAGTGCACACGCAAATTCATGAAGCGAAGTCGTTACAGCCAGCCAGAAAAACTAATTCTGAAAAGGCAGCACCGTTTGATCCAACGCTACCCGTTGCTGAAATAATAATGAGCGAATCGTGGCTAATCTGTTTCGATGAGTTTCAGGTCACCGATATCGCAGACGCTATGATACTTAAGCGCCTATTTACGCATCTCTTTAAAGCTGGCGTTGTGATCGTTGCAACTAGCAATCGACACCCCACAGATTTGTACAAGAACGGTCTGCAGCGTAGCAATTTTTTGCCTTTTATCGATTTGCTGCTTAAAAGTTGTGATGTGTCCGAATTAAATAGCGGCATCGACTATAGACGCATTGCCCAATCGGGCGATACAAACTTCTTTGTGTAGGTTGAAGACTAAATTTCTTAATTTACCAAATCTGAATAACATTAATATTGGCAATTTTATTATGTCTTTTGCGCATGTTTAGTTTTTATTTAAATATTTTTTCAGAAAATCGAAAACCGATGCTGAAGCTTCGATGAAGCGCATGTTCAAGATTCTGTGCACGCAAGAGAACGACATCATTCGGCCTCGAACCATAACCCATTTTGGTAGAGATGTAACTTTTCAGAGAACTTGTGGACAAGTGCTGGATAGCTCCTTTACAGAACTTTGTGATAGAGTTAGTACGGGAATATCTCTTTATCTTACAGGTTTTTGAATTTTTTTCTTAACCCACAGCCTCTCGCTGCAAGCGATTACATTAAAATTGCTCAGTTCTTTCACACGGTGCTGATACATGATGTGCCACAACTAAATCTAAGCAAGAAGTCCCAGATGAGACGCTTTATAACTCTTATTGATACGCTCTACGATAATCGTGTGCGCGTCGTTATCTCAGCAGATGTACCGTTGAATCAGCTTTTTGACTTTAGCGATCAAACCGATATCTTAAGCGATTCCGAACGCGTTTTAATGGATGACTTGAAAATTGAGCATGGTTCGGTAAGAACAGAATTTTTTTGCGATTAGGATTGTCAGATATTGGCCTCTTAATTCACTTGAAAATTGTTAAAAATTGCATCTTTGCTCGGCCACTGAAAAGTATTCATTAAAGTTTGCGATAAAATTCTTTTAAAAACACAAAAATCAACAACTTAATATTGATTTTTCAACAAACTAGATGTTGATTTTTTTTTTCATCTCACAAAATATCAGATTGTGAAAGTAGACAAAGAAATGATTAAAATATCTTTTTCCACTCAAATCATTCCAAATTGATACATAAACGCAATAATATCAAGAATTGGAATTGGAATTACCTTTGGAATTACCAGAGGTGCAAAGTAAAGCCTACAATTTGATTTTATTCACAAAAAGGTGAATCAGTGAATAACGAAATAAGAATACATTAAATAAATGCAGTATTGAGTCATAAATAAATTTTTAATTAACATTCAAATTTTTAAAAAAATTGTTTAATTATTTCAATTATTAATTTTTGGTATTCAGAATAAAGAATTAATTTTTTTATTCACATGAGTGCTATTTACAAAGAATGCAAATCACAGAATTTCAGGATTTTCAATTTCTTTTTATCCATTATTCATTATTCAGTTGCAATTCATTATTAATTTGTTATTCATTCAAACCGAAGCCATTAATGAAATGTGTTAGATAATTTATTTTAGATATTATTCACTTATATTTCGTAAATAATTTTACAAAATATATATGAAGGTGCCGGGCTACAGAATGTATTAGATTATTTTCCATATAAAAACAAGTGACCGAAATAGCCCAAAAAAAAAACCAAAATCAATATATTATATATTGTAGGATTTGAGTAGGTTTTGCCTATTGCGATGACATTGATTATATGCAAAATTTGATTTATTTGTAGGTATCTGGCAGTCCTGTTTGAGATATGACTTTATTTTTAAACATATGTTTAAATACTTTTTAATAATTATTTTTTTTAGGCAGCTGCTGCGTCCGCCGTTTTCACTGGCGAGGAAGAACTCTTCGCATTCGATCGTACGATATCGCGCCTCTACGAAATGCAAAAGCAAGAATATTGGGAACTGTGGGCCAAACACCGTTAGGTGTTTATTGTGCACTTAATGCACTAATGTATCTAATCAATTTAGCCTGCGCAGTTTATATTATGCCTCATGCCTTTTCATATTTTAATTTGTGGTCCAACTGCGAATTGTGGAAAAGTACCAAAAATTTAAAACATCTCTTCGTACAGAATTATGTTTCTTATCGTACACAACTACTCTTGAAGTTAAGTGAGACTCAGTCCGAAGAACCCTTGAAAATTTTTACATCAGTATCATTTGACACATCTGTATTGCAATTACAGTATCTCTCTGTGTTCAGTTAAAACATTCATACAATAGTACTAGAACTGCAGTTCAATAGTTCCAGATGAAAATATTTTTTTTTCTTTTTTATGTATCTATTTTAGTTGATTTATATTATTTTAGTTATTTAAATTTTTCATAAGCTTAAAGTTTACTTTATTTCATATTGCTAATATGTCTGACTTTCAGCTTTGATCAGCGATATAGTTTTGTGAATTTAATTCGAACTGAACTTTTTGTTCATTTGCTTAGTAATCTATACTATTGTGGATAAGTCTTAACGAAAATATTTTTGCGAAATAGCTCTTTACATATGACTTCATACATATTTTTTATGTATGGTTTACTATTATTTAATTAAGAATGCCTCTTTACCGATGAAGTCTTTCAATCTTGTAATTTATTTTTTAACATAACAAAAGTGATTTAAAGCAATAATGATTCAATCTTTTAATAATATTCGAAAACCGTGTATATAAAAATTGTTACAAATATATTTTTAAATTGTTTACACAAAAGTGGTTTTCATTTTTTGCAAACTCAATAATTTTTTTTAATTTAAAATCATTCAAATTAAAACATTATTTCATATTTTCATCACCTAAAATGTTATGCATTAATGTTTAAACAAAAAAACATAAATTATAAAGAAAAACAATGATTTTACTTAAATGAATAATGAGTCAAGATTGTTGAACTTATAATTACTTCGAAAATGCGTCTTGGCATCGAGTCGACCACTTCTTGAAATGCAGAAATTGTGGTTTGGTACCATGCTTCAGTTACTCGCCAGTAACTAAAAACAAACGTCTCCTGATCGCCGTTGCAGAAACATTATTGTTGTAAATTTGTGCGGGAACATCAAATAAATTTTGAACTTTAAAGTATTTAAGCTCTATTAAGGATTACGTTAGTATCCGTTAAATTACGTTAGATTCATTTCATACTTTACAAAAGGAAGCTAACTAGAGGTGATCGCGCCTTTCTAAAAGTAATGGAAATTCAAAAGGGAAGTTTTCATGGCTAGCGGATGAAAAATAAGTAAAGTATAATTTATTATGTAAGCATGGAAAAGGAGGCATTTTTCCACTGGGCGGTCAATCATTTGACATCAAGCATGTGTACCAGAGATCTGCAGCAAGTCATTATAAACATAGTTGACTCGAGTATATACGCATTAATTTGGCTTCTACTTCATATTCAGACTTATCAAAAATGTTGAAGCATTCATAACACGCAACTTAAATCCAATGCTTCAAGAGTCATACTCTGACTCACAGTCGAACGTAGTCGGTATGATTCTAACTTCATTTCAATAAGTACAACATGTTGTGAACAACATGCACAAGCACTTCAAAGGAATGATGTGTTTTTCAGGGCTACCAGCTCTGGTATAAATTAAGAATTTTAGTTTGATAAATGCTATTATTGAATTGTTCTAATGCTATTGACTATATGGTAACACTTCCTATAACCTATATATATAATATATATAATATATAATTATTTTGCTGAATTTAAATAAACAAACTTTATTAAATTGAAATTTATTTTTATTATTTCTTTTGGAGAAGTTCCCTTTATATACAAGGTGTGTTATTTTACTTTTACACCATTTCGTAAAACGCACAGCGAAATTCTATAAAAAAGTGTTTACTGCATCTTAAAATCCAATTAAATGTATTTCGTTATAAAAAATTCAATGGTAACCCTGCTTCTCTTCTAACAGCGAGCGTAAGTTCAAAAACAGCCACTGCGTTTGACTGGAAAAATTCGCACGCATTCCTAATGAACTATGGGACTTTAGCTTGAGCTATGAGTACTTTGTTTGAGCTATGGGTTTTCGGTATGATTTATAACAAGTTCTTTGATGTTGCAGAGTATTTGGTAGACTTTGACGTTCGATTGACGAATCAAACATTGAACTATGATTTTCTTTCTGTAGCAAGAGTGCTTCGAGTAGTAGTGGTGGTTTTTGTTTGAAGTGCACGCACTACAACTCGGTTTTGCATGAATCACTATAAGTCGCAAAAACGTGACTCGTTGCAGATCTCTGATGTGTACGTCCGGATTGGTGCTATTCCTTACACACAGGGGCGCCGGAAGCAGAATAGGGTGCACTCGCCTCCCCGGCAAAAATTATGTGGTTGTGAGAACAAGGATTTTACAACAACAAAATAAAATGTTTTTCACATTTCAACGGGTAGTTCGGAAAAAGCATGGTATAATGATTTACAAGGTAGGAGTGACAGTTCTTTTGGCGATTTGGATTTGTCAAAAACACATGGAAAAGAGAAAACGAAAAAGCTGCAAAACAGATGAAAAGTTAAATTTTACATTGGTTTGACAACTCGCGATCGCCGCTCGTGAAAAAAAAGGTAGCCTTGACAACGACCTTTATTCTCACGAGCGGCGATCGGGAGTTGTCAAATCAGTACAAAGTTTAACTTATCTGTTTTGCTGCTTCTTCGTTTTCTCTTTTCGATATGTTTTTGACAACTCCAAATCGCTAACAGAACTGTCACTCCCTTGTCACCACCTTGTAAATCATTATACCATGGGGTAAATTAACTGCATTTGTTTATTGAGCTTTCAGACATACTGCATGTTGGATAGACATCACTATCACTATTCAGCGCTCAAAGAAAATGCATCATAGTGTGTTCAATCATAGTAATGCGCAGATGGCAAACAAATTTCGTGCAGCTCTCTTAAAAAACTCCGATAAAATACAATAAATTAATTCCAAAATCCATTTTGTGAAACGTTTGCCATTTTAATGTATTCCTCTTCGTTTATTAATTCTTCCTTCAATTTTTTTCATTTAAAGATCACTCATCGACGTTTTTTTGCAGAATAAAAAATGCAACGAGTTCGATGAATGTGTGTTCAAACAATACTACATGTCGGATGGACCGACAGAAAAATCAAAATCATTTCATTTTCGTAATACATGTTGGATGGACATACAGTTTTAGCTTTCACGCATCGTACATGTCATCGGACACGCAATATCTATCGGACATGTAGTATTGTCTGAAACCCCCTATAAAGACTTATCTTTAGCTAGGCGACTTTCAGAATCTAGGCGGGTTACCTTTCCAGCTTTGCTTTGGTCGCAGCATGAATGGGCCGCATTATAATTATACCATGGCCTTAAGTTTGGCGCAAGAACCAGGGATGATATTTAAGTAAAATACGCAGTATCAAATACAGTATCAAAGAAAAATACGCTTACGTAAGTTGGCGTAAAAATAACAAATCGTAAATTAAAAAGGTCTGCTTACTTAAACTGTGAATAGCCCATACATATTTATTCCTGTAAGGGTCCCCTTATTCCAGCAAAATCTACAAACGCTACAGCAACACTTGATATATGACTAAAAAAATTATTATATATTTGGTTTAGCAGATATGAGCGTTTACAGTTGGAAAAATAGCAAAAGACTTAAGACACAAGCCCGCTCTAATGTGAATGAGAAAGTGTGATTGCCAGCACGAAGTAAATAAGTATACCCGATTTTCGGAGCGTTATCACTAGTCAATAAAAATTTTAAAAAATTTAAAAACTTACTTCGTTATATTTTGAATAAAGCCATGTTAGTATTAAGTAGCATAGACAAGATTTATTTTGTTAATTAACATCTACAGGGCAAGCTCCTTGCAAACATTCGGCATAAACTATGGGATAGGTAGTAACAAGATTCCCTCGCCAAAGGAATTGTAAAATTTTATAAGCGATATTACTTTTAATAACATCCAAAATGTTTTCTATGGGCCTAAGAACGGAACTTTGAGGTGGACTGTTTCATACACGATAGATACGCGGTACTGCGCTACCTAAAAATTCTCTTTTGTTCTGTCCAGCTTAATATGTCTTTTCGGAAAAATACACATGTATAGTCGTTGTTCATTTATACGCCAGAATTTTTATTTTTTTAACGTTTTAAATTTTCTGATGCCTCACAGTGAGATTACTCCATACATGTGTTGGAAAAAAATAGAAGTTGTTGGAATTTGTTGAAACTTCATTTCTGAAAGTAAAAAAAAAAAAACGAAATGGCCATTTCAGCCCTTGAAAGGACTTTGACCGGGCCTCTTATGATCAATTGTATTGTGCGTGTTGTGAAATTTTTCAACACAAATGATCGAGAGCTGGACCTACCAGCTTTATGCCGACTCCGAACGGCTTATGTTCTCAAGAAGCTTTTCATGGCAGTTTTTTACTCTCTGAGGTTTGCCATTGTATGCAGAGAGGTGACGGCCGAATAAAAAAATTAACTCAATTGAAAAAACTTTCTGTCAGATGGGAGATTTGAACCCAGGTTCTCAGGCGTATAAGCCACACACTCTACCCACTACGCCACGGCCGCCGTATAATTGAATATAAAAACCTTTACATTTCAAATTTAGCGACAACAAAATATTGCACTCGAAAATTATAGCTAAAAATAAAATTAGTGTCTGAAAACACTAAAAAAATTCAGAATCATATCAATCGCTAAAAATTTTTTAGCATGAAAATAAGCGATGTAGTTTTTCAGAATTGCAAATGATCGCTCAAAACTATAATTTTAGCTTTAGCGATGGAGATTTAGCTTTAGTTTTTAAGAATCCGCCCTCTGGTTCCAAAATTGATATCGGTTTCTTGTACCGGTTTCGGTTGCTTAAAACCCGATTTTTTTTATTAATATAATTTTAACAATTTTGGTAGCTGAGAAGCAGATCATGATTAGCTACTATCAAGGTTGATTTATAAGGTTGTCGCAGGGCTGATCGCACTCTCTTCTCAGTACCCATAATTGTCAAAACCAGCCAATTTTGCGAATGACTACAAAAGAAAAACGGATGATAATAGAGAGCACTTGCAGATTTTCTATTAGCTGTCAACTTCGATTTGACAATTATGGGTACTCGCTCTCTCCCTTGCGACAACCTTATAAATCAACCTTGGCTACTATGACCCCTTTTACATTGATCAAGACTTGAAGTCAAGTTTCAGAGTTTGTAGGCAATTCGCCGCACATCGGAAGCGACGGAAGGGGAAAAAAACTTGAAGCTGTACCGGAAATTTTTTCGTGTTCCTTTTGTTATTTTCGCGTTGTTGACAGTACTTTTTATTTTATTTTTCGCATATCAATGTGAGTTTGTTAGACTTCAGTTGCAGTAAAATTTGTGTGTGAGTTATTAAATGAGGTTTTTGTAGACATTTTTAATAATAATAGATTTTTATAGCCAAAAATGTCGTTTAAGTGGAACAAGGAGCTAATAATAATTTATTAAAGTTCAGTTTGCTTCAGTTTGCTTGCTACCTATCTCACTTTATTTTTTAAGAAAACAAGGAAAGAAGACAAGAAATTGAATTCAAGTCTTGACCGATGTGAAAGCTTTCGTCAAGTTCAAAAGAGAACGTCAAAAAAACTTGACTTCAAGTCTTGATGAAATTAAAAGGGGTCTATGCTATCTTCTTTCTTCTTCCATGCTTTCATGCATTCTTTTAATATGCCGTGATCATGCTTGATTTCCTTCTGGGACGATCGTGTGTGACCTGTCAAACGTTGCTGATAAAAGTGTATTAACACAGCTGATTTCATATAACTCTACTTCTTCACGTCTCTTTGATATATGTTGTTTACGTGAAGCTCGAGTTTGTCACGCTATATTGAAATCTCCTTGCCGCAGTTTAGATTTTCAGTACCTACATTCCGCAAAAAATGGAAGTCAATAAAATTTTGCCCTTCGGTAAGATTGACATTACACTCATCTCCGGTAAGAAAAAATAATAACAGATACAATAATATTACGCGCTGTAGACAGTGAACTCCTGAAAGTATCCATCTCGCTTCGTCAGCTAGAAGAGATTTCCAAAGAGATATCGTCTCGCGGCCAAGTCTCCGGTCTCAATGAAGTTACCTGGGCACTCAAGGCGCTCACACTGACTGACTTAACGACTCTAGCTGGCGACGATACTGAATCGAATGTAAATCGCCTCTGTCACCGTGCTGCTCATCCTTTTCCACCACATATACTCAACGCAATTGATCCGGAGCTACATGAAAAGTTGCATACAGGCGCTGTTTGTGTCTATCCAGCACGTGTAGCCAATGCACGTGCAACTTTCCAACATTTACGTAAATATGAGACAATTCCAATAGCTGCCGTTGCCACCGGTTTTCCCACAGGACAATACTCGCTGCAGTCACGCCTACAAGAGATCCACTTTGCTATAAATAATGGCGCACGCGAAATCGATATAGTCATAAATAGGCAGCTAGCTTTACTGGAAAATTGGGCGGGCGTTTATGACGAAGTATGTGCAATGCGACGTGCCTGTGACAATAAAGCACGCCTCAAGACCATTCTAGCTATAGGAGAGCTGGGCACAATGGAGAATGTAACAAAAGAATTGTTTTTATTTACATATTAAGAGCTTAATTTTCTAGGTTTACAAAGCATCCATGGTGTGCATGTTGGCTGGTGCTGATTTCATTAAGACTTCCACCGGTAAGGAAGCTGTAAACGCCACACTACCTGTAGGTTTGGTCATGATATATGCTATACAGGATTTTCTGCGTAAGACTGGCCAAGTTGTTGGTTTAAAACCTGCTGGAGGTGTGCGTACAGTGCGAGAAGCTATCGCTTGGATGACTTTGGTAAAAGAAACACTAGGCATACGCTGGTTGCAGCCCGAGCTGTTTCGCTTCGGTGCCTCCGGGTTGTTGGATGACATTGAGAAAGTAGTGCGCAAAAGTTTGACGGGCCAGTTAGTAGCCTGTAGAACTGCTTTAGCAGCTTATTAGTGTTTATTAATTAAAAAAAAATGGTGCCGTTAATGCCAAAAGTTGTTCTATTGAGTTTTTAAAAGTAAAACTTGCATTTATTTGAATTATGTTTTGAACTCAAAATAAATACTTTATTTTTGATAAAATTTCTCGTTTTTGCTTGTTATAAAATAGTCGATTGGCAAATTTTTTTTTTTTTTTAGCTTCATCTATTATGTATAATCTTATCTTTATCTCTTATCTGTACGTGCGTATGTGACTGAACTCATCCTAAACGGCTGGACCGATTTTAATGAAATTTTTGAAATCGCTGATACGATTTTAATGCAAATTTATTAATTATGATAAGCTTCATCAATAATCGTGGTGTACAAGTATAACTTCCTATACATTATACACACCTTGAATGCTACCCCAGGTATTCATAATATATAATATATAAATGGCCATTTCAGCCCTTGAAAAGACTTTGCGAGCTTCTTTGATTAATTGTGTTGTGAGTGTTGTGAAATGTTTGAACAAAAATGATCGAGAACTGGACCTAAAAGTTGTATGCCGACTCCGACCGGTTCAATGTTCATTAATATAGGTTAAGTCACTTGAGAGAAAAGCACTCTTTTTCTGCCTTTGCTCGAACTGTCAAAGTAGCTGTTAGCTAAAAATTGTACAGATTCAGGTTTTTTTTTCTTGATTTCCTTTTATCCATTCTGACAGTTCGACCGAGCTTCTCTCAAGTGACTTAACCTGTATTAATAAACCTTGGACCGGTTTATGTTCTCAAGAAGCTTTTCATTGCAGCTTTTTACTCTGTGAGGTTTGCCATTGTCTGCAGAGAGGTGACTCTTAAAAATACATTTTACTAGGTGGCAACACTCCATCTTAAATTTTAAAACTGTGATTAAGATTCGAGATCAAATCCGTTGTCAGAAATTCAAAATAACAAGAATTCGCCAAAATATAAAACAAAAATAAAGGTGGCAACTCTATTCGCCATCTTGAATTTTAAATTTTTATATCAATTTCAAAATCAGCTACCCCCTAAAACTGCCAACCACGGAGTCCACAGAACCCTTAAAAGTCTTAATACGCTTAAGATTTTCCTAAACAAGCTAATTGAATTTTTTCGGATACTTGCTTTAAATTCAATTAATTTGATACTTGCGAGCTTACAAGCTTTTGCCGAACGTTTCAAGCTTTTCAAATTTCTTACCCGACATAGTAAGCCTCAACAAGCAAGCCAACGAAAAAGCTTGGATATGACTTATAATTGTTTGGTATGGTACCAGCTTGCTTTTTCAAGTTTTGATGCATACTTGAATTCAAGTACTTGAAAAAGCTTGAATTTCAAGTAGGCTTGTGGAGTTCTCTGATACACCTATCCAAAATATATCTCTGGATCCTATGAAAAATGTTCAAAAGCGTCCGAATGAAACGTCCAACACGCTGCGATTTGCCCATATGCTACATATCTTAAACTGTCGAAAAATGGAAAAAATTAGTTGAGTTTCCTGGTCGAGTTTCATGAGAACCTCCCCTTAATATACTACTTTCGCTAAAAACTTTTGTTAAAATTATACATTAATTTTTTGTGACTTAAACTGATGAAAAATTGCAAACATTTATTCTTTTTTTTCTAGCAATTTATTTCTAAAATTAATTTTATTTATTTTTTAATTAATTAACTTAATTATTTATAGAAATTAAGAAATTTCGAACAAAAACTTATTTTTTTACTTTGTTTAATGTCTTATCACAAATAATGTAATGTCTGGTAAATCGTTTAAATCAGTCCTCAACGTAGTCCTTCAAAAACTCACGTATTTAATATATGAAATGGTACTAAAAGACTATAATCATAAAAAAATTACTTTTGTTACTTCCACTACTTATTTTTAATTTTAAATATATGTGCCGCTATGAAGTATTTCCTGCATACACCGATAAATAAAACAAATCGAGTAGCTTTGAACTTGTCACAACTGAAACAGGTCTTACTCGCGCCACATCTCCAGACTATGACATGTCATTGCACTAAATAATGAACAGTACATTATTGTTAGCTAACTTAGAGGCAAAATGTATGAAAAATTTCACTTTCGTTCGCAGCAACTTATGAGGAGAGTCCAAGAAGTACAACCAACAACCAGCTAGTTTTTAACGGAAAACATTTTGCCGCTCAATCCATGCACTTGTTTAGAGACGTGCTCTTATTATGACAAACTGCACCAACAGGTGAAATATTGGAAAATACTGGCTCAACATGTTTTCTATGTAGAGTTGTGTGGAATTGTTTATTACAACTTGTGAATAATATGGAAATTAAATGAAATGAGAGTAAAACTGAATGCATACCAGTTTCTTTTGGATGCCTCAAAGTTCGACTGTTTGTTGTTAGATGTTGCTGTATTAATATAATGATGATGATCTAAATTGTTACGTTGAGGAGTTGATGATGAGGTTGCAAGTTGGCATTGTATGCAGCATTCACTCATTTTACATTAAAATCTCAGCGACCTGAGACGCGTTTATTTTTGGCGGCATTTACAAGATGTTGTTTAAGCACAATAATTTGGAAAATTATTTTGATATGTTTTCTTTTTTATTTCCGTGCTTCCGTTTTTGGCTGGCAACCAACAAGTGGCCATTAGTATAAATTGCAACGTTTGACTGGATGATGTTTACTCGGTGCTCGAACGTGGCTTGTGGATTACGCGATACAATAGATTAAGCTTTCACAAAACAAATTTAAATATTTAAATTACAACATGATCGACAATGTGTTTGTTGTAAGTATTTTTGTGTTTATGACAATCCAAGTGCGCGAAAGAAGTGATGTTTAAATAAGAGACTGAAAAAATTAAAAAAAAAAAAATTATAAAATAAATTTTTAATAAATGCCACTTTTACTTTAGTTCATACTGCTTAACGTGCTGTGCTGCATATCTGCCCTACCAGCGAGAACGAAAACCACATCATCAGATATACCACCCAACAAAGCAGTAACATCTTCTGTTGATCTCATCGTCAATCCTGAAATGATAACAATTGAAAATTTGGAAACTCTTTTAAGACAAGCTGGTGAAATATTTCTACCCGCAAATCTGCAACTAGTTGAGGCAGTGCCTGACAATCAACAACAGCAGGTGCCAGTGCCATACCATCAAATGCAACCACCTACAGATCAACCCTATAATTTCTATTTACCACACTTTCAATTTGACCAAACTGACAAACGTGATGATATAAGTCGCAAATTGGAACATTTCGTTCCACCGCCAGTGCCGAGCAAAGAGCAACAAAGCATCAATTACTATGACATCAAACCCAAGAAAATGCCAAAGAAATTTGTTGGTGGCGCTAAACACATTAACATGAATTGGCTTGTGGATTTGGAAAAGCAGGCTGCTGGCAAAGCTATAGATTTTTCGAAAGCCGCTTACTTGGTCAATGATGAACGTAATCGTATTAATTTTGACGACACTTTTTTTGGTGTTGATATGCAGCTAAAAATGTTTGACAATCAACCGCATAAAGAGTTGACGAAAGAAGCCGCTGCTGACTTTTTAAATAATGGTGAAGAAATGACTGAAGATGGCGAGGATTTAATAGCAGCACCGACGGTGCAGTTAGCTCAGGTAGTTTTAAACAGTAGAGGCAGCGAGCGGAAGCTGTAATGTTGTCAAAATAGCATCAATTTATTTAATGTTACAATATATAAGAAAACAAAAACATGATAAAAGGGTATTTCTTTTACGCCAATATTTTTGCAGATTGCTGATGCATAACTGTGTGTTTTTCTCATTGAAATGAAATAGCATTGATGTTCCAGTTATAAATAAAAACTTCATATACTATATGTTTAAAAATGTTTAGTACAAAAACGAAAAATAATGACATTACAAGTTTTGAGACATGTAGACCTGCAATTCAACCTCGCACCAGCTCTGGCATTCCTTCGATAATAATCTGTAAAGCTTTAAAATCTTTTGTGACGGTGTCTGTTAGAACTTCCATAGCTCTTTGTTGCATACTCAAAAAAGATTTAATCTCGTCTTCACAGTCCTTATCGATGGTGTATTCACTGCCACCGGTCAAAGCGTATTGATTGCGTTGCATGCGCATTTGTGAGAGTAACTCGCTCAGGCGACCCTGCAAGTAAAACGGTAGTGGAGAAATATGAGTAAGCTCAATTTGTAGGACATGTTTATTTTTTAATAACTTACTTTGAATTGCGTTGGTGCTGAAACTAAAGCTTGCATGTTTTCTAATTTACTGCGCAAAGCTTCTTCCTCCGGCGTGAGCGCTAAGCCGACTTTACGTGTGCACTCTTGCTTGACAATAATCTGAAAGATAAATAAATAAATTAAAATTTGCTTCAGAAGGGATAATTTTTCATAGTTCGACAACGTTCGACAGTAATTTTAACACATGATTAAGCCAAGTGTAGTCAAACTACATACTTGGTTTTTCTTAAGAATATCTGAATTTTTTTTAAGAACCTCGAATTTTCAAGCACTTAAATTTTACTAAAACTAATTTTTTTTTAGAAAGAATCGCTGAATGTATCGTTAATATGATATATCAAGTGAAAGAGCCCAGTTGTGCCGTTTGTAAGGGCCTTACCAAACGATGCATCATTTCTACATTACAAAAATATATTAGAATCGTAATGTACATTACATAGAAAGCGTTGTTGTAAGCTAGTGAGTAATGCTTCTTTCGATTGTCCGTCTGATTCGTTTCACCTATTTGATCAACTTTTTTTGGAAAATAATAAGACTTTGTCAAATTTAATTTTTTCAGCAATCAAGCAACACGCTTTTGTGCATAAAATATTGAAATTGCCAGAAAAAATCTATTGAAAATGATGAAATATATCAAAGACATGTTTTATGTAATCAAATATGTAATTTTACATGTATTGCATATTTAATATCCAAAAACTAAAAATCGCATTATAATGTATGCAAAAATGAAAAAAACATATTTGATTTTTGTCATAACATTTCTACATTTCATAGTAAGACAAAAAGTAATGTAAATAATAGATTCTCAATTTCATTCGTTCCTATATTTTGGGCTTAAAGTTGTGCTTCTTTTTAGAAGGGAAGTAGAAAACCTTACTGCCTGCAACTGCTTTATGAAAGTGCAATGGAAAATGTAATGCTTGCAAGTAGAAAAATAATGTACTAGAAATATTGAATCTTAAAATGCTTTCTGGCACAACTGGAAGGAAATTTTATATTTACAGAAACAAATTTATTCTTTCAATTTATGTGGTGAAATAAACACCCCAATCGTGGAACATTTCCTCTGGGGAGTTGTGAAAGGGAGTCTCCGTTTTTAAGATAAAATTCAAAAACTTTTTGGAAATTTTGAATGCAAATTTGTTCAGCAACCGTCAATATTGATACGTCTTTATCTGCTATCATAAAAACGGAAACTCCTTTTTACAACTCCCGGGAGAAAATGTTTCACAATTGGTGTGAATGGTTAAAAAATTTCCTTTTTCACTTTAATCCTGAGGTATTCTTAGATATCCTTCAAGATTTCTAATGAATTTCTTTGAAGAAAATTATTAAATTTCAGCTTAAAAGCTTAATTGTTTCGGCCAAAAAACACATTTATAGCATATTCGGCTAATGCGAAACAAACTGTTTATACGCTTCGTCGAAAGCACGAAAACAATTAGTTTTTGCATTTTATAAAACAAAAATAAAAGCTTTTGATAAAATCTTGGCAATAAATTATTGAAATTATTTATTAGATAGGATTTTAGTCGAGCTTAGTGGCGACTGTGGAGCTGTGGGTAGAGTGTGTTGCCCATACGCCAGAGAACCCAGGTTCGAATCGCCCATCTGACACAGAAAGTTTTTTCAATTGAATTAATTTTTCTGTTCGGCCGTCACCTCTCTGCAGACAATGACAAAAACCCGTGATGACAAGTATTTTTATTATAGAAATTTACTGGAGTAAAAATCTTCTCGAATACTTCCTAAAAACGTATTCTTGAATAAAGCTTTATACGAGTATAAGCAATTATACTTGAATAAAATTCTTCTTGAACACTTCCTAAAATGTATCATTGAACAAAGCTTTATATAAGAAATTATACAAGAAAATGGAATTTTCTAGGCGTTTACAAGACTCTTTCAAGCAAAGATTCAATAATAATTAAAGCTTGAATAATCTAGTTTTATACGAGGGCTTTTCAAGTTGTGTTGGAATAACTTCAAATATTTAGGTGAAATTATTATCTGGACTTGCTCTTTCGACAAATAAATGGACAATAGTGATAACGCCCCGAAAATCGGGTGAACTTCCCTTTGGAATTCACACTTTAGGCCCAAACATAATAAGCTCGAGTTGGCTACAGCTACTATCAAAATTCAACGTACAGCCAGCTCAATTTTTGTCAAATATTTAATTTGCACATAATAAAGTTTAGCTGGCTCGCTTGTATGTCAATTGATAGCAATCATATTTTTTTATATTTTTAAGATAATTTTTTGTCAACATAAAATAAATTCATTATTTAAAATTCAAAAACAACAATTCACAATTCACAAAAAGAAATATAATTGAAATTTATTTATATTTTATTTGTTTGACAGATACGTTCGGAGCATTCGATTTGAATAGCTTTGGCTGCAGCCAGATCAAGTTGACGAAACTTGACGAAAAAGCTGGCTTTAGCTTATATGGTTTGTACGTATCATTCCTATGTATTCGTATAAAATCTGTCATTAGCTGCAGCCAGTTCGAGCCTATTATGTTTGGGCCTTTAGGGTATTTTCTCATTCACATTGCAGCGAGCTCGTGTCTTAAGTCTTTTAACCATTTTTTAATTTTTAAACGCTTATATCTGCTAAACGCTATCACTTTTCAAAAATCGAATAATTTTCTGGTTACCTTTACCTCAATACCTTTCAAATGATATATCAAGTTTGCTGTAGCATTTGTAAATTTGCTGGAATAAGGGGACCCTTACAGGAATAATGGGGAACAGGGGGCGAACCTTCAAATGGCAACGTGTCTGACCGCCTCAACCTGGCGAGGCCAGCATTATCCATGTCGAAATCGTCTCAAGTCGACTCAAACCTCCACGTGATGTTCTCTGGGCAACGGCAAACTGGCATCTGTCAGGTTGACGGCTAATTTGAGCTAATTTTTGTCAGTTTAACGGCGCAGGATTTACGGATATGCACCTGGAATGTCCGGACCCTTTATAGGGAAGGTACCATTATCCAATTGGCGGAAGCCGTCAAAACAATAAAATCTGACATCACCGCCATCCAGGAAATGCGATGGAAAGGGCAAGGCTGCTCTAAACAAGCACACTGCGATATCTACTACAGCTGCCATGCGGAGAAGCGCGAATTTGGATGTGGATTCGTCGTTAGTCGGAAACTACGCCACCTTGTTTCCCGGTTCACACCTGTGAACGAAAGATTGGCCACGATCCGCATCAAGGCAAAATTTTTCTTCATCAGCCTTATTTGCGCGCACGCCCCGGCGGAGGAAAAGGACGAAGCCGTCAAGGACGCTTTCTACGCTAGTCTTGAGGACGTATATGACCACCTTCCGGTCCATGACGTGAAAATAGTCCTCGGCAATTTTAATACGGAAGTCGGAAGGGAAGGCATCTTTGGCCCCACTGTCGGTCAGTTCAGTCTTCATGAGACCTCCACGAACAACGGTCTAAGACTGATCGACTTCGCCGCGGCACGAAACATGGTAGTTAGTAGCACCAGATTTAAGCACCTCGACATCCACAAGGCAACCTGGCTGTCCCTTGATCAAAAAACGCGAAACCAAATTGATCATGTTGTAATCGACGGAAGGCATGCCTTTAGTGTTCTAGATGTGCGTACATTTCGGGGGGTCAACATTGACTCCGACCATTATCTTGTTGCAGCCAAGATCCGCATGCGATTATGCAATGCGAAGAACATACGCACAGGAATGCAACGAAAGCTAGATGTCGCTAAGCTGCAATTTCAACGGACTGCCGAAGCCTACTCTGCTCAACTCTCGGTTAAGCTCAACCAACCAACCTCTGGACCCGACGACGCCGGCGGACTTTGGGCGCATATATCCCACTCTATGCGCGCTGCCGCTGAAAAAGTCATTGGTTTCCGGCGTCCGCAACCTCGGAACCAATGGTATGATCAGGAGTGTCGCATCGCGACAGCAGTAAAAAACGCCGCATACAGAAAAACGCTGCAGTCAGCTGCAACGCGAGCCGTGCGAGAAAACGACTGCGAAAAGAGGAAGGAAGAGAGGCGCCTTTTCAGACGCAAGAAAAGAGAGCAGGAAAAGCGTGAGCGTGACGAACTAGAGGTATACCAGGGCAAGAAGGATGCACGAAAATTCTATCAACAGGTTAAGCGTCTAACCCAAGGTTTCAAGCCCGGAGCATCCACTTGTAGAGACGAAAATGGAGATTTGAATACGGATACGCAGAGTGTGCTGAGATTGTGGAGACAGCATTTCTCCAATTTTCTTACTGGCGACGATTCCACCAATGCCACCCATGGAGAAAGCAGTTCAAAGCCACCAATCGACGATGACGGAGTGAAAGTATCACCACCTAGCCATGAAGAGGTTCGAGTTGCTATCCAACGACTCAAAAACAATAAAGCAGCGGGTGCTGACGGCCTGTCAGCTGAATTGTTTAAAACCGGCGGCGATGAATTGATAAGGCGCATGCATCAGCTCATCAGCAAAATATGGCTAGAGGAAAGCATGCCCGACGATTGGAACCTCAGCGTACTGTGCCCTATACTTAAGAAAGGAGACCCAACAATCTGCGCAAGTTATAGAGGTATCAGTCTTATTTCCATCGCATATAAGGTTCTCTCAAGCGTACTGTGTAAAAGATTAAAGCCGATTACAAAAACACTGATTGGACCTTATCAGTGTGGCTTTCGACCTGGTAAGTCCACCATAGACCAGATTTTCACGCTACGACAAATCCTGGAGAAAACCCACGAAAATCAAATTGACACACACCATCTCTTTGTCGATTTTAAAGCTGTGTTCGATAGCCCGAGAAGGGATTGCCTATACGCAAAAATTTCTGAGTTCGGTATACCTGCAAAGTTGATTAAACTTTGCAGAATGACGTTGAGCAACGCAGCTCCGTCAAGGCAGGAAATTACCTCTCCGAAACCTTCAATACCGAAAGAGGTTTCAGGCAAGGCGATCCACTGTCTTGCGATCTCTTCAACATCATCATGGAGGGGATCGTTCGAAAGGCCGGTGTGCATCGTAATGGCACCATTTTCTATAAAGGTGTCCAGCTCCTTGCGTACGCTGATGATATTGATATTGTTGGCAGAACCAAGAGAGATGTTACCGCTGCTTTCGCCGCTCTTGAAAAGGAATCAGCCAAAGTGGGTTTGACGATAAATGAGGGTAAATAAAACAAAGTATATGCTGTCTACAAACAAGGGAGGGCGGCGCTTAGACTCCCACGTTTCATCCGGCAGTTATAACTTTGAAGTAGTTAAGGAGTTTGTATACCTTGGCACCGACATTAATACCAACAACGAAATCAGCCTGGAGATAAAGCGAAGTACAATGATTGCTAATAGGTGCTACTACGGGCTCAGTAAGCAACTAAGTTCCAGAGCCCTCTCTCGATCGACAAAACTAACACTCTACAAGACGCTCGTTCTACTTGTGCTGCTTTATGGCGCTGAGGTATGGGTTGTTTCGCAAACTGACGCAGCCGCTCTGGGGGTGTTTGAGAGAAAAGTTCTTCGCAAAATCTTCGGTCCTGTTCGAGTCGGCGATGACTATCGCATCCGAATGAACCACGAGCTGTATGAGCTCTACGATGACATTGACGTAGTTCGGCGTATAACTGTGCAGCGACTACGCTGGCTGGATCATGTCCATCGTATGGACGACGAAGCTCCAGCGAAAAAGGTGCTCGAGGCGAGGGTCGCTGGTCAACGACGACGAGGGAGACCATTCCTCCGATGGATGGACCAGGCCGAGGAAGCCCTAACCGCACTTGGTGTATCCGATTGGAGAAGGCGCACGCAAAGCAGAGGCGCCTGGCGAGAGCTGATGAGGTCGGTCGAAACCCGGACACGGGTTGTTACTGCCACCTAAGTAAAGTAAGTAAGCTTATACCCGGCTTATCTCCTAAGAGTGCGCGTAGCTTATTTTTATTTACAAAAAGAACAACTGATTTTTGGCGATTTTATATGAAAAATCGTATGGGCGAAAGGGGATCCACTATTTTTGCAATATCTCGAGAACCGTTTATTCGATGTTGTTCAAGTTTTAAGACTCGTGCCATGACTGGCCAAACACACCCTAAAAATAAGCACAACACCATTGGAAAGGTTCAGAAGTGATGGAGTAACATACGGACACAATTATATTTTTATATATAAAGACTAGCAGGCCACAGTGGTCAACGACTTCGCAACGGACTTTTTTTTTATCATAAAAACCGTTAACACTTTTTTTTCTACGCCAACAAAAACTTTTGAACGCCCTTCAAACGGTCAACCCTTAAAAGAATGCAAAGCGTGACATCAACCCTTAAAAGAATGCATGTCAAACGAAATAAGAAACATTTTTTTTTTGCAGCTCAGCATTTATATGTTTATCTCTTTTTGTCTTGCGCGTGGCTCATCTGTTTTTTAATATTGTGTTGTGCTAGCTGAGCAAAAAAAAATTTTAAAACTTATTTCATAAAAACCGACCCAGTACTTTTGGAGTTAATCTGGAAACAAATATTTCCACTTCAATTTTATATAACTAGTAAACCCATGTTGCGTTAAAGCACCAACATAAGCAATTGCATAAAAAAACTAAAAAAAAAAACACAGGTACGTCGTTGGACACACGAGAGAAGCGAAGCTTTTTCGCAGTTACATAGATTTGATGGCTTAATAATTGTTTCTTTTTAATAAATTAACTTTTAAATTCAAAAATTTCAAATAACATAAAATAAGTTACATATATACAGAAAACATATTTGCTGCTTATTTTTTTATTGTTGAATGTCAAATTTCCACGCCAATTACATAAACGGGCATATAATGCCAGCGACTCTCCATTTTAACTCTCCACACATGGTTGTGAACTTGGCTGCACTGACTCATGCATGCGTTTGTTAATTCCATATTTATTGATATCTATTTTTTGACACTTAAGAACGAACTTGTCAACGCACTTGTCATAGAGTATAAATTATTATCTAGAGATTGCATCAACTCTGCTAAATCTCTGGCATGTGTTAACAGAGTTATTTCACTTAAAAACATGAAGAAAGAAAACTCTGTTAACACATGCCAGAAATTTAGCAGAGTTGATGCAATCCCTAGATAATAATTTATACTCTATGCCAACAGCACCACAAACGCATTCACAATACAAACAAACCGATGCTGGAGACACCTTGTAGCAAATAAAAGCAAATGTTTGATAGTTGTAGCATAGCAAATACACAATCCTCTATCTATTGATAGATGGTGACGATCTACTGCAGCATAGCTTCTGTTATAATTAGGATTGAATTAACAACTGTTTCTAACAAGTCTTTGTGGCCTGGTGGAATGTGCATTGGACTCTCGTGTAAGAGTACGTGGGTTCGATCCCCACGGGCAGGCCGCAAAATATTTTTAGTATTTAATTTTAGAGTATTAAATTTTCTTGTTGTAATAAGCACTAGCAACAAAGCATCAAATTTCCACGAAAAAATCTGTCGAAAATTTTTCAGATTTCACTCCAAGCAAATCACAGAACGAGGAGTAAAAAGCTTCGCTTCAAAAATATCGAAATCAAAACATATATAATGTCATACATACAAATGACACATGACAGTCTTTATTCAAGCGATGATATAAAATGTACATACAAACAGTTTGGCAATCCTTTTTCGATCCAGTTAAAATTTCTATTGAATAAATCAATATAAATATTCAATATAAATAATAAATTTATAAAATAAATAAATAGCTATTAGCCGATAGATGTCGTCATGATGGTCACATAGTTTTAAGCATCGCAAAGGATTCGTCTTTTCTATATCAGAAATTGCTTTTGCTTTTTAAAAAAAAGTACACTATATCTAAGAAAAATAGGACCTTATTGCACAGCTACAGAGCAAGACCATTCTATTCTTACCCTATTTATAAAAATCGGGTCTCCGGTATAGATTTGATAGTCATCACAAAAAATTGGCTTGCGTAATAATAATATAGATAGTATAGATTAGATAGATTTAAACGACTTGCCGACTGTTCTACGTGACTGTAAAGTACAAATATACGCCGACGACGTTCAGATTTACACAAGCTGTAGACGAGATCAAATAGCAAACTGCGTAACTAAACTAAACCTCATGGAATTACTAATACTTCACTCCTCCTAAAATACGCATGACACTTGCGAAAGCTTACCTTATTACAATACAACTTCGCAAATTGTAACTCGGCCAGTAAACAAAAGCTCAGAGTTTTGTTTAATACCATTGAGAGATACATGTTTAGTTTAAAAAGGTCAGACCATGTATCTGCCTTTGCCAAGCTAATCTTTTTTAATAAGACTTTCAAACAACAACTCGAATTTAAAACCTTAACTCTGCTATATAATATAATATACCCTCACGAACCGTCGTACTTATAATCATAGTGTGCAATTTAGACATGCGTTTCTAATGACGGATCGACAATTCCTCATATATGCTATTAGGCTTTGGAACTCGCTATCTGCTCGTTTGTTATGTAAAGGTAATATAAATGTATATTACCTTTTATAGGATTTTATATTACCTTGAAATCCTATAAATTTCAAGAAGGATTTAACAATTTATTTTTATTCCTATTTTTATGTACAAAAGAGCGGCGATTTTTAATAAAAATTGTTCGCTCATTCCTTATGCATTTAACAATACATGAAAAATTTTGTGGCGCTGATTTGCTCAACCAACTCGCGGCGATTTTTAATAAATAGTTTCGCTTATTTCTTATGAATTTAATATTAAATGAAAAATTTTTATTAAAAATCGCTGCGATTTTTAAAAACAATTTTACGCCAGCGGCACTCATTCCTTTATCGTGACAATTTTTAATACAAATTTTTTGCCTGCCTGAAACATTAATTCTATTAAAGAATCAAAGAAAATTCTTTCGTTGACACCAATTTTAAACCAACAGCATTTATTTGAGAATTGAATCATCATTGGAATTTTTCACTGAACCTTTTTCAATCCTTCGAATTTTTTAAAGTGTAGGATGGTAGATCGCAGTTCATTTTAGTTGGTAGTTCGCATTTAAACGATCATAAATATCCCTTTTAATATATTAATATACTATTCTTAGAACTACTTTTCTGTATAAAACATATGGATTAGCCGTACACGAAAAAATATATATTTTTCAAACTTTCAAGAATTTTATCTCCCAAACCATTTGGGACCGATCTTTTTTTTTTGCAGCATTGAATTTAGGGGCTTCAAATACACATTTAGAAAAAAAACAAAAAAAGGGACGATGGCCCAAAAATAAAATTATTCCCAAGACTGAAACAAATATTTAGAATAAAAAGTATAAAAAAAAAGATAAAACTCCCCAAAGTTGGGGATTTTATGATTGGGGTTTTTTTTGGGGGACATAAAAAAAGATAAAAATCCACAAAGTTGGGAAAAAAATTGATTAAAAGATAACAGATGACAAGTTAAACTTTGTATTGATTTTGACAATTGATGGTCGGTGGTCTGAGAAAATAGCTAGTTGTCAAGGCTACCTGTCAAATTATATCAAGGTTAACGGACCTATTCTGGCAAATTAACAATAGTAAACTAGTATTTTTCATATTTCCATGTGTTTGTTGTAATTTTTTGATTTAAAAATAAAATTTGAAGCTCAAAAAACAAAATTTTTCAATGAAATGGTCAATATGTGAAAAGACGCTGACAATTTTTATCGAAATTTATTATTTTTTGAGCTTCAAATTTTGTTTTGAAATCAAAAAATGACAACAAACACATAGAAATATGAGCAAAATACTGGTTTACTATTGTTAATTTGCCAAAATAGGTCTGTAAATGTATTTAATTTTGAATCTAATAAAAAAAATTTTAATATGTTCATTAGGGTGGGCGATTAGTATGGAAGGGAAAAAAACCTTAATGGGCGCTTCGCATTTCTGATTCTTGGGATTGTAATGAGCAAAAAAGTCCACTAGACCATACGTCTACGGTGAAAATCGAGCTTCCAGATTTTGACTTGCAGTTTTTTCTCAGACTTTTGTCACGTTTTTTTGGATATTTTGGCTTATAACAGCCAAACTATTGAGATTTTCGATCCAATACTAAGGCAAAAATTGTAGTACATCGCAAAAGCATTGGAACGCTCCTTCAGGCAGTTTTGGCCTTGTGAAAGTGCAAATTTTTCGTGAAAATATTGATAAATTACCATTTTCAGTTGTTCATAGCGCATCATCATAAAAATGTTCTATTTCTTATTTTTTTCCACTTTTTTTATCCAAAATATAATGTTTTTTTTTTTGTTTTGTTCAATATTTATTTTGAAAATTGTGAGAAATTCATTTAAAGTAATTGTATTGGTAGAGATAAGGTATGAATCAAAAAGAAAGCAATTATTGTTTTAAACGATTTCACATCAAAAATTCCAATTCAGTGTATTTTTCATTCAAAGATTGCCTTCCAAATCTTTTCGAGATTCCATTCCAGTTCAAATAACAATGCTTTGTCCTCTAAATCGATCATGTGAACGTAATCCGTACAATTAAAATTGATGTTTGGTTTTACATATTCGCGAAGCTCAGTTAAATCGCAAACGTTGTCGCGAATATACAATATTTTTTTGAGTGCCAATTTATGAATTTCTTTACTAATTATCATGTCTTAGTATTGGATCGAAAAACTCAATGGTTTGGCTGTTACAGGCCAAAATATCCAAAAAAACGTGACAAAAGTGGTGAATTTTCTACATTTTCGACTTTTTGAAAACGACTTTATGAAAACGACGTTTTTTCTAATTAATATGTTCAGAGAAATTGTAGCCCGAGACAATAGCTACAACTTTAGTAAAGTAAAAATTTCAAATAGGTAAAATAAGTAAATAAGTAAAAAATAAGTAAAAATTTCAAATAGTTTACGAAATATGAGCCCAAGAGAATTTGCAAATTTTCCAAAAAAATAAAGTCTGAGAAAAACTGCAAGTCAAAATCTGGAAGCTCAATTTTCACCGTAGACGTATGGTCTAGTGGACTTTTTTGCTCAGTACAATCCCAAGAATCAGAAACGCGAAGCGCCCATTCAGATGTTCAAATCGCCCCACCCTAATGTTCATGGAGCAGTTTTCAAACAAATGACACTGCGAAAACTAAGCATTCCTATCTTATTTTGAAGATACGCTTAAGTATTGAGTATTGACTCTTAAGGATTAATCATATGATTAAGAAGCTTACCTTCAGAATTTTATGACTGAGTTCGGCCAAATTTCTTTTATGTTCCATTATTTTAGATGTAGCGGCTGTGTGTCGCTGACGCAGCTCAGCAAGATCTTTTGAGAATTTTTGCAAGTAAAGCGCATGCGTTTCGGTTTCATGTTCTTGACATTTGATGCGCCATTTTAATTCATTGAAACCAATCATTGGCACTGGAATAAATTTTGTTGGATCAGGATTATCCAACTTTGCTTGCCGCCACATTCGCGGGTCGATGCCTTTAGGTGGATTTTCTAAATACTCCTTAAGTTGGTCCTCATCCGGCAGAACAAGTGCTAAAACTTCATATATACCAAGGTTACCGAGTTGGTGTTTTACATTTGCTTGATTCAAATAGTTGGCCAGATCAGTGGCAAGAATGCGTTTCGTTTCGTTCGGAACAAATTGTGATTTTTCAGCGACAAATATGATGATTTGTGACTTTTTTTCTTCATGTTCTTTACTCGTTTCTATATTGACCATCAGATTCGGCTTATTGCCCAGCACATTGTTTATGGTGTTAATAACTTGTTGTTGTTGAGCTCTGCAAAATAATTTTGATTTAAATTTATTTTTTATAACTCTGAATACTGGCAACAAATTAAAGCTTATTGGACAAATCAAACCAGTTTAAACATTTACTTTAACTCCCAAATTGTCCAGAATCCTCTTTTATATACATTACAAATTTTTTTTTAAATATAAATAGTAAATAAATAAAAAACAATTAATTTTAACTCACTTCACATCAGAGAGGGGCTTGTTGAAATTTAGCGCAACTAAGCCCATTTTATTGTCCTTGCCCGGTAGACGACTGTAGCTCATCGCTTTAAAGCGACACAAATAATTATCTGGTGTGATTACCACAGGCGCCGCAGATTGGGAGTAGAACGACTTGCCAGTGCCCCACATGGCCTGCAAGTAGTTCCACTTTGCTATAATTGTATCGCGTTCATCTCCATAAATAGATACATTAAATATGGACTGTGCGAAGGCTTCATCCGGTGAAATTTGTGGAACCTGTTGTTGTGGCTGTCCGAGCATAAAACTTGTGGGGCCACCAAAACCACCAAAACCGGGTGTAGTAGTAGTTCCAGTTGGTTTGCCAAAACCTTTAATAAAATATATATTTTTAACATCATTTTAAAATTTAAAACTTTTTGATTTACTTGATCCAAAGCCTCCAGCAGCTGCATTAGTGCCAAAACCACCAAAACCTGTTGTTTGTGTACCAAAACCACCAAAAGCTGGCGCTGTCGATGTCGTTGCAGTTGTGCCAAAACCCCCAAATCCTCCTCCAACACCAGTATTGGTAGCAGTTGCACCAAAACCTCCAAAAGCAGGAGCCGTGGACGCTGCTGTGCCACCAAAGCCACTAAAAGCCCCAGCGCCCGTGTTTGTTGCTGCTTGAGATGCGGCGCCGAACAAGCTGGGGGGTGCTGTAGAAGTGGCTGTAGTTTGAGTTCCGAAACCACCGAAGCCACCAAGTGTTGGTGCCGTTGAGGTTGCTGCTTGAGCGCCAAAAGTACCAAAGCCACCTAGTGTGGGAGCTGCTGAGGCGGTTGGCGCTCCAAAACCTAAAAAACAAAAATATAATTATTTAATTCAATAAATAAAAAAAACCCAATCAACCTGTCGAGCCAAAAGCGGGAGTGGCACCAAATGCGGGGGCAGCCGTTTGCGCTTGCTGTCCAAATGCTGGCGCCGCTGTTGTTGCACTTGATCCAAATGATGAGAATAAACCGCCAGCTGTTCAAAGGAAACAATGTGAAATTATTTACTCTTAAGTAAGTCGGCACTAAATTTTAATTCAAGGGCGGTGGTGAAGTTGACAAACTTTAATTAAGTACAATAATAAGAAATTTCTGAGCCTGTATTTAGCCAAAAATATGTCCTTGTTTTATTATATTCAAAGGTCGCGAAACAAATACAAACTCCCCCTTTGCCTTATCTCAAAAGTGAAGCTGTAAAAATTCGAGCCCTTTAGTTCTGTTAGCTCGATTAGTTGAGACACACAGCGTATTTATAAATTAAATAATGAAGAAATTAAAACATAATTTATTATATCGAAATAAACACAATTCTAATCTTGCTAGTCAGTGCAGTGTTTGAAGCTGGAGCCTACGTACTGTTTGTTCCTCACAAAATTAAGGAAATTCGTTAAGTCCAAGATTTAAGAAAAAATTAATTCTGCTTTTCAACTTTGTTTTAGAATTAACATCAGACGTAGACGTTAATTTTTTTGGCGTTAAACCTAGAAGACGCTAAAAAGTTGTTCACGCTGGCCAGAACAGTTGGCTCAAGTATTTACAGAAGGTAGCTTAAATAATTAATTTTATACTTACGTTTAGCTGGCGTGCTGGTTGCTCCCAGTGATGTGTTCCCGCCAAAGAAAGACATTTTAGTGAAGTCCAAGTTGTGTTTTAGGCAATTAATTATCTTGTTATTTTTATTTTATTATGTTTGTAATTTTTCTTTCTTACGATTTTAATTTAATACATTTATATACGGTTTCAAAGAAAAGCTCTAGTTTTTTGCAGTTTTTACACAAATGTAATTTTGCCAGTTTATCATGCTGCCACTTTTTAATATAGAAACTGTTCTCACTTAAGTGCTGGAGATGCGTGATATGATAAATGCCTGGTAAATAATATGGGATAGATTTTATCATGCCTATACGGCATACATCGCCAATTTGGTATGACGCATATATCGCACACTTAATACAAAACAGTCACAACTCAAAATATACATTTTTTACTTTTTAATGTAAAACTATAAGTAGTTATCATATGCTTTGACTGTAGCACATCAAATAAATTTTGTACATATCTTCTTTATCTATAGTTTAAAAAAAAGTATTGTGTCATTGCTTTGTATGGAGTTACTTCAAAAATAAAATTATTTTTTGCTTCACCTAAAAATTTTAAAAAAATTTTAGTTGTGACTGCTTTGTATTTAGTGTGTGATGTGTATGCAAAATACTCAAGTACAAACATTCATTTCGATATGTCAATCACCTGAATCTCCGACTTTTTCTTTCCTCGATAGAACTATTCTGCCATCTGAGAGTACAGAATTTTTTACTAAAAAAATGTTGACCTGTTCTAGCCTAGAAAAGATTGGAAAAAAATGCAACATTAGGATTCCCTGTTGTGTACTTTTGAAAAACTTCAGAATCATTTGACTCAAATTTGTAGTAAGCTTCATTAAACCGTATTTACATTTATTTACAAAAGGAATATATTTTTTTTAAAGTTTATTCAAAGTTTATTTATTTCGCCGATTAAATCAAAAATTAAAAAGCCATCACTAATTATTTGTTTTGTAATGCATGAATATGTTAAATATTGTTTTGGTTATTTATGATGTAAGATGAAATTTGTAAATGGATTGTTTTTGGTATATTATTTAGTATTACGTGTATTAGTGATAATAATGGGTGGTATGAATAAAAACTAAGTAGGCTCTCTGGGAGAATTCTCTTGAGGAGAGTGTTTTGCTCAGAGTGAACACTCAATTCGGTGTGAATAAAAATTTCCTCTAATTGCTTGCACTCACTCAATAATAATGAGATAAGAAATGTCAATTTTAGTTGTCAAATTGCTGCCTGAAATAAACAAACGCAAAATTTGAAAAAAAAAATTAAACATGTTCATAAATATGGAAAAGCGTAAAAGAAAAGTTTATAATATTTGATGCTTTGGCATAACAGGCGATAGTTTGAAATCATTGTACCGATTTGCATTCAATACCGTGCTATGGTTAAGCCATCATTTCCTTTCCAATGTTGCTGGAGAAACACATGGAGGTAATTGGCATTTATATAACAACAGTTTCGAAAATTGTGTGGGAACTATGCTGTGCTATTTGTATGAAGGTAAGGAAATGGATTAAATTTCCAATCACCTTTCAGACAAAGTGAAAATCAAAAGGAGAGTGGAAATCTAAATATAATATTCCTGACACAATATGTGCTTTAGATTTCACGCATAATAAAGCCACGCCCTCACGGCGATAGAATACCTAAATCGCAAAGGTTATTTTTCATTAAATGTGCAGGCGACAGTTAATGCACAAGAGCAATTTACAAGTGTAAATGTCCAGTTTCTACACCACCCAATGTATGTAAAAACTGTGTTACCCAAAAATTAGTGTGCAAAAAAGATATTTTATATAATGTTGTTGACTTAAATTTTAGATATTATTTTGAATGATATTAAAAAAGTTTGTTATTTCAAAATACGCATTGATGCTTTCTTTTTTGAAGAATCGTAGATGTTGTTGTTTCTCAGTAGTTTAGGGAAAGAAGAACTTTGAATTTGATGTTTTTTGCATTGGAACACAATATGAGAACAGAGTAAGTAAGTAGACTTTATTGAGACTTCAAAAGGATTTTTACACATAGATTTCTTATACGCTAATACAAAAAAACTTAGAACTATATAACAAGGCCAATAGATACATGCTGCGTGCAAACACATAGGAAGTTTTAGTTTACAATAGTCAGAAAATTTAAATGAAAGACAATGCTTGCTCCCGGCATTTAGGTTGTAACTAGGAGAGAAAACTCAAAATAGACTTACAAACTAAATAACACTTAAAAATAATAAAACTTAAACAAAACAAACTCTCCAATATAAGGAAGTATGAGGAATACAATGTTAACAGCAAAATTTGTAGAAAAGTTAGTGAACAAATGATAATCTAAAGTTGGTAACAGAATTGAAAAGATAAAAAGTAGAAGTAGAAACAGAAATGATCTCTAATTAAATTCAGTTAAAAAGAAAAACAAGTAAAACAATTCAGCCTCTATGAGTAACAGGGAGTGTTTTAATATAAAAATTAGGTAACAAAGGTACGAAAAAATCAATATACAAAGGAATATTTTCATTAATTAAACCAATTGGAGAAAGATAAGTGGAGTTAGACCAACTAAAATATTTTTGATACTCAAAGATATCATTTATATGGTATTTATCATGAAAAGAACGATTTAAAATAAACTTCTTCTGTAAAGTTAAAGCATATTTACAGAGAGGAATAATTTGAGCCCTTCTATAAATAAAATTATTAGAAAAAGTATAGCAATGGATTCGTAGTTTCTGTCGACACAGTCTTAAAACATTACCTTCAAGGATTTTTAATTTTTTGGCCACGCTGGGCGAAATGAAAAACCAAATGGGAAATACATAAATTAAAACAGGACGTATGCAAACTTTATATATTAAAAATTTTGTTTAATTTTTAAAATATTTACTGTTAAAAAGTCTCGAAAACATGCCTTTGATAACAAAAGCTTTTTTTAAAATTGATCTAAAATGGTGTCGAAATTCCTTTTAAGTCTAATTTTAAATATTTGTGTGTTAATTAGAACAAATTAGTCAAATATGGGAACAAACGGAATATTTAATACATTTCTAACAATTTTGATATTTTGTTTTACTGAAGAGTTTAAATAAAAAATTTCAAGTCAGTTTTGACGTGTACCGTTAAAGAGTTCAAATTTTAGTTAAATATTTTCAATGAAATCATTTCAATGTTTTAATGACATTAAATCACATTTTGACACTAGCACAAGATGAAGTAAAATTGCTTACTCTACCTTCTTACTGCATCATGCTCTATCCTAGCATTGCAAAACTAAGTATAAAAGTTAAAGATATTTAAAATTTATTAAAATAATAATATAGTCGTGCAATACTTGTAAAGTGTCTTCCGTGCTATTGAAGTCGTAGCTACACACATGAAAGTGACTCAAGTTTTCCTTTCGGGGGGAGCCTTGGCCGGATTACTGCTATCTTTATTTTTTTTTGATCGGTCAGATGGAACCAGCTGTATAAATCTAAAAATAAAAATATTTTTTTGTTGATTGGGAGCTTTATAGCCCTATTCTGTTGATTGACGATTGTAAATTTATTGACAACTGTAAAACTGTCTTATTCTTAACTATAATCAAAAGCTCATAACATTACAAAACTGTTAGCAACATAAAAAAAATATTCAGAACAAATAAATAAGGGAAACATTTTGAATGTTTTCAACCCCTTGGACCAAAAAATAGCACATGAAAGACTAGCTTGTCAATGAATTCACAGTTGTCAAACAACAGAATAAGGCTATTAGTCTTGAAATGAATCTATGAGATCTAATCAACAAAAAACCCATGCAACATTTTTTCTTCTAAAATAATTCTAAGAATATTTTCAGCAGGGAATTAAAAAAAAAATACAGATACAACTTTGCATGGTCGTCGGATTATACTGAAAATGCGCATTTTAATTAGTTTATAGAAGCTCTTAACATCCTGTGAATGACAGTTTAAATTGTTATTAAAAGTTTCAATATTTTTGAAATAAAAAACAATTGTGTCAAAGAGCGGCTGGAATTGAACCCATGGCCAATGAATCTATTTTAATATCGAAACAGAACCAATTTGAGCTTATAAAATTGTATATATTTATTTTTGTTTATTTGTATTTGTATTTATTAAGTTAAGTTGCTGACAAATAGATTAAATCTTTTGAATGCCACATTCACAATAGAGGTAACAACAGATATCAAGATGAAATTAACAATTTTAAATTTAAATTAACCATATATACCTTTAAAATATTATTATATTAAATACATATAATAACTCTTATCATTTTATTTAGATAAGAAACAGATGGAAAGAAACTTTTAGAAGAGAGATGCAATGGACAGAATATATAATTAGTTAGGAGAAGTGTTTGTATACTAAATGCATAAAGATATTTTTATTAGAAACATTTTTTATGTTCATGGGTAGTGAATTCCATGATCTGAAAGCGCTTACGATAAACAATCTACTGGAGTTTAAGAAATTGTACCTAGGAATTAATAGGTTTAAACTTCTAAAAGACCTGCAAAACGACAATTTTTCAAATAAGTAACTTTGACAATGAGAATGAATAAACCTATGCAGAAAAATTTAGTTTCTTGCCTTAAGGTGGCAGTGCAAGCTACGTCCGAGCAATTTTTTTAAAACATGTATACATGATCATATCTTCTTAATCCATAAGAAGCTTCCAGCTTGTGCTCAGACCTTGAGTCGAGTTTGAAATAAGCAACTTGAATAAGTAATAAAAGTATGTAATTGTAGGCAACAAAACTTTCACTTACTCGATGATTGCGTAACACATAATATACTTTTCTGACAGAAGAGTTAATATGATTCTCACAAGAAAGGGAAGAATGGTTACCTTGCTAACAGATTTTAGCTCCACATTATCAAGGATAATTGAAGGCAAATATTGAATGTTATGAAAGTTTTTTGAGATAGGCAAAATATACGATTTTAAAGGGTTTAATTTGAGCATATTTACTTTCTCCCATTCAGCTACCTTGTTTAAATCCTCATTAACCCTAACACAAAGGTCTTGTAACAAAGCCATTGGGCTTGACAGGTACAGCTGAAGATCATCAGCATACGCGTGCATATTGACATGATGCAATTGTGTCAGAAAACCCTCCTAAAAGCTAATCATTATTATTGTGTTTAGATTTATTTTTAACTGGCTTCAGGTCATTCAAATATAAAACAAATAATTTTATATGTAATTTTTTTGATGTAAATTTTATTCTCGATATTTCGAATTGCTAGTGCAATTCATCAGAAAATAAACTAGATATTAACGTATTCTTATTGACACGGAGTATTTAAGCTTAAATTATTATTATTTTATTCATAAATTTTCCAAAATTAAAACCGGATGCAACCGGATGCAATTTATTGCATGATAATGAAATTAATAATTATTGAAATTAATAATAATTAGATATAAGGAATGATTTTGCAATTAGTTAAATCGACAATCACTCCCACAATAACAACGCTGTTAATTTATAGATCACTAAAAAAATTATAAAATTCCACCTTATATCGTTGTCTTTGCTAAAAAAAAGCTCTGAACAAGGAAGAACTCCTCCCTTGTTGAAAATCTGCTTTTCTTCGTTCGCTTTTTTTAAAAAATACTGACCTTTGAAATCGAATCCTGTTCTTTCTCGAAAATGTTAATCTCGAAAATGGAAAATAATTCCAAGTCAGCACAAACCTGGACGCTGAGCAGCTTTCGAGAAAAGATCCTCCGTAAGATCTACATCAATGGTGAGTATTGAATGCAATAGAACGATGAGCTTTAGGTTGACATCGACATAGTAAAATGCATAAAAATCGAGGGGTTTCGCTGGCAAGGTCATGTTGAGCGGATGGAAGGCACTCTACTCTATCGAAGAAAATATTCGGCTCGGTACCCAGCGGTGGTGAACGCAGAAAAGGACGACTGCATTTTCGTTGGAAGGACCAAGTGGAGGACAACCTGACGAAACTTGAAGTTTCCAACTGGCGCCAGCAAGCGCAAAATAAAAATGGCTGGCGCAAATTCTTGCAACAGGCCAAAACCGACATACGGTTGTAAGAGCCACCTAAATAAATAAGTAAGTTATTTTCTATTCTGCCTTAAATGCTACCAACCGAATGAACAAAAAAGGTAAACAAAAATATTAAATGTTATCTTTGAAATTTTATTAAAGATTGAGCTTTTTTACGGAACACGTCAAAACTGTATATTTCACATAATTTCTGTTTGCATTGGGTACGAATCTTTTAAGGGAAAGAAATTGCTGAAAAGTTTGTTGTACAGAAGAGAGACTTACACCGATCCACAACCATTAAAAAAGAAGGCATGAAAACATTTTTTCACTCCATCGTTGCTAACCAAACTGAAATTTCTGTTTGGCCGTCAATGACATACAGCTGCAGGATGAATATTCCTTTAAAAAAAATTGGCATATTTCATGACACATTTTGCTTACTGTTATGCTTATAAAAATTGGCATTTCTTGATACATTTTGCTAAAAGTAATGCTGCTAATTCTTCGCAAATCTGAGCGTGTATGTTTTGATATTTAAGTATCGTTAGTCTGAGTACCAGCTTGAAATTTTCCGCTCGCTTAATCGTTATCGCTTAATCGCCTAAGAAAACTGATTTATGGTGTCCTAATAAAGCTAATATTTGCTGATGCTCCCGCGAGTAGAGAATTCTTAGATTTTGAGCTGAACTCAAAAAAAAAAACGAATTGGCCTGTAATTATTAGAGAAAAGAACAGAAAAAACAATTTTTTATTTTCAATAATGTTGTGTTGCCTGTCCTATTATTTATTCTGAAAAACTTTGTGGAATTGTGTGTACATTTATTTAAAAAGATAATATTAAATAATTTTTTTACATTTTTCTGATACCTGAATTTAAATTTACTGCCGTGTTTTGCAAAGATTTATCGAGTCATGGAGGTAGAATAAATTAAAGTAGTTGCACGGCTGAGCCGACTACCATACCTAATAAAAAAAAAAGCAAAAACAACTCAGTGGAGTCTCAGTTTGCCAAGTGACAGAAAATTGTTTGCATTGCTTTTGACAAATATAGTAGCCTAGAAAGAGGGTGCAATCAGCCGCAATACTACGATTACCTTCTTTTCATTGTACCATTAGTCAATCTTGGCGTGTTCCTAAAAAGCTCAAACTTTGAAATTAAATGTCAAAGAAAACGTCAAATACTATCTGCCGTATTCTTAAAAATACAATTAAATGGCTTTAAAACGTTCAATAGCTAAAGAGCTTATTAGTGATAAAATACCTTTTAAGTTTTTGTTATTCATAAACATGCTGTAACATCGTTCTAGGTAAAATAGTAAAACTTTGGATTTTAAGTGAGAAGAATTAAGGAAATGGTTCATGAATTTGATAAATTCACTGACTTTTAGGCTTATGTCAAAAGTGTAGCAATGTTTTTGTTTGCTGTTCAAAATAAAAACATGGTATTGTAGGTTGCGCAAAAAAAAAGCGGGACCTAAATTGGATCCAAGAGGGTAAAGTTTGATAATTTAACTGGTTTTTATTTATTAATTCAGTTGTCTCTTAATTAAACATTTTGTTGCATGAACTAGAACATGAAAGAGTGGCGGTAATAGATAATAAAAACACAGACACAAATACCAACAAACTTTAGAAAAATGCTTGGAACACAGATGTAGACTTGGCTCACCAAAATGTACTAATAACAGAAAGAAAAATCATGGCTTAATTGCGACGAAATTCTTCAAATTCTTCAAAATAAATCTAATGCTCCAAGCATTAAGACGAGTAAATGTAATTTAACAAGTACATTTAAAAGTTTAATTGTTGACACGGTATTCATATCTAACAGAAATGTTAAGGGG
The DNA here is from genome assembly GCA_914767935.1 of Coremacera marginata. Classification (NCBI taxonomy): domain Eukaryota; kingdom Metazoa; phylum Arthropoda; class Insecta; order Diptera; family Sciomyzidae; genus Coremacera; species Coremacera marginata. The sequence continues at coordinate 132,837,523 of OU612044.1, forward strand.
TTAACTTTTAATATATTATATATTATTTATTCATTTATTCCTCGTTAATAAGTGTTTTTGATAGATCAGATGATAACACGTAATATAAAGTGCTTTAAAATAAGTTTATAGAAGGTTTCAGATACTTTCAAAAAAGCTCATATTTATGAAGCTGTTATAAGAGGATTTTATCGTTATCGTACGTTTATGGATAATGTTTATCGGCATATATTTTATAAAAGGATTATTAAGGGTTCGTAACTTTATATGAAAACGGCTATATGCTTATTAGTTACTTTTTATGCATTTAGTTGATGGAATTTTCTAGAAAAGATCATGATTCAAATTAAAAGGCCAGAATTTTTTTGTGAAAAGAACGGGAAAAAGAAAAATTCTCAAAGGTAATTGAATAAATGCAGAGTTTTTCAAGAAAGGAAAACGCCGTTCTTTGGTCGTCCATCTTAAAATCACCGTGTGTCCTAACTTGCTTCAGTGAGTATATGCCTTAATTGCTCACTAAAATGTGGCAGCGCTAAGAAACTATTCCAAAAATGTAGAAATTGTGGCAGTACTTCTCAACAGCTGTTTGAATGACGTTAAATTTTCGTGTTGTGTCTGACGATTGCGTACTTTTGTTTCGTTTGTTTTTAACAAAATTAAGTAAAAATAATAAAAATTTTCTACTATAATTGGTCGTTTTGTCATTCGTGGACGTGACGGAAATAATTGAGCAGCCATCGTGAGGCCTCGAAAATAGATTTAAGTGAAATTGCTCCAGAGCGAAAAATCATGTAACTTCGACACTACTTCTTCGAAAAAAATATTCTTTTTTAACTTTTTTCATGTCTTATAAAGGTGAAACAAAGTATTGATTGCAGCAAATAAGCGAACAAAGTCCTGAAAGTGATAAGCAATTAGTCAACGCATCGGATTTAGATTCCGGGTGGCGTCATTACTTTTTGTTATTGTGTCGATTTTGTGTATAACAATAAAAATGTACCAAAGCGATATTGTGACCAAATCCACAAACAATGCGAAACAGTTTGATCTGTCTAATAATCGATTGCAATTACTTGAGTCCGTCATACTTGGCAAATTCTTACACAATGGAATGCTAGTTGGGAGTGACTCGGAGAATAGCACCATGGAACCCAAATCGTTGTCGGTCGAAACCCTAGTGGACACACTATTGGTGTTGTATGACGAATGTTGCAATTCGTCGCTGCGCCGTGAGAAATCAGTCTCTGATTTTATAGAATTCGTCAAGCCTGTGGTTACGCTAATAAAAGAACTTCGTGTAACGCGTGATGACTTTGAAATAATAAAAGTCATTGGACGTGGCGCATTCGGTGAAGTGTGTGTAGTTCGCATGATTTCCACGCAGCAAATATTAGCTATGAAAATATTGAATAAATGGGAAATGCTGAAGCGTGCGGAAACTGCATGCTTCCGTGAAGAACGCGATGTGTTAGTGTTCGGTGACAAGCGTTGGATTACCTATTTGCACTATGCTTTCCAAGATGAGACAAACTTGTATCTCGTCATGGATTACTACTGTGGCGGGGACTTGCTGACTCTATTAAGTAAATTTGAGGATCGCTTGCCGGAGGATATGGCAAAGTTTTACATAGCTGAAATGATATTGGCCATCGATAGTATACATCAATTGAAATATGTACATCGAGACATTAAGCCAGACAACATTGTGCTGGATGCAAATGGACACATACGATTGGCGGACTTTGGTTCTTGCTTAAAACTGGAACCTGATGGATTCATTCAATCGAATGTGGCAGTTGGTACGCCAGACTATATATCGCCAGAAATTCTTCGTGCTATGGAAGATGGTCAGGGTAAATATGGCGCTGAATGTGATTGGTGGTCCCTTGGTGTCTGCATGTACGAAATGCTCTATGGCGAAACTCCATTCTATGCGGAGAGCCTAGTTGAAACATATGGCAAAATTATGAATCACAAAAATTGCTTCAATTTCCCATCGGAAGCAAATATGGATTATAAAGTATCGAATAATGCCAAGGATCTGATGCGAAAACTTATCTGTACACCAGAAAGTCGCTTGGGTCAGAATGGAATAGAAGACTTTAAATCACATCCTTGGTTTGAGGGTCTTGACTGGGAAAACCTACGACATGGTCAAGCGCCATACCACCCAGAGGTTTCTAGCCCCACAGACACCTCCAACTTTGACGTTGATGACAATGGCATCAAACTGTCTGATGCCGTGCCTCCTATTTCAAATCCGGCATTTACTGGGTTGCATTTATCTTTTATTGGATTCACCTTTACTCGTAACAGTTGCTTGTCTGACTTGGGCAAGTTATTCTTAACAAATCAGATGCATTCAAATGACCTTGGCATAAAGGCCATTGACGATACATGCGAAGAAAAACATCAAAGCCCGGAAAGTACGCGGCGTTTGCAGGACGAAATTAACAATTTAACAAAACGCAATTCGGAGCTAATGAGTCAATTAAAGTGCTATGAACGCCAAGAAATACAAGCGAATAATGCCAACTGTGATCAGACGAACTCAAACCTGCAGGATCTGGAGGCACGCATCCTCTACCTAAGCGAAGAGAAAGAATCGCTGCAAAAAGATCGCAATGAGGCCTTTGAAAAAGTTAAGTCGCAAGATGCCGAACTAAAAGATGCTATATGTCAGCGTAATTTGGCCATGGCTGAATATGCAAAGGTGACAGATAAGCTCTCGGAGTTGCGCACACAAAAACAAAAGTTCTCGCGACAGGTACGCGACAAGGAAGAGGAACTCGAAACTGCTATGCAAAAAGTGGATATATTGCGAAACGATTTACGCAAAGCCGACAAAAGTCGCAGAGAAGTAGAATCCTCTCTGGAAAATGCCATTACCGAGGCAGCTTCAGAACGAAAGCAACGCGAACGTGCCGAAGAATACTGCAGACGCCTGCAGTCGGAAATGCGCAACAAGAGCACATCGGACTTAGGCTCATCTATATCGATGGGCATATCGCCTGATCATGCCAACGAGCAAGAGCAAAATGGTTGGCTCGAGGAGAATCAAAAGCTACGCAACGAAATCAAAATACAAAACGATATATGCCATAGCCTGCAGGCACAGTTCGGAAACGACTATGAAGAATTGCGTTCCAAACGTCAAGCCATCAGCCAGTGGGAGAAACAGATGTCCGAAATTATTCAATGGGTCTCAGATGAGAAAGATGCTCGAAACTATCTGCAGGCTCTAGTTGGCAAAATGAACGAGGAGCTGGAGTATCTCAAACACACCGGTTCAAAGTATAAGAATGCCATCGAGAAGAACTGGCGCAATAGACGTTCGCAGAAGCTTGACAAAATGGAGCTGTTTCATTTGCAGAGTTCGCTACAGAGCGAAATACAAGCAAAGGCTTCCATTTCCGAAGAATTAAGCCTGACCAGAGCAGAGCTAATTGCTACGCAGAAGACACTCCACGAAGTGCACAAACGCTGTGACGCTGCTGTGTTCGATATGCAGTACAAGGAGAACCAGTTGCATGACTTGCAAAAACGTTTGGAGTACGCCGAAAAATATGCCGAAAGGCCATCGTCGCAAATATCATTTTTAGAGCACTTTCTCAAGGACTCTTCGAAGAAGAATGGCAGCATAGGCACAGATAAACCTTCACTATCGCTGACTGACAGCATGAACCGAGAATCCTGCGTTAACAGCTTGCGTGATTTTCCAGTTAAACAAAACGCGGCACCCAAAGAGAGTCTTAATAACTTGCAGAACCTTCTAGATGCCGAACTGGAAGGAGCCTTCCTTAATGACGATGTGGATCTTGATCAAAATATAGCTTTTGGCACGGTCAGCTCTAAAAGCAACTTAAGCGAAATATCCAGCGAACACCATCGCAAACGCATCACCAAGTATCACCAGTTCTTGGTGCGCACCTTCAGCAGTCCAACGAAATGCAATCACTGCACATCACTTTTAATTGGCTTGACGCGTCAAGGCGTGGTTTGCGAGTTCTGTGGCTTCGCCTGTCATATAATGTGTTGCGAGAAGGTGCCGAAAATATGTCCAGTGCCCTTGAATCAAACCAAGCGCCCACTAGGAATTGATCCAACGCGCGGTATTGGCACAGCCTACGAGGGCTACGTAAGAGTGCCTAAAATGGGTACCGTCAAGCGGGGTTGGATGCGTCAATTCGTTGTCGTTTGTGACTTCAAATTGTTTCTCTTCGACGTTACTGCTGATCACAATGCACTACCGAGTGTCAATGCTTCACAGGTGTTGGACATGAGAGATCCTGAATTTGCCGTTGCCGATGTGCGTGAAAGTGATGTCATTCATGCTAACAAACGAGATGTACCCTGTATCTTCCGTGTCAAAAACTCACTAATAGATGGTGGTCCATCTTTGCATACATTTATGTTGGCCGAAAGTGAGTCAGAAAAAACTAAATGGGTTGTGGCACTGAGCGAATTGCACCGCATACTGAAACGCAATAACTTGCCAAATACGGCCGTGTATAGAGTGCAAGAGATCCTCGACAATTCTCTGACAATTATACGCTCCGCACTGAGTGCCCTCATTGTCGATTCTGATACGCTGCTCTTGGGCACCGAAGATGGTCTATTCTGCTTGGACTTTGGACAATATGAACTCGCTCGCATTGGCGAGAGCAAGAGAATTATTCAACTTTTGCACATTGCTGAGGAACAAATTCTTGTAATCTTGTGCGGCAAGCAGCGACACATTCGTCTTTTGCCCATACGCGCCTTGGAAGCCAACGATGTCGAATGGATTAAAGTGGCTGATTCGAAGAATTGCATTGCTGCGTGTACTGGCATTATTCAGCGGGCTCCCTACAACGTCTATTGCTTTGTCATTGCGCTGAAACGCGAAACAAATCAAACACAAATCGTGGTTTTTGAAATAAATCGCAATCGTTCTCGACATCAGCGTATGTGTGAGTTTACCGTTGCTTACACGGTGCAGAGTTTGCAAATATTGTCCGATATGCGTCTGGCAGTTGGCCATCAGAGTGGCTTCACAGCGTACTTCTTGCAAGGCGAGGCACAGGCTGTGTCTTTAGTGCATCCAGAGAACCAGCTATGTGTATTTTTAAATTATTGCGGCGTGGATGCTATACGCGTTATTGAAATAAAAGGTTTCGGTAATGGTGGAATTGTTGAATACCTTCTCGTTTTTCATACGCTTGCCATATACGTTGATCTTACGGGCCGCAAGTCAAGGGACCGCGAAATTGTTTATCCAGCTGTACCAACATTTATTTCCCATCATGGCGAGCATCTCTTTGTATTCTCTGAGAATCATCTCGATATCTTTAACATACAATCTTCGGAATGGATTCAATCGATTGGATTAAAGCGCACCAAACCGTTGAATATTCAAGGAAATATTGTACTTTCCTTTACAAATGATGTGCCGCTTATAATATATTTGGAAAATATGCATGCCAAAGACTTGCTGTGTATCCAGAAAACAGATCGCAAGACACGCGACAAGGCGAAGACGCTCTTTTCCATGCGTGAGGGTAACAAAGTGGTTAGAACTTCGGATAGACGCTCCAAAATGATATCTGCTCCATCCAACTTTAATCACATTTCGCACATGGGTCCTGGAGATGGTATACATAATCAACGCTTATTGGATTTGCCCACTACTATAGAAACAGCTGATGATAAGAATCATGATAATATATCAATACACAGGCATCTAGCTACACCGTCATCGATGACACAGGACTTTAATTAAACCTTTGAATTGTCCTAATTAGCCATCAGTCAGTGCAGCTCAGATAGTATTTGCTTATTCTATCTTTTCTTTTTTTTTTTTTGTTCAAACTCGATAAAACTACTACATTAACCCTAATCCTACTTACAAAGTTTAGAAGTTGCACCTTAAGGCAGTATTCATCCGTTATGCAAATTAAATTGACGCTCTTTTGAAATGTGTTCTGAGTCGCCCTTTGTACATATCCCCCCCGTCCCAATGCAAGTCTTTTTCTCCTAGCGTGATGTATCAAAAATAGAGGATTTGATCAAAGCAATGGCTGGATTAAATGATTGTGTAGGAGTTTAAAAGTGGGTACACGTGTGAGAATAATTTTTTTAATTATTTATGAATTTATTGTCACGCTCTAATTATTAGCTGGCGCACCGTAAAAGTTTTCCAAGCTACAAAGCTAAGTGATTGAAGTTGTCAAGGAAAATAGAGATTCCTTTGAAATAGAAATTTATTTGTGGGTATTGACCATAATGAAATATATCCTCAATACCAGGTGAGACGTATAAGACAAAAATTTCTTCCTAACTACTGTGGTTTCATATTATCAGATTTTAGTTCGACATCATATATTTTTGACACGGCTAGAATTAATTAGACTCATTTGTATAAAAATGAGTTCAAAAACGATTTTTTTGAAAATCAAGCAGTTTTGCCATCAAGTTCAGGCTGATAAAAAAAAATCATTTTTGATGGAGAAGGAAATTTTCATTAATTTTTAAAATATTTCCATTAGCCGGAATCCACTAGCCGAATCCTTTAAGAATTTCTTTTAAGGCATTCTGAAACGTTGGGCTTTTCATATTTGTAGAGTATTTAAGTGCAATATTTTTAGATTAAACATTTCGCTATTATTAATTTTTATCTATATAAATTAAATTGACTTAGTTTTGTGGCTTGTGAAAAAGTTGCACTCGCTCGTTGTTTATTCTTTCAAAGAAGTTGAATAGGGTCTTGGGGGGGTAAAACATAGGTAGAGTAAAAATATTAAATCACAAGGTCAAGTTCATGGCAATTTTTACACTTTTTTTATTTACATAAAGATGACAGGTTCTTTAAACTTCCAAAAGAAGTTATTTTTGATAGAACCTATTTGAAACGATTTCATATAGAATAGTTGCGAAAATAGAATCTCAGTAGAATTTTTATAAAATTAATTTTTCTTCGAGACTGTTTATAAACAAAAACATAATTAGAATATCGAATAGTTGGGTTGGTTCCAGGCCTAAAACGCATTACCATTTTAAATATGAACTGCCTCTTAAGATCAAGCAATTAATTTGCTAGCAGATCACTTAGTTTATATAAAAAGTTGACAATAACGACCAACGCTGAATTTTTTCTGTCATCTCATCGAACTCTTCACTGGATGTCTTATATGCACAATACAAGCACTGTAGGCAATGAAGGTGGTTAAGGTAAGAATTAAATAGCTGAAACATTAAAGATATCGTTATTCATCTGCTTACCATCCATAGACACAACAGATGCTTACCAAAAATCATTTCATGTACCTGGCACACTGGACTCACATTGAACCCATAAACAACATCACGCTATAAACAACCACAGCAATAATGGGAAAGCTGCAGCGACGAAGACAACGACTTAAATGTTATATGGAGAACTGATCATCTTCACTTTGTTGTCTATTAATATTATCAGCAATACTCATCAAGTTAAACAAAAAATATCTTTCCCTTTCCTGCAGGGAAAGCAATTTATTTTATAACATTTCGAATTATCCTAAGAGCAAAGTGTTGTTTTGCATTATTTAACAAAATTAGTTATAAGTTTTGCTATCATTTGACTCGTTTATTAATTGCTACAGTCAACAAAAACCCGTTGGTAAAAATTAATCTCTTTTAAAGGAAGCATTAAATTATTTAATATTTAGCAGCGTTTTTTATGAAAAATTTAGTGGTAGTAAACATTTTTACAGTATTTTAAATTTTCGAATTCAGTTTTTGAATCTCATCAAGTTATATGTCAGTCAATTATTGAAAATTAAATATTAGATAAGCTTAAATTTTTGCAATATATTTCAACCTATGTAGAATTTTTATACCTGCTTGTTATACTTAAAACCTCCTTCGATAATTTTTTATGTTATTAACACAAAAAAAAAAATACTTACAAAATTGTCCAAATATTTAATTGTAATTATATAAAGTTTTGGCTTTCGAACAAAATATGAAATTATGTTATCTCTCGACTTCTAGTCCGTTGTAGCTATTAGATTTAAAACAGTACAATATGGTTCGCATTTATATGATGTTTAAAATTACATGCTTATGATTTAATTTTGAACAAACAGCATTTTTATCTAGGGCGGTTTTGTAAGTGCAGCAGCAGAACTGTTTTTTTTTATGAAATTTTGCCAACGGATTTTTTTTTTTGAGTTTGTTCAATATTCTGTGTCCATGATATATTGTATGGAATAGTATACATTTTTTATGTATATAAGTATCATTATCGTATTGTTCTTTAAAAATTTAATATTCCACTGTTTAACAATAAAACAAATATATGAATTAAATATTTAAAAAATATTACATAAAAAATATATGATGTTTATATAAAAAAAAAAATATGAAAAGTTTAGACTTTGGAGACTATTATGTCCTAGATTAAAATTTTGGATAACTAACAAGAAGATCACGGCGTGTACCGACTGCAAAGGAATTATAAAGTGAGTAAAGTATATGTGTTCAATACGTATTCAATATAGAAAGAGGCCGATATCGTAGGAAAAAATTGGATTTTAGAAGATATATATATATAGTATATGGGTATATAGTATAGTATGGGTACCCCATATATGGGGTAATATATATATGGGGTAATATATACAGGGTGTCCCGCAATTGAGTGCAACTATTTACGGAGCTAAAAGGTTATATCGAGGTGAGCAAAAAATCGTATGGGAGGGGGGGGGGGGGGGGTCTATTTTTACATTCTTAGGAGCTACAGGGTTAATTAATATTTCACGACTTTGGTTTACGTTGTTGTTTCTAGCAAAAAAACTAACTGACATAAAACTCATTTTGATAGCTCATTTTAAAGGCAATGAAATCGTATTTCCAACGGCATATCAACAAACCCCACCAACTTAACCGTTACCGAGCTGTGGTCGTGATGAGATGAAGATGAGATCAATCGATTGAAACTACCAAATTTCAATTTTGAGTGCAAATTTCTCTGAATTTCGCGTAATAAACGAAATTTTATTTTAAAATCAATTTTGTAATTTATTCAATTTTCTTTTCAATGACACCAAAAACATAAACATATCTTAAAAAATAAAAAGTTGGCCGTACTAAAAAAATTATACTTATTAGAAAACAATGATATTATCTACTGCATAACTAATTGTAATGTCATTATTTATCCTTGTTTTCTAATAAGTATAATTTTTTTAGTACAGCCAACTTTTTTATTTTTAAAGATATGCTTATGTTTTTGGTGTCATTGAAAAGAAAATTAAATAAATTACAGAGTTGGTCTAAAAAAAAATTTTAATTTATAATGCAAAATTCTGAGAAATTTGGTAGTTTTAACCGATTGATTTCATCTGCACACGACCACAGCTCGGTAACGGTTAAGTTGGTGGGGTTTGTTGATATACCGTTGGAAAGGTGATTTTATTGCCTTTAAAATGAGTTATCAAAATAAGTTTTATGTAAGTTAGATTATCTGCTAGAAACAATAATGTAAACCAAAGTCGTCAAATATTAATTAACCCTGTAGCTCCTAAGAATGTAAAAATAGACCCCCCTCCCATACGAATTTTTGCTCAGCCTGACATAACCTTTCAGCTCCGTAAATAGTTGCACTCAATTGCGGGACACCCTGTATATATAATTTTAAACAAATTTAATTATAAATATTCAATTGCACTATGTTTCCAAAGGAGAAGAAAAATTCAATGAGTATCCCTTTATTTGTGAACCAGGATTTGAATGAGTTGAAACTCAAGAGCGAAAAAAATTCTCTGCTATATATATACTCATTGGCGTCAATCTGTTTTAGAGAATTTAATTAGAATTTAAAAGAGAATTTAAGGAATTAATTAAAATTTACCCATTTCGGATTTGACGCCATGAAGATTATAATTTTCCGATTTTGCGACAAACATTAAAACGTCTAAGAAAAAAGTTCTCTATCCAATGAAAATAGTTTCAAATAGTAGTAATGAATAGTTTCTCTACAATATAAAATATATAGAAAACATTTAAAAAAAAATTCGAGATTAGTTAAACAAAATTTTATTTAAAGTTTATTCTTTTGAATTTGATTTTATATAAAAACAAAACTTACTTTATTTATTTTTTTAAAAAAACTGCGCACTTGAATTTTAAATAATACTACACAATACAACTTTATTCGCCGGCTACTGCATTGAAAAAGATCGAAGCATTGGCTCGTTGATTAGAGCAAGGCTGTGTAATCCACCAAAAGAAATAGAATTTCCGGTGATTAGATGAAGAAAATTGGTAACAAAAAAAAGTAGAACAAAGTAACTTCCGATACAGTGGTTTATTTTATAACAATATCGTTATACAAAAGTTAATTCAATTCCAATATTATTCCATCTTCTAAAGCTCCAAGAATCCTACAATTCCCCCAACCGCAACACTTTTTTAATGTTTTTACATGTATACATATGCCTTTAAAATCGATATGAGTGCTCTTTTGACGAGAATGGGTTCACTGCATTTTCCAATCCCTCAACTTATAATATACAGCCATGGTCACATAAATAGCACAAATGATAAATTATTTTTTAAACGTTTCATTTGAACCTAATAGTGCATTCATTAACAGTAGTTCTAATTTTTTGAGACTCCAGTGTGACGTTGTTTAAAACTCCGAGAGAGATGTACCGTCACTTACTTTTATTTGCTCAGGCCATCTCTTTCTGTATAAGCATGTACGATCTGCTGTGGTCATATAAATAGCACACATGTTAGTTGGTGAATAAAAGTTAACAAGATCGGGTGTTTACAAATTTTAGAGTTTTATTCAGTTAATTTCGCCGATTCTAAATAAAATGGGTCGTGGCAAGCATTACATCCCGGAAAAAGGTCTATAATTCACGAACTAAGTCGAAGAGGCAAATCACCATCTGAAATCGCGGATATTCTCAAAATTTCGCGAAAAATGGTCTATAATGCACTCAAGCTGGTTACATGAAATGGTTCAAATAAATTCGAGAATAAGCCGCGCAATCCTAGACCGCGTAAAACCACCGCTTCTACTAATAGACTTATAGTTCGCAAAAGTAGGGCTGAAATAAATGAAAAACAATAACCTTAATGTTTCAAGAAAACTAGTATCTAGGAGACTACATGAAGCTAATCTTGATGGACGCATTAGCCAAAGAAAGCCGCTCTTAACAAAAAAAATTTAAAGGATCGTTTAGCGTTTGCAAGGGCCCTTGTGAATAAGTGGCCCATGTGACCAATTTTTGAAGAACGTGCTCTGGACTGACGAAACTAAATTTAATAGGGTTGGACTAGATGGAAAAACTTTCATTCGGCGCCCCAAAGCCGAGAGTTGAATCCGAAGTATTCAAAAAAAATCATTAAAGCATGGGTGAGGAAATTTAATGGCTTAGGGAGCTTTTTCCTGGCACGGCGTTGGGCCAATTTTTCGTATACCAGGAATAATGGATAAAAATATGTATTTAGATATTCTTAATAACCAGATGGAACCATTTGTATTTGAGAACATGCCTATTAGGTGAACTTTTATGCACGATAATGATCCAAAACACACAGCAAAGGCTGTGATTGATTGGCTAAAAAAGGAAAAAATAAATATTTTGAATTGGCCCAGACCTCAATCCCATAGAAAATTTATGGGATTGGTGAAGGTCAGCATAAGCAAACAAAATTTTCGAAATGGAGTGGAATTGAGAAGGCTCGGTACTCTATTCCGAAGGATAGGGTCAAAAAGCTTGTGGAGAATATGTCACGAAGATGTCGGGCTGTTTTTGACAATTCGGGATACAGTACCAAGTACTATTAAGCATATTCATTAGTTCATTGTAAAATAAAAATAAATCACTATGTCTTTTTTTTCAGAAACCAAATTGTGCTATTTATACGTCCACCCCAGCTAAGGAGCAATTTCAGATTTTTCATTAATTTTCTAATTTTTAATAAGTTCTTGGTTTCCTCTATGTATTTTATTTAAATTTATGTGAACCACCCTCCATGTATATTTGTGCTATTTATGTGTCCACGGCTGTATATTGTGTAAAATTGGAAGTCAAATCTCATTGGAAGCTGATCAGTACAAAGCTAAAATAAATGTTTTGGTCTAAAATGTATTGAAATTCGAAAACAAAATCAGCGTTCCCAAACATATAAAACTTTCCACTTATCACTTTTGTCGATAATTTTATCGATATTTGGGGGGCATTTTTTAAAATGTTGAAAGGAGAGCGTCATAAATATGTAATAAAAATATAATTCAAACACAAATTTCCATGAAACTCGACCGCTTTGGACAAATTTCGACTTCCATCTCTACAAAATATAAAGTAGAGATGAAACGGGTAGTGACTTGACCGGATATGCGGAGAGCTGCAATGCCGGATAGCCGAATATCCGGCGGCCGGATAGTAGGCCCATTGCCTCGTTGTCTCGGATTGAGTGAAGCCATTTGTTTATGGCAAATAAACTTAAAAACACGTTTAACACCTCGTGGCGGCCGTGGCGCAGTGGGTAGAGTGCGTGGCCCATACATCAGAGAACCCTGGTTCAATTGTAAGCTTCTAGAGAACATAAGTCGTTCGGAGTCGGCATAAAACTGGTAGGTCCAGTCTCGATCATTTGTGTTCAAACATTTCACAACACAATTTATAATAAGAAGCTCGGTAAAAGTCCTTTCAAGGGTTGAAATGGCCATTTAATTTTTTTTAATAATTTTTACTCCTTTTTGTTCAGCGTTCTCTTCTCAAAAATTGTTCAAGCCAAGAAACGATCTTAAGGTAAGTTCATATTAAAAAATCTGCTCAATAGATAAGTTTTCCAACGCTAATGGCAATAGAAACTTTTACATCTAGATCTCTTTTTTCTAGTTCCTCTCCAAGCTGAGCCTACCTTATAATTGGGTCAATGATACAATTATAAGGTATGTGCATTTGAGACACGCTCTCTCCGACAATAAAACAATAACAAAGGCGTATAATGTCAAAATCAGCCGACGGCAGGGTTCATTAATATAGGTTAAGTCACTTGAGAGAAGCTCGGTCGAACTGTCAGAATGGATAAAAGGAAATCAAGAAAAAAAAAACCTGAATCTGTACAATTTTTAGCTAACAGCTATTTTGACAGTTCGAGCAAAGGCGAAAAAAGAGTACTTTCTTTCAAGTGACTTAACCTGTATTAATGAACCTTGGCCGTCAGTAGTTACGGCAGTTTTATTTTGGCTGCTTATATTTTACTATCGCGGCGCAGCTGCTGCTGCTGTTTTTGCTTAACAGCGAGGTTACTGTTTAAATATAAAATATATTTTGACAGTTCAAAGCAGCCGTACATAGTGAAACAAATAAATTGGTTACTGCAGAAACGAACTAAGTAGTCGAATAAAAAGATATTAAATGTTATCTTTTATTTGCCTCGTTCAAAGCCAAAATACAATTAATTCTGTATTATATCTAAAAAAACACTGTTAATTTTATTACATTTGTAGGTTTTTGCTTACTTTTCTTACATTTCAACACATAAAATCTGGGTACTCAATCTATTTATACGGCTACAAGTAAATTATGCATCCCTATGGCTGAACGAGCAAACCTTATTGCACCTAGGCTGTGGGGTATATTCGTTACTTGCTTAGCAACTGGGTACGTTCCGAGAGTCTGGAGAGAGGCGAAAGTTGTCTTTCTTCCAAAGCTCGGAAAAAATGATTATGCGGAGGCGAAGTTGTTCAGACCGATCAGACGTCTTTCCTCTTGAAAACGATGGAAAGAGTGATGGTTGACTGTCTTGAGAACACTTCGCTGATGCATAATCCTCTGAGAAGATGCCAACATGCGTATAGAGCAGGTAGGTCTACGGAGAGTGCTCTTCACGTACTAGTAAGAGTTGCTGAACAGTAGCTGTTTTCAGGAGGTATTGCGATGGTCACATTTATGGACATCGAGGGTGCTTTCGACAAAATATGCTTTGGAAGGCAGAGAGCGATGTAAGCCAAATGATAGTAAATTGGGTAGACAATATGCTCAAGCGCAGGGCGGTCAACATGCAGAATGGTAGAGTCAAGACTAGAGGTAGAGGATGTCCAGCGGGCGGGGTATTCGCCATTCCTATGGAACATAACTGTGGACTCAGTACTGGTTAGACTGAATGAATCGAGCATACACACGATAGGGTATGCAGATTAAATTGCGTTGGTGCTCTTTGTTAAGTTCATTGATACCATCTCAGACATCATGAAGGGAGCACTCCGAATGGTGGGGGAGTGGTGTCGAGAACAAGGCCTTACCGTAAACGCAGGAAATTCAGACAATATTCTCTTTACTAGAAAGAGGGCAGGTTTGAGGAGAGAACCACTCAGACTTTTTGGAGCTGAATCAACATGTCCACAAAATTTAAATATGTAGGAGTAACCCTTGATAGCAAACTGAACTGGAACGAGCATGTAGAAGATAGGATTCAAAGAGCCAAGAGGGTTCTGTTTCAGTGTAGACGCGTTTGTTGTCTCAAATGGGGGCTAAGCCCTGAGTCTATGAAATGGGTCTACACTATGATGGTTAGACCTGTCATCACGTATGCTTCGGTGATTTGGTGTCTCCAACAGCTGGAGTCCAACAGCTGGCGTGTGTTGGAATAACAGGTGCAATACGCACCACTCCAACAAGCGCAATGAAGGTTCTTCTAGGTATGCTGCCTTTGGATTTAAAAAGAAAGAAAACGGCGGCGCTAACAGCCCTCAGGATGTTGCGAAATGCTACGTGGTATGAATCAACGGCCCTACATGGTCATATGCGCATTCTTGATATTGTACATAGAGATGTCAGGGAGACAGGTATGCCTATGGATGGAAGGCAGAGAGAAAGGATAACAAAAAATTGTATATAAAAAAAAATCTCAATAGACTCTCACTTTCACTAATACACTCACACCTTGACATCACTGGCAGTCCACTCGCAACAACTTTTACTGAGGCAGTGATTTTTGACAACCCCAGCCAGTCCGAAATCCAATCCAGCCAGTTGTTGATACCAATTAAAAAAAGTATCAGACGTCGAAACATAACATGTTGCTGAAACATATTGCAACTGTATAACGGTAACGACGGTGAATGGGACAGCAGGATATGCAGCCAGAAAGGAGACGGAAATAGATGGAAGTGACTTCGTATTTGTATTTGCTTAAAAATTGTTTTGTATTCTGTATTTAAATTACACTCAAGCGGGTGCAAAAAAAAAACTGTCATAAATATGAGTAGTCTTTTTAAAAACTGTATTATACCGCTTTGTCCTGTGTCGTAACAACAAGTCAGTAATTTGCTGTGTTAAAATCAACTTAATTTAAACATATATATTGAAATTATACTTTACAGATAATAAACGCAACCAAATAGAAATACTAGCCGTTGGAGTTTATTTATTTAGAACACAGGTCAACAGGCATAACAACAAAAACAGTGTTGCACCTTCTCCCTAAAACATTCGAACTTTAAATATGCACTTTCTTTCATGTCTTGTTGTGAAATATATGCTATTATTTTGATTTCCCTTATTTGACACATAAAATATCATATGAATAAGTTGCATTTTATTTTGAAAAATTGTATTGATATTAAAATGTGTACAACATAATTAGTTCCCATTTAAGTTTGGTGCTGTGTTGGCATATAAAACATCACTGAATAATGGAATAATAAAGTGGTCGAACCTTTGCCTTTGAAGACATTTTCCAAATCAATATTTACTATCATGTGTGGCCGCAGCGTAATAGCACGGCACCCTGAACAACGTAATACGGCTCTCATTCGTAGTTCGAGGCTGAATTATGTTCCAAATTAAGTAATTCGCCACATAAAATTTGACAAGCAATTACCTCATTTGAAAGTAATTCAGTTTGAATTAACATCCGAATTAAGTAGAATCGGTTCATCTCTAATTTTTATCGAAAATTAGTCGAAAACCACAAGCAAAACATAAGAAGAAATAAAAACAAAACAAAACAAATAGTCAAATTCTCAAAGGCAGCAGACAAAGTGAGTATCATTGCTTAAAAAAATATATAATATAATAAACAAATATTTATTTGCACATTTTTTCCCATTTTCGTTCTCCACAACAAATCAAATAAAATTAAAATAAAATACACAAAGAACAGCTGTCAAACTGAATTACGATTGCTCCGTGAGAACAGGGTAATTCACATTCGTAATTCATAGGCCGAATTACTTAATTCAGACTGCCGTGAGAACATGCTATAATATGTTGATTATTTCGAAATATTTTCGAAGAAAATACATATTCTTTACCCCCTAGCCACACGTGCCAGTTCGAAGACAGTAACAAAACTCAATACACTCTCGCAAAACTCAATACACTCTCACTTTTCACTAATACACTCACACCTTGACATCACTGGCAGTCCACTGGCAACAACTTTTACTGAGCCAGTGAATTTTGGCAACCACAGCCAGTGCGAAATCGAAGTAAGTAAACAGTGTTGTATTTTCTCCCTCACATATTCGAACCTAATATATGAACTCTTCTTTCATGTCTTGTCGTGAAATATATGCAATTATTTTAATTTCCCTTATTTCACACATAAAATATCATATGAATAAGTTGCATTTCATTTTGAAAAATATTGATAAACACATTTTACAACATAATTAGTTCCCCATTTTTATCCCGTTTAAGTTTGTTGCTGTGTTGGCATATAAAGCATCACTGAATAAAAGCAAACGGAATAAAAAAGTGGTCGAACCTTTGGCTTTGACGACATTTTGCTGATAATGATCCAAAACACACAGCAAAGGCTGTGATTGATTGGCTAAAAAAGGAAAAAATAAATATTTTGAATTGGCCCAGACCTCAATCCCATAGAAAATTTATGGGATTGGTGAAGGTCAGCATAAGCAAACAAAATTTTCGAAATGGAGTGGAATTGAGAAGGCTCGGTACTCTATTCCGAAGGATAGGGTCAAAAAGCTTGTGGAGAATATGTCACGAAGATGTCGGGCTGTTTTTGACAATTCGGGATACAGTACCAAGTACTATTAAGCATATTCATTAGTTCATTGTAAAATAAAAATAAATCACTATGTCTTTTTTTTCAGAAACCAAATTGTGCTATTTATACGTCCACCCCAGCTAAGGAGCAATTTCAGATTTTTCATTAATTTTCTAATTTTTAATTCGTAAAGTTGCTACTGATTTTAAGTTTATAATGTTTAAACTCAAATAACATGAAATAAGTTCTTGGTTTCCTCTATGTATTTTATTTAAATTTATGTGAACCACCCTCCATGTATATTTGTGCTATTTATGTGTCCACGGCTGTATATTGTGTAAAATTGGAAGTCAAATCTCATTGGAAGCTGATCAGTACAAAGCTAAAATAAATGTTTTGGTCTAAAATGTATTGAAATTCGAAAACAAAATCAGCGTTCCCAAACATATAAAACTTTCCACTTATCACTTTTGTCGATAATTTTATCGATATTTGGGGGGCATTTTTTAAAATGTTGAAAGGAGAGCGTCATAAATATGTAATAAAAATATAATTCAAACACAAATTTCCATGAAACTCGACCGCTTTGGACAAATTTCGACTTCCATCTCTACAAAATATAAAGTAGAGATGAAACGGGTAGTGACTTGACCGGATATGCGGAGAGCTGCAATGCCGGATAGCCGAATATCCGGCGGCCGGATAGTAGGCCCATTGCCTCGTTGTCTCGGATTGAGTGAAGCCATTTGTTTATGGCAAATAAACTTAAAAACACGTTTAACACCTCGTGGCGGCCGTGGCGCAGTGGGTAGAGTGCGTGGCCCATACATCAGAGAACCCTGGTTCAATTGTAAGCTTCTAGAGAACATAAGTCGTTCGGAGTCGGCATAAAACTGGTAGGTCCAGTCTCGATCATTTGTGTTCAAACATTTCACAACACAATTTATAATAAGAAGCTCGGTAAAAGTCCTTTCAAGGGTTGAAATGGCCATTTAATTTTTTTTAATAATTTTTACTCCTTTTTGTTCAGCGTTCTCTTCTCAAAAATTGTTCAAGCCAAGAAACGATCTTAAGGTAAGTTCATATTAAAAAATCTGCTCAATAGATAAGTTTTCCAACGCTAATGGCAATAGAAACTTTTACATCTAGATCTCTTTTTTCTAGTTCCTCTCCAAGCTGAGCCTACCTTATAATTGGGTCAATGATACAATTATAAGGTATGTGCATTTGAGACACGCTCTCTCCGACAATAAAACAATAACAAAGGCGTATAATGTCAAAATCAGCCGACGGCAGGGTTCATTAATATAGGTTAAGTCACTTGAGAGAAGCTCGGTCGAACTGTCAGAATGGATAAAAGGAAATCAAGAAAAAAAAAACCTGAATCTGTACAATTTTTAGCTAACAGCTATTTTGACAGTTCGAGCAAAGGCGAAAAAAGAGTACTTTCTTTCAAGTGACTTAACCTGTATTAATGAACCTTGGCCGTCAGTAGTTACGGCAGTTTTATTTTGGCTGCTTATATTTTACTATCGCGGCGCAGCTGCTGCTGCTGTTTTTGCTTAACAGCGAGGTTACTGTTTAAATATAAAATATATTTTGACAGTTCAAAGCAGCCGTACATAGTGAAACAAATAAATTGGTTACTGCAGAAACGAACTAAGTAGTCGAATAAAAAGATATTAAATGTTATCTTTTATTTGCCTCGTTCAAAGCCAAAATACAATTAATTCTGTATTATATCTAAAAAAACACTGTTAATTTTATTACATTTGTAGGTTTTTGCTTACTTTTCTTACATTTCAACACATAAAATCTGGGTACTCAATCTATTTATACGGCTACAAGTAAACTATGCATCCCTATGGCTGAACGAGCAAACCTTATTGCACCTAGGCTGTGGGGTATATTCGTTACTTGCTTAGCAACTGGGTACGTTCCGAGAGTCTGGAGAGAGGCGAAAGTTGTCTTTCTTCCAAAGCTCGGAAAAAATGATTATGCGGAGGCGAAGTTGTTCAGACCGATCAGACGTCTTTCCTCTTGAAAACGATGGAAAGAGTGATGGTTGACTGTCTTGAGAACACTTCGCTGATGCATAATCCTCTGAGAAGATGCCAACATGCGTATAGAGCAGGTAGGTCTACGGAGAGTGCTCTTCACGTACTAGTAAGAGTTGCTGAACAGTAGCTGTTTTCAGGAGGTATTGCGATGGTCACATTTATGGACATCGAGGGTGCTTTCGACAAAATATGCTTTGGAAGGCAGAGAGCGATGTAAGCCAAATGATAGTAAATTGGGTAGACAATATGCTCAAGCGCAGGGCGGTCAACATGCAGAATGGTAGAGTCAAGACTAGAGGTAGAGGATGTCCAGCGGGCGGGGTATTCGCCATTCCTATGGAACATAACTGTGGACTCAGTACTGGTTAGACTGAATGAATCGAGCATACACACGATAGGGTATGCAGATTAAATTGCGTTGGTGCTCTTTGTTAAGTTCATTGATACCATCTCAGACATCATGAAGGGAGCACTCCGAATGGTGGGGGAGTGGTGTCGAGAACAAGGCCTTACCGTAAACGCAGGAAATTCAGACAATATTCTCTTTACTAGAAAGAGGGCAGGTTTGAGGAGAGAACCACTCAGACTTTTTGGAGCTGAATCAACATGTCCACAAAATTTAAATATGTAGGAGTAACCCTTGATAGCAAACTGAACTGGAACGAGCATGTAGAAGATAGGATTCAAAGAGCCAAGAGGGTTCTGTTTCAGTGTAGACGCGTTTGTTGTCTCAAATGGGGGCTAAGCCCTGAGTCTATGAAATGGGTCTACACTATGATGGTTAGACCTGTCATCACGTATGCTTCGGTGATTTGGTGTCTCCAACAGCTGGAGTCCAACAGCTGGCGTGTGTTGGAATAACAGGTGCAATACGCACCACTCCAACAAGCGCAATGAAGGTTCTTCTAGGTATGCTGCCTTTGGATTTAAAAAGAAAGAAAACGGCGGCGCTAACAGCCCTCAGGATGTTGCGAAATGCTACGTGGTATGAATCAACGGCCCTACATGGTCATATGCGCATTCTTGATATTGTACATAGAGATGTCAGGGAGACAGGTATGCCTATGGATGGAAGGCAGAGAGAAAGGATAACAAAAAATTGTATATAAAAAAAAATCTCAATAGACTCTCACTTTCACTAATACACTCACACCTTGACATCACTGGCAGTCCACTCGCAACAACTTTTACTGAGGCAGTGATTTTTGACAACCCCAGCCAGTCCGAAATCCAATCCAGCCAGTTGTTGATACCAATTAAAAAAAGTATCAGACGTCGAAACATAACATGTTGCTGAAACATATTGCAACTGTATAACGGTAACGACGGTGAATGGGACAGCAGGATATGCAGCCAGAAAGGAGACGGAAATAGATGGAAGTGACTTCGTATTTGTATTTGCTTAAAAATTGTTTTGTATTCTGTATTTAAATTACACTCAAGCGGGTGCAAAAAAAAAACTGTCATAAATATGAGTAGTCTTCTTAAAAACTGTATTATACCGCTTTGTCCTGTGTCGTAACAACAAGTCAGTAATTTGCTGTGTTAAAATCAACTTAATTTAAACATATATATTGAAATTATACTTTACAGATAATAAACGCAACCAAATAGAAATACTAGCCGTTGGAGTTTATTTATTTAGAACACAGGTCAACAGGCATAACAACAAAAACAGTGTTGCACCTTCTCCCTAAAACATTCGAACTTTAAATATGCACTTTCTTTCATGTCTTGTTGTGAAATATATGCTATTATTTTGATTTCCCTTATTTGACACATAAAATATCATATGAATAAGTTGCATTTTATTTTGAAAAATTGTATTGATATTAAAATGTGTACAACATAATTAGTTCCCATTTAAGTTTGATGCTGTGTTGGCATATAAAACATCACTGAATAATGGAATAATAAAGTGGTCGAACCTTTGCCTTTGAAGACATTTTCCAAATCAATATTTACTATCATGTGTGGCCGCAGCGTAATAGCACGGCACCCTGAACAACGTAATACGGCTCTCATTTGTAGTTCGAGGCTGAATTATGTTCCAAATTAAGTAATTCGCCACATAAAATTTGACAAGCAATTACCTCATTTGAAAGTAATTCAGTTTGAATTAACATCCGAATTAAGTAGAATCGGTTCATCTCTAATTTTTATCGAAAATTAGTCGAAAACCACAAGCAAAACATAAGAAGAAATAAAAACAAAACAAAACAAATAGTCAAATTCTCAAAGGCAGCAGACAAAGTGAGTATCATTGCTTAAAAAAATATATAATATAATAAACAAATATTTATTTGCACATTTTTTCCCATTTTCGTTCTCCACAACAAATCAAATAAAATTAAAATAAAATACACAAAGAACAGCTGTCAAACTGAATTACGATTGCTCCGTGAGAACAGGGTAATTCACATTCGTAATTCATAGGCCGAATTACTTAATTCAGACTGCCGTGAGAACATGCTATAATATGTTGATTATTTCGAAATATTTTCGAAGAAAATACATATTCTTTACCCCCTAGCCACACGTGCCAGTTCGAAGACAGTAACAAAACTCAATACACTCTCGCAAAACTCAATACACTCTCACTTTTCACTAATACACTCACACCTTGACATCACTGGCAGTCCACTGGCAACAACTTTTACTGAGCCAGTGAATTTTGGCAACCACAGCCAGTGCGAAATCGAAGTAAGTAAACAGTGTTGTATTTTCTCCCTCACATATTCGAACCTTATATATGAACTCTTCTTTCATGTCTTGTCGTGAAATATATGCAATTATTTTAATTTCCCTTATTTCACACATAAAATATCATATGAATAAGTTGCATTTCATTTTGAAAAATATTGATAAACACATTTTACAACATAATTAGTTCCCCATTTTTATCCCGTTTAAGTTTGTTGCTGTGTTGGCATATAAAGCATCACTGAATAAAAGCAAACGGAATAAAAAAGTGGTCGAACCTTTGGCTTTGACGACATTTTGCGAATGAATATTTACTATCACGTGTGGCCACAGCGGAATATGTTGATTATTTCGGAATATTTTCGAAGTAAATACATATTCTTTATTATGCCGCGTTTTCATGTGATCTTCTATTATCTTCTAGTATATAGAAGAAATAGAAATAGCATGTGAGCCCTACTTTATGGCATTGATGAATGTGAGTCTGAAACATGTATACCTTTTTCATTTTTATTGCATGTGATATCCCCTGTGATGCTAGGAGATCGAAAAAGTTCAACTTCTTGAACTTTTGCTATAAAAGTTGATCACATGCTATAAATATGACATTAATTTTTATAGTTGTAGTTTTTGTGCTGTCAAGCTGTCAATTTTACTTGCGCCAATATTAATTGTTTTGAAATAGTACAGAATTACGAATACAAATTGGAAAATAAAGAAAATGAAATCAGGGCAAGGGATATGATTTAAAATAAATAAACATTCTTGGTTTTTTTAACCATCGCAATGTAGAGTTGGCCAGAGAGTTCCTAAGCGCATTTATGGAAAGCATCAGTGATTTTTTATCTTTAATTTGGTGCTTGGTAGATTCACCAAGACTTTTCTTAAAACTTTTTTTTTATATTTTTTTTCGTGTGTATTTCACTGATGCTGCTGCAGTTGTGGCACACGAATTGGATTACCTGTAACACCTGATGCTGTCTGCACAATAATAATTATATAAAACAATTTAGGGTACGTAGACAAGAAGTTACTTCAATAAGCACGTCTTGCAATCAGTAAACTTGCAGAAATTGATTTGTTTACATATTTTGCAAATGTCAAATTTTTATAGGAAAAAGTACATATATGCATCTCGCTCTTTATAGCATGTGTTTTGTGATATGGGATAAGATAAGATACTGAAAGATCACATGGAAACGCGGCATTAGCATGCCAGTACTATCACGTGTGGCTGCAGCGTTATTGGCATGCCAAAACTATCACGGCTGACTGCATCGGCTACCTTGTTTCTTGTATCATAGGTAGTCGTTTTTTCCACATCACTAGCGAAACGCATTTGAACTTCTAATAATCGCTACAGGTTTTGTTTAATGTGTGATTTTGATTAAATCACTTAATTAATAAAAGCCTTTCAGACTTGAAAGTTATTATATATTAAATATATATAACCGATAATGTCTTTTGAAACAATTCCCAAAGATTTACGAGGATTGCGAGCGTGTTTAGTTTGCTCTTTAGTCAAAGTAAGCTGTTTGTTTTTGTTTTCGCACTTTCATTGATTTTAATTTTTTTTTTAATTGATAACATTTAGACTTTTGATCAGTTCGAATACGATGGATGCGACAATTGTGATGAGTTTCTACGCATGAAGGGAAACAAGGATAACGTTTATGACCACACAAGTAACAATTTTGACGGAATAATAGCACTGATGAGCCCAGAAGACAGCTGGGTAGCCAAGTGGCAAAGAATTGGTAAGCATCATTAGAATAAATAAATTTTTTAAATCGAGGTTAGCAGGTTAGCAACTGAATTTTACTGATGCTTACAAAGTAGAATGAAAGCAATCTTGCAAAAACAAAAGAAAAAAAAGGAAAACTATTTCTCAATGGCGTGTAGCTTATGGCGGATGGTTTCATCAGCTAGGATTTTAAAGCTAAACTTTTTTAATATGTCTCAGTTGAAGCTTCAACTTTAACTTTCAACTTTTGCTTTATTTTTCTTACAACTTAGAATAAGAAAGTAAAGATACAATGCTTAGAAGTCTTAATCCTTTGGAATATTATACTTGCCTTATATTATGAAATAACCACAAAACTTTAAGACAAAAGAAAGACTACTGCAAATATTGAAATATTTTATAAATACATACAATGGAAAAAAACAATAGCACAAAACTAGAGTCCGGACTTGTCAATTTGTCGAATTCTATTAGAATTTGGTTTTCAAAAGATCATGCTAAACTAAAAAACAACGTGGAATGTGTGATCGTAAGGTGTGATGTTCCTCTACGTGTCAACTGTATTTATCGACAGTTTTTGTGTTGACAATGTCGACAATGTCGACAATTTGTAGTCAATGTCGGCAATAATGTACGTAATGTAGACAATGGCAGTACTCCAGTCGACTTTAGCAGCATTGCTGGTTAAAAATACCTGCTTCCTCCGCCCAGATTCAGAGAATTTTCCGGTTGAAGGTTTAAAGGTCAAAAAAGTTTGCATATCTGTTATGCTTTAAGATTAAAGATAAAAGATTAAAGATGTTCCAATAGAATACGAAAATTTTTATATATCATATATACCGTATATTATACTACCCGATTGAATTAATTTTTTTGTTCGGCCTTCAGAGCCTGTAGAGCTGAATAATAACATAAGAATATCATTCAATTAATACACAATTGATTCATAAATAAGATTCTTTCATTACATTCCATTTTCAATAATTGATTAATCATTTAAATTATTCATTTTCGTTATTCCGAATAATGAATAAATTTTTTTATTCATATGAATGCTATTCACAAAGAATGCAATTCAAAAAGAATTTCAGAATTTTCAATTATTCTTTTTTTGTTCATTATTAATTTTTTATTCATTATTTATTTGCTATCCATAGTTAATTTTTTATTAATTATCATTTTTATTATTAATTTTTTATTTATTATTCATTTGTTATTCATTGTTAATCTTTCATTCATTATTAATTTTTTATTCATTATTCATTTGTAATTCATTAATCATTTTTTATTCATGGCTTAGGTTCGGGCTATGCTCTTTTTTAGTTTGACGATATTGACAATTAACTTTTTGCTTTGATCATATTACTACTAGGCCTGTGCGAGTTGCTTCGAGATTTTCGATAGAGTAATTGGGTTTTTCGAATAACTCTAAATTCGAGTAACTCGAGGAATTACCGAGTAGTTCGAGGAATTATCGAGTAACTCCAGTTTTTTTTTTTTTGCATGTTCACTCTTAATAATACATGTATAATTTTTCTTCCTACAAATTTTTTAACTAATGTTGCACGCATGTTCAAAAAAACGCTGAAGCAGAAACCGGTTGAACTATTATTAACTAGTGCTCAGGAGTTCATTCGATAACCTAGCGATCAATGCGGCCGACTTACTATCGTGGGCAAATTTTTTTCTTTGCTCTCATAATTAAAAAAAATTTTCATCCATTTCTCCTTTTTTATGACTTAGAGATGGCTTAATGAATTTAGAGAAATTCTTGAAGTATTTAATCGTTTTATCTGCTTGCATTGTGTCTAAAATGAAAGAAAATTGGAATTTTAAAATTAGCATTATCATCGTGGAATTCATCGCACGGTAAGAAATCCTGGAATAAATCTTAAAACAAGAAAAGATTTTTTATGCAATATTGACTTATTTTTTTTTTTTACTATTTTGCGGCGAAAAATGTTGCTGTCAGAAATGGATGTTTAAGCAAGTTAACAAAATTGTGGAAATAATTGTAACTCTGCCTTCATCTTCCAATGAATTCCAAAAAAAAAATTGGTTTCAAAATATTATTGGAGCGTAATACCTTACTTGTTTAGTGCTATTAAGGGGTTACTCCTACTCAGAGGATAAAGCTTTTCAAGATTTTTTCTTCCAGAAGAAGCTTTTCTTGATCTTAAAAATGGATGATGAATGCAAATATTTGTGTTAAATTTTTTCAAAAATTCCGCGAACATTTTTAAAAATACGAAAATTGCCATTTTGAATTCACAATATTTTTTATTTTTTATTAATTTTATTTACAATAGCGCTAATTACAGAATTGTATCTAAATAGAATTTATTGAATACAAACAATTATACCAAAGCAGTATCCAGCTGAAAATGGCTTGAATTATGACTTGTTTTAATAGTGAAAAACTTAGCGACTTTTACTGCTCGTCAGTAAAAATTGAGGAAACTTAGATAATCAATTTTTTTCTCTTAAAACTAGCCCCTTTATTTTGTATCACGAATAAGTACACCAACGGTAAGCAAGAAACGAGAAGCAATAGATTTTTGTATGGAATAAGGTAGTGCTACTCTTGCCTTGCTGATCGTTGGCGTGCTTATTCGTGGTACAAAATGAAGGAGTTCATTTATATTTGAAAAAAAAAAGTACAACGTAAAAATATTTAATTCAGCAATGAAACCACAGTGAGTTGTGTGCTCAACAAATTGGGATTGAACTCGATCTATTCTGGCTGCTCTGAAGTTACCATGTGCATTCCGTTATGTGAATGTCGGCTTAGCATGTACCAACACTGGTGCTCGAGTATTTTGTGCAATGATTGATGCTATCGATGGTGGTTTGAATATTCCACACTCAGTCAAGAGTTTCCCTATATACACACTCTTAAGGAAGAATATGAAGAAGTCTTAAAACTCCGTGCTTGTGAATATAATATATATATATATAAAAGGCTCATCAACAAATTCGTTAAGAAACTTACTCGTTAACTTCATCTAACATTGCCAGTAATGATAATGGGCCCAATCGCGGTACTGTCGGATTTTACGCTCGACGGAAATCATGGTTTCCGACGTAAAGGAAAATGTAATCGAGATATCCGACGGAATTTCTCATTTATATAGATATTTATGTCAGAATTTCGAAGAAATAAAAATGTAATAAGGGCTGCAGTTTCTTAAACATAGTAGAAGGGAATTTTTGAAAATTTAATTAAATGGTATTTCCACGTTATATTTTTTATATATTTTCACGTTAAATTTATAAAAAAAAATTCTACATGCGAAATGGCCAAAAAGAACAAAACAGGTGCCTTGCTGAACTGGAACGCTATTCACGGCGATTGTTAAAAATGCTTGAGAAAAATATAGAAGAGAAAAATGCTATAACCTTGAAGTTGAAGCACCCAACCTTCAAACGTTCGGGTTTGATAAAAAACTTTTAGAAGCCAAGCTGGAGCTATTTAAGTAGCAATGTGCATTATTAAATTTGTTTCTTTCATTAATTTTTAATTTACTCAATATGTCTATTTCATTCCTTTTTTATTAGCCTTCTGTTGTTATTTGTTCAAAAAACATTCAATTTCTTTGAAACTTTTTCAATCTCACTACAAAAATTTTTGTGAATAAATTTGATAGATAAAATTCTATCCGTCGGTTACCTCGATTGCACTTTTTTCGACGGAAGAGTTCGTATTTCCAACGGATACCTCGATTGCTTTGCGATTGCTCAGCGGAAATCGGAAAAATCCTTCCGACGAGTTCCCGTCGGCTATCGTGATTGGGTCCAATGATAGGTATGTTTCCGTACTCACTTCAAGTAACTTGAAGTTACTCGAAAGCGTTTCTTTACATATTTTTCCAACACGAGAGAAGAACAATCTAAATTTCACTCCCTATTATTATCTATTAATCAATTAAGAATATATAAAGCAGAGTTGCCATGATTCAAAGCCAGTGCAATGTCGAGCATATTATGGCTAGTATATAATTTCAATGCAATATGCTTTAAAACCTTTTTTGTGGCAAATAAACTGAAACTTTAACTAACTTGCCAGACTTTAACTAACTTACTTAAGATACACTCCGATACGCGTGGAACAGATTTTTCAAATATTTGAAAGAGACAAACCACCGCCCGACATCTGTAGGTTCACTAACAGCTCAGGTTGTTTGAAGAAATAAATTGGACCAGTGGAGACCAATGCTACCGTCTGTCACAAAAAAAAAGGAATCCGCAATGGACCTATAGACCCTGCGGAAGCTCCGTGAACGGTGGGCGACTCTACTTACCTAATCTGCTTATAATTGCATTTTAAAATATCTCGTAATAAATATAATCATTTTATTTGCTTCCATCAAATATTTAAATCATAATCCACCCATCTTATCTTTGCAGGGCGCTTTACTCGAGGAATCTACGCTATTTCAGTTTCTGGTAACCTACCACAGGCTACCATAAGAGAGATGAAGAATCGTGGCATCCCATATCGCCCCAGAGATACAAGTCAACGGTAAAAATAAAGTTTGTTTAACAAATATGCTTTGTATTGAATACAGAAAATGCACTTGATCTA
Organism: Coremacera marginata; assembly: GCA_914767935.1. Taxonomy (NCBI): domain Eukaryota; kingdom Metazoa; phylum Arthropoda; class Insecta; order Diptera; family Sciomyzidae; genus Coremacera; species Coremacera marginata. Next base: position 132,865,598 of record OU612044.1, read on the forward strand.
TGTGATATAAAACTTTATTAAATACAAAAACAACTCAAATACATATTCGGAAATAAACAGTTAAATGCAAAGCAAATCATATGAACATTTATTATGTTAATTCTGTAATGGTTTCACTCGCAAGCCATCACCCCCAGCAGTGGTGGCATGAACACCGAAACCGGCTGCTTCCAGTTCCTCCTTTAGTTTGCCATAAACAGGATTTCCCTCATAATTCTCTGGCAGTAGGACAATCGCATAACCACCCGCACCAGCTCCCGTGAGCTTACTGAAGAATCCACGTTTAAAAGCAATGGCAAATATTTGCTCCAATTTGGGATGCGTAACGCCAACGGCCTTCAACAAATCGTTATTTATCTGAAATAAGCGTTCCAATTTTTCAAATTTTTCGCTATCATCTTGGCTATTTCCGAAGCTCTCATATAGCGGTATAGCTTCCTTCACTAGTTCCTCGCAAGTATTCCAAATAGAATCGATGAGCTTCGGGAATGTCTCGCCAAGGTGACGCACGTTGCCTACAATATCCGCAGTGCTACGATTAACGCGACTGTCGACGAGTAGTATATTAAGAGGTTTTTGTATGGTAATCGGAGTGAAACCTTGACCTTTGCGGAAGCTTAACATGCCACCATGGGTGCATACGGTATTGTCCACACCCGATGGATTACCATGCATGACACGCTCAGACTCATAGGCCCATTGTGAGATAAGTTCCTGATGCTCTGGCATTAAATACGTTTCCAAGTCGAAATGTCCAGCCAGTATAAGAAACGCAGTGGCCAGTGCAGCTCCATACGAGGCTGAAGAACCTAAGCCGGCACCAATGGTAAGATCCGAGTCGATATACACTTGAAAGCCTTGCTGTAAATTCATATAAGGCTGAGGGGAAGAGAGCAGAGCGCCGGACAGCAAATAATAGATGGCAAGAAAGGCGCGCTGTGTGTGTTGCTGTTGAGGAGAAGTGCTGACAACATGATCCAACTGCTCTGCTACCTGCTGGCGCACTTCCTCCAATAACTTGGCAGTGCAATCGAGTTTTTCTCCTGGGAACTTAAGTCTAAACTTTGCCAGAAAGTCGTTGAACTCCGAAAGTTGTACTTCGAGCGTGCAGTTAAGCGTCTCCAGTTGAAAAGTGGCTAGTTTCGTTTCAGGCTGTTCGCGGAAGTTTAACTTGGTGGCAAGGCCAACAACTGCAGCGATCGCTGGCCTCTTATATACTACAGCATGCTCACCGTGAAGTATGACTTTGCCTGGAGCTGTTATTTGAAAATTAGGCATATTTATATATAGCAAATAAAAAAATCAAACTTGTTCACGCCTTGAATTGTTTAAACTAAGAATGTTTATGCGGTTTGATTGCAATTTATTATTATTAATAAGTTATTAAAACTTGACGGAATTGTTTTCCTTTCACTTTCGTTGCTATGAATACTGTTTGCTTGCTTGTCTGCCTGCTTGCTTACTGCTGACTGGCTTGCGCTTTCTCCCACTGTTCGGGCGTATATGTTTTCTGCGAGAAAGCGTGTATCTCCTTGAGCTCTGTCGCCAGTGCTGTGTTTACTAAGCGATGCTTTTGCAGCAATGATTTTCCTACAAATACTTCAGCTACCACGGTGACTTGAAACTTCGCCCCGCAACCGTCTGATTCATCAACTGCTTTCACGTAGCTTGCTCCGAGTTGCTCTGTTAGCTTGTCTTCCAATTGCTTGGTTGTGTATGAGCTCATAGTTTGTTCGCACCTTGGCTTGTTTCTCTTTGGAATCTCTTTCGTCCACAGCGACGATGTGATGACGTTGGTTTTCGGCTTTATATAGAAGTTGGAAGTCTATGCAAATGAAGTGATTTTTTTAAGGTGCCACAAAGGTAACCTTTCCAGTTTTTTTATATCAATCTTACTTTGCTTTTTCTTTCTTTTATTTTTTAATATCAAGCTGTTTGAATATCTCACGCTCCTCTTCATATATTTTGACATTCGCGCTTCGAGACTCGATTTAAGGTAAGACTACATAAAATTTAAATTGCGACGAGTTTCAATTGTAACATAGGGAAATGGTTTTTCAGAATGTTGCTATTCCGGCACATACGCCGATATCATAAACTCTATGAAAAGCTAGTGAAGGACGAGGTTAAGAAATGCCTTTACAGAGATGAAACATTCGATGTAAGCCCTACATCTTACATCACAATTTATTCAGATATATTCGTAAAAGTACACTCAATCGACATGATAAGGATTCCTAAACTAAATAAGATGCAAGCACAACTTTTTGGAACTAACTGCAAAAAACCTACTGCCAATGTTACTGTCAAAGTCGAGGGAAAGGACAAGAATAAGGTGGAAATTGTGTGCAAAAAACTAGATGAAAACAGTGACTGGCACCTCGAGGTGGCAGTGCCAAATATGTCTGATGTTAATATATCGGCTAGCGGCTCAGCGAGCGTACAAAATCTTTTTAATTCGGAGTTAAGAGTTACAGCAAACAATAATATACATACGAGGAATATAAATAGTGATCTACTGGAACTAATCAGCGCCGAGGGAGATATTGATTGTTTTGGCTTGTTTGTGGCAATGAAGACAGTAGTGCAGACTGGAAGTTGTGGCGTAAGTAGTTGTTCAATAAAAAACAAAAATGTATGAAAAGCAAAATATCTTCATTCGTAAGCAACTTTTTGTAAATTATCAGGCATGTGTTGCATTTCGTGCAAATTCATAAAAATTAAAAAATTTATAAAACAATTAACCGAATTAAGAAATGGCGTAATATCGTAAAAACTTATATCTGTTACTTGTCAAAACGGAGGATTTGACATGGTCATAAAAAGTGAAGTATAACGTGGATTACAGCACAAGGTATTTCGATTTAACTTTCGATCTCATACTAAATTGAAATGCAGCACATGGCTGTTCTGTTCAAAAGAGAACAATAGATTCTCTTTGTACCAAAATCCCTAAAAGGGGATTGACAAAGACTCTCAAGCGGAAATATTTAAAAAAAAAAATGAACCAAGAATTTTCCAATTTGGGCCGATTGGTCCAAGGTTTTGTACATTTGAATTCGGAAAGTAATTTTGTTTTTGTATAAACATGCATGCAAAAAATCGATCCAAGGGATTTTTGAACTCCTGAACGTTTTACAGTCAAAAAAATTTTGTAGAGACCGGAACAAATAATAATCGGAAGGTGCTAGGTCTGGAGAGTATGGTATATGTGGCAGTATATCTTATCCAAGCTCGAAAAGCTTTTGCCGAATGGTCAAACTTGTATGGTGGTTTCGCATTATCCTATTGGAACATTATACCTTTCCTTTTGACAAATTCTGGCTTTTTTTCTTTAAGAGAATCATTCAATTTGTCCAACTGATGACATTACACTTTAGAACTGATAGTTGTGATGCTCGGTAGAAGCTCAAAACAAACATATACCAAACAGACACCATTACCTTATGTTGATGAATATTGCTTTCGAAGTGCTTTGAGTCGGGATCTTTGAGAAACAAATCACTAACGTCAATGCGACGGCACAAATTTTTTTCCGTAAGAATATAAGGAACCATATGACGAGCTTTGAGATTAAACCTAGCTGTTTCATATGATCATGAACTGCCAAATATGATAAATTCAACATTTCAGCGATCTCACGAGTTGTAATTCTCCGGCTTGCATCATTTGCCATTATTATTAACTTTAGGCCATCAGTAATAGTTTTCAATTGGCTATTTTAAAGTAATTAAAAAAAAAAATTTAAATATAACTAATTTAACAAGTAGTTGAAAATATATGCAGACGAAAGTCAATTGACTTATTTAGCGGACATCACCATACAAAATAAGTTAGTTCGTTCTATGGAAAAAAGTCAGAATTTCAACTAGTTGTGGTTGACAAAAAACTACTTTATCAACTACTTTTAAATTAGTTGAATTTCCTACAGGGAAGCTCACAGATATTTCAAGACAACAATGCGTTTTAATTTATATATTAAAATGTGACTTTTGGGACACCCTTTTATTATATAGATTATTATATAATTTTATTTAGGTGGCCCATCATAGCAATTGGTTTCAATGATTTCAAACTTTTAATATTTAGTGGGGGAGAGATATTTTCCCTTTATTTATTATAATTTTAATATTATTTCTTTTCAAAATTTTAATTAAATAATTTTATATATTTTGAAAAAATTTAAGAATGTCTTCATACAAAAGGTTCAGGGTATTGATGTTGAATGTAAAACCAATCAAGGAAATATTTTAGTCGAATCATCTTATGGATTAAAAACTAAATTCAGCACGCAGACTGGTAAAATAGATTTGCGAAATTTCCACAAGAAAGCACAAGTTTTTATTCATAAGACTGGTGATTTGATTATAAGTAAGTGGTACTTTCACCTCTGATAATTAAAAAAATAAAAAAAAATAATAATTTTCCTTTATCAGCTGCATTTAATGGAGTTATAAATGTAACCAGCCACGGTGGCAAAATTATACTAGACCTTATTCAAGTAAAAGAAGAAAACATTATTAATGCCAACGCAACAGAGAAAGCTATTATTTTCATATCTGATACGGTTGAACATACTGCCAACATCAAGGTTACAGGATCTTTTGTTACACTTGAGCCTGAGCTTGAACATTTGTGTAAAAGTCTAAATGAAGATAAAACTGTCTTTGAAATATCCACAGTGAAGAACTTTAAAAATACATTTATTTTCAATGCAGAGGCTGCGGAGATAAGTTTGAGAAAAACTTCCTGGTTTGAAAGTATGCGGTTAGCTTTCAGTTTGGCTAAAGAGTAATTTCCCGTCTGTTTAATACTTAGCTTGAAAGCAATTTAGTTTAAGTATTTTTTGAAATAAAAAATAACAAATGACAATGATTCTTTATTGATTTGCATTCAGTTTATCAACATACATGATCCGGGATAAGTAATTTTGACAACTTTTCTTAACTAAAAAATGATCTTGAACAAAAGAAAACTAAGCTCAAATAGCGTTCTGGCACAGCTTAAAGTTAAGTTAAACAATACAATTAATTTTGGACACGGAAAGTTAAATTATGCAAAAAAATAACTATTATTTATTATTATTATTACAGTTACAGCATAATATATGCATGTAGCTTGAAACACAAGACTTGAATCTTTACTCTGACTTTCCGTCATTCTTTTACTTTTGCTTAAGCTAGTTCATGTAGGTCATAGTTAGGGCGCGTTCATAATGATGGCTGATTGCCGTGCCAAGCCGAACGAAGAAGGAAAGGTGAGAAAAGTTGCACATACTCAGGCCTATCCTGAGTATTTTTTCGCCCGGAATCGGAAAAGAAAATTTCAGTTTTTAAGATAGCAGGAAAGGCTTCATCTTTTCATTTTTTACACTCATGAATATTGACGGTTGATGAACAAATTTGCATTAAAAAAATCCAAAATATCTTGAGCTTAATCTTAAAAAAATAAAATTGCCTTTTCCGATTCCAAAGAGCTCAAAGTGCGTATAGTGTCAGCCGAGAAGGCAGCTTTAAGCGGCTGGCTGGCACTACACGCACTTTGGGGTTATTTTATATGATTGCATGTGCAACGTTTTTCAGCATGTCTTCTCGATTTTGCTCTATTGCAATACTAGATCTTGCAATACTAGATACTACTGTATCTCGAATAATATGGACGATAGGGTACTGAAAGTTAGTGTAGGGGTAGGCTCAATTATTACAAATTATCGTCAAGAAAATGGGCGTTATTTGACAAATGGGCGTGGAAATATTAGAAAAAGAGTATATCTCGAATAATATTGATACTATGGTACTGCAATATGGTATAGGGGTAGGCATTATTAGTAAAAATTACGGTGGAGAAAGTGGGCGGATTTCGAATACTGGGCGTGGAAATATTAGAAAAACAGTGTATCTCGAATAATATTGACACTAGGGAACTGCAATTTATTGTAGTACAGGGGTAGGCAGAATTATTAAAAATGATGGTCAATAAAGTAGGCGTTATTCGATAAATGGGCGTGGCAATAGTAGATAAACATTATCGCAGTTAATATTGACGCTGGGGTACTAAAATAAAGTACAGGGGTAAGTGGCCCACAAGAAAGTGGGCGCTTATTTAACAAAGGGGCGTGACAATATTATAAAAACACTATTTCTCGAATAATATTCACACTAGGGTAATAAAACTCGTTACAAGAATGGGTATAATATTTTCAAAACATGTGACATCTAATTTAAATTTAAGAGGAAGATATTTGAAATACCCAACAAACTTTCAGAATTTAATAGAACAAATTTTTTCGGAACAATTGTATTTATGTTCCGACACTTTTTTCGAAAATTTATGATACTCTCTAAAAAGGAAGTAATAAAAATTTAAAAAAAACAACCGACTACAAAATCACTACAAAGTAAAAAATAATTTTAAAAATACTTTTCCTTTTAATTTCTTGTTCATATTTGATAATTTATTTAAACATATTATTATATATGAAATCTTATTATCTTAATTTTTTTCTTGTTTGTTTTATTATCATAAATATATTAGTTTCTCGATGAATAGAAATGCTTTTAAGTTGGCGCTTCTGATTAAAAGTCTGATTATATTAGCGCCGACCTTAAAAGCATTTGTATTCCAAAAAATTCGATCACAATGATAGCCTTGTAAGAAAAAAAGTTAGGTATTTTGGAACTTGTTCGTGCGGCAACGGGTTTCATGCCTAAACAATAAATACAATTCGTAGAATGGTACGAAATAATTCGTGAGACAAAGAAATTCAGTGGTCCTATACTCAGGAAAAAATTGTTATTTTTTTCAAAAAAATTATTAAAATTTTGGTTAAAATAGCTTTAAAAGTACGTAATTGTTAATTTTTTGAAATGAATTTTTCTCATTTATGTCAAACAGCAAAATAAAAATGCCAAAAACATCACAAACGGATGTACTATGTCAAAATCTATGTCAATTTAACGGTTAAAAAAGAACTCAAATCTGGAGATCTGGGTGGCCAGTCAATGTCACCATTTAAATCACACGTCCAAGGAATTCTCGTATCAGAAACTGCATTGTTCGATTTGCAATACGACATGGCGCTCCGTCTTGTTGAAATCAGTAACTGTCCAGACCTTTTTCACACATTTATGAACAGACATAATAAGCCAACATCCACCGATATCGATTCCCATCGACTGTTTCGTCTTCTCTGAAGAAAAATGGCACAACCATGGATTTGGCGCAAACGCCGGCCCAAACAGTCACTTTTTGGTCATGCATTGATGTTCTCGTGTGGATTCTCCGTTCCCCAAAAGTGTCAATTTTGTTTGTTGATCGCATTGTCGGTGATGGGCCTCGTCAGTCATCAAAAGTTGCTTCCAAAAATCAGGTTGTGTCAACCATTCGAGAGACTATTTCGTCGTATTTCAAGCGATGTGGACGGTCTGCCGGCAATATTTTTTGAATCAATTGCACTTTATACGGAAACAAATGCAAATCATTCTTCTAAATGCGTCGTAAAGTAGTTCCACTGACACTAAAATGTAGAGCGCGGTAATGATACGACACATGTTTCATGGGTAATCGGCAACACTCTTACTGCTTCAATCGCATGCCGTAAGAATAAGTATTCACTCCAATGACTTTTGCAGGAGTTGCTGGGATGTATCGCATCTCCTTTTGTCATGCCCCGCTCTCTCCCGCGTAAGACAGAAGCACTTAGGAGACTCCTTTTTCAATAATCTTAGGGATCTTGTAGAAGTAGACGTTAAGCACCTGCGGTTGTTTATTGATTGTACATGACCCAATAACCTGGTCTAAATGGGCTGATCTAGGGACATGAGAGTTTATTGTGCTTATTCCCTATGGCTAATTTGGGCATTTTCTTAGAAATCATTGTGGATTAAGTTTCTGCATACGCTTAAACGAAAAAAAAAATTGATCGGTCCAAATGAGATCTTTCGACAAGTTAACATCAAAAACGCTTCAGCTGTTAACAAATGCGGCTGTTAATGTCATGCAGCTTAAAGGAGCAGTTAACATATAATTGCATCTACTAACTGGTATATACATTAAATTGCTAGCCTTTCTACTGCTACGTTAAGAGCTAAAATTTATGATCAAAACACTGGTTTTGAGTTGGTATAAAACAGTGATGTTCACGTAGTCCCAAGCAGGTGAGACTCGATGGCGTCATTTGAGAGTCGAAACACGTACACGATCACCATGATACAATTATAAGGTAAGCTCACATTAAAGGGATATGCCTGGTTGGAAGGCTGTTTTTGGACCCTCTTTGAAATAGTCTCATTTAAAAACGCAAAGAGTTATTTAAATTCTGTTTTTTTACTGTATTTTTATTGTTAAAATAAATAAAAAAATTTTTTTCTTTGTCCAAGGGCTGTTCAAAACGTTGTCGGCCTTCAAAGTTGGGCGTCGAAAAAAAGGTATGCTGCTTGCGGCCCGGATAACTCGACTTCGGATCATCTGAAATGGAAAAAGTAAACGGCGTTTGATTCAGGACAGATGTAATTCTGATCCCTACCTCAATTATAATTTTTCGATTATTTTTTACAAAATGGCGGTCATTGAAAAATGAAAAACCGATTTTGGGTCTTTTTTTTGGGTGTAGTTTAGTGTAAAAAAAATAGTAAAAAATTGTTTAAAATTGTGATTGAGGTAGGGACCAGAAAATCAAAATCGATTGAGTAGAACCTGAGAAAAGTGACGAAGTTCAAAAACGTGATTTTGAAAAAACTCAAAAAAAATTTTAGGCAATAAAACTTTTTTTTTTGTGAAATACTTACATATATCAATATGCAATGCCATCCCCATAAAGAAGTCCTTCCTCTTCTTCAAAAAATGAGGACTCAGTGGCTCTTTGTGCTGTTCGGGCAGTTCTACCTTCTTTTAATGCGGACAGAGCTCTGGCTTCGGACCTTTTCAAACGTTCTTCGTTCCGAGACATGGTGAAATCATATGTGACGTTGCCCATCGGGATGCCCATTAGGTTCATTATTTGAAGTATTGGCAAAAAACCTTCGTTAAATATGACAGCTGCAATATAATTGGCAATGTCAATAGTGCGTGTCCTCATCTCTTTCGTGTTGATTCCACGAAACTGGCATTTCAAGGGACGAGGTTTTCGATTGCTACCAGTGTTTCTTTTATTTTATTTTTCTATCCATTGTCTTTAGCACAAACAAAAATTTTGATCAAAACTGTATGCGCGCGAAATATGTTTTTTAACGAGCTTGTGTCGAAAAAAAATATATTTATAAATATATTTAAAAATATATATATTAAAGCTGTGCCTGTCACAGGCTGGTGTGCATATCCACAAGTTGATTTAATCGTTGTTGTAGGTACATTAATGAATAAGATGTAATTCGGCTCCGGTTGATATATCTTAGTTATTTCGGTCATCTCGTTCAGTACACATGAAGCTGCTTTGTTATACAGGAGATTTGCGATGCACGACGATTGATTTGTCAGTTCCAGGTACTTCGATTCTTTGCAGAAATATACACCTTCTATTCTTGGGCAAGGCTCGTCGTAATATTGAATATTTTGGTTACTTAGTAAGATGAAGGGCTTTGTGTCTACTTCATATGTGTTGTTAATTGGCAATGGGATAATATGTTAAAAGGAATAATTTGTTTGGGAAAGGATGGGAATTTGCACATTAAATATTATGTTACTATCGTTGTAATACGCTTGTAAGCTAAGAAGTTCGTACGAATGTTCGTCAGATTTTATTTCGATATTTTGATTTGAGTATAAATTTTCAATTTGTTTATTAAGTTGTTCAGCATCCATTGAATCCATGTTACCAGTAATAAATTTTATGGCTGAACCTAATCCATTAATTAGTCCTCTTCTGTTTCTAAATTTGGGTGTTAGTATTGATAGTTGATTTTCTAATTCTTTAAATTTTAATTTAGTGATTTCAACTGAGTTTTGCGTCCTGTAAAATTTGTCAAGTGTAGAGATGGAGTTTGAGATTTTATCCAGATTCTGTCTGTAATGTTTAAGATTGACAATGTTTTCTTTGCGTTTTTCTAAAATAATACGGTAAATTTCAGTGAGAGTAGAATGGAATCGTTCTACGCCTGCATTGCTGCTAGTCTGTTGGAATGAAGTGCAATGTAAGTCTATATTGTATTGGATGCAAAAGTCTTTAAAAATGTTGCTACTAAATTCGCTGCCTTGATCACAAATGATTTTCTTCGGTATGCCATGCAAGCTATTAAAATGTTTTAAGGGTTTCAGGACACTAATGATTGTCCGAGATAGCATATCATACGCTGCTGCAAATCTGGAAAACTTATCTAGTATAGTTAAAATAGATGTCTGGTTGATTGTGTAAAGATCTATGTGAAGTATGTCGAGAGGTTTTTCGGGTGACTCAGGTGTTTTAAATTTTACTATTGGTGGTTGTCGGTCATATTTCAAAAGTTGACATCTTTCACAGTGATTAATAGCTTGCGTTATTCTGTTCTTCATATACGGAAAGTAGTAACTACGTTTTAAGTGTAGGAAGGTTTCATTTATTCCCCGATGATTGTTATTTTTATGATAGTCATTTATTAATTTGTCTTGGTCGTCGGTTTGTTTAACGTCAATTACTTTTTCTGTACATCTAATGAGCTTAAATAATTTATTATTGGCAAAGTATTTAGAGTAAACAGATTGTACAGTTCGGAAAATATCATCATCAGAATAAATTGCTGTTAGTTTGTTTGGGGGTATACATTTTTTAAATATATCTGTAATCTGTTCTTCTGTAAATTCTATTCTTTTAATTGTTCTCCTTTGTCTGTTTTTGAATGGTACTTCTGTTGAAATTGAATTAGTAATTGATTTAATCAAGTGAATCTGTAAATTAAATTCATTTAGCGGTTTTTCTGATATGTATATGCCGTCGTCTAAGTTTTCTTCGGCAGAATGTACTGTTCCGTCTGTTCCCTGTACTGTTGTAGAGGTGTCGTTTACGTTTATTTCTTCACAGTCTTTTGTTTCAGAATTACCTATTTTTATACGGCTCAATGCGTCTGCATTTGTGTTTAATTTTCCCTTTTTGTAAATGATAGTATAATCAAATTCTTCCATCTTAAGTCTCCAACGAACTAATTTAGAGTTGGGCTCTTTTAAGCTCATAAGCCAGGTGAGGGGTCTGTGATCTGTAATGATTTTGAATTGACGACCAAATAGATAAGGACGGAAGTATTTCGTAGCCCACACAATGGCTAATAGTTCCTTTTCTATGGTAGAATAGTTCTCCTCAGTTTTTGTTAGCGTTCGACTGGCGTAACTGATAGGCTTATCGCTTCCTATCGGTCCCTGTGATAATATAGCGCCTATGGCGAAGTTACTCGCATCAGTCGTTAAGTTGAAGGGCTTGTCGAAGTCAGGATACTGCAATATATGGTTATTTGTTAGTATGTTTTTGCATGTTTCAAAAGATTGAATGTATTTGTCTGTAAGCGTAACCTTTTTGTCTTTTCCTAAACATTCAGTCATGGGTCTTAACAATTTTGCAAGGTCTTTAACGAATTTTCTGTAGTAACCTAAGAGTCCAATGAATGACTTAATTTCCTTTTGTGTTCTGGGGATTGGAAATTCCCGAATGGCTTTTATTTTGTCCGGATTTGGTCTAACACCGTCTGTAGTTACTATGTGTCCCAAGAAGACAATTTCCTTGTGCAAAAATTCTGATTTATCCATTTGCACTTTGAGATTCGATGCACGAAGTCTATCGAAAACTTTCTTGAGATTTTCCATATGTTCTTGGAGAGAGGTTGAGAACACAATGATGTCGTCTAAGTACACCAAGCATACTTTTCTTTGTAATTCTCTTAGGACATTGTCCATCACCCTTTGAAAGGTGGCTGGCGCGTTTTTCAATCCGAAGGGCATACGAAGGTATTCGAAGTGTCCTCCTTCTACAGTAAATGCTGATTTTGGAATGTCGTTGGGATGTAGCTATATCTGGTGAAATCCACTTGCGAGATCTAATGTAGTGAAATACATACATTTACCTAATTTGTCTAGTATTTCATTGATGTTTGGTAGAGGATACCTGTCGGAGATTGTTTTTTCGTTGAGTTTCCGATAATCGATGACCAAACGCCATTTTTGTTTGCCGCTGGCGTCCTTTTTCTTGGGAACAACCCAAACGGGTGAACTCCAAGGGAAAAAACTTGGTCGAATGACTCCCTGTTCAAGCATATCCGTTATCTGGTATTTCACTTCCTCTTTGTGGACAAATTGGTAACGATATGATTTGGTATATATGGGTATTTCGTCTGTTGTAATGATTTTGTGCTTAATTTGGTTGGTGAAGCTAAGGTTCTGACCTTCTTTAAAAAAAACATCTCCATAACTTCTACAGATCTTAAAAAGTGCCTTTCTTTCTTCAGGATTTAAATGATTGGTACGGAGTAGTCCTGTTATGTCATTATTGTCTATTTGTTCTTGATTTTGTATGTCGTAGTCTATATTATAGTTATTTATTTCGACAAAATCGGATGATTTGTAAGGTTCCGCTTTAATAGGTTGTTCTATTACAATTGTCTTTGGATTGTCTGAATGATTTTGAATTTCTACATAACAAAACCATTCTTTAGCATTGTAAATTCCTTCTGAAATGTGAAGTTTTGGTTCTATTTCGTGGGATTTAACATAAATATCACCGTTTTTTATATCAGTGGGTACTTTTATTATTACCTTTGAGTTGGGTTGGATTAAGTATTTATCAGAAGTTATGTTCGGTTTGAATTGTAAAGGTATAGTGCAATTATTTGTAATAAGGGTGTTATTTGTTAAGTCTATTTTTGCTCCTATTTCGGTCAAGATGTCTAATCCTAAAAGTCCGTCGAAATATCCGTGGAATTTGAAAATTAGAAATTTCATTGTGCCGTTTTCTTTAAATTCTCTGAATTTTGGTAAAATCACCTGTGTGTTAATTTGGTGTTTGTTAAGTATTGTTGCAATGGTTACTGGCTTACATTGGATATGTTTCTTTTTATTTGTGAATTCTGGGTTAATAAAGGACGACGATGCCCCTGTATCTATTAAGAATCTAAGAGGACGTCCGAAGGGGGATGATATTAAAATATAGGGTAATGTATGACCGTGTTTATTTACTTCTAGGTATCCGATTGCTCTTTCGAGGCGGATACAGGAAAATTTTGACAGTCTTCTATTTCAAAACTGTTGACATTATTATGGTCGTAGTTATAGTCGGTATGGTAGTTATTATAGTCATAGTATTGATCTAGGTTTTGCTGGTAGTTAAATTCTTCTGTTGTATTTTCTAATGGTTTACTATTAGAAGTATTCAAGTTGTGTACCTCTTCAATATGATATCTAGGATTTCCTCCTCTATTATGTGACTGTCTAACTGTACCTGAACTTGTGTCCATGGGTTCTACTGGCGGTTGCCTCTGCGCATTAAAGTTATTTGAATTTTGATTGTTATTATAATTATTGTATGGACTCCTGTGTTGGGAATTTATTTGTGGTCCGTTAAATTGTCTTGCTTGGTAAAATGGTCTCTGTTGATTTAAAGGTGGTCTTTGCTGATTAGAAAATGTTCTTTGTTGGAAAAAGTGTGGTCTTTGTTGGGAAAAGTTTGGTCTATGTTGGAAATAGGGTGGTCTTTGTTGATTGAAAAATTGTTGGGATTGTTGTCTTGGAGAGTGTCTATAGTTTAATGTGTCGGGTAATTGTGTCGGTTGAGTATGTCTGATTGGATTCACTTTATTTTGTCCCGTTCGTATATATGAGATGTTTTGTTCTTTGATGCAGTAATGAAGGGCAATTGTTAGAGATTCTGGTCTCATTGCTCTTATCATAGATCCAAGTGGTTCCTTGAGACCCGCTAGGAAAGCACTTAAGCACATTTCGGCATATAAAGCTTTCTTTGCTTCGATTACGTTTTGATTACTTTCGTGTATTAAAATGTTATTTAATATTGTGGCTTGAATTTCCACAATGCTGCTATAATATTCTTCAACTGTCTTGTTATTTTGTTGTAAAGAGTGAAGGTCCCTTATAAGTGTGGTCTCGGTCCGTTTGTCCGAGTAATGTAGTATTAGATTTTCTTTAATATTGGTCCAATCTAATGGTGTTCCGTACATGTTTAATGACTCATTTGCAGGGCCCTCGATTTTATTACGTATTGCTCTTAACAAGATTAAAGAGTATGGAGTGTCCCTGGCTTCTTGTATATAAAATAAAATTTCCTCAACGTTGTTTATAAAGTCGTGTAATAGTCTAGGATATCCATCATATTTTGGTAAATCCTTGATAACATCTGGAATCCTAAGCGCATTAAATATATTAATTGGAGCAACATGGTTGGATGTTGAACCACTAGGTGTCGGATTGTAGCGAGACATTTTTTGTTCAAGATTAGGAATACTACAACTAAAAATTAAATTTTGTTCAAATTCTAATTCACTATTTTCTGGAATCGAGCCCAGACTATGTGCTCTTCTTGGCTTACTTGAGTATGGAAAAAATTTTCTTATTCTTTTCTGCATTTAATGTGCAATTAATTGTAGGATAAGGATTGGATAGGATAATATATTCAAATTATGACTTACAGTTGCCCAATCCAGATAATTATGTGCATTTCGTCGACTTGTTGTTTGGTGACTTTGTTGTTTTCCTCAAATCGTAATTTGTTGCACTTATTTGTAGTTGAATTTCACTTGTAAGTTGAATTTGTTGATATTTAATTTCGATGTTTGCTGAACTCGTTGTTTTTATTTCCCAGTGTCACTGCAACCGATGATCCCTCGATTTTGGATGTTCTCCACAACACTTGAAAAGTTCTGATAGGCTTGTTGAAGTTAATACTTCCCGGTCTTCCAGTCAAAGTCGATGATCCTTCGATTTTGTATGTTAATTTTATTTCCGAAAACGTCCCGGCAAACCACCGAAATTTTATCGATTTTAAAATAACTTAGGAATAGACCGTTGCCTATCCTGCCGACTGCGCCAAATATGTTTTTTAACGAGCTTGTGTCGAAAAAAAATATATTTTTATTTATAAACTACAACAGTTAACTCACAAATTGAAACTGATTACAATAAATTTTGTAGAATTAATGTTGACTTAAAATACAACTAACACATGAAATATACCATAATCATACACTTAGACAACTAACTTATTATTCCAGGTAAAAATATTGTGGGAACTGCACTTTAAGCGTTTTATGTAGTTCGACCGGATAAGCGTGGCTGCAATTGTTGTTTAAGTTATATGTACTGATTACAATAAATTTTGTAGAATTAATGTTGACTTAAAATACAACTAACACATGAAATATACCATAATCATACACTTAGACAACTAACTTATTATTCCAGGTAAAAATATTGTGGGAACTGCACTTTAAGCGTTTTATGTAGTTCGACCGGATAAGCGTGGCTGCAATTGTTGTTTAAGTTATATGTGCTGACGATGCGTCTGGCTTATGCCGTAACTCGCGCGCGTCCGGTTTATAACTCAATACAAAGGGAACTAAACGCTGCCAACATTCGTGTACCTAAGCTCTAAAATGTGTATTCATTTATTTTTAAAATGCGTATACAAACAAGTTATATTCTAAAGAACGCGTTGTAAAATATTCGGTGGTTGCTTCAAACCGCTGCATTCAAAAAGTAGCCAAATTAAGTAAATCGCATTTTGGCGAAAACATTGCTGAACAAAAAAAGCCATATCTTCTCCTAAAGTATTTCGAATTTCAAAAAAACTTTTTTAGGACGATATTCTCAATCTTAGCTATAATATGCAAGCTAAAATATACAAAAAAAATCGAACAAAAATTTTTCCCAACCAGGAATACCTCCTTAAATGGCTGCTCAAAGAACAAGCAACAACTAAGCTGTGAGCACGCTAAAAGTTAAATGATAAAGGCAACAATAAGAAAACTACAATGCAATCATTTTGACATACAGATTCTTTTTACTCCAACTTGAGCCAGCCTACCTTATAATTCTGAAATGCACGATCATGTGCACGAAGTTCTCTCAATCAGTTGGCGCTTCAAGTGGGAGTTTGACGCTGCTCAATTTTTTCTAATTTCTTTTTTATGCTTCGTATGCTATCATTTGCTTACGTTTGTAGGAATTTATTGTTGATTTTCAGAAGAATTTGGCAACAGAATGAAGAAAAAAGGAGTCAAAATAATATATGCAGAACCAAGGTTTTTAAGGATTTATAAGGTTGTCGCAGGGCTGATCGCACTCTCTTTTCAGTACCCATAATTGTCAAAACTAGCCAATTTTGCGAATGTCTACGAAAGAAAAACGGATGATAATAGAGAGCACTTGCAGATTTTCTATGAGCTGTCAACTTCGATTTGACAATTATGAGTACTCGCTCTCTCCCTTGCGACAACCTTATAAATCAACCTTGATGCAAAACAGATTTTGGCAGTGCTGAGAGAGAGAGCGCTACTAACACAAGCACAAAAGTCGAAAATTGTAGTAGAATGCGAGTGAACACCACTTGTGTTAAAACACAACATGTTCAAACTTCCTTCACTTAAGCTATAAAATTCTAATGCCCTTTTTTACCTGCAGTCAGTGCAGCCAAATTTTTTTTTCAAAAAACTGTAAATTTTTTAAAAAAACTATTTTCAACGAAAAAACTGTAACTTCAAAAACGTTGTATATAAACTTTCTTAGTTTTATTACACTTAAATACACAACAAAAACAGTTTATTTAAAAAGAAGTCAATAAAACAACAGTTTAATTAATATTTTATTAAGCAAAAAAAAAAAAATTATAGTTATAATAGGCATTTCCACAGAAATGTCCACTATGACCCAAAAACTAAAAGTTATTACATACTTTCAATTTCAATTTTATTAATTTATGCAATTAATGCATAAATTCTTTTGCCATGCTGATCAAATCGACTGTATTGTTTCACAAATGTAGTTTTTCTTTTAAGTAAATATTTAGTGAGTGTTTCGTTAGCTTTTTTGTTTTAGTAAAAATGGAAAGCATTGTCTAAAGACAATAAAAAATGGTTGAAGCAAGGAGAGTAAAATATATTGAATTTGTTTTTAATTGCTTCATTTTATAATTACCTAATCACTTAATTGCCAAATTGAATTACGTTACAAACGTATTTAAGTAATTAAAAAAAAAAAACGAGAAAAATTCTTAAATTTGATTACTTGGAAAACAAACTTATATTATTTCAAATCCTTCTAAAAACAGTTTTATACAAAAACTCTTGTCCAGTTCACTGAGTTTTGCTAGTTTTGTAATCCAAATCAAAAACCACTTCTATTTTTTGTAACGCCACGCGCATATTTTTGTTATATCTTTAAATCCTTACGGTCGATTTTTGTAATTTTTTTTACTTAATAAAGTGCTACTTTATTACTTCGAAAATAAAAAAAATCTTTTTAGAAAATTTGACTTTATCATTCTTTTTCCTTACATTTTGTAGTACAAATCGTATTTAACGCCAGTTTGGAAATGCTTATAAGCAACATTAGTTTCAATGAAATTAAATTTCATTATTTTTCGCTAATTATGGAGTATACTATGTCTACATATATTACTTCATTGTTGTTTTTATCTTTAATGTTTTTTCTTAACTTATACCACTGCCTACTTGGGACAATGTCAACTAAACTAAATTTAATAATATGAAATGCTTGTAGTTTTGTAGGGAAGCCGTTAATTTTTAGGTACATATAAAGTATTTGTTAGTTAAGTTATACCTCGAATGTATATTTTTCTTGTAATATAGTAATTGGCCAATAAGGCTTTTGTATTACAAACAGATGAAATAAAAATAAATAAATAAATAAATAATTGATTTGGCAATTTTTTGAACATTTCATTCGATACTTTTAATTTAATGCGATCTGAATCATTTTTTAGGAGCTCTTTTAGTTTAATTTTTTTCATTAAAGCCTAACTTAGTCGCTAAAAACTGCGCGCTTGTCTAAAAAACTGTGTTTAACAGTTTCAACTGTAAATATGGCAATACTGCCTGCACTACACCATGATACAATTTTAAGGTAGGCTCTCCTTAGAATGACAGATCAAACGATAAGTTTTGCAACAACAAAGCTGCGAGGGCTATAGTGCCTATTTACATTCGCCCAACTTCACCGACTCATTTTGATGTGAGGCAGCTGCCAAATGTTCACACACATCACTTGCCTCACTTTAACCTTAAACAATTCAATTCAAGAACTCTTCGCCGTTGGAGCTCTATCGAAGCTTAAATTTGAGTTTTATTGCATTTAAATATCTTAATTAACATTTAAATCCATTTTCACAGAGGAATATTGCGCAACTAACAAAAAAAAAACACAAATGACAAATGCCAAATCAAAGTGAGTCGCAGAATTTTCATTAATCTTAAAATTCATGCCTCACGAACATTTCACCTTACCACTTCCTCATCTCTTCTGTAGATGTCAAAGTGATTCAGTTGAGTGAGGTCAGTGTAGACAGGCAAATAAACGCAAAATGACAGAGGCAACAACTGTTCGAATAGCTGACTTTGACATCCAGCTCCCCTATTTCTCCAATATGACTACTTTATAATTTCCAATCACTACACTACATTCACTACGTGGCTTAAATTAATTCAGTGTAGTAGTACAGCTGGGGAGCAATGTGTATTACCCAGCGTCCACACGTATGTATACAAAACTCAATATATTCAAACATTTTTACTAACACACTCACATTTTCGGACTTGCAGCGCTACTTGCAAGGAAATTTCAGAGGCAGTGAATTTTAGCACTTCCTGCAAGTAAATGTCAAAAAGGGGGGTTAAAGTGATGCTTTTTATGGACTTTTCCGGGATTTTGGCAATTTTGTACAAGAAGCAATACTGGTAACTTGTTTACCTCATTTTTTAACTTCAATTTAAGCAATAATGCATATGCAGAGAGAACCTTAGCATTCGACGACATTTTTAAATTAACTTGCACATGTGGACGCTGAAACAACTTGCAGCTAATTTCGAACGTTTTCGAAGACAATATTTATTCCCTACTTGCAAGTAATTACTTGCACTTGTTGATGCAGTGTTAAAAAAGCGAATAGCTTCATGCAGTGATATATATTACCGAACACTACCCAACACTACTAACGCATATGTCAAATAGAAAGTTTAGAGAAGCTTCGAGTCTCGTTAGGAAGTTAAGGATCGACAATCAGCTGATTTTGATACATGTTCAATTTTGTTGACTGGATTTTTGTAATAACCTAATACTTAAATCTCAAAAAAAATCAAAGCACGCTGCTCAAAATATGCTGCTTATTCGAAAACTAACACCACCGCTCACTAGATACGCCCAAAGATTCTATGCATATAAAGCGGCTTCAACAGCAACATCCAAAGCAATGAAACAAGTGCACAAGGAACAGCTGCTCCACGTCAGTCGCAATGCAAAAATCACAATACGATCTGATATCTACATGCAGATCCGTGCTGGCGATGTGCTGCATTACCCGGAAGGCACAGCGATACACAGCGAGCTATACGGCAAGCCGGAGAAGAATTTAAGTGCTGATGTTAAAATTACTGTTAGTGAAAACGAGCAGGAGGTGGAAATTGTGTGTTCTAAATTGAAAGACGACAGCGACTGCCACTGTTCTTTGGCACTGCCAATATTAGCAGATCTCAATATTGAGACAAAGGATTCTGTAAAGTTGGAAAATATTTATAACAAAGAGTTGAAAATCAAAGCGGAAAAAAACATCATAACGAATGACATTAAGAGTGCTAACATTGAATTACTCAGCGAAAGCGGCAACATCACCTGTGAAGGCCTATTTCTCGCAGACACATCAACAGTGGAAACAAAGGGAAATGGTGTAAGTGTAGGCGTAGAATGCTAAAGTAATAACGCTTAAATTGTTTATGTAATTTTCAGAAAATTAAGTTATACAAGCCGCAAGGGAATTTGTTAGAGTGCAAAACTACTTCAGGAAATATTCAAATAAATTCCTGCTACGTAGAGTCATCAAAATTTACCACCGACACTGGTGCAATGCTTTTGAAGCATGTGCACAAGAAGGCGCAGGTATTTGTCAACAAGCACGGCGACTTAAAAATATGTAAGTTTTGACACTATGTATACATAATTATAGTAAATTGCGTAAGTTTATTTGATCTGTTCTCTTTACAAAACATAATAACCACTCTTTGTTCGCCATCTTACTTGCTAACAACGAAATTTTTCTGTGCGTTTTTTTATTGAGAAATTTCTGGTTTTCTTCAAGTGGAAATTGTTCTTAGAGTGTTTTTTTGTTTTTCTTGGCCTGTTCATTCAGTCTTTTTTCGTGTTTTTGTTTTCTTCATAAACGCATTAAGCTTTAACTTTAGTTTCCAATTTTTTGTGTTTCTTGTGCTTGCGGCCATTTTACTTTGACTTTGGTTAGCAACAATCAACACCTCAAACAGTGCGGACAAGAAGCAGGGCACTGTTAAAAAGCCCTGCAATGGGCACCAAGCCCAAGGAGCTGAGTGACTCCTTAGGGCATAATGACCATTTTAGAAGCCGAAGCTCTAGCAGGGAGTCTAAAAGACTAAGATCGGACGAGTGTTCTATGTCGGCAGAAGCAGAAGCAGCAGCAGCAGAAGCGGCAGCAGCAGCAGCAGAAGCGGCAGCAGCAGCGAAAGCCATGCCATCCCCAGCAACAAAAGTAACGTCAGCTACTGTACCTACAGGTGAGATCTTGCCATTGTATTTTCCTGGGCATAAGGGCCCGTTTGTAGTTTATCTTGACACCATTAATAATGATAATACCAGAAAGAGTATTAACTCTATCTCTGTGTCCAAGCTCATCAAGCAGCTGGACATTAAGCAAGTCATTGAAATTGCAAAAATTGGATATGGTCGATGCAAAATCACTTTTAAAAATGACGTAGCCGCAAATGAATTTGCCAATGATTCTAGACTTGCTGTTTATGGCTACCAAGCAAAAATATTTCTTCACTTTATCTCTAAAGTAGGAATTATATTTGACATTCCCACGGATGTTAGTACGGATGAGCTATTTGAAGGAATCAAATCACCGATTCCGGTAATAAAATTGGTAAGGGTTGAGAGGAAAAACAAAAGCGACGTAAATAACAAAATCTTAACGCAGAGAGTTAAAGTTTTCTTTAAGGGATTGGATTGGTTACCGGTGTTTCAGGTATAACCACTTTGCACAGCACTGCAAGCAAAAAGTTTCTGCCTGCAGGTCTTGTTATGGCGCTCATGGTCAGGAGGAGCCTTGTAGCATTTTGAAGTGTGTAAATTGTAAAGAAAACCACCCTCCAACTAGCAAGGATTGTCCAGTAAGGGAAAGGTCCTTTGCTATAAAAAAGCAATGACAATTGAGAATCTGTCGTACAATGAAGCGAGAGCAAAATTCAATTCAGTTTTTACGAACAGGTTTGCGGATCTTGATCGTTTTGATCCAGATTCATTTCCGGCTCTGCCAACTACGAAACGCAGCGTTGCAGTCTCCGTGAAGGATAACACGCAAAAGGCAGCACGGGCAGTACATAGTATCTTTCCCTATTCTAAGGTCGCCAGCATCTCACAGAACAAACTTAATGAAAAAAAAAATGCAGAGCTCACCATGAAGGAGTGGAAAGAGGCAGTCGCTGTAGAGGGAACAAACTCTACTAGAGCATCTGTGAATCACCACGCTACCTCTGAGTTTGAAAAATTCATTACTGGACTCACAAAAGCGGTAAATGCTCACTTTGTAACCTCGATGGCGGGTAACGTTTCTGTAGACCCACATGAAACTCTTATGCGTGTTCGAAATATGATTAATAGATTCAACATAGAATCTGATCTTATAAGTATGGCATCCTCAATGGAGATGCAGTAACTCAATGCAAGATTTTCTATGGTCAAAATAGTTCAATACAACATCCAAAGCTTAAAAACTAATAAGAATTTTTTTGAATTTTTTATAAACAAATATGATATCGACATAGCCCTGATATCGGAGATTTTCTCAATAGATGAGTCCAAAGATTATACTAAATTTGTCAACTTTAATTTAATATGCAAAACAAGAAATGATAACTATGGAGGAGTTGCCATCCTTCTCAAAAACCACATAAAATTCAGAAGAATTGATTTTGATACGGAATTCGACATTCTATGTGTCGAAACGACAAATTTATCAACGAATTTGACAATTGTATCGGTGTACTTTCCACACTCTGTAAAAGTTGTCGATTTTTTTGAACAGATGTGTAAATTGATTAATTTTATTGAACCAAAAAAAAATGTTTTGATTTGTGGTGATTTCAATGCAAGGTGCAAGGGTTTTGGCGACAAGCTAGATTCGGTAAGAGGTAACAAATTAAAAACCCTGATTGATTCATCGTCCTTCAGATGCCTTAACAATTCTGAAATAACTTTTAAGAGTTCACTCACGGACCCTAACTGTGTTGGCTCAGTTTTGGATCTCTCTTTCACAAATTCTGACTTACCCTTTGTTTCATCTGTTTTTCCTTCCACGCTTGGAGGTAGTCACCATTTTCCAGTCATTTTGGAGCTGTCAAATGTCTGCTGCAAGGGGGTTGTATTTACGTCCAAGCTCAAATTAATGAAACAGCTTAACGCGCTGGTTTTATCCACGAATATTGATGAAATAAATCAGCAGTTTAAGATGCAAATTGATAATGCGACTTTCAGGATTGATGTCAATGCAAAAAGAATACCAAAGATGTGGTGGAATGAAGAGATCTCGAAAATCCTACGGCGGAAAATAGCTGCCCAAAGAAAATACAATGCCTCAAAATTGTTTATTGATATGGAAGAGCTTATTGCTATTAATAAGACTTGGAAGATTGCAATTAAAAGTGCAAAGAAGAAAAGTTTTGCAGAGAAAATTGAAAGTTGTAATAAGGCTAACAACACCAGAGAATTTTACAGGTTTGTTAAAAACTGCAAAAATGCTTCTTTTCAGTATACTAGACTGACCTGATATCATACGAAGAATCTAGCCTATCTAACGCATTTAAGGGATCAAGTCCCTGATAGGGTCCCAAATGTCCTCCAAGATGAGATTGTGATGACTGCCCCTGTTCCTTTTCTGCCAGAAGATTTGGCTGCTATTCTTGCTAGGAAATCAAAACCTTCTGCGGGTGGTTATGATGGAATCACATATCAAATGTTAAGAGCTCTTTCCGAAGTGTCTCGGGCGGCATTGCTTGAGAGTTTGAATGAAAGCTGGTGCAGTGGTGTTATACATGACTCTTGGAGATATATTAAGATATGTCCCATTCCAAAAAAGGGGAAAGACTTGAATCAGGTCTTGAAACAGAAAAAGGCACTCCTCCAGTACTTGCATAAATGATCTAACTCACTTTATTGCCAAAGCAAAACAAGAAAACTTAAAAGTAACGCTTGTAACTGTGGATATCTCAAAAGCCTATGACTGTGTCAATCTTCGCTTGTTAAATGATATGCTTGTAAGCATTGGCTGTGCTGCGCATGATACTAAATGGATGATCAACTTTCTCTCGTTAAGGAAGCTTGTCCTGGGACAAGCTCAGGTAGTAATAAGAAATGGTATTCCTCAAGGAAGTGTACTTAGTCCCACGTTGTTCAACATATATACAAGGTCACTTCATCAAATTCAAGATGAGTCCACTGAAGTTTTTCAATTTGCAGATGACTTTATTATTGTCTCAGTTCACAAGGACTTTGATCTTTGTGTGGACAATTTAAAAAACAAAGTCATCCGTTTTTGCAATCAGGCTAGTGCGCTTAATTTGGAAATTAATGTTGAAAAGACTAAGGCCATGTATGTGGCCAAAGGTGCGCGTAAAAAAATTAAATTGGTTCTCAACTCGATCTCCATTCCAGATGTTAAGTCCATTAAATTCCTTGGAAGAGACATTAAAAATAGCCTAGCGGTGAAAGAACACTATGACAGAGTCATCAGGGTGTCTTTACCAGCTACTAATGCAATTAAGATGGTCACTAGTGTCAAGGAGGGGCTCATGCCAAATGCTGCTTTAAACATGGCAAAAACATTTGTTTTCTCAAAGCTTGAATATGCCAGAACTTCGATGGCGCATGCTCCGGCATACATTAACAAAAAAAGGACAACTTTTCAGAATGGAATCTTGAGAAGATGTTTAGGATTAAACCCTTCCACGCCTGTTCACATTTTATATGCTCTTGCACTGATTTTGCCACCAAAGGAGAGATCTATCTATCTTGCTGCTAAGGAGCTACTCAAAATCAGGATCTTCAACATAAGACTGTACAATCAAATCATGCTAAATTGTTCATCTAATTCAAGCTATAGCTTAATCTACAGCATGTTCAAAGATATCTTTGACAACACTCCAAACCTTGAAATTGATAACAGTAACTGTTTCAAACATTCAGTGGTGCTCAACCTTATGAACGTATCTAAAAGAAATGTTCCAGCTGAGGTCTTAAGAGCTATTTACACCAAAAAACTCACGTCGTTACAAAATGAAGGCGTCAAAATTTTTGCAACAGATGCTGCTGTATTTGATACGACTACAGGATGTGCTGTTTGCAACATTTCCAATGGAAACAACTTTCTTTTCAAAATTGATAGCAAGGTTTCATCGCTTACTGGAGAACTTCTGGCAATTAAAAAATCAGTTGATTTAATCATTGAAGATAAAGTCGCTAAGTGTGCAATTTTTACTGACAGTAAAAACGCTTGCTTTCTACTGAATGATCCTTGTGCGGAGAACTTCTTAGCAAGGAACATCATCAACACCCTTAATAATAGCTGCGTGGAACACATCATCTTTATTTGGACTCCAGCACATATTGGCTTCATACCCAATGAAACTGCTGATTATTTTGCAAAACATGCTGCTGCTGCTGGCTGTCTCATCCCGCTACAATTCTCTCTTAAGGAGGCGTGCTGTAAAATCTACAACATCCTGAAAGCACAATGGAATGAACTCTTCCTAACTACCTCCCTTGAGAAAGGGAAACTTTTCAACAAAATCTTCAATGAACTTCCTTCTAAGCACTGGTTCAACAAATTGAATTTCACGTCCTATGAAATAAAACTCTTAAATCGTCTTATGTCGGGTCACACCTATAATAAGGTCTATCTATGTATGATCAAAGCTGCAGTTTCAAATTTATGTTCAACATGTAATGTCATTGAAGACGATCATCATTTATGTTTTATTTGCTGTCAGTACTTAAGTGTGCGTCAAAATTACAATTTCCACAAAAAATACAATAATCTTGAAGAGCTTCTAATTGCGAATAATTGGGCTGACTACCGCGAGCTAGTTGACTTCATACAAGATGCGAAAATTGATATTTAAGCTCCATTTTTCATTGCTCAACTTCCTTATCATCAGTCAACATTCTTCTTCTATCAATTTTTGGTTTTTTATTTTTCTTGTCCATCAATCAACTTTGCTATTAAATTGCTTCTTCAACATTAATATTTATCAAGCATTGTGACTTGTTTCTTTGATATCATGAACTTTTTGATTTTTCATTCATATCAATAATTAGTTCATGAGTTTTGATTAACTCGTAATTGGTGATGGCTGCTATTTCCTTATATCTTTGGACTGGCCAATAACATTAAATCTCAAAAAAAAAAAAACATAGTAACTCCATTTCTCCTAAATGTTTGATAATATATATCAAATTTTGAATTGTTTGGACTTTTTTTTATTATTTTAATGAAATGTAATTAGAGCTCGAATCCGTTCGGTTTTTTAGTAAAATTATTTCTTTTTTAACGTAATAACAGTCGATGCTAAAGACAACAAAAGAATTTAATTTTTTTGTGCAAATGTTATATAATTCTTTGGTAAGCGAAGCTTACCAATATAAGCAAGATTTCGAGCTGACTTTTACTAAATTTTATTTTAACACAAATCTATTACATCGTATAATATCTGCTTCTTAATCAAGAATCTGCTTCAAATTCAATTGTTAATAATGCATAACCGAAAGGTTTTATTACTCAATTCAAATCTTATATTGAGCCGAAAGCCCTGGCTGCTAGTGCTCTTTAAAGTTTGTAAAATAATATTTTATTACTACTTTTTATATGATAAACAAAAAAAAAATCTTATATAAATCTAATTACAATTCCTTATTGTATCTATCAGCTGGCTTCAATGGGAACTTATTTGTGCGTAGCAATGGTGGCAGCATGGATTTACAACTATCTGAAATTGAAGGCGAAAATGTTGTAATGGCTGAAGATCTTGAACAAGCGACCGTTAATATCTCAGATATGATTGAAGAACGTTCCTTTATTGAGATCACTGCTTCAGAGGTGGTGCTAGACAGTCCACTCTCACATTTATCAGATGGTCTTAATTCCGACAACACCGTTTTTCAAATGTCCACAGAGCGCGACAATAACAACAAATTAATGATCTGCACAAAGGGTGCCGTTAAACTGGGCAAGTTGTCTTGGGCCGAAAGCATGAAACTTGCAATGGGTGTCAAGGAGAAGTAAGCAGGCGTTTGAAGTGTACAATTTTAAAAACACATTCTCACTATGATTCCCACTTATTGGCTTTATTTGTGTAATTCAATTAGCTTTACATTTAATTAATTTGTATTAATTTATGCTTAAACTTAAGCATTTTATTTTGGTATTTTATTTAAATGAGCTTTTTAACACCGTTAAGAGTTGATAAAATCGATGCTGCTAAATTGTTTCATAGTGGAAACGCGGCTGTAAAAGTGTTTAACTCTTTTTCTTTAAATTCAGTAAATACAATTTAATAAAATACTATTTTACTTATAAACACTTAACTCAAGCTTTGTTTGCATTTTCCTCAGATTCTTGTGAAATATTGGCGACTCCATCTTCAATTTCACTATCGCTTTCGCTTCGGTGTATTTTATTTAGTGACTTCTGTTTTTGCTTACTTTTTTTCGAAGTAGAGGCAACGTCATTGTCTTCGTTGCTCATCTTCTGGCTTGGACTTTTGTGTGTTTTGTGTTTTTTCTCAATTTTTTTCGCACTTGAGATACCTCGGTCAACATCGTTTTCCATCGTATTAAGACACTCATATGCTTTGATAAGTTTTTCTCGACATTCTTTTATATCATGTTCAGATTCACCGTGACTTAGGGCATCTATAAGTTTAAGTATTGTTTTTGGTTGTTGTGTACGGAAAGCAACCACAATTTGCTTGTACGTGGCCTTGCGTACAATGCGTGTTATATAAACTAAGACAGTCATGAGAATGTCTTCGGTGAAGGCATCATCGTGTGTGGTTTGGTTGTCATCATCGTCAGCATCGGCTTCGAAATCGTTTGCAGGTCGAGGATGAAGATCTGACGTAGCGTAGTTGTGTGTCAAATGCCAAATGGTAATCATTTGTGAGAAGCAACGATCGTCGAAAGGGTCTCCAAGAGCCTACAAAGTTTAAATAGTTAACTAATATTAATTTACTAGTATAAAAGCCTGTCCTACGACGGGTTGGAAGCATTTACGCTCAAACTAATTATTTTTTGTCATTATCACAGTGCTTTTACAACATATGTTTCCTGAAAACGTTCAGCCTGAAAGTATGCACATACATAAAAGGCAAGCATGCTTTTAGGTGTAACATTTTTTAGGACTCAGGTTGGAAAAGCACTAATAATGGCAAAAAATAATTACAATTTGAACGATATAAGGTGCGGATCAGCATTTTGCCTTTTATGTATTAAGATAACATAAGAACAAAATCGAGAAAAAGTAATTCGCTGTAGACTCTTGCAATAATTTATAACCATAGCTAAGGTTATCACCTCCCAAAATGTGCTTACATTAGTCAAACAGAGGAGTGCCAAAATTTACTTTAATTTGCAAGTAAACGTTGTTTATTTTTTGGTGTCAGAAGCGTAAAATTTCATCCACTCAAGAAAAATTATTCATTGCACGCAGAAGATCTTTATCGGAACAAGTTACATGTATGAAATATGTTATTTATTTTGCAATATCTATTTATTTAGAATTTTACAGAATTCACAAAAGACTGTTGGTCAAATTTAGCCACAAATGCTTTCATAAACAACAATCGTTCGGTAATATTCCGAATCGAACATAATTTGTAATCTTTAGCTCAGTTCTTTCGATCTGTATATGTTCCTTCAACTTACGGTCAAGTAGATACTGGATGGAATATTTGTAATATCCCCATAAATATTGGTGGCCTTAGAGACAGTTGAGGAAGCTATAAATGAGTTGTTGCATCTTAATTCTGATAAGCAACATGGAACGAATGGATTTCATTATAATTAAAATATTATGCTTCCGAAGAAGTTTTTTCTTTCTCTACCTAAAGAGTTGTAAAGAATGGAATTGAGTTCGCTGTTATCAATATATAGGCTAAAAAAAAAAAAATGGAAATGCGCCAAAATATTTAATTGAGAAAGTGCTATACGTGAGGGAAGTACAGCCATGTAGTTTAAGGAATGTTAACAACTTTAGACTCCACCAGCAGTTTTCAACATCAGCCCGGAACTCTTTTTTTTTACAAAGGACTACAGCTATATAATACATTGCCTGAAGAGGCTAAATACATAGATAGATTAGCTGAATTTAAAAGAAAATGTATTATATTTGTGAGGAATAGGAAAAGTGAAGCATTTTTTTAAGTGATACCCTTGGCCATATATTAATTAAATCGTAGTCCACAGGGTATAAAATTTATATTTGGATGCAATTTAATTTATTAGTTACCAAAACTATTTCATCAACATTCTCCAGCACATCCTGCACGCTGCTACTCAATGGCAGTAGATACTGTGGCATGCAAAGCGGTTCCAGTACTTGCGATAAGCACGGCAGCAAGTGCTTCAAATTACGCTCTTTCTCTTCTTTTGGTTTATCTCTAAACTGCACGAAAATAACGTGAATATTTAAAAATATCTGCATTGTTTTGCGTATGGACTGTGTTGGGATATTAGATTCATCGGAAGAAGCATTGGAAGGAGTTTCCTTGCGGTGTTTCTTGCTGCGATGCTTCTTAGTATGCGGAACAAGTACTTTGAATGCCACCATTGTGCTTAATATTAACGGTTCGTGTACAAAGATATCGCTGTGCGACAAATCTGGCAGCTTTTTCTTATTAATCATGCGGTGTATCCCAAGAAACTTTGCCAATATTGCATTCAAAGCTTCTAACGCATGCGTGAGTAGCGCGACATTGGCCGAATTATCGAGTATATATGTAAAGTTTTCGAAAAATGTTGACATCTGTTGAATTTTTGTGTACCACACTATATGAACCTCGATTGGGTCATCATAGATGAGTACCACGGCCAAAAGCCGCATTAACTGCACTAATGTGAGTGTATCTGTGCACGTTAGTAGTTGCAATAATGTTGCTATGACTTCAGGAAGCGCAGCAAGCTCTAGGCGCGCCTTCTCGAAGGCACACATGTTTCCAATAATGCCCACCAGCACTTCGGTAAGTCGCTTATCTTGTGTCGTTTTAATACACTCGCCAAACAGTTCTAAAACACTGTGGGCTAGCATTAATTCAACCACAGAGTGTTCGATAGTCATATCCCAAACCGCACACAGGTCATTTTCAAATCCGTCTTTGTCAGCAGCCATTTCAAAATTATTATCGAGTGCGTTTAGCTTCAGCAGCGTTGAGAGCACGAAACGTTCGCTATACAGGGTGTCACCTATGGCATCACCTTTAATGCGTTCGAGATCTTCGGCATTGGCCTCATCATCGGACATGCTTGGATTGCAGCTGGCAGCAGGTGGCTCCACCAGCTTGTCTGCATCGGCATTGTCAGCGCTGCTCTCTATGGCCTCCGGTGATTCATCTGAGGCAGTAAAAGGGGGCGCTGTTTGAATTGACATGCCGGCTTTGTTCAAGTTGAAGTTATGTATATTTAATTAAAAGATTTTATACTTCCGCTATTACAAGTCAAACGGAATCCGGTTAAACGTGAACATAAACAAAAACGAATTTTTTATCACATTTTATTAATTTAACATCACAGGGCTGGCGGATACACACTAGTGGCGAATAAAGTTTAAAAGTAATCATTCGTATGCAGTTATGTGCTTTTTTTGTCGACATTTTATTGATCGATTATTTAGGCAATGTGTCGTCAATGTTGACAATATCGCCAAAGGAGTAAAGGCCTAACCAAACTTGACAAAACGAGACGATTGCAACTTGCCGAATGTCTGATGGGTTGAGACCCTAAAAGTTCGGTTCTTACGGAACAAAGCGTACGGACAAGCTGTTTTGTTCAGTTTCGTTAAGTTACGTTTGTTATTTATTTAAATTTATATAAATAGATAGCAATAAATAAATAATATAAGTAGGAATTAAATAATTGTTGAGATTTGTTTTTAAATTGGCTTTAAGGGATCTCAGGGAGGGTGTTTTAACCCCGTAGCCACACGTGCCAGTCCGAAGACAGTAACAGTTCGAAAAACTCAATACACTCTCACTTTTCACTAATACACTCACACCTTGACATCACTGGCAGTCCACTGGCAACAACTTTTACTGAGACAGTGAACAACCACAGCCAGTGCGAAATCGAAGTAAGAAAACAGTGTTGTATTTTCTCCCTAAAATATTCGAACTTTAAATATGCACTTTTCTTTCATGTCTTGTAGTGAAATATATGCAATTATTTTAATTGCCCTTATATGACACATAAAATATCATATGAATAAGTTGCATTTCATTTTGAAAAATATTGATAAACACATTTTACAACATAATTAGTTCCCCATTTTTATCCCGTTTAAGTTTGGTGCTGTGTTGGCATATAAAGCATTACTGAATAAAAGCAAACGGAATAAAAAAGTGGTCGAACCTTTGGCTTTGACGACATTTTTCAAATGAAAATTTACTATCACGTGTGGCCGCTGCGAAATTTGTTGATTATTTCGGAATATTTTCGAAGTAAATACATATTCTTTATTAGCATGCCAGTACTATCACGTGTGGCTGCAGCGTAAATTGCGTGCTACAAGATTCTTCTAGCGAATATGAAACCAGTGATGAAGAAGTTTTAGAAATGCTTTTTGAGTGATCTGAAAGTTATTTTTCCCTTCATTTTTCATGATTTTCCCTCCCATTTTTAAATTAAATTAATTATTAAAACTTATATAGCTTGCAACAAGTTCAATTTTATTTATTTCATCAAATAGAGATATATATACTCTTGCAGACTACTATTAGAATTTTTATTATTATTTTTATTATCATATAAATATATATCATAGATATATATGTTGGATACTATAAAATACATACATATACATAAAACAATGTGTTAAATAACACAAAAACAATTTATAATGAATATAACAAAGAATTTTTGTGAATGTACAGTCCGATGGCTAACTAGACATCAAAGCTTTTGAGAAGAATATAAAGTTTATATTTAAAATTCTCACGAGAAGATGGCATCAATAGAGAAGGGGTCTTTGTTCACTTCACTAATACACAGTGATGTTCCTCGACGCGTCGACTTTAATTGTCGACATTTTGATGTCGAAAATGTAGACAATGTAGATAATGTTGATGACAATGAAATGACAATGATAGATAATAATAGTGTAGACAATGTCGATAATGTGAAATAGGGCAATATTGGAGTCTAGAATATAAAAAATGAACTGGGCACACTACGGTTGTCAGACAATTTATTTGTTCAAAAGTAAAACTAAGCAATAGCAAAGTATGGGTTGAAGGCGTAAAAAGAAAGAAAACGCTGAACTTAGATAAAAGCTTTCTCACTTTAAAAATAAACATGAAATATCCAACATTCTCACGGCTTGCTAAAAAATTGTTGCATATACCTATCTCCTATACCAAGTTCTGGGTTGCATTAAAATGTTTAATTATCTACACATGAATGTATTGTCGACACGTCGTCTACATTGATTGTCTACACGACATTGTCGATAATAGTATTCTCGACATCATGTAGTCTACGTCGCCCATCACTGCTAATACATCGTGATAAGGGTTCATTGCTTCCATAGGCTGTTCTATGGTACGGTTCTTGGAAACGGAACTGACCACGAAGGCATCTGGCAGGTATGTGGAAACTAAGCATTTCTAAAAGTTCTGAACAATTTATATTATTGTGGACAAGATCCCTGGAGAATATGATAGAGGAACCAGTTCTTCTGCATTGCAGGGTACTCAAGTCAATCAAGGCACATCTAATTTTATAAGGGAGGGATCTGTGGGATGTTCCAGTTCAGTTGATAAACCATATACCAAGTAAATTTTCTTTGAACTCTTCTCTTGAGTTCTTTCAGATTGTAAGAGTGAATAAAGGGTTCCATATAATGGTGCAGTATTCAAGGTGAATCCTGACAAACGAAATAAAAAGTGATTTTAGTGTATAGGGATCTTTAAATTCCTTGCTTTTTCTTATTAAAAACCCAAGCATTGAATTAGCTTTATTGACAATATAATCTATATGATCTTTAAAGTTTAGTTTAGAATGATTCTTAAATCTTTTTTGGAGAAAATTTTGCTGAGTGTTATGGAGTCAATTTGTACTTTCCCACTATTGTAGTCGTAGATCTTGTGAAAGTAAGGTATAGTAATCAAGGTTAAGTGGCAAGTGATTATCTTTACACCAAGTAGATATTGAATTTAGATCATCTTGAAGAAGTTGGCAATCCATAAGCGATCTTATTAGACAAAACAGTTTCAGGTCATCCGCAAAAAGAAGACATTTAGAGTTCTACACTACACTGGGAGATTGTTAATAAATAACAAAAACAGTAACAGGCTAAGATGGCTTCCCTGTGGGACGCCCGAGGTGACTTTGATGGGCTTGATGTTGTTTTATTGATTCTCATGAGTTGGAGTCTATTTTGTAAGTAAGATTTAAACCAATTCAGCAGGTTAGAATGGAAACCAATTGAGAAAAGTTTTGACGTCAGAGTATTGTGATTGACCTTCTCGAAGGCTTTTGCGAAATCGGTGAAGATGACGTTTGTTTGTATATGATTTTCCATGTTGCAGATAAAAAAGTTAGGGAAAAGAAAAAGGTTTGTGGTTGTGGATTTACCACTCGAAAAACCGTGTTGGTACGGGGATATAATGTTTTTGACAAAAAACAGTAGTTTTTCGTTGATGATTTTCTCAAAAAGTTTAGGTATAGTAGCGAGTTTACAAATAGGTCTATAGTTTTGGATCTCATGTTTTGGACCAGATTTATGGACCGGTATGATATGCGATATTTTCGAAGCATCAAGAAATATGCCAGAAGCTAAAGACTTTTTAAAGATTAATGTTAATGGATATGCAATGGAATATGCGCAATTTTTTAAAGAAATTAGTGGTAAACCAACTACGCCCTCGCTCGAGCTGCTTACAAGGCTAGCTAATGCATTATAAACGTCGACTACGTCAATAGAAATCGAACCAAAATATAGAAGTGGACTTGTAGGTGTATAACTTGGCACATGGAACTCCGACGTGTACACTGATTTGAAATAATTAGCAAATAGGTTACAGATTGTTAATTTGTCATAAGAAGTTTTATTGAGATAAGGCATTCCAATTGGAAGCCCCTTTTACTTTATTTTGTTGTTAATGAATATCCAGAAATATTTGCTGTTACTTTTTAAATTGGTGCTGTTTACGTTTGTAACAAGGTAAAATTGGCGCTGTTTTCGTTTGATAGGCTATCAGCTTTTTTGTACTTCAAACTAGCTAGAAGTCGTTTCCGTTCTTTTGACACTGTTCTCAAATTTAATTCTACTCTCTCAGATTAAACTTTAATCGACTTTTACTCGACAATGCGTACGGAAACACACCTAACGTCAACAATGTCATTATTGCGGTCAGAAATATAGAAAAATTTGTTAGTAGCGCGTTAGCTGTCAGAATTCTTCTTAAATTAGCATGGATGAATAATGTGTTGTTGACATGCCAATAATAACAATTGTCTACAAAATATATCCTACAACATGTAGCTTACGCAGCCCATCACTGTTGTTAAGGCTCGCTTGTAGTACCGGCTGGTCTCTTTGCCGAGCTGAGCCGAGAAGGAAAGTTGAAAAACGCCGCACATACAATCATAAGAAATAAACTTAAAGTACGTATAGTACCAGCCAGTCGCTCTAAGCAGCCTGCTAGGCTGGCGCGTAGTGCAGGCTGCTCTAAGCGACTGGCTGGAACTATACGCAATTTGAGCTATTTATTTATTTATTTAAGCTTAATACAAGCAATTTAAATACTTAAACTAAAAACTTAAATTTAAACAGTGAATATGTATCTTCATTAGTAATGGATTTAATATAAGTAAATTATCTTAGTTTTAAGAAGACACTAAAGAGGGGGAAGAAGTGGCGTTGGAGTTAAGAAGGGTATTTCGGAGTCGAGGTCTACTAAGAGGAAAATCGAATTCGCTGATCAAATTATTGGTTATGCGAAGCATCCTGGTTATTGGTTCACTGCATCCATAATCGGTGCGATGAAAGTTAAGGTGGAAGAGAGGTATAGACCTAAGGTTGCGTGGGTTTGTATTAAGTGATATTAAGCGGAGCAGTGCAGGGCAGTTGATGGTTCCGCATACTAGTTGATGAATGAAGAGTACATCGGCAACCTCCCTTCGTTTTTCAAGAGTATGCATGTTAATCAACTTCAGACGGTCGGCATAAGGAGGTAAGTTGAAACTGTCAGAACCGGGAAGACCACGTAGAGCGAAACGAATAAATCTACGTTGAACGGCTTCGATTCTCATTGAATGGGTGTTGTGAATGGGAGACCAAACTGGGCTGGCATATTCGAGAATGGGTCTAACAAAGGTAAGATAGAGAGATTTTGTGACGTAGGGATTGGAGAACTCTCTGGACCAGTGTTTCACAAAACCAAGTGCAGAGTTAGCTCTACTAATAATAGCTTGGCATTTACTGACGTTGAGTTCCAGCAAATTTTTTTGACACCAAGTGGAAAAGCTGAAAAGATTCTGAGTTGGAAAATCTAAAGATGACATTATAATGGCGTTCTTCGAGATACGATTTGATCCAGGATATAAACAAGGATGGAAAACCAAAGGCTTTAAGCTTAAGAAGGATGATAGTGTGTGAGATTTTGTCAAACGCTTTACTGAAGTCGGTAGAAACAGCATCAACTTCGAAACCGCTTTCCAACGAGCATAGAGTGTTTGAAACAAATTCTGTGAGGTTAGTGGTAGTTGATCTACCCTTGAGGAAGCCGTGTTGATTAACAGGAAAGATAGATTTGCAATGGAAGAAGAGAATGTCATAGATAATGCTTTCAAAAATTTTAGGAGCACATGACAGTTTTGCAATAGGTCTGTAATTAGAAATTTAATTTTTCAGTAATTTTTTGTGCAGAGGTATTATGTACGAATTCTTCCATAACTTAGGGAAAACTGACTGAGAAATAGAAAGTTGAAAGAGAGTCAAAAGGGGATGAGCCAGTAAGTTCGCGAATTTTTTTATGACAATAGCAGGTAAGCCATCGGGACCAGGAGAATAATCATCTTTTAGATTACTGATCTTTTTTAAGACATCACCTAGTGTAATATCAACAGAAGTCAGCGAGGTTTGAGCACAGTTCCTTAACGAAGAAAAGTATTCATAATCAAGTTCATCGTTGTGACTCGTGAATGACTGACTGAAGAAATTTGCAAATAGGTTTGCAATTACTTCCGGGTTATCTGAGGAGGTGTTTGAAAAAGTAAGGGTAGATGGGTAGTTATCAGATTTTCTTTTTCTATTGATGAACTTGTGGAAGCTTTTAGGGTCCGACAGCAATTTAGTTTGAATATGAGCAAGATAAGACTCATATAGGTTTTCACAGAGTGCAGAAAAAAGGTTATAGGCGTGTAGATAATTAGCGAGGTCAATAGAAGAGCGAGCGATTAAATAAGTGCGCCAAAGTTTGTTCCTCTTATTACGGAGTGAGCGTAGTTCTTTATTGTACCAGGGAGGAGATGACGAAAAATTGTTCTGCTTAGTAAAGGGGACAGATTGTGTGAAGCAGAAGAAAATTTTGTCATAGAAGAGAGCAACAGCATTATCAACACTTTCGTGAGCATAATCGAAGAGATGTTGGAAATCGATTCCGCTGAGTAACGTTTCTAGTTTTACAAAATCAGTTTTCCGATAGTTGAAACTGTACGCGTGCTCGAAGTGTGTATTTATGATGTTATGGTTGTAAGATAGGGTAAGAGATAGAGGTGGATGGTACTGATCAAGTGTTGAGAGTAAATGGTAACTCGCTGAGACTATGCAATAATCTAAGTCGGAAGAAAAGATAAGGTCTAGTTGTATACCTATATTGTTAGTTACTCCGCTTAACTGGTAAAGGCCGGAGTCAGAAAGGCAGCTAGTAAAGAGAATTTCTTTTTCAGATGTAGCATTTGAAGGAAAATAGTGGCACTCGTCATCTGACAGGACCCATTGAAGGTTAGGAAGATTAAAGTCCCCCAGAAATATAATGGTATCAGATGGATCAGTTAGATCTAGAAGTGAATCGATTGCGTCCACTGCAAGCTGGTAACCATTCACGGGTTGAGAAGGTCGAATATAACAGCAGATAACGAATATACTCCGTTTAGCGACACAAACTTTGGCACAAATAAATTCAAAGTTAGCTGTGTGGGAATTTTTTACAAAGACAGCTAGTTACTATGCCGAGCTAGTTACTATGCCGAGCCGAATCGAGAAGGAAAACTGAAACACACTGCACATTCGTAAAGTTCCAGCCAAGCAGGCAGCTTAGATGATGTTATTAAAGAAAAACAATGCCAGATGTGGTTTTCGCGTTTCCGTGATGGACATTTTTGGATCATAGATGCTCCTCGTTCCGATAAGCAGCCCTTGGTGGTTAACAACGACCAAATCAAGACGCTAGTGGAAACAAACCAGCATTCGACTTCGACAGAGAAATTGCGAGTGCTCCAAATTTGTCCATTTGAATGGTCTACGGACATTTAAAGTCCATTGGCTTCATCAAAACATTGGATGTCTGGATCCCCACGAATTGAAAGAAATTCACAAAGTCAATTGAATTGGCATTTGCGAATGGCTCATGAAACGTGGAAAAGCGACCTATTTCCGAAGCGTATTATTACGGGTGACGAAAAGTGGATTATTTACAACAAAGTCAACAGGAAAAGAAGCTGATCTAAGAAACATGAAGCGCTGGAGAAGCAAGTAAGTAAGTAAGTACATTTATTGAGCCTTCAGATTTTTAACAACAGTATGTACAACATATAATAGACATAATAAAGACAGCTGGAGAAGCAAGCAAACGCAAACATTCACCAGAACAAGGTTATGCTCTTAATATGTCGGGATTGGAAGAGGCCTGTTATCACGAGCTACACCCACAGAGTAGAACTATAAATTCTGAAGTCTACTGTGAGCAACTACAAAAATTGGGCAATAACATCCAATAGAAACGTCCTTATCTGGCCAATTGGAAGGGGGTGGTATTCCACCACGATAACGCCACACTTCATACGAGTTTGGGGACTCGCCAAAAATTACTTGAGTTCGGATGGGATGTTTTTCCCCCTCTACACTATAGTCCAGAGGCCCTACTCTCTATTACGATGCGACAAAAAAAATTCGCAAATTTGATTGTACGAATTTGTGTATGCATCAAATTTAATTTTCGCATCGCATTGATTGGCGCATCGCAATACATAGTAGGGCCCCAGACCTTACGGCCTCGGATAACCATATGTATGGCATCCTGCAAAACTCACTGAATGGTAAAACCTTTGATAAGGAGGGCTATATTATACAGCTTTTTAGGCGAAGAGCTTCTTAGAAAGCTCTACATGCGCGGAAAAATGGAGTTACCACAGAGATGGGTAAGGTCATGAAAAAAACGGCGAATTTAATTGATAAATGTTGATTTCATTTACATATAAAATAAACAAGCCTAAAATGTAATAAACTTTGTATACATATTTTTTTAATAATTTTTTATACAACATTTATAGGAAAAATTATTTCTTGGTCATTTCTGTAAACCTTGAAAATTTTCAATCCATGAATGTTTTTGAATTAATTATATCGACAAAAACTCCTCTAATAACATTACTTTTCATCTCAAGGTCTATACAAATTTATCATTAAACCTTAAAAATATGGTTATTAAATCGGCAGCCACATTCTTAGATGAGGAGAGCTCGTTCCGTAACGTTAAAACAATTTTAAAAACATCATATTTTTGTTGATGTAATTTCAGAGATTTATTTCTTGCATTTAACTTTTTCTTTTATTATTTATAAATAACAATATTATTGATAATCAATTTCCATAAAGCCATCGGCATTTGTTAGATGTTGCATTTGTTTCTTTGTTCCTTCTTCTACAACAAAATTTGGACCAATTATGCAGTTTTTCAATGTAGAACCCTTCTTTATGATCGCCTTGCTACCGACAATGGAATTTTCAATATTGCAACTAAGATATTAAAATAGGATAGAAAAACCTACATAAAGAAAAATTACATTTTATCATACCCTTCCTCGACAACAGCATTTGCCATAATAATCGACTTAGTGACAATATTTTTCGGATTTATAATGCAACTAGGACCAAAGACGCTAGAATTTAGAGAAGTTTTCTCAGACAATTTCGCGTTGTCGGCTGCAGCGATGTCTTTACTTTGTGTGGAGTTAACAATTGCATTTGCTGAAACGAGCGGTTGCAAATGGTCACCGCAAAGTTTGGGCCAAATAGTTGACAGCTATAAAATTAATTTTCAAGAGTTGTATATCGATGAAATATTTTATTAATATATATAAAGCACCTTTTGGTTAACAGCAAAAAAGCTTAGCGTGGTATTGACCCGCACTCCGATTGTATCCTTCGGTGCTTCGATGGCGTAGCAACGCACTAAATCGCCATTGTAGGGTTCACGAGTGCGTGAGTCGTTAAACAGTGAAGTTTTGGCAATTTGTTCATCCAAATTGCTTTGAGCTACATACTGATTTCGAAAAAAAATATTATTCCCATATCGATAATAAGAATGAAAGAGATTACATGGAAAATATCAGCTTCTGGATGCACATTCATGCCAGTCTCAGAGTTTGAACTATCATGAGATGCTGCAGATGAGCCTGAAGCTCTAAACATTTGCTTCTTGATTATGTACGGAAGGAATTCGCCCTTTAATGTGGAAAAATTTTCTTTCTAAAATGGAAAACATTATTTTGATTCGTTATTTTGCTATACTCGCTATTGTTCACCTTTTTTAAGAATTCCAAAACCCATTTCTTCATAACATAAATGTGGGAATCCATCAAACGACTGAAGATTGTCATCTTGTTATTTTTTCGCAGAAGATGTGCATTAATGCTCATCACTTCCTCAAAATCACTGATAGCAGCTAGCAATAGCAGTCGTTGGGAATCTGGATGTATGCCGATTAAGTCACGTTCAGGCTTTTGTTTTGTTTTGGGGCCTGGCAGCGTAATGTCACTCTCAAAACCACTTTTGAAGAGCAATGCTGCCACAGTAGCATCATGTTGACGGAATTTGTTAATAAGTGGGAAGAGCGAAACGTTGGTGACGATATCGCAGCTCACCACAATAAAGTCGGATTTTATTCTAAAACGGAGACATAATAACGACTGAATTAAGTTATTACTTCATCACATACTTGTCGTGTATATGTCGCAGACTATCCGCCGTGCCAAAGTCACGATCAGTCGGTATTGAGACAAAGTCCAGCTTAAGCTTAAGTGGTGTGCGTTCCAAGGCTTGTTGAATCTCTGCACGCTCATTTTCCAACACAACAACAATGGCATCTAAAAGGAATATGAAAACTTTTTAGAATTTTCGTTAACTTGGTATGCTTTCTCACGAAACCTTGGAAATTGTGCTGCTGCAACATATTCAGTGGGTACCACAGCAGTGGGTATGGTCCAATGGGAAGCAAACATTTTGGTGCATCACCGATTACCTCCGGCATACGCGTACCACTTCCGGCGGCCAGTATGACTGGTTGAAATTCTTGTGTCACCATAACTTAATTTTAAATTTTATCCTAATATTTCGAAATGTTCCGCGTTTCCTACGAAATACTCTATACAAATAATTTTAATGTCAACGTCAGCTGTTTTTATAGTGACACTAAAAATTTTTTAACAATATCCCTGTAAAAAGAGTAATGTCACAGGGCTGATTTTATTACAGTAGCTGGAAATTTATTATAACTTTGCGGAGCTTCCAAGCGCCATAACGACGATTGCCGCTGTCGTTAACTAGCGAAAATTAGGTCTTTTTCAGTACTCGATAATAGTAACTTGCAATGTGCTAGAACGTGTTTCCGTACTTTTTCTAGCTAGAAAAACAAGCATAAAATCG
The DNA here is from genome assembly GCA_914767935.1 of Coremacera marginata. Taxonomy (NCBI): domain Eukaryota; kingdom Metazoa; phylum Arthropoda; class Insecta; order Diptera; family Sciomyzidae; genus Coremacera; species Coremacera marginata. The sequence goes on from OU612044.1 coordinate 132,905,946, forward strand.
CTCTCTCGAGCTCGAAGTGTGCTAGAAGAAATTTGTTCCAGCTGCATAAGAACAAGCATCAAGAAGAACAAGCACATGCCAATATGTTGTTTGCTTATATTGTGCAATAAAAAATAAATATACAAATTGCTAAATATCAATTAATATAAATACATATAAAATAAATAAGTTAAAATTGGCGCTATTTCCTTTTCTAATAAGTGCAAATTGGCGCTGTTTATGTTTGGTAGCCAATCAACTGGTTGTGTGCTTGAAACTAGCTAGAAGTCGTTTCCGTACTTGTGACACTGTCTTCAAATTTTGAAAATAGAACTTTACTCGACTTTTACTTGACAATGTGTACGGAAACAAACGTATTGTAAAGGGCTGAATATAATAAATGGAACGGAACGTTGAAGAACGTTGAGAAATGTCACGTTGCGTTCTATACATGAATTTCTTATGTGAGCGTTTATTATAAGTTGGAATCGAGTGGCAGTCTACGTTGAGATCTATAAAACTTTGACTTCTCCGCTACGTTCCGGTTATTGGCAGTTGCTGTAATTTTATTTTTTCTGCATTTGTTTTGCTTACTGAAAATTGGATAAAGTTTAATTGAATTGATGATTAAGAATATCATAATAAAATTAGAAAATTTTATGTAACTTGTTGTAAAATTAATAATTTTTGTAAAAAATAAATTCTTCTGTTGCTATTATAATCGCTTTACCGTTTATAAGCGTTTCGATGACATTAGACTCCGTACCGATCCGTCTATTATAATCAGGGCTTAATTTTCAATGAACGTGACATGCACAATGACCGATAACGACAGTGATTAAGTTTTTGAAAATTCAGCCACTGGATTCAGAAAATCGCTAAAGCTAAATTTGGTGCCCGGGCTAGCACCCAAGGACATGAGCTACAAAATACGCCGATCTTAACCCACAAAAACACTTTGGAAACTATAACCGTCCTTCAAAAGGACATAATCCCCGATGAAGCTAATGTCAGTTAAAAAAAAAATTTGTAATTTCTTGTCTGTTTCATATGTTTTTTTTAATTAAAATTTTCAAAAATAAAGAATAATAATTCATGATTAATTCATTAAAATTTTCAAGAACAATTTTTCGTCTGCGGCGCTAGCTTCTTATCATGGCATCAAGGAAATAGCGAAATATTTCAATCAGGATATGCTGGACATCAATGTTTCGCCATGGCCGTGGCAAATTTAATTTGTGCTGCTATCTTACTACCAAACCAATGGAATACAAATACTTTAAATCAAAATATGATTGCAGGCGATGGATTATACGATTGATTTGGACACTAGGAAACAACCAGGTTCTTTTGCAGTTGATGATCGCGGGTATTTAGAAACAAAAATATCTTGATGTTGTTAAACATGACATTCTAATGTTTAAAAATGCATTTTAAATTGATTACGATGATTTAAACGCCGCCTTCAATGACTGTTTATATGACAGGGAAAACGATGAAATTAGCTTCCTAACTCTTCGGCACTCAGTAAACTTCTTGTTTGCTGAACATTATTTTGTAGTTATGATTGTTGCTGTAAGTGCATATGGTCTCATGCATTATGATAACAAGTTTTACTTTACCGATTCCCATTCATGCGGATCAAGGGGAAAAAGCGGAGCACAAAATGTAAAAGCCTATGTCACCGAATGCGATACTATTGACGAATTCCTTCGTATTATCCGCCAGACTGTGCATTCCAATACTGGTACACAATTTTCAAATAATGCCATCAATGTGTTTTTCACAAAAGGATTTGTACCAATGCATCAACATTTAGAGGACTTCTATTCTGACGTATCAGGAAATTATCGATACATTTTCGGTTATTAGGTTTCCACTTGATTCCCAGTATCATTGCAACTGTACTGATAGAAATATAAAACCTTCAAAAAATCTATTGTAAAATTTGACAAAGACTAAAAATCAGACAATAAGTATTTAAGTAAAAAGAAATTTTAAATATAACACGTTCTTAAAACGAACTAAAAAGTATACAATAATTTCTCCTACAGTGGGCTTTTAGTTCTCCTTAAAACGTAAGGCGCTTGCTATATAATCCATCGAAAGACTTTTATCCTGATAGCCAAGGGACCTGGATTAAGAAATCATTTGTTCACTAACGAACTACAATTGCTAACAACACTACTTACTACTCCCTATAGCATGCGCCCCACGTTTTTGGAAGAACTAAAGCTCCACTCTAGGAGAAATTATTTTATACTTTTTAGTTCGTTTTAAAAACGGGTTATATCAAAATTTTTTTTGTTTTACTTAAATAATGTTTACATTACATTTATTTTGTTACTATTTCAATAGCTGCTGGGGCAAAAACAAAAACCAAAATTAAAGGAAAAACTGCGTATAAAAAGTAAAACCACATAAATATAGTAACTGGGGGAAGTTTTAAAGAACCGTCTAAAAACAGGATCAAGTGTATAGGATTTGTTCTCATACGATTTAAATGAAAATTGTTTACACTCATATTTAAATACAATTTAATTTTTTATTTGTATTTTTGTACTTTTGACAATTTTTTTATGTCATTGTAGTAATTAATTCCATTCCATTTAATTAATTCATATAAATTAGTTCCAGCATTAACTCCACCAACGATATCAGTAGATAGATAAAACGAAGGATAACTCTTGCAAACAGGTGTTACTTTGGGCTCAGTAGGCAATTGAGAAGCAAAGCCCTCTCTCGACGAACAAAAGTCACGCTCTATGTGTAATGGCGGCAAATTTTCCAGAAAGATTAATAAAATCAAATTACGAATATTTAAACACTGTTTATTGTTTTAGTTAATTTATAATTACAAAACCCGAAAAATGTACATATATCTTCAAAGTTTGTTGGTTGTGTTGTTTTTTAATTGTTTGCTTGTCCGCTTGCTTCGGCTGCTACCCTAGAACTACTCGCCGCTCGATATAACCAAACGAATGCCAATGTTCGGCTTCGCTCAATCGTTTTACAGGGTGCATCCGCTAACACTCCTCCCTCCGTGAATCTACCTAAGATTCACCACTTAAAGCCAGGATGGCTAGCTTGGAAGTTGGTCGACGAAGAGTTCCGCTCATGGTTCTAACTTCTGCGAACCTAATTTGTCCATCTTTGGCTGGAAAGACTCGCGTTACCTGGCCCTTGTGCCATTGGCTCCTTGGCTGATTTTTGTCACATATTAAGACTAAGTCGTCAATTTTAATAGAAGTAGTTTTCTCATGCCATTTTGGCCGATGAATGAGTTGAGGTAAATATTCAGTTATCCACTCCTTCCACAAGCGGTCTTTTAAATTTTGTGCAATTATCCACTGCTTACGCAAACAAATTTTGACGTCGACTGGATGTGGTGTTTGAGTTAATTTACGCAGCCCATTAAAAAATGGTTTGGAGTCAATGGCTCCTCGTCTTTTGAGGAAATTGGAATATCCGTTAGCGGCCTGGAGTTCAAAATGTTTTCGTCTTCAATGAGAACACTCTGCAGAGTTCCCACTCTCGGTGCGACTTCTCGTAGCGTCTTAGCAGGACAATTAAACTGCCAATCGATGCCTCTATTTAAAGCTTCGTCAGGTAGTCTGTCTACATCCAGAAGCCGTTCATTTTCTTTGAGTTCTTTTTGCGCACCAATAAAATTAGTGCCGTTGTCACTTTTCATACGAACAGGTGTTCCACGACGGTTCACAAAATTTCGAAAAGTGACTATAAGGCATCCGTAGATAAGTTTTCAGCTAGCTCTAGATGTACAGCCCTTGTTGTAAGGCAAGTATATATGACAGCCCATCTTTTTTCATGACGGCGACCAATGCTGACATTAAATGGCCCAAAAAAGTCAACACCGGGATAAGTAAAAGGGCGTACATATGGAGTGACTCGGTCAGCTGGAAGTTGTCCCATTTGAGGTACTTCTGGTCTGGCTCGTTCAATCTGGCATTGAAGACATTTGCGCTGGATATGTTTTAGCAACGCTTTGGCATGTGGAAACCAAAATTTTTGTCTGGCTTCATTTATTGTTACTGCTGAATTTTGGTGGTGGTTCTTCTCGTAAAAATGACGCATGATGAGCTCGGAGACCGTGTGTTTTTGAGGCAGCAGGATAGGGCGCCTGGTGGCAAAAGGCAAACATGCGGCTTCATCGATCCGACCTTGAACTCTTAGCAGACCATCTGTGTCATTGTATGGAGAGAGAGCGTAAAGCGGACTTTGTTTTGGAATTGGCTTCGAGGTCTGGAGGCAAGCGATTTCTTCCGAAAAGACTTGCGCCTGAATCATACGGCAAATAAATTTCTCTGCATTCCACAGTTCTGCTGCTGTCAGCGGCTCACGAATTGGACCACCAGTCGTCCTTAGCTTGCACCATAGGTTTTTGGCTCGTACTACCCAGGCCATGGTACGTTTTAACTTTAAATATGAAGAAAAATTATTTACATTTATTAAAAGTGTACTTGCCTCTGGATTAAGAAGCAAGCATGGCCTGACTTCTTCTTCAAGGTAATCAGGTGGTGGCTCTAATGGTATAAAATGTCTGTCAGCCTCGGAACTTCTCAAAAATTCAGGACCCATTATCCATGGGCTTTCAAAATTGAACTTAGGTGGAAATACTGGTCGAGTTGCGGCGTCTGCTGAGTTTTCACCTGTTGGAACCCAACGCCATTATCCCGGGCTCGTGCTGTCAAGAATCTCCGCAATGCGATGTCCAACGAAAGGCTTGTATTTTCGCTGTGATGAGTTAATCCACTGCAGCACCGTTTGTGAGTCACTCCAAAATATGACTTGAGCAACTTTAATATCGTTGGCATCTAATATCATCCTGCTTAAGCGAGTACCGAGTACGGCGGCTTGGAGCTCCAAGCGTGGAACGGACAGCAACTTCTTAGGCGCATTTCGCGTTTTCCCAGCTACAAAGGAAACGTCAACTCCATCTTTGTGTACTATGCGAAAATAAGCTGCGGCGGCAAATGCAACTTGGCTAACATCCACGAAAACATGCAACTGGATGACTCTTGATGTAAACATATGTGGCGAATAGCAACGAGAAATTTTAAAATTTTTGATGTTTTTGAATTCTTTTCACCAAGCGACCCATTTTTTGTCTAATTCGGTGGGAATGGCGGCATCCCAATCAACATTACTTTTCCAAGTGTCCTGCATTAGAATTTTCGAAAAAATCAAGAAGTCGGCAATCAGGCCAAATGGATCGAAAATTGCCATGATTATGCTTAGCAGCTCCCTTTTTGTTGGCACTCGCAAACCCTCTTTAACTTCCAGATGTACCCGGTGAAATTGTGTTTTAAACATAAAAGTGTCATCTATCGTGTTCCAGAACATACCCAAGACCTTTTCTGTCACCTTCTGGCATTCCATGTCCACAGCATCAGTTGTTTCGTATGCAACATTATTTAACGTTGATTCTAGGCGCTTTGAGTTTGAAATAAATATTCGCATTTCAAACCCACCTTTGCTGCAGATGTGTACTACTTGTTTGCACAAAACCTCGGCTTCATCTTCGTCATTGAAACTGCAAGCAAAATCATCAACATAAAATTTGTCAATCACTGCTGCGGCGGCCTCTGGAAAGTCATTTCGAAATTCCTCAGCATTGATGTTCTTGACGAACTCTGCGCAGCACGGCGAACAGATGGCTCCAAAAATTAATGACGTCATGACATGATGTTCTATTGGCTTTGTTGAATCACCGTCGCGCCATAAAAATCTTTGAGCATGTTGGTCAGTTTGGCGTATATGAATTTGAGAAAACATTTCTCGAATGTCTGCTGCTACTCCGGTGGCACCTTGTCGAAATTTACAGAGTATTGTTAGCAGTGACTTGACTTGTTCAGGGCCCTTAAGCAGTTCTGAATTTAAAGATGTTTTGTTTACTACGGCAGCGGCGTCAAAAACAATACGTAGCTTTCCTGGCTTGTGCGGGTTTTGAACTCCGAAATGCGGCAAGTACCAAACTGCATTCTCAATTTTGTTGATCTCGTCATTGGAGATATTTTTGCGGGCATAACTTTTTTCAAAATACTTATTTATTTCTTTTTTATACCACTCACCATATTCAGGATCGCGGCTCATTTTTCGCTCAATATCTAAAAGGCGCTTTTCAGCCATCTCATAGCTCGTTGGTAGCACTGGTGGCTGTCTCTTCCACAGCAAGCCCGTTTCAAATCCGCTACTGACCAGTTTCGTTGTTGCCTCGAGAATTTGTCGAGCTTGTTTTTCTTCTTCGGATACCACCTCAATACAGGCAGCGCTCGAACCAAAATTCTCCGTTGAAAAATATTCTGCAACAATGTTGTGAAGCTCGTTCAGCGTGCGCTCCTCGCGCAGATGTAGAAATGACAGATGTGCATTTGTGGATTGACTGGCAGGTCCAAAGGCTACCCAGCCAAGTTTTGTTTTCGCCGCTACTGGCATGGCACGACCAGCTTCTACGATTGTTGATGAGATTCCGAGATGCACGTTGTCAAGACCGATTAACAATGTTGGCTTTACATCTGTATAGTCGGTTATTGGCAAAAATTTGAAATGTTCGAAACTACCCTTTGAAAATGACTGCGTAGGCAAGCAGAGATTTTTAATCGTGCGAACATTTTTAATGAAGAACTTTTCTCTTCCATCAAGAGTCTTAATCTCAAATTTTACTTTTGCTGAATGCTCAGTGATTTTGTTTTGACCATACCACTGCAGTGTTAAAGGCTGTTGCTTTCCTTTGAGACCAAGGCGATCTGCAGTGTCCTCTTCTAACATTGATATGGCAGAGCCGTCATCAAACATGGCGTACACCAATTCTTTGCCGAGTGGGCCGTAAAGTATGACTGGCAATACTTTAAAGAGCTGTGACGAAGTTGTTGCAACATTGCAGTTAAGCACACTTTGTGTTGAGTTGGATGTTGACGCCTTTGTTATGCTACGCGCTGGCTCTTCATGAAGACTAGCATGGTGGTAGCGACGGCAACCATTAATGTTGCAAGGCTTTCTTGAATGGCAATTGGCTGTGCCATGACCCCTTCGGAGACAAGAAAAGCAAAGTTGACACTCTTTTACTTTTCGCCAGCGATCGCAAACACTTAAAACTTTCAGAAAAGTGTTACAATTGATAATTTGGTGGTCATCCCCACACTGGGCACACTTTATATCTCTTTTTGTTGTATTTTCACTTACGTGATTCACAGGGCGTGGCTGGCTATTTGCATTTGCTGCGTGTCGACGATCCAGATTTATTGGCATTAAGCAAACAATTCTGGCCAGATCACTGATCCACTGGCAGAATTCGGTTAATGTTGGGTATGGCTGAATAGTTGCAGCATGTCGCGCCCAATCAAATTGTTTGTCCATCGGAAGCTTTCTTACCAGCTGCTCGAGAAGCGTTGGATTTGCCAAGTGCTGCTGACAGTTCGCAGATGTCAAAAATGCAACAACATTGCGTACCTTCGTTGAGAACGCAACAATCTGCTCTAGCCTTTCCTCAATTATTATAGGAAATTGCTGAATTCTCTGTAATTGTACCCGCACCAGCAAATCTGGTCTTCCAAACCGAAATTGTAGTTCTTCGATGGCTTGTGCAACATTATTTGGAAAGATGAGCATGGACGCCACAGCCTCCCTGGCCGCGCCGCTAAGGCATTTTTGTAAGCGCATCAAATTTTGTCGTTCGCTGTACCCAAAAGCTGCAGTGGTGTCGTGGTAGTTGGCTATAAAAAGCGGCCACTCTTCTGTGTTACCTGAAAACGTAAGCAAGTCATACAGGTTCGCATTTGAAATCCGCTCGGGTACCATGACATGACATGCAGTTGGTGTCATCATCGGCGTTGACGTTGTAGCCATACTAGGTGGCTGCGGCGGCTGAAACTGTCTTGATATAACTGCAGGCTCTTGTGCACGTATTTCAGACCTAAGTCTGTCGATGTCTCGCTGGCTTTCCACACTATTAAGGCGAAGCTCATCCACGGAGGCTCTTAGGGCATTTAAACTGGCTAAAATTGCTGATGCTTGCTCAGCAGAGTGTTGTTGCTCGGCATTTTCCATAATTATTTCTTCTATTAAAGTTGCTTCACTCACTTCAGAGTCTGGTGAAAACGCCGGCGCTACACTTTCCTCCACCACCTTTTCCTTGCTTCTCAAATTATAGCGATCCGGTGACGGCATGAACGCACAACAAAAATCTAGAATTTTCTACTCCTCAAACTCAAACGACGCTTGTCTCAAAAATTTAAGGCCAATTCGCTTGGTGACAACGACGTATAGCAGCAAACCCAACAACAGCACAATAGCAAACAGCAACACCAATACCGTCGCAAAATAACGGCACGAATTTAAGGAAAAACGAACAAAGACAATGACGCGTTTTAATGCAGCAGCAAGCAACGGACACACAAATTAAAAAAACGAATGTAATGGCGGCAAATTTTCCAGAAAGATTAATAAAATCAAATTACGAATATTTAAACACTGTTTATTGTTTTAGTTAATTTATAATTACAAAACCCGAAAAATGTACATATATCTTCAAAGTTTGTCGGTTGTGTTGTTTTTTAATTGTTTGCTTGTCCGCTTGCTTCGGCTGCTACCCTAAAACTACTCGCCGCTCGATATAACCAAACGAATGCCAATGTTCGGCTTCGCTCAATCGTTTTACAGGGTGCATCCGCTAACACTCCTCCCTCCGTGAATCTACCTAAGATTCACCACTTAAAGCCAGGATGGCTAGCTTGGAAGTTGGTCGACGAAGAGTTCCGCTCATGGTTCTAACTTCTGCGAACCTAATTTGTCCATCTTTGGCTGGAAAGACTCGCGTTACCTGGCCCTTGTGCCATTGGCTCCTTGGCTGATTTTTGTCACATATTAAGACTAAGTCGTCAATTTTAATAGAAGTAGTTTTCTCATGCCATTTTGGCCGATGAATGAGTTGAGGTAAATATTCAGTTATCCACTCCTTCCACAAGCGGTCTTTTAAATTTTGTGCAATTATCCACTGCTTACGCAAACAAATTTTGACGTCGACTGGATGTGGTGTTTGAGTTAATTTACGCAGCCCATTAAAAAATGGTTTGGAGTCAATGGCTCCTCGTCTTTTGAGGAAATTGGAATATCCGTTAGCGGCCTGGAGTTCAAAATGTTTTCGTCTTCGATGAGAACACTCTGCAGAGTTCCCACTCTCGGTGCGACTTCTCGTAGCGTCTTAGCAGGACAATTAAACTGCCAATCGATGCCTCTATTTAAAGCTTCGTCAGGTAGTCTGTCTACATCCAGAAGCCGTTCATTTTCTTTGAGTTCTTTTTGCGCACCAATAAAATTAGTGCCGTTGTCACTTTTCATACGAACAGGTGTTCCACGACGGTTCACAAAATTTCGAAAAGTGACTATAAAGGCATCCGTAGATAAGTTTTCAGCTAGCTCTAGATGTACAGCCCTTGTTGTAAGGCAAGTATATATGACAGCCCATCTTTTTTCATGACGGCGACCAATGCTGACATTAAATGGCCCAAAAAAGTCAACACCGGGATAAGTAAAAGGGCGTACATATGGAGTGACTCGGTCAGCTGGAAGTTGTCCCATTTGAGGTACTTCTGGTCTGGCTCGTTCAATCTGGCATTGAAGACATTTGCGCTGGATATGTTTTAGCAACGCTTTGGCATGTGGAAACCAAAATTTTTGTCTGGCTTCATTTATTGTTACTGCTGAATTTTGGTGGTGGTTCTTCTCGTAAAAATGACGCATGATGAGCTCGGAGACCGTGTGTTTTTGAGGCAGCAGGATAGGGCGCCTGGTGGCAAAAGGCAAACATGCGGCTTCATCGATCCGACCTTGAACTCTTAGCAGACCATCTGTGTCATTGTATGGAGAGAGAGCGTAAAGCGGACTTTGTTTTGGAATTGGCTTCGAGGTCTGGAGGCAAGCGATTTCTTCCGAAAAGACTTGCGCCTGAATCATACGGCAAATAAATTTCTCTGCATTCCACAGTTCTGCTGCTGTCAGCGGCTCACGAATTGGACCACCAGTCGTCCTTAGCTTGCACCATAGGTTTTTGGCTCGTACTACCCAGGCCATGGTACGTTTTAACTTTAAATATGAAGAAAAATTATTTACATTTATTAAAAGTGTACTTGCCTCTGGATTAAGAAGCAAGCATTTCCTGACTTCTTCTTCAAGGTAATCAGGTGGTGGCTCTAATGGTATAAAATGTCTGTCAGCCTCGGAACTTCTCAAAAATTCAGGACCCATTATCCATGGGCTTTCAAAATTGAACTTAGGTGGAAATACTGGTCGAGTTGCGGCGTCTGCTGAGTTTTCACCTGTTGGAACCCAACGCCATTATCCCGGGCTCGTGCTGTCAAGAATCTCCGCAATGCGATGTCCAACGAAAGGCTTGTATTTTCGCTGTGATGAGTTAATCCACTGCAGCACCGTTTGTGAGTCACTCCAAAATATGACTTGAGCAACTTTAATATCGTTGGCATCTAATATCATCCTGCTTAAGCGAGTACCGAGTACGGCGGCTTGGAGCTCCAAGCGTGGAACGGACAGCAACTTCTTAGGCGCATTTCGCGTTTTCCCAGCTACAAAGGAAACGTCAACTCCATCTTTGTGTACTATGCGAAAATAAGCTGCGGCGGCAAATGCAACTTGGCTAACATCCACGAAAACATGCAACTGGATGACTCTTGATGTAAACATATGTGGCGAATAGCAACGAGAAATTTTAAAATTTTTGATGTTTTTGAATTCTTTTCACCAAGCGACCCATTTTTTGTCTAATTCGGTGGGAATGGCGGCATCCCAATCAACATTACTTTTCCAAGTGTCCTGCATTAGAATTTTCGAAAAAATCAAGAAGTCGGCAATCAGGCCAAATGGATCGAAAATTGCCATGATTATGCTTAGCAGCTCCCTTTTTGTTGGCACTCGCAAACCCTCTTTAACTTCCAGATGTACCCGGTGAAATTGTGTTTTAAACATAAAAGTGTCATCTATCGTGTTCCAGAACATACCCAAGACCTTTTCTGTCACCTTCTGGCATTCCATGTCCACAGCATCAGTTGTTTCGTATGCAACATTATTTAACGTTGATTCTAGGCGCTTTGAGTTTGAAATAAATTTTCGCATTTCAAACCCACCTTTGCTGCAGATGTGTACTACTTGTTTGCACAAAACCTCGGCTTCATCTTCGTCATTGAAACTGCAAGCAAAATCATCAACATAAAATTTGTCAATCACTGCTGCGGCGGCCTCTGGAAAGTCATTTCGAAATTCCTCAGCATTGATGTTCTTGACGAACTCTGCGCAGCACGGCGAACAGATGGCTCCAAAAATTAATGACGTCATGACATGATGTTCTATTGGCTTTGTTGAATCACCGTCGCGCCATAAAAATCTTTGAGCATGTTGGTCAGTTTGGCGTATATGAATTTGAGAAAACATTTCTCGAATTTCTGCTGCTACTCCGGTGGCACCTTGTCGAAATTTACAGAGTATTGTTAGCAGTGACTTGACTTGTTCAGGGCCCTTAAGCAGTTTTGAATTTAAAGATGTTTTGTTTACTACGGCAGCGGCGTCAAAAACAATACGTAGCTTTCCTGGCTTGTGCGGGTTTTGAACTCCGAAATGCGGCAAGTACCAAACTGCATTCTCAATTTTGTTGATCTCGTCATTGGAGATATTTTTGCGGGCATAACCTTTTTCAAAATACTTATTTATTTCTTTTTTATACCACTCACCATATTCAGGATCGCGGCTCATTTTTCGCTCAATATCTAAAAGGCGCTTTTCAGCCATCTCATAGCTCGTTGGTAGCACTGGTGGCTGTCTCTTCCACAGCAAGCCCGTTTCAAATCCGCTACTGACCAGTTTCGTTGTTGCCTCGAGAATTTGTCGAGCTTGTTTTTCTTCTTCGGATACCACCTCAATACAGGCAGCGCTCGAACCAAAATTCTCCGTTGAAAAATATTCTGCAACAATGTTGTGAAGCTCGTTCAGCGTGCGCTCCTCGCGCAGATGTAGAAATGACAGATGTGCATTTGTGGATTGACTGGCAGGTCCAAAGGCTACCCAGCCAAGTTTTGTTTTCGCCGCTACTGGCATGGCACGACCAGCTTCTACGATTGTTGATGAGATTCCGAGATGCACGTTGTCAAGACCGATTAACAATGTTGGCTTTACATCTGTATAGTCGGTTATTGGCAAAAATTTGAAATGTTCGAAACTACCCTTTGAAAATGACTGCGTAGGCAAGCAGAGATTTTTAATCGTGCGAACATTTTTAATGAAGAACTTTTCTCTTCCATCAAGAGTCTTAATCTCAAATTTTACTTTTGCTGAATGCTCAGTGATTTTGTTTTGACCATACCACTGCAGTGTTAAAGGCTGTTGCTTTCCTTTGAGACCAAGGCGATCTGCAGTGTCCTCTTCTAACATTGATATGGCAGAGCCGTCATCAAACATGGCGTACACCAATTCTTTGCCGAGTGGGCCGTAAAGTATGACTGGCAATACTTTAAAGAGCTGTGACGAAGTTGTTGCAACATTGCAGTTAAGCACACTTTGTGTTGAGTTGGATGTTGACGCCTTTGTTATGCTACGCGCTGGCTCTTCATGAAGACTAGCATGGTGGTAGCGACGGCAACCATTAATGTTGCAAGGCTTTCTTGAATGGCAATTGGCTGTGCCATGACCCCTTCGGAGACAAGAAAAGCAAAGTTGACACTCTTTTACTTTTCGCCAGCGATCGCAAACACTTAAAACTTTCAGAAAAGTGTTACAATTGATAATTTGGTGGTCATCCCCACACTGGGCACACTTTATATCTCTTTTTGTTGTATTTTCACTTACGTGATTCACAGGGCGTGGCTGGCTATTTGCATTTGCTGCGTGTCGACGATCCAGATTTATTGGCATTAAGCAAACAATTCTGGCCAGATCACTGATCCACTGGCAGAATTCGGTTAATGTTGGGTATGGCTGAATAGTTGCAGCATGTCGCGCCCAATCAAATTGTTTGTCCATCGGAAGCTTTCTTACCAGCTGCTCGAGAAGCGTTGGATTTGCCAAGTGCTGCTGACAGTTCGCAGATGTCAAAAATGCAACAACATTGCGTACCTTCGTTGAGAACGCAACAATCTGCTCTAGCCTTTCCTCAATTATTATAGGAAATTGCTGAATTCTCTGTAATTGTACCCGCACCAGCAAATCTGGTCTTCCAAACCGAAATTGTAGTTCTTCGATGGCTTGTGCAACATTATTTGGAAAGATGAGCATGGACGCCACAGCCTCCCTGGCCGCGCCGCTAAGGCATTTTTGTAAGCGCATCAAATTTTGTCGTTCGCTGTACCCAAAAGCTGCAGTGGTGTCGTGGTAGTTGGCTATAAAAAGCGGCCACTCTTCTGTTTTACCTGAAAACGTAAGCAAGTCATACAGGTTCGCATTTGAAATCCGCTCGGGTACCATGACATGACATGCAGTTGGTGTCATCATCGGCGTTGACGTTGTAGCCATACTAGGTGGCTGCGGCGGCTGAAACTGTTGATATAACTGCAGGCTCTTGTGCACGTATTTCAGACCTAAGTCTGTCGATGTCTCGCTGGCTTTCCACACTATTAAGGCGAAGCTCATCCACGGAGGCTCTTAGGGCATTTAAACTGGCTAAAATTGCTGATGCTTGCTCAGCAGAGTGTTGTTGCTCGGCATTTTCCATAATTATTTCTTCTATTAAAGTTGCTTCACTCACTTCAGAGTCTGGTGAAAACGCCGGCGCTACACTTTCCTCCACCACCTTTTCCTTGCTTCTCAAATTATAGCGATCCGGTGACGGCATGAACGCACAACAAAAATCTAGAATTTTCTACTCCTCAAACTCAAACGACGCTTGTCTCAAAAATTTAAGGCCAATTCGCTTGGTGACAACGATGTATAGCAGCAAACCCAACAACAGCACAATAGCAAACAGCAACACCAATACCGTCGCAAAATAACGGCACGAATTTAAGGAAAAACGAACAAAGACAATGACGCGTTTTAATGCAGCAGCAAGCAACGGACACACAAATTAAAAAAACGAATGTAATGGCGGCAAATTTTCCAGAAAGATTAATAAAATCAAATTACGAATATTTAAACACTGTTTATTGTTTTAGTTAATTTATAATTACAAAACCCGAAAAATGTACATATATCTTCAAAGTTTGTCGGTTGTGTTGTTTTTTAATTGTTTGCTTGTCCGCTTGCTTCGGCTGCTACCCTAAAACTACTCGCCGCTCGATATAACCAAACGAATGCCAATGTTCGGCTTCGCTCAATCGTTTTACAGGGTGCATCCGCTAACTAATCAATCACTAATCATGCCCGTCCTATTATATGCAGCACAAACCAGGACGTTGAGCAGCTCTGATGAAAATAATTTGGGAGCGTTCGAGAGAAGATCCTTCGTAAAATCTACGGACCAATCTGCGTCAATGGCGAGTACCGAATATGATGGAACGATGAGCTGTATGAGCTATACGCCGACATCGACATATTAAAGCGCATAAAAATCGAGCGGCTTCACTGGCTAGGTCATGTTGAGCGGATGGAAGACGACGCTCCAGCGAAGAGGACAACCTGGCGAAACTTAAAGCTTCCAACTGGCGCCAGCAAGCGCAAAACAGAAATGGCTGGCGCAATTTCTTACAACAGGCGGAAGCCGACTTACGGTTGTAGGCGCCATCTAAGTAAGTAAGTAAGTAGTGATTTTGTAGTCGGTTGTTTTTTTTTTTAAAGTTTTTTATTATGATTTTCACAAAATTGTTTTTATGCATGCTTGTCTCGAAGATAACTTTCATCCCATCCCATTGCAAAAAGCTATCTACGCCACTGCTACCAAGATGGTTCTCGTATAGAGCCCCCAAAAGAGTAATGATGAGAAAATCTAAGGACACTTTGACTAGAGATGATTCCAATCGTGACGAGGGATGATATAAAAAGTGTATCAAAAACATGATTTTGATTCGTCATAACGCTCTAAGAAAAATAAACGTAACGCATTTTGCGAAACGAAACCGTACCTTATATGAAACGCCACTTCACTAACACTTGCATAGTTTTTCATATTAAAATAAAACAAAAATATTTCAACATAAAACTCTTCGTAAGCGTACCGCTTTTGTAACGCCTTGGCGTTGTAGTACCAATACATTCAAAAGACTACTTTTTTTGTCTAATTCTCTTATTCCAAACTTTCCATATACGTCCATATATTCGCAAAATCGGTTCGTTTTCGTAGTCTTATATGAGAAAACTACTTCGCCTGCGCTACGCTTATGTGCCGTTTTTCTTAGAAGGAACTTTTTAAAATGTGTAAAAGAAAGGGTGATCTATATATATAAAAAAATCTTATTTATGTCGTGTTTTAGGTACTTTTTGTTATATTTATTTAATATCTTACATTGTTGTAATAAGTCGATTAAATAAACAAAATAAAAACTAAATACAAAGTAAAGAATTAAAATGTACACTAAGTTCCATCGTATCCATTGGAATAAAAGTTTTAGTAATTTTATGCTTGGGACTACAATGTTCAATGTTATAAAGTGGTTTGATTTTCTTGTTCAGAAATAACAGATTAATGACAGTGGAATTTGCTTAAGATTCACTAAAACAAAAAGAGTTGCCTTAACTAAGTGTAAAATTGGCAGTAGAAAATAAAATAATTTATGGGTTTTTTTGTTAATTGATCGAAAATGATTCGATGTTTGTCTCGCATTAAACTACGTCAACTCTTTTACTCTACTTTCTCCTTTCGTACAGGTACTCGTCCTCGTAGTAACGTGGTGTCGTTGAGGCGATATACAGTTGTGGACGACGTTGTTGCAGCGATATATTGATTTCCTCTGGAGTGCGATAGACTTGTTGCTGCTGTTGTTGTATATGTTGCAGCGGCGAGGTGGTATAGTATCTGTATGGCGATGGTGTTGCTAAAGGTGCAATGGTCTGAGGACGATGTTGTTGGATTTGTGGTTGCAAGTGTTGTGGTTGAATTGTTGTGACAGGAACAGGTTTGCGATAAACTGTAGTTTGTTGCACCGGTTGGTGGCGCTGCACTTGTTGTTGTTGTGGTTGTTGTCTAGGTTGTTGCTGCTGTTGGTATTGTTGTTGTTGTTGTTGCTGCGACGACTGACTGTTGAAACCAACCTGAACCTGAAGAGATGAATGAGAGAATATATTTTAGTGTTGTAAAGCGGTTTTCATGGAATAACGTTTAATTTAATTGAAATTAATTGTAAAAATATAAATGATGCACTTAACCCACCGGTTGTCTCTGATGATGATGAACTCTTTGGCGTGGTACGTCCTCTTCATCCTCATAACGATCGTTTTCATAGTAGCTCTCTGGATAATAACGATCGGAATAACGTAGCGTTACATTGGGTTTCGTTTGGTGTTCTTGCAGGTTGATCGGCTTGTACAGATAGTCGTTGACAATGTGGTACTTCGAGGATTGCTGACAGATATTCTCATTTGATGGTGGCATGCAAATCAAATGGATTTGATGAAAGGTGAAGCCCTCGGGACAAATCCAAGAATGCCGTTGATTATCCTGACAGTAGTGAAAGACTTC
Source organism: Coremacera marginata (assembly GCA_914767935.1). Classification (NCBI taxonomy): domain Eukaryota; kingdom Metazoa; phylum Arthropoda; class Insecta; order Diptera; family Sciomyzidae; genus Coremacera; species Coremacera marginata. The sequence continues at coordinate 132,922,552 of OU612044.1, forward strand.
GCAGTTCAGTGATTCATCTGCATAGTAACTGGAAATACATAGTTTGGGTAAATTTAAATGTAAGAAATGTTTTGGAAAATCGGAATAGAATTTATAGAAAAATTCAGCTACCCGGAGTTTTTCGAATTGCAGTTGAAGGTGGACTTGGCCAATAGTAGCGAGAGCCTATCTGGCTCTTCTTCCTCTTCTTCTGTTTCTTCCTCCTCGCTTGATTCCTTCTTCGGATTGTTCTTCAAATAGTTACTCTGTTGCTTAACATTGCGATTCTGATAGATAGGTTGTCGTGGTGCTTCCTCTTGATCCTCTTCCTGACTGTAGTCGTAGACACGTTGACGATAGGCCAGATGGGTTTGTGCCTGTGTCTCAAAATCTTCATCACCTTCGCCCACTTCACTGGAACGTGCCGCAAAACCTTGTGGCTTAGCGGTAGTAACATCTGTTTCAAAGACAGTTGCTGTTAACGAGGTGCTAATGAGACAACTCGCAGAGACTAGTAATATAATATGCAGTCTAAAAAGAGAGGTAGAGAGAAAAAGATAGTGTTGAAAAAAAGGACGATTAGAGAAACATTTTAAAACACAGTTGTATATTCCTGAAAATTTCTGTACACAACTGTTTGTGTTCACTTTCCAATTCAGTTTCTAATCAACTCACATATTGAACTATCGGAAGATCATGAAATTAAGTTTTCTCTCATTTTATTATTGACTAGCAGGCCACAGTAGCCCGCGGCTTCGCCATGTGTGACATCAGCCCTTAAGACAATGCATGTCAAACGAAATAAAAAACATTTTTTCTTTCTTTTTGTTTTGTTTTGCAGCTCAGTACTGCATTTGTATGTATCTCTCTTTTCGCCTTGTGCGAGGCTCATCTGCTTTTTATGTTTTGCTGTGCTTGCTGAGCAGAAAAAGAGAACAGTAGAGAACAACATTCTTATTGAAATTCTCGCAACACAAACACGTGAAAAGAAAACGATCAAGCAGTTCGTTTCATTGGGAATGATATATTAAGGGGACATGACACCTTAAAAAATTGTTTTTTAATGGCTTAAAATGCGTATTTGTTGAATAAAAAATAAGATATAATTTTGAAAAATTACACATATATTTTGAGGTAAAGAATTAACACAAAAAAATTTGTGTGTACTACTGGAATTTTTTTAAAAAAACTTTAAAAGAATTATTGCGGGCGTGATAATATACAAAAAGCGATCGTACTGAAATTTTAATATGTTGTTTTACACTTGTTAATGCGTAGAATGAACTATGTACAGAAAAATCGGTAATATAGTTTATGAGTTTTTGGCCGATTTTGGCCCCAAAAAATTGGTAATTTTCGAAAAAAACAGTCATTTCGTTATTTTTCGACCAAAATTCTTCATCTAGTTCATTTCATAGGCGGTTTTGATGTTGATTAGGACCCCGTATTTGGTTTTTTTAGATGTTCTAGTGAGCCGCAATCACGCCCATAATGATTTTTTGATGTTTTTTTAAAAAAATTCCAGTAGCCATATATGTGATTAAAAAAAATTCAGAAAAGCTTTTTTGTGTACTTTTTTTACGTCAAAATATATATGTAATTTTTCAAAATGATATCTTATTTATTTTTTTGAACTTAAGCGCATTTTAAAACATTTAATCTCAACCACTTATTTTTACCGTTATTTTTGGTTATAAAATTAAAAATTTTAGGACAAAAGCTTCAGTCTTTAAAGTCTTTTATAAAAACAGTGGATTTTAATCCAGTTAAAATAACTGAACAAACCTTTTTTGTCACTTGTCACATATATCGCACACTAAATACAAAACAGTCACAACTCAAAATTTACGAATTTTCACTTTTTGATGTAAAACTATTCGTAGTGATGATATACTTTGACTGTAACACATTTTGTGCACATCTTCTTTCTCTATAGTTAAAAAAAAAGTTTTGTCTCATTGCGTTGTATGGAGTTCCTTTAAAAATAAAATTATTTTTTGCTTCACCTAGAAATTTAAAAATTTTGAATTGTGACTGTTTTGTATTTAGTGTGCGATATATCAATTCCACAAAGCTCCCGTCCCAAATTGTCAAAGTTTACCATACTTAAAACATTAAGATTGAATTTACCATTTTCAAAAATTCAGATTCATCTTGAATTAAAATATTAAGATGAAATATTAAGAAAAGCTAGTAGTTTGTTGAAAAGTTTTTTATTGATTAAATCTCATTATTGCTGCGGTTAGTTTCTTACGAGTACATGAATTTACGCAAAGCTTTATTCTTGACCAATAAAATCACCTTAAGCTGTATGGTCATATTTGAATTATAAATTTTAAAACTAATTACAAAGTTTTCCAAAAAATGTTCACACCCCTTTTCTAATGCCGGCCACTTTTTGTATGGTGCTTGGAACAGACTCTACCTACCCCTATGCCAAATATCAATTTCATGGTGTAAAGATTTACTGAAATAAAGAATTCAAATTAAATTGGCACGACCCCCCTCCCCCCGCTCTAATCCTTAACCGTTTTTTAGACTACGGACTGTTCAGTACATCAAAAATATATGTATACACTGTTAGAAATTTTGGAATAAATTTTAATACATTTGGGCTTACATATACAACCACACCAAAATTGCATTAAAATTAAATGCTGTCCAAATATTAAAATTAATCTTTAATCCAAATTTTTTTTAAAATGTAATGCTCATTTGGTATTAATTTTTAATACTGATTTTGTAATAAAATTTAATGCTAAGTACGGAATAAATTTTTTCCATACTAGAGTATAGTATACAATTTAATACAGATGAGTGTTAAAAAGTAAATAAATATTTATTATAATTTAATAATTCCATTGTTGATATCGAACTCAAGTCATAATTGAAATCAAAGTAAAAGGCGTTGCTTGTACGCCGTAATTGAATATGAAATTGTGCACACAAATTGTATTATTAAGCTTTGTTTACCGAAAAAGTCACTCTGAATCATAAGACTTTTGAATCTTAAGACTCTGAAAATGAAGGCGCAAGGTATTTAAATGTTAAATAGCATGTCTTAAAATTCAAATTTAATATTCACTGTAGTATCGAATTTATTCCAAGGGGTGTGAGAGAGCCCAAAGCAAATAATATCACAACGCCCAAAAAAGTTCTGTATAATTTGGGCCATATGACTTTGCATTGGGCCTTAAGACGAAGCATATTTGCATATTATTTTGGACGAAAAAACATATGACATTATATCGCCCAACGTCAGAAAGTCCAAATCAATAAAGGTCATATGCCCAAGAACATGTCACAGCGACCAAACCTAAAAACAAATATGGAAAAAAGTTTGGATGTTGTGACCTTTTTTTCATTTAAATTTTGGTGTTATGATATACTTTGGGCGTTGTGACATGCTTTGAGCTTTATGACATTGGGCGATATGACACCTATGTATATATATAGGTATATATATATACATATATATATATTATATTTATATATAACAAAACTTTTTGTACTAACAATAAGTTCGATTTGAAATCAACTAAGCCAAAATTTTAAATTTGTACATCGATGGCATAGTACACAAATGTTGTTAACATATATTAACTAGAAAACGTTGAATTTCTCAAAAAGGCCTAAAATAATTAAGAAGGGCCTTTAGATCTTCGAAATTGAAAAAGGTCCAAAAAAGCACTAAAAGCCTATAAATATCATCACTGCTGTGCATTAGATAAACATACGATATCACGGGTTAAAATTGAAAAAGCTTTATGCTCTCAGATTTTGTATCAGAATTAGACATTTATCTTTTCCAAAACTAGTGAGTATGAAATAATTAGACCTTTCATTTTTCTCAACACCTGCAGAATTGCCTAAGTTCCTGTCTAACCTATTTGGTCTTAAAGCTATATGCAATAAAATTTAACTTTTCAACCATATTAAAGAGCTAATTAATATATAATTAAAATAAGGAAATCTTATACATCATTTAGTGGTTATATTTTATAGTATAAATTCAAGTTTTATATAGATTGCAAATAAATTTAAATGTTAATGAAATTAAGAGAATAATTACATTAACCATAGCTATCGTAAAATTGTACATCAAGTGCATTGCTTATTACTCGCATTGAGGTATTATAAACATGAAATGTTATGCTTAAGCACGCTTTAAATTCAATTTCAATCAATTTAAGCTGATGAGAGACAGCAATAACAGTTGTTGGCAACAATCGACTTTCCACTCATTTCCATAGCAGCGGAAGGAATTAATGGTGAACGAAGAAACAATCATGCATTGTTGACGGTATATAATGTGCTACTGCATCAACACATCGGCTGCACAATAACGTGACATGCATTAAAATTGACAAGGTTGCTGCCATCCATAAGACTGAGTTACGAGTACGTAGCTGATATCGTTGGTCTTACACATAAATTGACTGTTTTTAGAAACTCTTGCGGCAAGTTTAATATTTTGTGGCGTGATTTTCTTTGGCCACATGTATATGTAAAGTTGTTTTTTGGGTAGCAACTATAAAGTATATCAGTAATGAGAGATATGTACAAGAGTGGAGGGTGGCGAGGGGGGGGGGGGCCTGTATATAAATAATGAAATGTAATACTCTTAAGTGATTGTGTTAACCACAAATTGTAAATAATCTCAAAGTTTCATTAAATATAAAACTTCGTCTTATGTGAATTTTTTAAAGTTCGTTTCTTAAGTCTTTTGTTTGATTGAATGAACTGTCTGGTTTTTAAAAGCTGCTACTGCTTGTTAAAATAAACTTAACCTAATTCAGAACTAAGTGTAAGCGAGCATAATGTTTTTTATATTTTGTCTTTTATAAATTAATTCAAACGCTGCTTTTATGTTGGCTGCCATAAGTTTTTTTCAAATAGGCGATATCAAATTTTCCTCAATCATATACGTAGCATCTTATGTAGTAAGAAAAGTGAAGAAAAAGGGAATAAAATCATTAATTTGTACTATAAAGGTATCAAGCTACTACAATGACACTACCCTATACTCTTTAATCAATACCTCAAGCGGTATATGTGCAACAACAAACACAAATCAATGAAGCTGTTTTTCACCTGTCTGTCTGATTGTTCGTCTACTTGTATGCAATCAATGAAACAACTTTATGATATGGGAAAATCTGAAAAATTTACTTCAAAAAATAAGCAAAACATAAAAATAAAAAAAAAACAAAATAAAATCCCAACAAAAACAGATTGCGCGGGAAACTTTTTATATTTCTTTGTTGCGAACTTTGCGCTAGACAGTCATTCAAAATACAACACAAACGAAATACATACAAAATATGAAGAAGACAAAGATCGAGTTAGTGAAACATACATTCAAAGTCTTACAAACAGCCAGCCAAACAGCCAGGCAGACAGACACACAGACCAAATCAAGCTTGTTATGTAATTTTTGCTTAGTTTTTGTTGTTAAATATTGTTGCTGCTTAAGTGCATCTTTTGAGGATCTTCCAACATATGCGAGTCATTAAAAGATCGTTCGTAAAGAACTTGGTCGCATCTTCATTTTTGCGGTTATTTTTTCTTTTATTTCTTGTTTTAGTTTATCTGCTCTTTTCTGTTCGTCTTGCCAGCTCTTGCATATAAGTAATCAATTTTCATTCATTGGTGACTTTTATTTTGTACTTAATCAGTGTAAAGTGTACGTTCCCTGTAGGAAAATCAACTAATTTAAAAATAGTTGATAAAGCAGTTTTTTGTCAACCACAACTAGTTGAAATTCTGACTTTTTTCCATAGAACGAACTAACTTATTTTGTATGGTGATGTCCGCTAAATAAGTCAATTGACTTTCGTCTGCATATATTTTCAACTACTCGTTAAATTAGTTACATTTAAATTATTTTTTTAATTGCTTTTAAATAACCAATTGAAAACTATTACTGATGGCCTAAAGTTAATAATATTTGATGAAATAACATGGTTAAATATATATAAACTTGTAATCTAATAAAAATTTGCAATTAAAACATGTCAACATCAGAGTAGTTGCCGCCTTAATATAATTAAAAGTAGTTCATATACTGGTTTATTTTAAATTAGTTTTTTAATTAGTTGTTTTTAAAACAAGTTAGTTTCTTCCTATAGGGTTATTTATGCTTGTGTGAATGTGTGTGTGCGTAATTGTCGGCTATATTGACGACTGTATGGGTTGTTGAGAAGATTTAACTATGATATATATGCTTATAGATGCAATTTGCTGTGATGCGTCGTGGTTACCGTAAATTTTGTAAATTGTATTAACTAACCCTGCTCTGATAACCTACGTCTACGAGACGTATGCTTATCTTGCTCTCTATCTCTCTTTCCTTTAATTAGGTTATCAAAGCAGGGATAAGGAGTCATACTTAAAACTAAAAAACGAACTTGTAGTTTTAATTTATTTTTGTATATGTTTAGTTTTCAACATAGCCACAAATAGTATCGACGATATATGTAATAGCCGCTGACAAATATTAAAGTTCATAAAGTTAAACATTATGCTTAACAAAATTCTGTATTACCATATTAAATAGAATTGTTTAACAGTATGCTTTATTGATAAATTGTTAAAACATCAATCAAATCGTATGAATCGAAAGAAATAAAACTTAGAGTTTATAATGTGAGAAATCTGTTATCAACATTTTAAAATCATTGCAAAAATGAATCAGTCATAAATGTCATCAATATAATAAGCATTTCTTTAGAAATTATTTTAGCTAAAATAATAAAGCGGTTAAAAGTACACTAAAAGAAATATTCTTGGTAAAATTGATAAATAACTATTATTGATCCTTTATTTGTTGTCAATTCGAAAGAAACTTTATACATCTAATATGAAAATTTAATACGTTACAAAAATAGCGATGTTTTAATAAAAAAAATCCCGGCCTTCTGGAGGTTACAGCCTTAATAAAACATTAACAAATTGAATACGTTGGCTTAAAAAAATATTTAATTTGTTTTAGAAATATTTTTGTCAGCTTTATATAAACTTATTTTATATCAGACTTTATCAGTCGTAATAAAATTTTAATATTTTTATAGATAGTTAGAATTAAAAAATTAACTTTAATTAATTGTAATTAGATAGTTAGAATTATTAATTAAAAAATAGATTTGTTATACTGAAGAAATCGTTCGAGTCAAGTAGACAAAATTTAAATCTCAAATGTGAAATATTTAATTATTACAACAAAACTACAGGTTTGGCATTTCGGTGGTAATAATCAAGCAATATACACCCCGTGCCACAATTATAAACGCACTAGATTTTTACCAATATCTTTTGTTGTGTGCATGAGAACATCTTTCTACTTTTACCGTTAGACAAATGTGTTAAGACCAGTTGTAGTATATAACGAACAACAACAACTTCTTTAAGAGAACAAATATATAGATACGAAAAATATCGTTGTGCCAAAATTATAAACGTACATGGAATTTTTTAATAAATCAGAAAAAGCAGATAATTGTCTTTAATCGTTTGCAAAATGCCACGTGGAGGAGAGTTGACAGAGCGTGAAAAGGGTCAAGTCAAAGTATTTTTTCCAGAAAAAAAGTATTTTTGATAAAAAAGTACCTTGATCGGGAAAAGTGATCGAAAAGAGCGAAATTTTATAATATAATTTATAAATTTCATAATCTTGGTAATTATGAAATCCATGGTATTTTACGAACAGTTAGCAATAGCACAAAAAGTATGCGAGAAAAAAAGACAGAATGCGACTTGGATGCTTCTTGAAGTATAATACGCTATGTTTTAAAGAATTCCGGGAACATAAGGCTTTTAAAAATAAAGTCGGCCCCTCGATTAAGCGACAAGCATGAAGAGAAGCGTAAACAAGTCGCTCGTAGCATAATGTGATGTATCTGAAATCAGGTAATGTTTTCGTAAAAAGTGTAGCTTTTTGCACATGAATGAATGAAGATAATATTTTCTGATGAAAAGAAGCTTAACTTGGGTGGACCAGATGGCTACGATGGATACTAGCGGGATATAGGGCATGAATCCCGATATTTTTCAAAGAGAACTTTCGGTGGCGGGTCACTGATGGTGTGGAGTGCACTCCGTGCCCTTGGAAAGGTGAATCTTTATTTTCCAACCGCTCGGATAAGCTCAGAAGAGAACATTGGTGCGTTAACTAAGATATTATTGTCCATTTTTAACGAAAGTGCAGACGAAATTGTTAAATTTCAACCATACAATGCAGCATGCTACGCATCGCGTGCTACTTGACATTAATTTCGAAGCCATAATATTCCCGTTCCTGAGTGGCCACCACTTTTTATTGATCTTAATATCATGGTTAATCTATGGGGTGCTTTAATTTAATTTTTTTTTTGAGGAAATATCCAACACTCTGCGAAAGAAAAGCTGCAACAAGCTATCCTACAAGGCTGGGACGACTTCAGCGAGAAACAATTTTAGAATTTATTTGAATGCGTTTATAATTTTGGCACGGGGTGTGTAAGATAATATATACACCCTGCGTCACTCGAGGTGTTATTTACCAATCAAACTTTCAGTGACAGAGCTCTCAAAAATTGAGAGACGGCAGTTTAATATATTGCTAAGAGGCACGTGGCACCAATTTTTTCTAAGTGAAATACAAGCAAATTAATTGAGAATGGAATTTAAACTTAATAGTGTGATAGCACTTTATTTAGCTGGAAAATCACGACCGGCTATTGTTCGTGAGCTTAGGAACTTGAAATTGAACAAAATGTTTGTCTACCGTGTCATATCTTGTTATATCGATACAGGTAGCATTGCGAAACGCCATGGTGGTGGCCAAAAAAAAGTTGCTACTGAGCGCGCAATGGTTCGGAAAGTGAAAGAGAGAACTCAACGCAAAACACGGCGAAGCAAAGCACGGCAAAGAAAAATGACAAAAGAACTGAAAGTTTCGACACAAACTAAAAAATGAGCTCCAATTGAAGCCATACAAGATACAAAAAATGCACAATCTCACCGATAAGCAGAAAAAGCAGCGTTTGGAAAGAACGAAAGAGTTGAAGCGCTTGCACGCGAGTGACGTGTTTTCAAATATCGTATTCTCTGACGAGAAATTGTTCACGGCTCAACAAGTTGTGAACAAACAAAACGATCGCGTTTGGTTGACGGAGAGATCGTATGAGAATTTTAGCTAAAGATTGGCGAATCGATAAACGAAGCCTGCCTCTGTGATGGTTTGTCGCTCTCCATTGGTGTTTCTTGATCCAGGGGTCAAGGTCGATGCAACTGAGTATTGAGCAAATGTGCTAGAAGGTGCATTGAAGCCCTTGACACAAAACATTCACATTCATGCAGGACTCTGCACCATCACATAAGGCTCTTGTGAATCAAGAATGGCTAAAAAAAAATGTTCCGCACTTCATTTCCCATACATGCTGCTCATACAATGGTTCTCAAGTTCACCAGATGCAAATCCGATTTATTTCTGCGCTTGGAGTATCTTGGAGACAAAGGTCAGCACGAGAAAATACGAAAGTTTGGATGCTCTGAAAGCATCACTTCAACGGTATTACGATATTATTATAAAATGATATAGTATTCGTAAAACATAGTATATTATTAACATTTTGTGTGAAGTTGAAATAAAAACATTTAAAAATGTAAATACTATGATGTTTTAAATTGGTAACACTTCGAGTGACGCAGGGTGTATAAGTTGGCTCTGATTTGAGCTCAACATAGTTGATAGTTTCTTCGATCTTAATTTCATAATTTGTGAAGTATAAGTAGAATTTTGAAATTTTTTTTGAAAGTTTAGACCTTTAAGAACCTATCCTCCAAGGGAACTTTAAAATTTCAATTATTTACGGAATTATAGATATAAGCACAGCCCCCGTTTATATGACTTTGACTGCCTGTGGCTTTGCTCAAATCTTGAAACGGGTTTTTCTCGAAACTACTTTTTCAAACACGTTTGACACGATATCTCAAGTTCTACTTGACCGATTAACTTAAGATTCGGTGTGGGCCTTTCTTTATATATCCATTCTATGACCCAGACTAGAATTATGTAAACACTTTGTTTTTAATATTTAAAAAAGGCCAAAAAATTACTTTTTTTCAAAGAGTCGTCATTTCGCGAAAATAATTTTTTTCTTTCCATAGTCCGGAATATAGCAACATTCTTACTAGAATGAGAAGGGTTGAAACCGTGACAAGATGGAGGCACCCTTTTTTAATCAATTTTTAATTTTTTTTCCAATTTTTTGTGTATTATGGAAATATTAATAAACATATAATAAAAAAATGTATAGTAAATATGTTTTAGTTTTTTTTTCAATGAATTTAGAAAAAACGCCGAATTTTTTTACTTTAGGCTAAAATACTGCCTTAATGTAGTTTAAAATAACGAAGCAATGTGCAAGTACATATCAAACATTAAAATCAATTATTTCTGACGTTTGTCAATTCCACATTAAAGGAAGGACCACTACCAACAGAATTGGTATCGGTCTTATTTTTCGTTTTGAAGCCGTATTTATCTTTTATAACAATTTCTCAAATAATTTGGGGCTTGATTCCAGCAATTCAAAGAATTCTAAGCATGAAACTTGCAAGTTGTACTTGACGAACCTAAATTTTTTATATTGTGTAACTGAATTAACCTTGTTCAAAAAGAAAGATTCATTCACTCTTTGAACCGGACTTAACTGTTCGATTCGAAAATTTTTTTAGTAGGTTGCCACATGTGTCTTTGACAAGGCTGCCAAATATCAGCGTCTTTCGTTGACATTTGGTAAATTGACAGTGTTTTGTTTATAACAACTTTTTGAAGCGAAGCTTTTTACTCCTCGTTCTGTGATTTGCTTGGAGTGAAATCTGAAAAATTTTTGACAGATTTTTTCTTGGAAATTTGATGGTTTCTTTGTTGCTAGTGCTTATTACAACAAGAAAATTTAATACATTAAAATTAAATACTAAAAAAATATTTTGCGGCCTGCCCGTGGGGATCGAACCCACGTACTCTTACACGAGAGTCCAATGCACATTCCACTAGGCCACAAAGACTTCTTAGAAACAGTTGTTAATTCAATCCTAATTAAAACAGAAGCTATGCTGCAGTAGATCGTCACCATCTATCCATAGATAGAGGATTGTGTATTTGTGTATATACAACTAACTCGGCTAAATTTCTGGCATGTGTTAACAGAGGTTAACAGAGTTTTTTTTCTTCGTGTTTTTAAGTGAAATAACTCTGTTAACACATGCCAGAGATTTAGCAGAGTTGATGCAATCTCTAGATAATAACTTACACTCTATGACAAGTGCGTTGACAAGTGCGTTTTTAAGTGTCAAAAAATAGATATCAATAAATATGGAATTAATAAACGCATGCATGAGTCAGTGCAGCCAAGTTCACAACCATGTGTGGAGAGTAAAAATGGAGAGTCGCTGGCATTATATGCCCGTATATGTAATTGGCGTGGAAATTTGACATTCAACAATAAAAAAATAAGCAGCAAATATGTTTTCTGTATATATGTAACTTATTTTATGTTATTTCAAATTTTTGAATTTAAAAGTTAATTTATTAAAAAGAAAAAATTATTAAGCCATCAAATCTATGTAACTGCGAAAAAGCTTCGCTTCTCTCGTGTGTCCAACGACGCACCTATGTTTTTTTTTTTTTCGTGTCTTCGATTTTTACGATGGAAGAAAAAAATTGAGCAACGAGTTTGTATCAAATTTTGTGTGAAAAATGGTTTCAACTGCGCCGATACGCGTATAATGTTGGTGAAATGTTACGGTGACTCTGCTCTATCGTATCAGAAGGCAAACAAGTGGCTTAACCGATTTGTGAGTGGCCAAGACGAAGTAGAAGATGACCCTCGTACCGGGCGGCCATCGTGTTCTACTACCGAAGAAAACGTTGGAATAATCAAAGAAATGTTGCTCAAAAATCGCAAATTGACGATTAGAGAGATAGCAGAGGACGTCGGCATTTCAATTGGATCCGTTCAGAACATTTTGAAGACTGAATTGGGCTTAAGACGTGTCGCTGCGAAGTTGGTACTGAAAGAACTCAATTTCATGCAAAAAAGAGACCGAGTTGCTATCGCGAAAGACATGCTGGAAATGTTCGAAAAAGACGAATCATTCAGCGAAGCCATCATTACTGGTGATGAGACATGGGTATACGAGTATGACACGCAAACCAGGCATCAGGCGAGTGAATCAGGCTCAATTTTTTCTTCCATCGTAAAAATCGAAGACACGAAAAAAGTTGTTGTAAACAAAACACTGTCACTTTACCAAATGTCAACGAGAGACGCTGATATTTGCAGCCTTGAAATAGACACATGTGGCAACCTACTAAAAAAAATTTTTCGAATCGGACAGTTAAGTCCGGTTCACAGTGTGAATGAACCTTTCTTTTTGAACAAGTTGGTATATTTGTCTTTGCGATAACTGAAAAACAAGTTAGCTCACGAAATAGTTTTCAGGTAGGTCGATTGAAAGTAAATATCAGAGATAAAGAGTCAGAAAACTTCTATTTTAACTAGACAACATAGAAAAAACTTCTAGATTCAGACAAATGGCTTATTTTCACCTCAATTTGTATGCAGTTTGTTGAAACTCACGCATTGTGAACATTACTGTCACTCTTAAGTGTTAGAAATAAAAAAAAATGTTAGTTTTACCACACTTGTGGTAAAGTGACAGCACTGATTGTGGATGTAAATTCGCCTCAAAGCTGTGAATTGCTGTTGTATCACATGTAACCGGGGAAGTTTTTCGCTGACTTTTTTAATAATAGTGACTTAAATTCGACATAAGCAGGTCAGAAGGTTATCCTTTTTCTCCTGAACTTTCTTATATTTTTTCTTTTTTTTTTTGGTAAATATACAATTTGCGTTCAAAAATCAATTGACTCATCCAAAAGTATGCGATTGCCGCTCTTGCCAGGTAAGGTGACTTATCTCCAGTTGGGCGGTATTTTTTATATTTGACTAACGGCCTCATTCTGTATCCCTATCCGAACACTTGTTTCGTTTAAAGCACTGCTCGTTCGTGATTTTGAAATATGTATTTATTTCGAACAAAATTTTCTAACGATAACAGCTGACGAACGATAACGTAAAACACAGAAATATGTGAAATCTGAATCTCTATCAGTCAATCAAATCACAAGGAGAAACGTCGAAACCAAACGAGCACATTCAGGTTATCGTTGTTGTTGATAAAAGTTTTGTTGAAAATGGATAAAAGAGCACAGAAAAGTAAATGCAGCTGGCGTTGGCTCGATAAGGGTGCAGCGCCCTGTGCAGTGGCCAAAAGCTGTGAAGCACTTGCAAATATGTGTACTTTCTCAGCGTCTGCTAGTCCCAAAACATTTGTGTTGTCTCGCAGTCTTTGCCTTTGCTGCCTTATTTCACTTGTATCAGCCCGCTCAATATCCAGAATTGCAAAACGTAAGAAACGTTAGCTCACCGTAAGGGTTGGCGAGCAAGTTCGTTTGAGATACAGATTTCAATTAGAACACAACATCGTTCGCCTAGCACTCGTTCGTTGGGTCGCTCGTTAGAGATAGGAATTGATGCCGTTAATTACAATTTTTGTTGATATGAGAGAAATTTCGGTATATTTCGGAATTAAGCAGATATTCAGGATTCCGAAGCTTCACTTTGGAATACCGGAACTTGCCTTTAAATTTCGGAATGATTCCGAATTTTCGGAACGGTTGGTTACATTAGGTATACATAACGCTTGCATATTTTTTTACCAAAAACAGTACATTTCTTGCAAAACTTATAAAAGAAGAGTGCATCAACTTAAAAAAGCAGTACATTTCGCAGTACAAACTTTATTCAATGAAAAAACAAAAAATGAAAATGATATTTTGTACAGAAAATGCAAAGGAACTTTTTCCATTGCGTCAATAAAAAACATCAAATTGCTGAAAGTGGTGCTTCTACCAGCAATTCTTTTAAATCATATCTGAATTTATAATTTTTAAATTAACCGACAGTTCTTCTATTGTCGCTAAATGAAGATCCAAATCCAATTGGAAATATGTTGCTAAAAATGTGCAGTTAGAAGCGCCACTTTGAGCAAATTAATGTTTTTTTGACAGAATGGAAAAGTTCGTTTGCATTTTTTTAAACAAAACATCATTTTGACTTTTTGTATTTTCTGGACATGAATACTTTTCCTGAAATTTATTAAAGTCTGTTTAAGGCCGGCAACTCATTTAGAAGAGAGTAAAAAAGAGTAATATTAAGGTGATGGTTTAAAAAAAAAAACGAAATGGCCATTTCAGTCCTGGAAAAGACTTTGACCGAGCTTCTTATGATCAATTGTGTTGTGTGTGTTGGGAAATGTTTGGACACAAATTATCGAGAACTGGACCTACATGTTTTATGCCGACTCCGAACGGCTTATGTTCTCAAGAAGCTTTTCATGGCTGTTTTTACTCTCTGAGATTTGCCATTGTATGCAGAGAGGTGACGGCCGAACAAACAAATTAATTCAATTGAAAAAACTTTCTGTGCCAGGTGGGATCCGAACCAGTGATGGTTTTTATTAGAAGAAATTTGTTTAGAGTTTTAAAATGTTCAAATTTGATAAAATACACATTTATGTTTGAGAAAAAAAATGTTTCTTTTTCAAAAACAAAGATGGCGCTGGCTACATCGATTGCTGTAAAAGATCTCCTTTTGCACTGCAAGCATTCTGCTGCTTCCTAGGTTGACCCGAAAAAAAATTTTTAATTTTAAAACGTAATGAAAATATCTCCTATCTTAACAAGATAGAATTGTACAAAAAAATTTTTTTTTTAAAATTTTATACGTACCTACTTGGAAAAAAATTGCATTTTGTAGTAATTTTTTGTTTTAAATATTGAATAAAACCATTTTAAAAAGCTATTTTAAAAGTCAGTTTCATTCAGATTGGTTAAAATGTTATTAAATCTCCTTCTAAATATTGTAAGGATCGGTGAAGTAGTTTTTGAGCTAGGTTGTCCGCAGTTTTGAGAAAAATTACTTTAAAGCAGCTCGCGAGCCAAGAGCTTTTTCAAAAATGTATACGTATATAAATTCTTCCGCTGCAAAAAAGCTTTCAGTCTGCAGGCAGATTCGAAACAGACAGTGTCATGTCGCTTTCTTCGCTGGATTTCAAAATAGTTACGTTGTGTTTATACACCGAAAATAATAAAATAAGGAAGCGATGCGTACTTCTGTTATATTTGTTAACATTTGATACTTAAGAAAAGCAGCGTTTTTTATTCATGTAAGCCATCATTGCTTTCATAGTTTGCATGTTTAAAACAGTTTATTTTATATTTATTTTGTTTTACAGTAAATTTTGTCTAAACAAGGCATTATTTAAAATGTCGAAAAATGTTACTAGGTATATAAATTTAATATTTAATTTAAATTTTGTTGCTGTTAAATGGAAAAATTAGGGGAAAGAATAAGGTAAGTACAATCTACAAATGTAATAAATAATGTTTTGTACTCTTTCTAAATTTACTTTTTAAATGAAAATATTTGCTTGCCGAAGAGGATCGGATAGGTAGATATTTATCTAGAAGTATGAATGACTTTATAATCTGAATATGAAGGTCGCCTGTCTTGGGCATTTCTAAACATATAGCGTAAAATATTAAAAGGTTTCATGCAAATGGGCAAAACTCTTATAAATGTAAAAACTCTGTATAAGCCGTATAAGTTCATCACCTGTCAATATTTTTTATACTAAATTTTCAACACCATATTTATGAAAAAACTTATATGTGGCAAATATATGTATATGGCATAGGAAATATAGATTTTATCGTGATATTGATTTACTTGTAATTTAGTAATTTATTAATGTAACGTAATTCTGTTTTAAATGTATACTTAAGATAGATAATAAAAAATATTATAATATTTGCAATAATAATAGAATAATAAATAATAAACATATAATAATAAGTAATGATTTCATAATTTTTCTATTCGCGCCAATTTTTATTATTTTTGTACATAAAGCTTTCAGGAAGCTTTCAAAATGCTTTAACGTTATATTTCTTTCAGTGAGAAACGTTCCACATACACGCAAGCAGCTTAAGATGTGTGCGTTTGGTCATCACTGCTTTAAAGTTATAAGAAGTAAATAATATGAAGACGTTAGTGTTCCAAACCTTAATAAATCACTGTATATACTACACACAAAATAATTATTGTTAATATTCTTTGGTTTGAGCAGATAATATAAATGATATAGTAAAATAGCAGCTGTAGTCAGAGCCTTGCACGAACGTTCGTTCGTAGAAAAAAAATAAAAATATTTTCTTCGTTCGTAGAGAAGTAAAATAAATATTTTGTTCGTTCGTTTGTTCGTGGAAAATAGATGTTCGCTCGTTCGTTCGTAGAAAATAGATGTTCATTCGTTCGTAGAAAATAGATGTTCGTTCGTTGAAAATACATGTTCGTTCGTTCGTTCGTTCGTAGAAAAGAGATGTTTTTTGTATGGGGACCCAAAGAAGGGTGGTAGATAAAGGGTAGGCGTGTTGGGAGAAATGTTGGGGGGCGAAAAATTATAGGACCAGTTCATATATTTGACCCCTATATGAATTTAGCTACGGCTGATATAAACTATTTTCGACAGTTTTTTGTTTTGTTCGTTCGTTCGCTCGTGGAAAATAGATGTTCGTTCGTTCGTACGTAGAAAATTGATGTTCGTTCGTAGAAAATTGATGTTTGTACGTTTGTCGCAGAAAATAGTTGTTCGTTCGTTAGTTCGTAGAAAATACATGTTCGTTCGTTCGTTCGCAGAAAATAGATGTTCGTTCGTTCGTTCGTTGAAAATAGTTGTTTGTTCGTTCGTTCGTTCGTAGAAAATCGAAATTACAATTTTTTTAACAAATGAAAATATTATGTTCGTGCAATGCTCTGCCCATAGCCCGCATAATAAACACAAGTATATTACATATAAATGTAGGTTCTTCGAGAATTTCGCTGGGGGGTTTCAACCCCCAAATCCACCCTGAATCCACGCTTGAAGGTAGGGAACGCTTTTGAACAAATTAATAGATTTTTGTCCAAAAAAATAAGTAATAAAATCTTTAAAAAACTCCCATTTCCTTCCTCGATAGTTTTAAGCTAAAAATATTGATTTCTTTAAAATCCTATTGTGGTATTATACCTTAATACTTGCACGAATTTGTTTATTACTTAAAAATAATGCTTGGGTTGCAGTTCTTACAATCAATTCTATAAAAAAAAGTCTCTTATCTCTCAAAATTTTCGTATCCTTCAAATTTAAGGATAATTAAATTCATTTTAAGATATGAGATTGGATTGAAATACCTAAAATATGCATTTATTCAAGTCTTATGCTATAAATGAAGAAAAATTTCAAACGTGTAAATTGCACGAAACACTTCATCAAAGCTTTTTTACTATCTGAATATATCTTGTCTGACTACGTTTCGGTAACCAGCTGTCTGGCCTATCTAGCAACGGGTTTTATTTGAGCCAATGATAAAAGTTTTATATTTATGACCTTTAGCTGAGTATGACTGCCAAATGCGTTGCAAGTTTGAAGCAAAAAATTACTACTACAAATGCGCCAAACATTTGTAAAAAACATGCATTTTGTAAGTAGTAAGCGAATTCAGACGCGCATCTTCATTTAATAGTTTTGTCGACAACATGAATGATTTTTTTTTTGTGCTTTTGTTGATGTCGTAGTTATTGTTGTTTTGTGCAAGAAGCCGTTTAAGAGCTTGTTTTTTTTTCTCTCCCTGCCATCATGTCTCTTGGTAATTAGTTAAGCTGCTGTCGGCTTTAATAATACGGTGCTAAGTTGATGGTTGGCGGACAAGCTGAGCCAAGCTGCAATGTTAGTGGAACAAAAACGATGAGCAAAACTTATTTTTATTTTCCTACAATTTTGAGGAAGATAAAGTTCAAAGGTGACAGCATTCGAAGAGATTATATAAATTAAAATAAATTTAAGTTGATGAAAGTGAATTTGCAATAGCGATATGGGAACGATGTGTGGTGGCTTCTGCTTGCTCTCTTGGGTGCAACTTTATTGTTACTTATTATTGTTGTTGTTGTTAACTGAACTCAGTTACATGACCGCTATATAATAACGCTTTAATTTGCGCATGTGTAGGAACATTTTTAAATAATTGAAAAGCAAAACGAAAGACTTAAGGCACGAACTTGCTGCTTTTTAACTTTTGCTTCGTCGCTTCTTTAAGCAAAGGAATTCTTAAAATTAATGAAGTTTTTATATGTTTTATATTTTATTTATTTACGCTAAGGAATGCTTGTTGCTGTTGTTGCATTTTTATTAATGAAAAGTACGCGAGTGCCGCCTAACATTTCTTTAAAACGTTTATCGAATGCAAACGAAAGTAAAAGTTTGCGTGTTTCTTGTTTGAGACACCTGAAAATTATTTAAAAAAAAAATAAAAAAATAGAAAACATATGCAAGCATAACGGGTTTTACTGTTCAATATAGGCGCGTCTAGCCTGGTTATTGCAGCTAGTTTGCGGCTGGTGCTGCCGATTATTATTGATGATGCGTAGCAATTGTAACGGTTAATTATTTGGAGTAGATTTAAGTTGCACTGCATGCATTTTAGTTTTTTAACCTCTACTAATTTTAAAAATGCGTCTTAAAGAAAAACATTAACACTTCATATGTTACCGATAGTTGCTGAAACATGATCGCTTATACCATACTAGTCCATAAAATGTTTTATATAATCGCTATAATAGTTATTATGCAATTTAATAATGTTATCATTATAATGTTTGAAAGCTTTAGGCATTTGTACAAATAGCATTTAACTGTATTAATTTTAAAAATTTATAGTTTTATGATACACTTCTAAGTTTTGAGTAATGTTTGAGATTTGAAATTTAAGTTTTTTTTTATTTTTCGAGCTTTGAGCTTCTTAAGATAGCAAACTTTGGGTGGCAAAATATTCTGTTGCTTCTGTTAAGTCTTGCAAGAAAATTCAAAACTCCTCTTATGACAACTGTTATCCAGTTTTCTTTTCTTTCATCAACATCTCTAGCAATGCACCATAAATCCTTTTATAAAGCTTAAAAAATACTTGTCTTGCATAAAGTGTTTACCTACAAAAAAAAAAAAAAGAAAAAAAAAGAAAAAAACTTGAGTAAATCGCTCAAAAACTACATTTCCTAGTAAACCACATAATATGCGTCTGTACATGGTGATTAAATCCATAAATGAACAATTTAGTTCATTGATGTCTTCGCTATGATTTAAGTATTAAAACAAGTTAACATCTTTGCATCCTATTTGTTATTTTTTTTTTGTTTTTATGCAACAGCTATTGCGATTAATTTTTCATTTCTATCAGTTACATAAAAGAAAGATATATATTCAAATTGAATTCATATTTTTCTTGCACTTTGCTACACTTTTGCTTTGTACGTGTTTTTTTGTGCTTTGACTGCATTTGTGCAATAAGTGTCAAAAATAAATTCGTTTTGCTGATATAAGCAACTTTGAATTAATGGGTCAAGTTATGACACATTCATAAAATCTATGTATTTATGACATGGTTATTAAATTTTGAAATTTATTTCTGCAAAAGTTGCTACTAATGAAAATGTTAATGCTTTAATTCAAAATTGCCAGATAAGAGCTACAGTTAGTTTTTGTAATTTGATGTCATTGTTGTAGATGCAATATTGCTGTAATAAAATGAAAAAAGCAGTGCTCTGAAGTATTTCCGTTAATAAAATATGCACTTTAAATCTGTTTTCATGACTTTATTTACGTACAAACAACAGAGATAGTGCCAGATACTTGACTTGTAATGAATTATCTGCCGTTTTCATAAAAATAATTTAAAATAGTTTTAAAACGTACTAACTATTGTACTTTTTAATGCTAAAATATCTTTTAAAATTTTGTTACTCATAAACAATTTTAAGTTGGAAGGGTGTCAAAAATGGTTTGAAAATTTGATATTTTATTATTTTTGCCAAAATATTTATAGATATTACAAACATTTTTTATTTTTTTTTAACTTTTTCAACATGAGGTCATTAATTCTAAAGTAACTGCTTTAACAACTTTAAAGAAGAAGCCATTGACTGACTATTGGCTGTGAAGACATCCGTCGCACAGTGGAAGGACTTCATGTAAGTTTTGACCATGTATAGTAAAAATAAACCAATAGCTTTAAAATTTGGAATGGATGGTTTTTGTAGTTAAATATGTTATATGCATTAGTTTAAATAAAACCCGCTTACAGGCACGCTCACCTTCCATACAAGTTTTTTTGATAAAAGTTGTAATTTTGAAGTAAGTCTTTTACAAATTTTCAAAAAAATATGTTTTTTTTTTTGACTCGACGTGCTGTGTGAGAATTTCATAATCTTGGAGGACAAAAGTAAAAAAAAAAAATTCCCCAATTGAAATAATTTTTTGATGTGTCATATAAAATTCTTCCATTATTACGAATATGAACATAAAAATAAACAAAAACCAAGAGGTTCGGTGTAAACTGCAAGCAAACTTGATTGATTTTACAAACTAAAAAATTATTTTTATAGTAGAAATTTTAACCGTGATTAAAGTAGCGCGTGTGATTAAAACATAAATTAAAATATTAAAATACAATATAATTTTAATATAATTTAAATATAATGTTAAAATTATGAAAGTGTAGGCATTTAATGTGACTACAACTCGTAATTTAATTACATCATTTCGAATTTTTTAGTTATTCGGTTTGTCAGAAATTCAGACCTAAAAATGTTAATAGATTACTTTTTTTTACTAACTTGACCATATAATGTACATGGTGCGTCAGTTAAATGAGAGCAAGTGTTAACTTTTTCTTTTTGAATTTTCTTCAGATAATCAATGAAGAACAACAAATTTACTGAGGAAACGAAATGGCATGCTGTGATCGATGCTATTCACGCAAATCACATCGATTTAGAATAGCGCATTTTTTGATTCTCTATTCGCTATTAAATAAAGAAAAGAAAATAGCCATTTCAGTCCTTGAAAGGACTTTGACCGAGCTTCTTATAATTGTGCGTGTTGTGAAATCTTTTAACACAAATAATCGAGCTTTTCATAGCAGTTTTAACTCTCTGAGGTTTGCCATTGTCTGCAGAGGTGAACAGAAAAATTAATCCAATTGAACAAACTTTTTGTGTCAGGTGCGAATTGAACCAGGGCTCTCTAGAGTAATTCGCTATTAAATATTTTTTTATTTAATAAACAATTTGTTTTTAATAACATAACTCTTTTCCAATTGTCACGTTAAATTTTTAAATATCCCGCTTTTTCCATAAAAATTTTGCTTTTCTCCCATTTTTTCGGGAAAGAAATCTGGTAATACTACTCACAGTAGCTGTTTCTTTAAAAAGTTTTCTGTACCAATTAAAAAATCACTTGCGCATAAGATATTATTTATGCGCCTATGGTATGTTACATGCCAATGTTAAAGTAATGCATTCTGTAAGCCAGAAGGTGAGTGATTATTTACATTTTGTACATTATTTCAGACAGATTTTAGTGAACTACTCACATACACATTTATCGTTTAAAAAAAATCTCTGGAATTTCCATCTAGCGCTTTAGACTGATAATAAAACGCGCAATATGTGCCTAGTTTCTAAAATAAAAAATTTGTTTAAAATAGTTTAGAATAACACATTAGAACAAAATAGAACAGTAAAATTTTTTTTCTCAAAATATTGCTCATACGCCGCATTTTAGTTAAAATAAATCTAGTACATCTAAATTGCAACATAGCCAAAATTAAACAAGACCAGTACTATTTATTAAACAATGAGGTAACTGAAATATAATAATGACTATATTTTTCAATAGTTTTTTTTTTCCACAAGCCCCCATTAGTCACAAAGTTGAGTGTTAAAAGTCAGGGTCACACAGTTGTTCCATGCTTACCATAATGCAAACAATAGGAAAAACAATTTCATTAAACAAAGTGTAGGCAAATCTTTGCGTTTAATTACAAAGTTATACGTTTTTTCTTCAATTAGAGTTACAAACAATTTTGCACACAATTAAAATATTTTCATAAAATAAAGAAACAAGCCATTGCAATGTATAATTTTCTTTTAAATTTCAAGGCGACACGTGAAGACTGTAATTTTATTTGCCTTGTTAGCGAAACGATGCATGAACAAAATGCTCACATTTCTACGCATGATTTTTAATTGTACATCGAGTTGATGGCATTAATTATGAGCTTTTAAGCATATTTTATGGTGTTGCACTTCTCGCACACACACAAATACTTCACAGTCTATAATTACTTTTTTACTTATTGTTAATGTCCAGATTAATGCAGAACTAAAGACTTTAATAACCAACTTATTTGGCTTGATGAATGCCAAATTTAATGATCAATGCTAAATATTGTTTAAGAGGATTTTCGATAACAATATTAATGATAATAAGCGAATATTAATCACAACTACATGCTATATTATTTGTAAGCTGTTAAAAATAAAAGACTTAAGATACGAACTTGTTTTGATAATAAAAATATTCTAGAAAACTAATTTTCTGTTTTATTGCTACACCAAGAAAAAAAGCTATAGGTAAATCACCTAAGTCGGCTTGGGTGAAGAGAATTGTATGGGAATTATAAACTTATGCTTATTCACCTAAGCAATTTATTGTTTAATACATTACTTTGAAAGCACATAATCCCAAAATCCAAAAATACATATTTATAAAAAAATAGTATGGATGGCTTAGCATAGTTTTGAGCTATTTTCTGCAAAAAAAAAAAATAAACACAGTTGCGTCATTAGACACACGAGAGAAGGATAGATTTGATAATTTAATGGTTTTTTTTTTTGTAATAAAACCACTTTTAAATTCAAAAATAACATAAAGTAAATTAAAAAACACACTTTAATATTCACACCAGTAAATTTTATTACATTTCATCAACAAAAAGAAAAGAAAAAAAGAAAAAAAATTTCTTTGCCCGCCGTGTGGAATCGAACCTGGAGCTTTTGATGCCAGTCCATCACTCTACCAACTGATCTAAGCAGCCTTGCTACTGTTTGCTGACATAGCTGCTGCTACGTTAATTCACCTAAGCAATTTATTGTTTAATACATTGCTTTGGAAGCACATACTTCGATACCCTGCCAAAAAATATTTGATTCACAGATGCAGTATGTCGCAGTATTCTGTTGATAGCTACAGCATAGCTTCAGTTGTAATTAATATTGAAGTTGGTGTGGGTTCGAATCTCACATCGAATCGACATGCGAAGGTAAAACTTTGGTATTTGATATTTAATTTAATATAATGTTATGTTACAATAGACGTCAATCAGCAAGAAAAGCCGAGAAGTCATTAATTTCTAAGAAAAAAACGGTGTTGATAAAAGAAAAATGTGTGTTGTTGACGATTTCAGTCAAGCAAATCACAGAACGAGAGGTGGAGGCAGCTTAAAAAAGAAGGAAAATAAAAAAAGCCAAAACCCGAAAAAAAGTAATATTTTTGAAATTCAATTTTTTTTTTAAGTAGTGTATTAAAAAATTAGGAAATACTTGGTCAATTTATCACCCAATAAAAATTGGCAAGTCACCATGTAAAACTTAGGCGCTTTGATAAAGTACTTGGGTGGCTGAAAGCTGTCAAAGCCATCTTATAAATTATACTAGGTTTTTTCAATTAAGCATAAGCTTTTTTCACGGTGTAGACAATTCTAGTCTATATTCTATATTATTAGTCTATATTATATTCTCAAAGAATTCGTAGCATTCCTTGCTTTTTTGATTTCGATCTAACCGCTCATTTTAAATAAACGTACAAATTTATAAATATCTAAGAGGTTGCGACACGTACAAATAATGTATCAAAGAATTCTTGGCCGTTACAAGATCTTTTGCCAATTGGCTGTAATTGACAATATCCTACACTCAAAAAAGAGAATGTTTGTCATAAGCAATAAATGACGGGAACATTCAAAGTATTTGGAATAATATTCCCCTCAATCTATCATCAGTATATCTGTTCCCGTACTTTTGTAGCAAAAACTTGCAAGTTACAAAATTTGAGAGGGTAAGCAAAAAAATTGTCTCTGAGCAATAAAAGTTGTAAAAAGTACTGGAACGCTTTTTAGTAAAAACTTGCAACTTGCAACAAAAGCATTTGACGAAAAACGTGTTGAAGATTTCTAAAATGTCTGAAAAAGTAGCTGCATTAATTGACTTATGCAATTGTTTCAAGTGAATCTGAAAGTGATAGTGATGAGGTAGTGATGAGGAAAGTGATGAACATAATTCAAATGTTTGAATTATAAATAAATATGAAGACGAAAACTTAAAGAGATACTTCTCACTGTGTTTCAGAAAAAAAGGAACTGCATTGAAAACTACTTAAGTGAAGTTGTATTATCATGTTCTGAAGAAGATTTCCAAAGGTATTTCGAAATCGAAAACGCTTTTTGAAAATCTTTATTCAAGATTCGAGCATTCCGATCATTATTAAAATTTTCACGAAAACAAACGTTTCCCAGGAAGAACTCACCTAGCAGTCTTTTTGTGGTTTGCTGGACACGAAGTGTGTAGTTTCCGAGATTTAGCTGATCTTTAGCTAATATTTGTTCTTTGGTGGTAGCGCAAATTTTGTCATTTCTGTCAACACATGACAACTTGTAAGTTTTTATTACACGAAATTTTTGTACAGTGTTGCCATAGTGGTGGCCGTAGCGCAGTGGGTAGAGTGTGTGGCCCATGACACAGAAATTCCACCTGACACAGAAAGTTTTTTTAATTGGAATAATTGTTCTGTTCGGCAGTCACCTCTCTGCAGACAGAGCTGAAAAATAATGTAATCATTTATGATTTAAAATCATTGATTGGGACTCGAAATTTCAAATCACAATCAATAATTTGAAAAATTGATTGCCTTCATTGCATTGAAAAAAAATGAATGCAATCAATTTTTTTGAAATTTCAATCACAATCAATTATTTGAAAAAACGAATGCAATCAATTTTTCAAATCATTGATTGCGATTTGAAATTCCAAGTCCCAATCAATGATTTGAAAAAACGAATGCAATAATTTTAAAAAACGAATGCAATCATTATTCCAAATCATTGATTGTGATTTGAAATTTCAAGTCCCAATCAATGACTTAAAAAAATGAATACATTAATTTTGACTATAAATCACATGAATAAAAATCATGATTGCATTCTTTTACAGCTCTGTCTGCAGGCAATGGCAAGCCTCAGAGAGTAAAAACTGCCACGAAAAGCTTCTTAAGAACATAAGCCGTTGGGAGTCGGCATAAAATTTGTAGGTCCAGTTCTCGATCATTTGTGATCAAACAATTCACAACAGAAATGATCATAAGAAGCTCGGTCAAAGTCGTTTCAAGGGCTAAAATGGCCATTTATATATGACTCCAAGGCCATCAGATATGAAAGAAAACATGAGTATGTTGCTCAGAAGGTAAGAGATTCGTCTGAAGATCGAGAGTATATAGTTTGTTGTTATTGAAACCTTTCGTTACATCGATTTAACCCCCACATTTACTTCGTTGTGTTACTGTATACGTGGCTAAGGCAGTTTCACTTGAAAAAACAACAACATAAGTGACCAAGTCTTAATGCTTTTTAAAAAAAAACCAATTTGACAAAACATTTTGTATGATATCAGATGAAGTTTTTTACAAAAATACATTCAGCAAACAATTTTTTTATATATATTTATATATTTATTTTTTATTTTAACCGCCATTGCTATAAAATGGAAAAATAGTAGGAAAATGCTTGTTTTATATTAATGCAATATTATAATCTGTACAATTTTATTCAATATCTTCACAAAGCATTTAGTGAAGCAGTTCAAGTGTTTGTTTGCTCTCCTCATTTGACTAAATGACGTCACCCAGCGCTTTTGCATAACAAAAATTTATGCAACTATGTGATCACTTACGCAAATTGAACTAATTGAAAATAAATTCTTGTATGAAAATGAAGTCCAAATCAAGTGGGTGGTTGAAAACTATTTAAACGTTCAAAAAATAACAGAAAATAAAATTATGTTCTTCTTGTTTCCCAAAAATTAAACACTGTTAAGGCAATGGCTTAACTTTTGTCAGCCTTTTAAAAAAAAACATGGAGAATTTACATGGAGCACTTTGAAAATGAGCATATTCAATTTCGGAGATTTCGGCACGAACTAAAGCAACAAGCATAATAACGTTAGCAGCATCTGAATCATCAATGCATTTTTCTCATACAAAAATGTGAAGTTTTCTTCTTTACTTTTGCTAGTGGCTTTATTACAGAAGTGACAAGATTCACAGTTAAATATTCGTTTTTTGCACGATATAACTGATATTTTGGCATAAATTTTATCTTTGTACGATGAATATAAACGTAAGCATGACTTTGAAAAAATTTGTGAAAAACTGCGCTGTAAAACGTAATTCTACGTCAAAAAATACGTTTGTATTTGATTGCTGGATTTTTAAATGATTTTTCTCAACAAAAATAAAAAAAAAAAATATTGTTAAAAGCCTGAGTGTTGTTTTTATTTTTCAATAAACCTTTTTAATTAAACATTTTTTTGTTTCCTTAAAAAAATTCTTAACTTCAGACAACTAAATTATGAAATGCCAAAAGTCAGAAATTTTTAGTAGACTTAAACACTTTTTAGAGCTTTAACACTGAAGGCACAACTCTTATTCCCTTCTGTAAAAACTTAAAAAAATAAATTGAACAGAATTTTTAAAAAGCATAACAGTGATTTTGGATTCCACATTCATTTTCCCAACAGCGGCCATGTTTCAAGCTGAATGATATTAAAGTTGAAAAACTTTAAAAATTTCTCTGTTATATCCATATCTTCCTTAATTAACCTATATAATTTTGTTAGCCTTAAGCGTTATATTTTCTGATTACTTTTAATAAAATTAATATTAGTTAAACAAAATTTTTTGTTTTATATACTTAGTTTCATTTTCGCACTTGGCCGAATTCGGTCAAATTTGCCTAAATTTTAATAAGGAAAAATTTTTTCATTATAAGAACCTTAAAAATGAATTTTTAAAAAACTTGAAACAATATCTTTGTTAAGACTGCCAATATGCCAATTACCTATTCTTTGTTAAGATTGCCAAAGAAATAAACTTTTCATTGATGACGGTTAAAAAAAAACAATTCATCATTTATTGCATGTTTTCATTCCATTCCAGATCGAACGATGACTTTGAAAAAATTAATTCAACTAGATTGTTTAACGGCTCGTGACTGAAAATCTGCCTCCTTTCCGTGTAAACAAAGTAGCTTTAATGATTTTGAGCTACCATAATTATTGAAAAATATAGGCGTTAATGAAACATAGGCGTTTTGATGTTTGTTAAACAAAAGGCAACGAACTGGTTGAACAAAATTTTTGAACTATTTTACACTATTTGACTAGAAATAATATTGTGGCTGCACCTTCGAAAACGTTTCTAATGCTTATAGCCTAGAAAACATGATGTTATTCAAGGCACACCTTCTGCTCAAGAAAACTCGTCGAATCTCATCATCAGAACTGCTTATTACTAAATGAAACGAAAGACTTAAGCAACGAACTTGTTTCAATGCAACATCATAAATGTTGCAAGAACACGCACAATGTTTATATAGTACTTCAACTGGATCATGAGTCTCCCGCTTAAAGTTTGGAACGTTATAACGCAGAAATAGCTGAAAAAATTATAAAAAATAAATGTGTGTGTTTGACATACGGGTAGCTATAGCAAAACTCATAAAATCAAGTGATGCCAAATTAAAAAGCTGTTAACGCCATAATTATGACAAACATTAATTATGTAATATGAAATCTTATACGGCCATAGCATGACAACAATTTTTTGTTGTTTTTGTCTTTTTTTTTTTGTTTTTTGCATAAAGCAGCTATAGATGAAATGAATACAACGATAACTAGCTAGGAAAAAAACTAGAGCAAAGCAAAAACCAGAGTCAGATATAGAAAAAACAGGAAAAGATGTCAAAAATAGCAAAACATAAAACAACTAAGACTATTGCAAAAATAACAATAACAAGAAAAGCAAACTAAAATCTTCAAGTTGTTAGTTCGCTTTGTTATTGTTGTTGTGGTAGTGCAACACGATGATGTTGCAAGCCTGGCGTGGTTTAGCGTTGAAGTAAAAGTGCGTTCGGTAGTTTTATTTTGTCGAGTGTGATCTTTTTTGTTATTTTTTTTCCAACAATTTTAACCAGAGCAAAAAAAAAAAGCACGCAAATAATTGCGCATTTTTAAAGCGTATTAAATAGCATAACTGTAACTTTAGAGCAGCTCTATTCTGCGCTCACTTTCAATTGAGTTGGTCAACAACTCGAGGCACGAGCTGCTGCAGCTCGTAATGCACGTAATATGTGGCGTGGCTGCAAAATTCATTTGTTCATTACTCACAAATAAACTCTTGCAATAAAAAATTTGACCAAATGCACACTTTTACTTTTTAAATAATTTCAACTGGAATATAAAAAACAAGCGTCACATAACTAAAACTCAATTTCTTTTTTGTATAGAGTATGCGTAAAGTATTCACCGCAGTTGTAGCTTTAGCTACAATAATTATGCTTTTGTAGCTTAACTTCAACTTTTGCACCATTTTATTTTATGTCTTCAACTACATCTGTTTTTTAACTGTACTTTTTTTTGTTAATTTTTTTTTGTATTATAATTGTTTTTTATTTTGAAGGTTATCCACAATATTATAGTTTCTTTAACCGCCTGCTACAACTATTTTCCTTCCAATTAATGCAATGGAATAAATAATGTCTTTTCTTTATGTTTATGATTTGTTGCAGCTCCAATCGCTGTTGTTCCCATTAAAATTTTTATTATTTCATTCTTTTTTGGGGTTTTCTTATATAATTATGGTTTTGTGGTTATTTTTGTTGCTGTTTGTGTGTTTTTGCATTAGATTTATTTAGCGGTTCATTGTTTTTTTTTTTATGAAAGGGTATCGAATTATAAGTTTTTATCATAAGGTGCAAGTTGAAGTTTATAATTTGCACAATAGCGAAAACTATATTTTTTTCCATTTTTTATGCAATCAGATTGAGTACAATGTGGGTATGGTTTTATTTGAATGGTTGTGAATGAAGTATGAATCATGGCTAGAACTGAATTTTCAGAGACAACAACAAAAAAGAAACTTAGTGCAACAGATCGAAAATATACAGTACCGTGCACTCAATTAGGAACGATTCATACGTATCACTTTAAATTAACTTGTACATATTAATAACTTACTAATTTAAATAAATCTTTATGCAATTTTATGATAAAGGACTCCTTTATTCTGTTGTCAACAAAATATGATATCAGAAAGAAAATCAAGCGTGCACATATTATTTTGTATTTTTTAGTTTTAAAAATGGATATCTTGTAGCTATTTTATGAATATTTCGTTGGATATCCTTTACTTGAAAGAACCGCTGCACATGACCGAGGCATTGAAACCACTATATCATCATAGATGGTCTTCGGAATGGTTATCCACTCTTTTTGCACCTCAGCATAGAGTTCCGTAAAATTTGTAATTTTGAATGCATCAACACGTTCCTTAACTATTTGCCAGCGGTTCTCTAGCAGATTTCGATCCAAATTACATGATGGCCAATCCAAAACAGTCACCATATTGTCCGTGAACCACTTCGTAATATGACCAGCAATATGATTAGGATTATTATTTTGTTGTAAAATTCAATTCAAATGCAAATTCTCATCGGCATATGCAATCAAATATGTCTGTAATATGTCTGTATATTAGAATCTGCCCATGCCAAAATCAATTTTTGAGATTGATTCAACACCACACCATGACATCTCGTCTCACACAATAATGTTTTTTAGTGTTGGTCGTGTGTACCTAGGGTTAAACTTAGCTAGTTCCGGGCGTCTAACATTTGATCTGCCATCTGACCATACTCTATTTATTTTGGTTTCATCAGTAAAAGACACCTTTTTCCAATCCTGAAGGATCTAGTGTCTATATTTTCTAGCAAATTCTATTCTTTTTTTTCGATTTCGCTTAGATACTAATGGTTTCTTTCTGCAAACATGCCCAAACAGCCCAGCTTCTCTCAAACGATTTTTAACGGTATCAACGGAAGATTCACAGCTATTTTCACCGAAAACAGCAACTGAAACTCGCTTTGCTGATTTATGAGGAGACTTTTTGAACTCACGAACAGTAATTTTGTCTTCAGTTTCAGTCGTCATACAGGTTTACTTTTTCGGAGCACATTTTTTGGTGTTGAATGCTTTCGAAAATGCTGAGTTGCTTTAGTAATTCTAATATAACTTTTTTTAATCCAAAAGTTTCAAATTCACATTCAAATCATTAAATTGATCTTATTGACTGACAACACAGATCGTTCTTAATTATATGCACGCTTCATTTACGCAACAAGTGTGCGGAAAATTCCAAGGAAATTTGTTTATGCGGTAGACAACAAGCAAATAACTGTTTTCTTAAACTTGCTTGCTTGTTTATAGTAGCGGATAGTAAAAAGTGAAGTTCTTCTTTAGTTTAATTGCAATTCTTTATGAAATATGAATAAAATGACATCGTTCTTAATTTTATGCACGTAACTGTATGAGCTCAAAAATATTATAACATCCCTAGAATGTAAAGGGTGTTTTTTTTAAAGGTATAGAACTTTAAGTTGGCAACACTGTTTTAACTGCCGGCTATTTTGTCAGCTGTCAAGTGATTTGTGTTTAGTTTAGTTTGGCATTTCAACATGAATAGACTGACGCCTGAATAACGCTTCCAAATTGTGCAAATTTATTTTGAAAATAATGGTTCTGTTCGAAATACGTATCGCGCACTACGTCCATTTTACAGTGAACATACCATAACCGTCCATCAGAACAATTAATTCGACTAACTATGGATCGTTTTCGCACCACGCTTATTCTAAATGATAATACGCATCCACAGAGACGTCGTAGAGGAAGCGTACAGAAGAAGCCATTGCTGCTGTTGAGCGTAACGTAGATGAAGACCCGAATCAGTCTATCCGCCATCGTACACAGGAATTGGTTATGTGTTCATTCACTTTATGGAAGATTTGGCTTGCGTGCTTAACAAAATCCAACTCGTGCAAGAATTGAAGCCACACGATCATCTAGCAAGGCGTATATTCGGTAAATGGGCCTAAATCAAGATTGCCGTTGATCCCGATTTTCATAAGAGAATTTTGTTTAGCGATGAAGCTCACTTTTGGTTGAATGGCTAATTCAATAAACAAAACTGCCGCATTTGGAGTGAAGATAATCTTCAAGTGTATGTTGAGACACTGTTACATCCAGAAAAACTGACTGTTTGGTGTGCTTTTTATGGGCTGGTGGAATCATTGGTCCGTATTTCTTTAAAAACAATGCTGGCCAGAACGTTACAGTCAATGATGACAGCTATAGAGCCGTGATTACAGACTTTTTCGTACCTCAATTGAACAACCATGATGTGTAGGAGCTGTGGTTTCAACAAGATGGCGCAACATGTCACACAGCTAGTGCCACAATTGATTTACTGAAGGAAACGTTTGGTAACCGCATAATTTACCGTACGACTTAACGCCGATAGACTATTTTCTGTGGGGATATGTGAAGTCGCTAGTCTACGCCGATAAGCCGGAAACGATCGACCACTTGGAGGACAACATTCGCCGCGTAATTGCCGATATATGGCCACAAATGTTGGAAAAAGTGATTGAACATTGAACTTCCAGAATAGCTTACGTCCGAGCCAGCCGTGGCGGTCCTATGCCAGAAATCATATTTAAATTATAATGCCAAAAGATTATCTTTTGAATAAAGTCAAAGTCAAGTTGTTTTATTCCATTTCAAAGTTCTATAGCTCTAAAAAAAAAACACCCTTTAGAAAGAAATAACAAGGGGGAACTTAGACAACGTAAAAATGTATGTTTTCATTAAAAGTTTTATGCAACCCTTAATTTTTTTTTTGTGTTTAAGGTGTTTAGTTGTGTAACAACCAAAAAAAAGGAGCTTTTTCAAAAAATATTTTTAGATACAAGAAGTTATTATTTTATTCAAGTTTATAGAGCTTATTGTACATTAAAAGCACTTTATAAAAATCAGGCTTTTATATAGAGGGAGCTCAAAATGACATTAAAAAAAAAAATCCAAAACAGTTCGATGGATATAGTCTTTTCTATGTATCTGAAACAAAAAAATCAAATGTCATTTTAAAGTACAGACCATTTATTCTGCATTCCCCCTAAGCACGACCCCTGGGGGTTTTTAAAAATTATGGCGAAAGTTAGAGTAAAAAGTTAAAAAAAGAGATATATTTTACCGCGCTTTTTTGGCTATAAAAAAAAACAAAAAATAGTAGGTACTTGAATTTATAATTCTAAAATCCCTTGAAATTAAACCAATAGACTTCGAGTTATCTATCGAATCGTTTTAACTAGGTTTGAGGAAATCGCGTTTGAAGCTTTTGTTTTTCGAAATTTTGCATATATTTTTAGAATTATCGGTTGATAAACTTACTATTATTTAATCTGCAATCTGTATCTTTTTAAAAACATGTATGTACATTCCAGAAACTATAGAGAGCCCATTAAGCAAACAAATTTTTTTTTTTTAATTTGCACGTATTTATATTTTTAAAGAATTGCAACAAATATAAAAAATTATATTAAAAAGTTAATGAAAAGTTTTTAGAGCAGTGACTCGATGTCATAAGGATAAAAATCTTTTACTCGTTAATAAGATTTAATTCATTGAGATGGATCTCAAGACCTGAGAAAATTCTTAAAATGAAAGGTTTTAGATGCAGCTCGCTTGTCTCAGAATTTTTTCGTTAAATGTTGTAAATGTTCGTTAAATGTTGAGTTACATAATTAGTGAACTCACAATTTTTTAAGTATCAAAAACCAACGAAAATCCTGAAAAATATTTTTACTCTTATATCGATTCTAACTAAAGTTTCTATTTTGTTTTTCATGGGGTTGAACCAGATATTGCTATCCTCGAAAATTTTATGAATTGGTTTTGTGATTTAAGGCGGGACATGACATTCGCGGCAGAGAAAACAGACCTTGTTTTAAAAATTCATAACTCAGTCAAAAACAAACATTTTTCAAAAAGTTTTTTTATTATTGTAGAGAATTTAACAGATTACAAGAAAAAAATTCAAAAATATATATTTTTCACTCCAACATGGTTTTATAGAGCTCCAAACTGGCGGCAGAGAAAAAAACGGGGCCTCGTGGTTGCAGCGCTGGGAGTTGCAAAAATTGTCAAATCTGGAAAAAAATGACTTTATTAAATCTTAACAAAATTGGTTATCGTATGACACGAGCTTTTTTTTTAATTTTTTTTCAATTTTTGGTGATGTTCCAAATTTGAAAGTGTGTTTTTTCGAAAAAAATATTGGCTTTAAAAATTCATAAAAAATCGAAAAAAAATTTAAAAAAAAGCTCGTGTCATACGATAGCGAATCAAGTTTAAAAAAATACAAACAAAAATTCGTCAAAAAATGAACCCGCTAGTGCCGCAACCAGTACGAAAAACATGGTTTCGAGATAAAGGCGTTCAAAGTTTGTGAACAAAGAAAAAAAGGTTACCTTCAATCTGCCATGCCTGTTTCGTATTGTATGCCTTCGTTATCTTGTGTTGTGCTGTTTCTTATCTTTTCTTAGTTTTTTGCAATCATTTAGCTATTCGGGTTTCACCCTTCACCCTTTAAGTAGGTACGAAATAACAACCACCAAAAGTCAGGTAGGAAGTAAAACAAGTATATACCAGCTGCCGTACGTAGGTAGAGCAAAAATTAAAAATGCGCTCTCACTAATCCGGCTGTAACTTTTGAACCCGTAGGAATTTTCTTAGAATCTTAAGAATATTTACTAAAATACAAAATTATTAAAAAAAGTAATTAAAAAAACTGCCAATGTCTGTAACCCCTTAAATAATAACAATTTTGAAATTAATAATACTTTATTAATTTTGAAGAAGTTGTTTGTAAGTTTTAAGTACCATGCCTTGATATTTGCAAAACTACATCACCGATTATTTTCATATTTCTCATGTTAATTTCATTAGCTGGTATTTAGCTGGTAGTTTAACAAAGAATGAAAATAAAAGTTTGTTGGACATTTTTTTCATTTCACGCTAATAAGTATCTGACATTTATGAGTATAAATAATTTCAGTCTATCAGTCATGGTTGCGGTCGATTAGTTATTAATCAATTCAATATATATAAGGCTTATACATATATGTATGTGCAACTTCATTATTTTGTTTTAAATTTGATGCAGTACAAGAAAATCTAAGCTTTATTTTCCAAACGCTCTCTCACATTAGCTTGATGAATTT
This sequence comes from Coremacera marginata, assembly GCA_914767935.1. Taxonomy (NCBI): domain Eukaryota; kingdom Metazoa; phylum Arthropoda; class Insecta; order Diptera; family Sciomyzidae; genus Coremacera; species Coremacera marginata. The sequence goes on from OU612044.1 coordinate 132,956,957, forward strand.
CGAACCTGCCTTATCCGGTCAAAAGTTCAGAGCCCTTACACAATTTCAGTAACATGTTGTTTTAAAAACTCTTTGAAATATTATTCAAATTTATGTCACAGCCTTAAATATTTTGACAAATAAAGCTTTATTCTTTCATTATATCTGTTTTCAGGTGGAAACATATGAACTTTTCGCCAAATCTTTACAAGAGAAAAAAAAAAACTGAACTTGTTTAAAAGTATTTCTTATAATAATCTCTACTCCTTAACTTGATGGCTTTTGTCAACTTTTCAACAAAAGAACATTACGTATACGTGCTGTAAATGAAGTTTTGAAACATTTTTTTTTCTATTTCTAAGTAAAAAATGATATGAGCTTTGAGATCGATCTCACTCATGTTGAGTAATTTGTCTTGAGCTTGATCTAATTCAGAGACTAAGACTGAGAAAATTCTTGCGAATCACTGCTTGTGTTTAATCTGGCCATTGATTTTTATGCATTAGACCCAATGCTTAAGCTATTGTCCCCTTGTGACTAAAGTTTAAAAATGATTTGAAAATTTTATTTAATACAATTAAATTACCTAAAGTTTTGACAAAAAGGCACAAAATTGTATTTAAAATTCAAAAGATTAAAATTTGTACTTTTAGTTCAAGAAGCAATATAAAATTACAAAATAATGAGTCCTGCGACGTTGAAACTCGTACAACTCCTATAATATGCAGCAGTCTCATATAAAAATTTCTGTTGAACCCATGGCTCTTTCTCATAGCCAAAATTGTCAAAATCACTTTTTTGTTTACATTTTTCCAATTAAAGCTTTCTCATCGTTTTCAGATTTTCTATGAGCTATCAAATTCGTTTTGACAGTTATGGCAGTCAGCCTCCCCGAAATGCATCTACCTTCTCTTATTCTACCATGGTAGAACCAAACTTATTGAGATTTTGAATATTAATATTTTTTGATAAATTGAGTGATGACACAATAACAAAAATTTATTGAAAAAAGTAATTCAAACAAAAACAAATAATATTCATTGACAAAATTATTTCAGCTGCTGTCAACGCAACTCGTACGATGTATCTAAATATTTTGTGACGTCACCTGCACCTGCAATAACACTTTACATTATTTTGTGCTCGGAGTTATAAAACTTTTGGCACTCTTTTGTTGCTATTTGTGACTAAGACTAGTTTAAATTTCAATTCATCTTTTGTCCTAGGACGAATACATCTCAGCTGTTTTTTCATTTTCCCCCACAGATTGTCAAAAGAATTTATACCCGGACTTGTGAATGGCCACTCCATGACATTTATTTGATGATCATTCAACAATTTGTTGGTACTTTTTGCTGTATGCAGCTGACACCGTCTTGTTGGTGATTTGATTTCCCCTTCAATTAAAATTTATGCATTGAGGGGAGCAGATATTTTGTAAAATTATCCTCGTATTTTTCGGCATTAACTATGCCATTAATGAAAGATAAACCTCCCACTCATTTTTTAGTTTGACTGTCTGCTTTTAGTAGTCTGAATGATATGCTTTTCTTTTGTTTCAAAAGACACGACATCTTTGATCTCATACTGAAACATCAAACTTTGATTCATCGGTGAATAAAACAGAATAAAACATTGTTTCTGCTTCTAATTACCATAGTCTTTATCCAGCCTTTTTTTCTTTTGCTTTAATGTGAACAATGGTTTTACTTTGGCCTGAAGGTTATACCTTGAAAATCTGTTATCTTTTTAGAGTATATAAGTACCTTGTAAAAATTAATCCCATAAACCAGGGAGGGAAATAACCGGGTCTTCTGTCTGTTTTCGGAACTTCTGAATGTAAAAGAATTGCTCTGATTTATAATTTCAGATCCTCAAATGCTCTGACTTCCACATAAATTTAAATTTTATTTCATAGCAACTGCGAATTTAATTTTATAAGATCTCTATCGCATAGAAATCAATATTGCCATGACACATGGGAGTCCAAAAATTCTCAGCTAATGAGGCTTTAAAAATTAGAATAAAAAAATGAGCGCAAAGAAGCAAAAATGATTAATATACGCATTTTTACAAAACATAAGTAAATAATGTGATATGAAAACCATTTAGTAGCGTTTTTTGAGTTTAATCCTTAAGAATCGATTTGTGCTGCGAGAGTTTTAACAAACTCTATGATGCTCTCTATTCTTTTTTTGTGCTCAGCTAGCACAGCGCAACAAAACACCTCCAAGGTTAATTAATATAAGTTAAGTCACTTGAGAAAAGCTTGGTCGAACTGTCAGAATGGATGAAAGGAAATCAAGAAAAAAAAAACCTGAATCTGTACAATTTTTAGCTAACAGCTACTTTGACAGTTCGAGCAAAGACGAAAAAAGAGTGCTTTTCTCTCAAGTGTCTAAACCTATATTAATCAACCTTGAACACCTCTAGCTAGTCTCTGAATAACTGATTTTCAGATCTTCTAGAAGAAAGAATGCAAATTTTCTGAACTGATCTTATCACATTCTCGCATTTTCTGAAAATTCATTATTCTCCTCTTTGCCATAAACTTTATTCGCCTGAGACAAGCAGATGTTTAAATTCTTGTTCTAATTCTTTATGTCCACAGAGTCCTTATTTCGAAAGTTGAAGTTCGTCTATTTTCCACTACAATTGTTCGTAAACAGCGGTCAGTAGTTGCAGAAGTTTTATTTTTGCCACCGATACACTTTTTTTTCTCTATTTAAATTGTTTTACTATTTAATTATACGATTTTGAGTTCTTAAATTCCTCAACTATTTTTTTTGTTATAAATCATTATCATCACGAGGCATGCTGTTAAACAATTGATAATAAAATCGATTCATTCGAAGTTAAAAACAAAATTATATTTCATAAACTAACAATTAACTGTATCAAAACTGATAAATGCAATAAGCTATTGCAGGTGAAGGTCATGACACATGGTATTAAAGAACCTCCCACGAACTGCGTTGACATCAGATTAAATCGTACGAACTCACTTGAATTAGTTTTGTTGGTGAATATTATATTTGCCATAAAATTTAGTCCTATAGCTCGGGGTGTTTTTTGCAAAATTTTTCCTAGCATAATGCACATTTTTGGTCACTTTTTAGGGCATGCCTACAGTCTTAATATTCATTGTACAAAGATAAAATACATGTCAAAATATAAGTTACTTGGCGAATACATCGAATATTTAATTTTGGATTTTGTTACTTTTTTAAATCATTCACAAAATAGCAAAATCTAAAAAAAAATTCACATTTTCGTACGAAAAATTCACACATAAACTGTTTCAGTAGCTCCTAAGGTTGTTGGTTTGGTTCGTGCCAAAATCACAAACGCAACATCTTGTCGTTTGTTGAAACGAATCGATTTAAGAATATTTCTCAGTAACTGTTTGTATTGTTGTATCGATACAACATTTCATTACGAAGTCGTGTCAACCCCTTTATAATCAATCTTTCCGAAATTGGAAAGATTGCGAAATGTTTGTTACGATTTCGTGAAGAATATTTCGAAATCTTTCCGATTTTGAAATCCAATTTCGTTGCGAAATCGTTACGAAAATCGTATGAAGGAGTTGGCATGACTTCGTAACAAAATGTCGTAACGATTTCGTAACGACTCTAAACGAGATGTTACGAAAAAGTTACGATTTCGCTTAGACAGTTCGGAAGAAAGGAAATTTCACACTGTTCACATTTCAATATGTCGTACAAACAGTCTCATAATGAAATTCTATATAAATTCGTAAAAAAAGTGAAACTGCTCCGATATTTGCGTAACGAAATTGTAAGGATTTCTTTCAGACAGCTCAAAATAGTTACGAATTCATCCGAATTTCGACAAAGTCGTCAACTGTGGTTTGCTGGGTAGCTTGAAAGATAGTTTTCCTCATAGGAAACAACTGCATTGAAAATTCGTTGTACTAAGAATTTCTATATCTTTTGAGATATGACATTGTTTTTGTTTTTAAAATAAAAGTAATTTTTTAAAATTTACTATTCCTCAGAAAATTACTACAAAATCTGACCTTCATATATATTTCATATAACACTTCCTATTAAAGGGTATATGTGCAAAAAGTAAACAGGAAACAATGAAAGTAGGGAGGAGGAAGTGACAGCTTCCCCTTAGATATCAGAAAAATTAAATTAAAATTAAAACAATATTATATGGTAATATATAAACTTTTAAAAAACCCAACCAAGTTCAGGTTTTAATTTCAAAATCAAGTTTGTCCACTGCAAATTCAAGTTTTCCACTTAAAGAAATTTTTTCTAACCAAACCTAAAACTTAAAAAAAATTGTTTTCTTCCCCTGGCTGATATCCAGGCTTCGTCCATGTATGCAATTATTTTGTCTCTTTGTCGCTCAAATGGTTAAACTAAATTTTTTTCGAAAAAATAATATTTATTCTAGAGTTCTTGCATTTGGGGGCATTGAAAAAAGGCAGAAGAAGGGTCGTGGCAAAATCTAAGTATGCACGAAAGTAATATATATGACAAATTTTAGGATTTCGGCAGACAAAAAAAAGAAACAAAATAAAATATTATGGAAAATTAGTTTTTTTTAATATACTTAAATTGTAACAAAGTTAAATTTTAAAGACAATGAGCCTTTATTGACGAACACTTTTGTGCTGTGTTTCCTTGAAAAAAATTCAGCTAAAAATAGCGCTATGTCAAACCTGAGCGCTCAATCATACAGAATGCAAATATAATTTATGTTTACAAAAATATTACGAAAGCTCTTAAAAAATCTTCCATCTCAATTTCATATACTTACAAAGTATACGATGTACGACATTCGCATACTAATGCTTTGACATGAAACACCTTAATACTTCTTACACACATTTTTTTTTTCTTAATTTATTAAGCGAAGTAAAGTTATTTGAAATAATTTACAAATAAGTTTTAACCTCAAATTTTAACTTTAAATATTTGCTGTTTTGCTAAATATTTCTTACTTTTTCCAATCTTCCACTCGTGTTTCGCAAAATTTGTTGGAAATTTGCCATGTATACTATATAGAAATGCTTCTATAATTTAGTAATTTAAAAAAATTGAATTAAATTTATACCTACAACTGTACAGAAAATTAAATTACCTTTTATTATTAATCGTTACAATCAAATCTTAAAAATATGTCACCGAAGTCTTATAATGAAGTTCAAAGTATTTTTTTCTATAAGAAACTAACGCTCTTTATGTGCTTAAATTTAAAAACATTATTTTTAGTTACTAAAAAGTTATTTTGAGCCACATTAAAAAAGAAAAACAAATATAAGGTGTCCCATGTTATTGTGCTACAATTAATAAATTAATACGTTTCTTGATATCAACATAGTCCAGAAAATATCCTGGGTATGAATCTGGTACAAATATTGCTTCATATTTTATGTTGCTTAATGTTATTTTGTCCAATTAACCACGCCGCTTATTAAAAAACTGTGGCTGAGTTCCTAAACGCATTTATGCAAAGCATCAGTAACTTGTTTCTTTGAATTGGTGCTTGATTCACAAAAACTGCGCAACTAGATTATTATTTTTGAGCACGGTTTTGTTGCGCACTTTTGGTGATTCTAAAAAGCACCAATTCAAAGAAAAAGTCACTGTTGTTTTGCATAAATGCATTTAGGAACTCAGCCTGTCATATATAACTATTTTCGTCTGTATGCTTGACCTGAGCAAGTTCGTTTCTTAAGTCTTTTGTTTCATATGAGTTAAACTGAAGAGTTTTATTTATTTTTTCTTAATCACATTTTTTATCAAAAAATGTATTGTGATATAAAATTAATAATACTTGGAAAACATTTTCCAAATATTTGTCAGACTAAAATAACCCTTGTTTCTGCTATAAATAAAAATTTGATTGATCGACATATTGGTTCCATTAAATAAAAGCAACAAGCAAACATTAACTGAAAATTGTAACAATGACTGACATGACATTTATATCTGCCGCCCTAGCAACAACTCTTTACACACCAACATACATACACTGTGCCTCTCTATACAAATGATTCTTAAGTTATGCTTGAGCCACAAAATAAACAATTGTTAGATAGCAGCATTTGTTACTCTTACAAGCGTTAAAATAACATTAAGCAAAGAATCAAGCACACACACACACACACACACTCAGGCGTTAAACCCATACATCTCAATTAATGTGCAGCTTTACACATATGTATACATACATTTAAATTATATGATTGTCTGCCACCACGCAAGAAAATCAGAAACTCCCACGATTTGAATAAAGTACTTAGTACGTGGAGCTGCTACTAACGCTGACTAATACAATACTAACATTAACTAATTGATGCTGCAATCTTGAAGTTTTTTAATGTGATTAGTTTTTTTCTTCTAACTTAAATGCATGTGCCAAGGATAAGCTGCAAATGCAGTTAAATATAAGTTATCTTTAAGCAAAGTTCAAAATATGTCTTTAAGGCTCATGCGTCACATCATTATTTTACCCGTAGACTCTGGAAGGCGTTTAATTAAAGCTTTTTGCTTTGAAGCGAAGAAAAATAAATAACAATGATTTGCATTTCTACACTTAAAAGTTCTAAGGAACACTTACTGCATTGTTGTGGTTGCTGTTATTGTTGCTGATGCTAATGCTGCTGTTGTTATTTCAGTGCTTTATCCACAGAGCACAAGCTTATACAAATATAATACCCAAGGCGTTAAGCACTTCAGGCTTTGATTTTTTTTTGTTTTGATAAAAAAAACCCTTGAAGGCTTTGATTGTGCTTAATTATCTGAATTTTTTTTTCGATTGTTTTTCACAAAAACACTTTGAATACACTTTTTATCACAGAGTGTTTATTTCTGTACAAACAGAAAAAATAATAAATTAATTTTAAGCTGTCAATTGTGTTGCACGATTTAAGTGTGTTACACTTTATTTTTTTTTTTTTAAATATTGTTCGTTTTGTTGCTAATGCGCGAGCTCGCTCAACTAACAAAGTGAATAACTTTCTTTGAAACTTTTATAATTTATACCAAAAAACCACAGAAAAGCCATTCAGCACTCAAAGTTGCAATATTTGGTGAATACGTTTTTGTTGTTTTGTTGTTGCTATTGAAGTTGAACTTTAATGCTTTGTTACTGTGCTATGGTGAGTTTGTGTGTTGCTCTCATGATATTGAGTGTCTTGTACGACTCATGAGAGCCTGACTCAATGGAAATTTATTTCCATTGTTAAACTAAGCTTTTTGAGCACCCTGCTTTTGGATGATTGAGAAAACTTTGGGAAATAATGTCTGAATGACGTTTGTTTTTTTTTTTTTTTCATTGGGAAGAATTCTCTTCTGCTTGTGTATTTCTTAGATCAATAAACAAAAAAAAAAATATATAAATGTTTTCTAATAGGTCTTGATTATATCATGTTTCCCTTTTATCAAAAAGATTTAAAAAGAAGTGTTAAATTTTATTTTCACTTTTGAGTTATTAATAACTAGAAAATTAATGAAATATAATTTGGAATGAAAAGCTTTTACTTAAGTGTTTATTGTGCATTTAAGTTATAATTATAGTCTTCTAACGTATTTTGAATAGAATTGAGTTAAAACACTGATAGTGCAGCACTAAGCCAGCCATATTTTAGTAAACTTGCTAAACAAAAAACTATTTTTACTGTTTTTTTCTCTTTTCAAGGGCCTACAAAAGTTATTTAAGCGATAAAAACCCCCTATATTAAACGTTTTATTTTTAGGCTACGGTTTATTTAAGATACATTTTTTTTTATTATTAATAAAAGTTTATGAATTTTTGGATAACAAATATTAAACCATGTAGCAAAAATTTGTAGCTACAAAAAGGTACCGTAAATATGCTGTGGACACGATTTTTCAGAGCTTGTTCATCTAAAAAACAAAAAAAAAAACAACAGCTTCTTGAACTTTTAATCGAAGATTTTAGAAAAATGTTGATTATTACCATAATGGCAGCTAAAAAACTGATTTTTGACTAAAAAAGTAATTGTTTTTAGGTTATAAAAAAAAGTATTTCCCCGATAATATTTGCTTAACAAGTGAAATAAATTTGGTAGCGATCCTTAGTTATCATAGTTTTCGAGCAATGCTGTCCACCGGTTTCAAACAGCCTTTTCGAGAAAAACGCGTTTTTTCAACTTGTATTTGAAATTTTAAAATTCGGCGTAAAACAAATGAGGCTTGGTGCCTGGTGTCTATTTTTATACTTTTTTTAATTTCTGTAGTACCAAATGTGTCTTAGCTTAAAAATATACATTGAGTGTATGAGTATAATTTTTATTTAAATGACTCAAAACTCTCTGAGAATACTTTTAAGATTTATACATTAAAAAAAAAGTAAAAAAATGTGAGCTTTCGTTGCCGAAAAACTTTAGTAGGCCCTTAATAGAATTCGTTAAAATTGCCAATTCCAGTATATCTTTTAAAGATAAATATATGACATGTTCGATCGAATAAGTTTTTATAAGATTTTTCGCAGAAATTAATAACGCTTTCAATAACTAAAGCATACCAACTTTGGTGTGACTTTTAATTCTTATGCATACATTTTTATTTACACAATTATTTTATAAATACTTTTATTTGAATCATATATGTATTCTCAATCTGTAGACACAATTATATATTTTATTTTTATATATTTTTTTCGAAAGAAAAACTATTTTTGATTAACAAAATTCTAAAGTCTAAGTTTAAATAAAATTACAATACTATCATATGAACAATATAAAGTTAAAACATGTATTTTTTAATAAATCAAATATCTTAAATTAAAAAATACTTAATACATACATTTAAGGTCCTTTGACAACATCTATTGTGGGCACGCAAAGTAGAAGCTTATTTTTGTAAACGTTGTTTTGTTGATTCGTTTTTTCGCAGGATCGCCAATTTTTGGTGCCACATTTATTTTATTTTATAAACATATTTTATCTTATAAATACTATTATTTGAATAATATATTCTAAATCTATAGACACAATTACAATTATATTTTTATATAAATATTTTTCCAATCAAATTTTTTATTAACAAAATTCTTAAGTCTAAATTTTCAATACAATAAAAATACTATCCAGTAAAAATCCAGTAAAAATGCAGTAAAAATCGCGAAGGACTTCTTCCCTCCATTTGTTACCAAACGAGGTTTCAGACAAGGTGATTCTTTATCGTGCGATTTTTTTAACCTAATCATGGAGAAGATCATTCGAGCTGCTGATCTGAGACAAAGCGGCACAATATTCTATAAGAGTGTTATGCTGCTAGCGTATGCCGATGATATTGATATCATTGGCCATAACACACGCGAAGTCAGTGCAGCATTCTCCAAAGACGAAATATCTGGTGTCAACAAACAAACAGTCCCAGCGTATTGGCACCCACGCCACTGTTGACAACACCTACTTCGAGGGTTGTGAATGATTTCGTCTACCTGGGATCCAGCAATAACTCCACCAACGACGATATCTGTGGAGAGCTAATACGAAGGATAACTCTTGCCAACAGGTGTTACTTTGGGCTCAGTAGGCAATTGAGTAGCAGAGACCTCTCTCGACGAATAAAAGTCACACTCTATAAGTCACTAAGCATGCCCGTCCTGTTATATGCAGCACAAACCTGGACGTCTTAAATGTCTTAAAATATTCAATACTTAATACATTGATTTTAGGTCCTTTAAACCAACTATTATGATGTCATTAAAACTGACTGAATAAGAGCAGCGAAAAGCTCGATTTTATTAAAAATTTTTAAAATTTTTAAACCTACACTTGATGAAATTCGAAATATAAGCTTTTATCTAGATAATAAATATCAAGTTCAAAAATGAGTCAAATCGGATGAAAAGATCGACTACCTCCCACACAAGTTGACTTTCTTTAACCCTTACGTCTCCAAGTGTGTCTCTAAAGCAACCGTGATGTGCGTGAGTCTACTCCAAGTGTGCATGTCAGACACCTCTTATTTGATGCGTGTGCTTTTTATTTCGGATATTGTTTGGGTCACTAATCGAACCACAAAATCTTTTGGATCACGCATAAACATGGGTAAACATTGGTCAGAACCACGAAATCGTTATCGCGTTTTGGTCGATTGTTAACAAATGCGACTCACAACTTGCAGCCAGATTTTTCATACACAAATTATCATGCGAAATTAAAATTTCCAAGCCATTTGATATTTTTGTAGTATTAACTACAAACTAACTGAATTGCAAAATGAAGCGCTTTGCCTAAGCTCTTCGAGGCAATTATTACATCACAATTATTACAAAGTGTCTTTTAATCTTTATTGTCTCCATTCCAACAAGGATTCATTTCTGAAAAATCTACGATTACTAGCCTACTTGAATTTACTTCCAAAGCCATTGAGAATTTTGGAAAAGACTAATCTTATATACACAGATTTAAGCAAAGCTTTTGATGTTGTTAATCATAAACTCTTAGTCTTAAAGTTATTTCTTACAGGATTTCCCACAAGGCTTGTAAGATGGATGAATCTTATTTAAGCAATAGAACACAACGTGTTCTTTTCATACTTGTGAAATCACATGTGTTTCCTGTCACTTCCGGTGTGCCTCAAGGAAGCCACCTCGGGCCTCTTCTCTTTTTACTGTGTATACATGATTTGTCGTCTGTCATAAAGTATTCGAGAATGTATGCAGACGACGTGAAACTTTTCCTTTCTTTTAACCATTTTTAAAGCTGGTGCAACATGAATCATTGAACCTTAACATGAAGAAATGCAAGCCTCGTGCCCTTCTCTAGAAAACTTTCTGTAACATGCATTTACAAAATTTGTGACCATACATTAGAGTCTTTAAATATATTTTATGATCTCGGAGTAACTATGAATAATAAACTTTGCTTCCATATCCATATTAATAAAATTATAAGTAGAGCAAATAAAACTTTACTATAGAATCTATAATAGAACAAATAGAGTATTTTTAAACGTATTTTAGAATATCCTTCAATTGTTTGGTGCACTCGATTACATTGACGACATTGGATCAGTTCAGGAAAAGTTTCTTCTGTTCTGCTTAAGTCATCTTTGCTACAGTTCTAATTATCAAATACCACCTTATGAATGTCGCCTGCAGTTTTTAAATCTTTCTACTTTAAACAATCGAAGAATTATTCTGTTACTTGGTTTTTTAAACTTTTACATGACAACGTAGACAGTTCATATCTACTGAGCAAAATTAACTTTAATATTCCCTCCGACCTAAAAGATCTCTTGAGTTTCTTTACGTGAACTTTTGTAGAACTAGTAATTTTTTGCAAAACGAACCACTGAGAAGTGCTTGTGGGGACTTAAATTTTGTTTCAGGTGACATTTCCTGAAATGAATCCTTTGACTCAATGAAACATATTTAATATTTTAGATTATCTACAGTGCCGACACTGATCTGGATCATGTCTTCCAATGGATACTTATTATTTTCCTGCGATGTTTGGAAACTCCATATGCAAATAAGCTGTATAGATTTAACATGATTATCCAGGGCGAGACCACGTCTTTCTCGCTTGGCATATGCCGGAACTTGACCCTGTCCGTCCAGCCTAGCATTTGTGAGCTCTGGTCTAATCCTTAGTTATATAGATCTAAACGCTATATATAGATTTTAATTTTAACAGAGCAAGACCTTGTATGTCTTGTCTGGCACATGTAGGAGCTCAACCTGGTCTCTCGAACTGCTCTAACCAATCATTATATTTACTAGTAAGATGCTATTCGGATTGCCACTCTTGGAAGCCTGAAAGTTTTACATTTTTCTAAAAATTAGAAAATAATAATTTAATAATAATTTTGTATTATATTAGCTGCGTTCGATACGCCAGTGCTCAACTCACTTGCGAAAAAAACGGCTACTCATGTTTAGCTTTTACTTGCTCAATAGTTGGCAACACTTTTGTTTTAACAGATCACATTCATGATACAAAGATAAGGTAGGGCCGCTTCGCTGAGTGCTCTCAAACGTCAACGAAGAGTAAGTTAAATTTAAATTAATTTAATAAAGAGTTAAATTTGTGCTAATTTGAGTGAAAATATTATAAAAAAAGTGTAATAAAAACTATAAAATGTGAAAGAAGTCTTAAAATTACAAAAAAAACTTGTAACAGTTTTAACCTAAAAACAACTGCAAAACGTGAGCATAAAGAAATTCGCGATGAACAGCTCATTTTGACACCAATCTCGCTTTATTCTGCTCTCTACTCCATTCCTCTCCGAGTCGACCCTACCTTATAATTCTGCCATGATCACATTGAAGTTTGAAAATAAATGAAATTGAAAATGAACAAATACATTTCGAAAAACGAAACGAAAAACATTTTGTTTAAAACGAACATCTTATTCAAAAGAAATAATGGACACCACTCAACGGCAGAAGGTCGTTCGGTGGCTCTGAAGCCGATTTTTGCCATGGTCCACACAGTAGCAATGAGAGTATTGATGAGCATCGATGGAAAGCGAGGAGGAGAATTGCTTTCAATGGTAGATCATAATGCTGTTGTTAAAATCCATTTGTGTGGTACAGTCGTTGTTTCCATTTTTGGAACGACCAGAAGAAAACTTGAAAGCTTCTTACTGATTTCATCATTTAATTACTTCTGGGGAAACTATTACAGATATCATTGGCCTTGGAACACCAAATAGATGTACAGCAGCGTGTGCAAGCTTTGCCGATTTTATTAATCTCCTAGAAACATCAAGCTCCAGCTCAAGTTCTGACGAGTCAATAAATGAGGAGCCTCATGAAAACGTCAAAAAACCAAAACAAAAAGGTTTTTTTTTCGAACTCACATCACATTTTGGCAGAATCTTTTATATTTTACCTTATTCCATACACAAATCAACTAAAAAATAAGAGCTTGGCAACGCAATTTTACTCAACTCAATCGGTAATTGACTTACTCTATCCTCAACTAGCAGACGACTTCGTTGTTGTTTCTCATAGAAGTTTTGAAATAATCTATATTAATTGAGTATAGGCTGGCGAATCGAACGCAGCTATTAATTGCCATAAAGCTACAATGTGCTTAGCATTCAAGTAAATAATAATACCTACCTCACACATTTTTACTTTCGGATCGTCCAATACGATATTATGGATTTTGTTGATTATTTCTTCAGTTACTACCTCTTTTGGGTAGCACCTAAACGTTGTTCATCAGAAGTGCTGGTACGACCACGTTTGAATTCAGCAGACCAATAAATTTTGGTTGATTTCAGTGGAGCAGGTTCACCATATCTACCAAACCATTGCTTTGCTTGCACATTTTTTGTTCCCATTAAAAAGGAATACTTTATCAAAATTCGAATTTCACTTTTTTCAATTGTTTCAAGAGTCAAGTTAATATAACTCAAATTTTGACAGTCATCGTTTGAAAGATGCTAGATCTTAAAAATAATATCGATTTGAGCCTAGCCATCTATGTGTCAGACCAAATACTTATTGAACATCCTAGTAGGCTTATTTTGTCTGAGATAAGTGAACGTTCCACATCAAAGGTAGCTAGAAGAGCCAGCGTACTGCTCGGGGCTATTGACGGTTTCAGACACTAGTATTTGTGCAAAGAACTCTATTATCATAGAATTCAAAGAATGATGTGAATTGGGGTAATATAGGTTCTAAAATCAACTCCCATTGCTATTTGTGGGGCTTGTACCAGAGAACTGCACAAGCCTACTTGAAGTGCAAACCTTTTCAAGTAATTGAATTCAAGTATGTATACAAACTTGAAAAAGCAAGCTTTAGCGTGCTTACAAAAATACCAAACAATTACAAGTTATTTTCCTGCTTTCTCGCTGGCTTGGCTTGTTGAGGCTTACCATGTCGGGTAAGAAAGTTGAAAAGCTTGAAACGATCGGCAAAAGCTCGTAAGCTCGCAAGTATCCAATTGATTGAATTTAAAGCAAGTATCCAAAAAGTTCAATGAGCTTGTAAAGGAAAATCTTAAGCGTATTAAGACTTTTAAGGGTTCTGTGGACTCCGTGCTTGGCAGTTTTAGGGGGTAGCTGATTTCGAAATTGATGTAAAAATTTAGAATTTAAGATGGCGAATAGAGTTGTCACCTAGATTTTTTTTTGTATTCTTGCGAATTTTTGTTATTTTGAAATTCTGACAACGGATTTGATTTCGAATTAAATGTCACAGCTTCAATATTTAAAATGGAGGATAGGCTTGCCACCTAAATTTTTACCATAGTGCTGCCACCTAGTAAAATGTATTTTTAAGAGTTTTAAACATCATTTAACAGTGTTAAAGGGACGCTGAATTCGAATCTGATGCCAGAATTTTAAAAGTCAAAATGGTTAATAGTGTTGCCACCTACAATTATTTTATTTTCACGAATTCGGTGCTGGAGCAAATACTAGGTAAAAATGGGTCGCTGAATTCGAATCCGTTGTCAGAATTGTAAATTTGTGTGGTTTTTTATTACAGTATAACAAAATTACAAGAATTCGCAAAAATACAAAAAAATCTACGTGGCAATCCGTAGATTGTAATCTACATGACAATCCGTACGTCATCTTGAAAGTTAAATTTTGACATCAATTCAGAAATCAGCTACCCCCTAAAACTACCAACCACGGAGTCCACAGAACTCTTAAAAGTCCAAATACGCTTAAGCTTTTCCTACACAAGCTCATTGAATTTTTTGGATAATTGCTTTTCTATTGGACACTTGCCTTAAATTTCAAGCTTTTCAAGCTTCTTGCCTAAGTCACCAATTTTTTCTTTACTTGGGACTTCTTGCCGTTTGCTTGTAAGCTAGCATACTTGTAAGTCGCAAGCTGTCGTATGCTTATTTATATTCAATCACAAGCCATAATTAATTGAAAATTATCAAGCTCAAGCAAGCTTGAACTTAAATTTTAAGCAAGTACTTGAAATAGATTTCAAGTAGGCTTGTGCAGTTCTCTGGTTTGTACACAGAAAAAAAAAGTAGAACTTTTACCTAAAAATGTATAAAATTCAGCTAAAGTAATCTGTTGATTTTTAGTTAACGAATTTGATCAGGTGCACTACAAATTTCTAAGAAGTAAAGTTAAGCGAGAATAAATAAAGCATCTAACTATTTAAGTGTACTTTGAGTCATAAAATAGATAAGACACATAATTAATTAAAAGAATCATCTCATTTTTTTAACTCTGTCCACTTCAGAGTAGGTAAGACACCAACTAAGTGTAGAAAAACTATCTAATTATTTAGATTGCATTCCCACTTAAGAGTGGCAACAGCACCTACATATTTAAGTAAAATCAACTATTTATTTTGATAGTTTACCTACTTTAGAGTAGAAAATAAAATGTACTTCTTTCAGAAAATTTGTCTAATTATTTATATTGCTTTCTCCCTTAAGAGTAGGAACGGTACCTACATATTTTAGAAAAATTATCTATTTATTTTGATATTTTACAAGTTCAGAGTAGGTAAACCACAACTTATTTTAGAAAATTCATCCAATTCCTTAGATAACTCGGTGTGGACTAACTGAAGTCTCTGAACTATTCGTGGGCATCGCACAGACTTCATTGTGAATTGAACGAAGTCTCTGCCTCGGTCAGCTTATATTAACAGTATTACAGAGCTTTCTTTCTTAGGGTTGAGCTGCATCTTTGGCAAGACACCAACACTGATTCCGCTTCCGACTATATCGAAAAACCCGATATCGAATAACCGAGGTACCAGCTACCCGTCGCTAAGATCCAACCACCAGCAACCCACTATACATCCGACTGCCAAACGCTGACACTCACACACAAACTTACACATACTCACCCACCACTGTTGCAAGACTGGCTACTAGCGCTGCATAGATAGTATTATGCTAAGTATTATTCTACTATTAAACTAAATACTGTTAAATAAACATTAGTTATTTTAAATTGAAAACAAATGCGTCTTCTTATTTACCAAAGGTTAGTGGAACCTTTGTTTGACCCTGGGAGCTACATACCTCAGCCTTTGAAAAAAACCACGCCACAATTGAATGTAAGTAGAAAATTTGCAAAAAAGATTAGGTGAAATAGAAAATTTCACATTACCTAAACTAGTCTAGATAATAAATCAATTCTTTTATTTACTGTGTACATATGAAGATTCCCAAAAATTGTATATCAAGAGTTACTCGACATCACTGGGAACTAAATTGTCGCTAAAAGTGCTGTTAGACTTAAATAGTCTGAATGTAGAAATTCTACACCTATGGCCATAATAGTACTTTTGCGTATTTCATAAGCTGTCGGGCAGAATAACTGTTGCAAATACAGGTAAAGTTTAAACAGATTACTTAAAGATTAATGTTAATACTAGAGCTGGAGTTTTCTTTGATGATCTGGTTATATACGGTTGTTATAGGTTTTCTTAATACGAGTTCTGTAGGATTTTTCAGGCATTCCTCAAATCCTGCGGGTTACAAAAATCGAAATAACTTCTAAATAATAATAGCTACATATTAACTTTCTGAAGTAAACCAATTTTCTGTGTTCATCATAACCTGATCTATGGCTGACTTATACGCGTATTTAAAAAATCCAATTACTATTGCCATGCTGTTCTGTTCAAGAACACTCTGGTCGATTTACGAATTCAAAATTTAGACATTATCATATATAAGAATGTATATATTTTGCGAAATTAGTTACAAGGGCCAGTGATATTAGGGTTATATACATATATTATAATCACATATTTTTGAAAAACCGCGGAAAAGTTATTATTTCTCCCAAATAAAATTAGTCAGTGCACATACACAAAAGACTTAAGAAACAAACGTATATTATTTATTTAAACAAAAGACTTAAGAAACAAACTTCATACTTGTAATGTTTCTATAATTAAATATTAAGCTTAAAACAAAAGACATAACAAGCGAACCTTGTTAAAAAAATACTACAAAAAACAAACAAATAAATCATACATTATAATTTAATTTCTCGGAATTATATTCGGTATTTAACAGAAATAGTTTTTTTTTTATTTTTTTAATATACAGAAAAAATTTGACAAAACCTCCAAAGCAAGCAGTTATTTAATATTTGATGTTGCAAGTAGCATAAAAATAAAACTGTGCCTAATTTAATAACAAAACTTGTTGTCTACTTTTTGAGATGAATAACAAAATAGATTGCCATGAATGAATGTTTTGCACAGTTAAATATTATTTAATTTATTTTTTTTGCACACTGATTTTCCCAGCCTTCAGTTACTCAAGTTGTAGTAATAAATATTTGAATTTGCATCCAAGCCGCGTTTATATTTTGCATTCTATATGATCTGGGCTTGAATTCTCCCACCACATCAAATGCGGTGCACAAACAACAACAAGAATATACATAAATAGCGCCAATACAAGTGTAGCTAATGAAAATATTTGAAAAACTATTAATGAGATGAATTAAATTAAATTAAATTAAATTAAATAACTTTTAATCGAGAGTTCGAGCGTTCAACCAACAGCAATATTATTTTTTCCCAACAACTTCAAGAAATTGTTGTTGGTTTTGTTGTTGTACTTGTATTTCATCTCAACAACCTCACCTTGAGTGGTGAATTTTTATGCCAGCAGGGGGTGGTTCGAGATTATCGTTGGAAATTGTCTGTTGATTTAATTTTGTTTTTTTTTTGTTTTTTCGTTTTTGCTTTTGAAGAAATAACTAACACTTAATACATATTTCATTGTGTGTTGAACTTTTCTGTTTTTTTTTTTTGCCGCCATTTCATTACTTTTGCCTTTCAGCCTCATTGAAGCATGATCTCGCCACTTGTTGTTGTACTTGCATCTGCAGCTGATGCTGCCAGTCAGTCAAATGCAGTTCATTGCAATACTGCTTGTTGTTAGTATTGTTGTTGTAGTTTTTGTTTTTGCTTTTCCAATAGATACCGAACACTGACCGTTTGTTGCTGAATCAGCAAAGTTAATAAAAAAACAAAATTATATCGAAATATAACGCAATATAAATCAGCGATTCAAACAGCGTAACGTAAAGAAAGTTTTTTTAATACATTTTTTTTCCATTTCAATTCCATTGTTATATCAATATTTTTTATGAGTTGAGTTGAGTTCTCTTTTGTAAAGCTAATGTATTCATGTTGATTTTATATAATAGCATTTGCTGGTAACTGAAGAATTTTGAAGGTCAATCCATGTTGCACTGCTTACTAGCCAGATTAATGTTTGTTTCCTAGCTGTGAAGGCATTGAAAAAAAACAATTTCAAATTCAATTAAATGGATATATACAAGTGTGAGCTATTCACTGCATTAAGGGTTATTTAACATTTATCTATATGCTTATCTAGTCTGTAATAACAGCTTTGAAGATCACTGCTAACACACCTGTTTCGAAATCAGTAGTGTTTTATTTTATATATTTGATGTCCTAAAAAAGCAATCCTGCTGTTTCCGAATTCACAGGAATTTTGGTAAGTTGTAATAGAGCGGTATAATAAAAACTAGTAATAAATTATTATTTTCGATTTGCAGTGTTGAGGAGCATTCGAAGTTATGAAGGTATTATATTCATGACGTCACTTCCATTCTAATTCGGCTTCTTACTGTTTACGCGGTGTCACTTTAAAAATAGTTTTGTACTAGTGTGTTACAGGGATGGTATTGGTTTAATTGTAAAAGGGCCAAAATTCATACAAAAATAGTGTAATTTTGACACTAATAGGGCTTTTAGTTTTAAAAAGTGGTAATTCAATATTGAAAATTTCCCATTTTTATATGCGGCCATGGTCACATAAATAGCACACTTTTTATTAATCGCAATAAGTCCGTTAATTTCACTTTTTACTGAAAAATATTAGTTTCTTATGACAAAAAAAATTAATTTTAAATTACAAGTTTCGAAAAATAAAACAAAACCTTTAACTTTTTCGTGTGTTTTGTTTCGCTTGAGTTGTTTTAGCCTAAAGCTTAGTATGCTGTAGGATCGAAAATTTTTGGGCATATAATTCTACACGCGAAATTTTGGTGTAGAGCCAAAATTTTGGGGTGAAGAAAAAGCACTAGCTGTTCTGATTGACAGATTCATATTTTTATTGCTGCAATTTTATATCCTATAAAAGACAAAACTACACATCAATAAACTAAATAAATTTGTTTAATAACAATTTCAACACCAACACATACTTACTGCTTACTTTTCTTTTGTTGAATGTCAAATTTCCGTGGCAAACCAGCGATATTTTGATATTTTACCTCTCCACATATGGTTGTGAACTTGGCTACAACGAACAAATTTTTTCCTTCAACACCGTACTACCTAGCGGAAAAAAATTCCGCTGCCTGTCGCTGTCAAAAAACTCAATGTACTTCGTATGGAAATTTTCTTATGGAAACTCTTGTTCACTAAACAAGGAATCCCTCTCCATCTAGATTAAAAAATTGTGCTCCATCTAGTATAAAAAATAGATATTATTCCACGCATTGCCTGCAAATATCAAATAGAAGCCAAAAATAATCTTTAAAAGTTGAATCCTAGATTGGATAAATAAAAATAAAATTTGCAAAGCATTTCCACAGAAACCAGCTAGATGGATACCGATTTGAATAGTTGTGGAATGTCAGAAATGAATGAGCAATTTAAAATAGACTCTCGTTAGTATTTGTAAGAAGACAAATCAATGATGCGGGATAAAGTGGACTCCTATCAAGTAATAAATTGTGGTATGGGTGAATTTAACCAAAAAAAAAAAATTTTCTTAAATGACCTACAATTTTAAAATATAGAATTTTGGAACAAGAAATTAAGTAAAATCACATCATCAACGATTTTCCATAACCTATAATGCCAAGAAATAAATTTTAAATATGCCACCAAAACTTGATCCTGATGAACGGGTGTAGACTGACTTTATTTTCCTAGTGTGGAGTCCGACCATTGATCAGAATGGATAATAGAATGGATTTATTTGTATATTAAAGCGTTGTTAGTACTACGATGGAGCCTGGCGATAAAGAGCGATGCTTTAGGATTCGCTCTTTTATAAACTAACATAAACGTGTGAAGCAAACAAAACATGTTGAGATTACTAAAAAGTATGATTTAATGCCACATAAATGGCTTTATAAAACAGTACTTATTTTACTGAGAAAAATTCAAAAGGCGGGAGGAATTATCGCCAGTAAATAAAATACAAAAAATAAAATAAAAATAGTAAAACAAAAAAAAATTAAATTCACCCAAGGTTTTTCCATACAAAATTGGGTTAATTTTTATGTAGAAAATTGCCAAGACAAATGGCGATTTTGCACATTTTTTGGCGAAATTTCGCTTTTTACTTTTAGGGTATTTGCCATACAAAAATAGCCCAATTTTTTGGGCGAAATTTTACTTTTTGTTTTTGAGGGATATTTCTTCACATTGACTACTAATGAAATGGTTATTATAACTCTTTTATTATTATCACTTGAACATCATGTTTTTTAAAAAATTTCAAATTATTAACTCAAATCCTGCACGGAGCATCTCCGCCCCGACATTGTCATACTTTTTCATAATTACTAATATATGTCAAAAAGAGCTTGCAATCATTTGTTAGTCGTCGTCGTCTACATAAACAAAAATATTTTAAATTTGGAAGCAAAAACATTTGCGACGACGAATTTTGATATAGCGCAGTATTACAAAATTCAATCAAAATTATATTTCCCACCCTACAATACCGTGGCTACTGTGTGGTTGTTTCATTTAATTTTTGTCAAGCCCTTCGACGCCGCAGGATTGAATTTTTGAAGCCATTTTTCTAAAATTTTTGGGCATATTTTTTTTTATTGGGTGAAATTGTTTTTTTTGCCATTTTTCCTTAATTTTTCGCTTGGGTAGTTTTTCATTTTCCTACGGCCAATTTGAAATCACTTCCATAAAAATTTAAAATTTTTATTCCAAAATTGCGTTTTTTTTTTTTTAACTTTTTCAAAAGGGAAAATTTATCAGCAAAAAAATGACAAAATTTAAATATCATGGACGAAGAAATTATTGCTTTTTAATACTTCTGGTATATCGCTGGACGAAATGTTTATACTCCACATTATTGAGTCCAATCCCGGAAGCTTTTTTAGATCCCGGGACTATCGGGATTGAACATCTTAATCTAGGGATTTCGGTATTATTTCGGGATTGAAAAATTAAAAAAAGTATATAATTCAAAATATTTTTAATAAAATTTTTTACTATCTATTAATTGATATTAAGAAATGTGATCCAATTCATTTGTAAAAGAAAAAATAAACTATCAGATTGATACAAAATTCATTGATTAATCATAAAATTATTGCCTAACAAAGTTTTATTAATAGAAAAACAAAAACATTTGTTGGCGGCTACACCAATTTATCAGTAGTCTTACGTGATCGCTGTGATCCATTAAGCTGTTTACGTTCTACTTGTTTCGTCAATGTAACGAGTAAATTACTGCGAAATACATGCACGTAGTACAAATGATATGAAGCAGCTTAAAGTTCTTCTAATTTTTGATGCTTAATTATTTGGTGAAAAGTGTGTTCTTTTTCGAAGATAGATCAAAGCTTTTAACTACTCAAATGAATGTTGTCCTAGTTGTCGTTCTTTTATTTCCACAGTATTCTTAGTAATTGCAAAATTATTTGAGTTATAAAACACATAACATAAAAATTTTTTAATTATTTTTAAAGTACTGACCTTAGCTGACCAATGGCCTAATGTTTCCTCAGAAAGGTTTGTTCGGATTTAATTACAAAATATAACCCGCTTATTAGGGGACCCGTTGGGGAAGTACTTACTTACTTACTTAGGTGGCCGTAACAACCCGTGTCCGGATTTCGACCGACCTCATCAGCTCTCGCCAGGCGCCTCTGCTTTGCGCGCGCCTTCTCCAATCGGATACACCAAGTGCGGTAAGGGCTTCCTCAGCCTGGTCCATCCATCGGAGGCATGGTCTCCCTCGTCGTCGTTGACCAGCGACCCTCGCCTCGAGCACCTTTTTCGCTGGAGCTTCGTCGTCCATACGATGGACATGACCCAGCCAGCGTAGTCGCTGCACAATTATACGCTGAACTACGTCAATGTCTTCGTAGAGCTTATACAGCTCGTGGTTCATTCGGATGCGATAGTCATCGCCGACTCGAACAGGACCGAAGATTTTGAGAAGAACTTTTCTCTCGAGCACCCCCAGAGCGGCTGCGTCAGTTTGCGAAACTACCCATGCCTCAGCGCCATAAAGCAGCACAGGTAGAACGAGCGTCTTGTAGAGTGTTAGTTTTGTCGATCGAGAGAGGGCTGTGGCTGTGTGTAAGCAACTTAGTTGCTTACTGAGCCCGTAGTAGCACCTATTAGCAATTATTGTTCTTCGCTTTATCTCCAGGCTGATTTCGTTGTTAGTATTAATGGCGGTGCCAAGGTATACAAACTCCTTGACTACTTCAAAGTTATAGCTCCGGGATCCCAGTTTCCGGGCTTGACATCCCTACTGCACATAGACGTGGAGACGGTCCGGATCATCGCAAGAAAAACAAAACCTTTTTTTTTTAGCTGGCACCATTAACGGTGAAATTCATCGGGAAGAATACTTGAAAAATATCTGTTGTCCAAAGGCGTTTCTGGGCTTAGTCACACCCAGATGATCCTTGTCGCCAACTTTGCATTGGCGACAGGTGCATTGAATACAAAAGTGAAATGCAGACACGTTTCTCTTTAACAATATAAGATTAAGCTTTTCATTTCCAGTCCTCGTTCTACAAAGTTACAAAATGTACAACTTTTTAATCATCTGTCTTATTCTTTAGCATTGCCAAGATCAACATTTTTGTTATTGGTAAAACAAGTTTTTAAAATATAAAAACAATCAAAGCGGCACAATACTTTCCACAGAGTTTGTTGTTTCAGCTTAATACAAGCGATTATGAATTAAAATAAATAAAGTTGCCAGACAAACGAATATTCTCAAATGTATATATATTAAAAGATACATTAATATCTCCTTCATCAGGAGAAAAGAATTACAGTAATCACCCTATAGGAACAAACTAACTTATTTTTGGAAACAACTAGTTAAAAAACTAGTTAAAAATAAACCAGTATATAAACTACTTTGAATTATATTAAGGCGGCATCCACTTCAATAATAGTTTGATTTGCATTATATATGAAATAATTGAAATACTACTTAAAAACAAGTGATTGGTAAACTACTTTGAATTATATTAAGGCGGCAACTACTCTGATTTTGACATGTTTTTATTGCAAATTTTTATAAGATTACAAGTTTATATATATTTAACCATGTTTTTTCATCAAATATTAACTTTAGGCCATCAGTAATAGTTTTCAATTGGTTATTTTAAAGTAGTTAAAAACTAATTTAAATTTAACTAATTTAACAAGTAGTTAAAAATATATGCAGACGAAAGTCAATTGACTTATTTAGCGGACATCACCATACAAAATATGTTAGTTCGTTCTATGGGAAAAAGTTAGAATTTCAACTAGTTGTGGTTGACAAAAAACTACTTTATCAACTACTTTTAAATTATTTGATTTTCCTACAGGGCAACTGTTGAATAATACGAATGCAATTTTTTTATCATTATGGGAGTATTCTCGACATTATGCGAACAATTTTCATTTCGTTCTAACGAGTTTACTCTACATACAAAGTTAAAGAGTTAAGTGATGAAATGAAAAAAAGGTTGAATTTTGCGAAAAATAATATTTTGTTTTACGTATATCAAGACATTACAAAATAAATGAGTATAAATTTGATTTCTTCTGCATGCACCCTATGCGCCACAAAGAGGTGGAGTTTGCGGCTGATGGCTATTTTGCAAAACTCAACGATTGTCACTTTAAATAGGATATCGAAATTTTTGAACAACGCTGGGAGAAGTGTAGTGTAGAAGTATAGTGTAGAAGTGTAGAAGTATAGTGCTAAAGATGTTTTTGGGAATACTTTTAGCAGTACCGTATCATAAGCTGTGTACCATGTACCAAGTGTTAATTTTTGGAGTTTACTCCTTTAGAATCGATTTCATATGCATATAGCCCGCGGTATGAAAATAATATATACACGATTACTACAAACCTAATATTACAGTATTTAATAATGACTTTACTATTATGAAATTCATCAATTTACCTCATAACGAATTTATGCAATATATGTAAGTCATATATTTTAAAGAAGTATACAATCCTTTTAGTAATATAAGAGATGCCTTTATTCACCCCCTTTACCTTTTATATATATCTCAAATTCTAAGGTAATCGATCTAGAGGAGTAAACTCCAGGCGCGCGTCGGAGCTGACACGCATACTTTTTTTTTTTCATTGAAACCAAATCATTATGATCAACAGATAATTAATTTTAGCAATATTCTAACCGGTGCAAACATTGAGTGAGTGAATTATTATACATTAAATTAAGTTCGCAAACATTTTTCTCCTTTTAAATGCAACGCGTTGAGTTTCCGTCCCTTTGGCATTTGCTATGATTGAAAATAGTCGTAAGAGACCAACCAAGTTTTTACACAAGGTCAGCTATATATAGTATTAAGTCGAGCCTGTTCTTTTGATGGCGTGAAACTTTTTATTGGAAAAATTAGTGTGCAGCGAATCTTTTCAAAACTGAATGTTTCACAACCTTAAATATAGTTTATGTATACAGTAATATGTTTATATAAAAGTGACATTTAAGTAGCGGGATCGATATCCGTTTAAATTTAAGGAATCAGCACCAGTACCAAACTGCTTCAGTTAAAATTTTATATTCGACATTAGTTTTTCAGTATTTCTACCATCAATTTTTCAAAATATTTTGAGAAAGAAAAAAATGACGCTTTAAATTTTAATTTATATTTTGGTGGGCGACTTTTGGAAAACTTTTTGGATGATCAGTATGAGATAAAATGCTTATTATAAAGCCCAGCTTTCCAAAAATAGTGCAAATTAACATCATTAATAGATAAAAGCCAAAAAATGTTCGCTTTATTTCGGATAACCTTGGATTAAGTGCTGAAGTATTGTAAGAACTAATATAATTTGGCACGAAATGTATAAAATTTTACTTTAATTTTTCATCTTTCGCTATGGCTCTCTGCATTTTATAGTCCATTAATATCTTTCTTTCGGTTAGAAATTTGAGATAAGCTTCTTTCTTTGGTCATTTGTTAACAGCATGATATATTATAATTGAAAGAAAACCCTTAAACCGACCAGCAAAAGAAGTCAGGCATAATAAAAATATTAACAAAACTGTCGTAATTCTGTTTGTTTAGGAAAAAATTTGGAAAGAAGAAAGATTATAAAACAAATTAAGTGAATGCTCGTGGCTGTTGAGCAATTATCTGCATAGAGCATAAAAAATAAATTTTAAATTCAACAAAAAATAAAAAAAGTGGAAAAGTGTTATAAGCTATAAACATTTATTTTAATTATGCGCCATGTAAATTAGCTCCTAAATGAAAACAGCTTAAAGCTAAATAATTTTACATAATAAAACTACAAGACAATAAAATAATTACCTAATTCGTACGCAACGGGTATTTGCTAAAAATATTAAGTTCAATCATAATTAATGGTGACCAGATATGAAATAAATAATCGATGAAATTGAAGAGGTAAAAAGTGATCGAAGGAATATGTATATGAATATATAAGTAATTGTGGCAAAAGTGCAAAATTTCAATAGGCATTGCTTTGAGATTTTTCTGCTTATTTGTAACTCTGTTTTAATCACAACTCTGGAAGTAGCCCAGGTTTCATATTTACCGTTTTTTCGAACGGTAGTGAACATTTAATACAGCGTACGAAAAGAACGTTTCGTTCAAATATTTCTTTGTCACCTTCAAAACTGAAATAGATATATCTATGTTGATAACAGCGGCATGTCATATGATATCGTGTTGTCGCCATGTCAACATATTGCACAGTGTTTCGCTTAGAACAATCTTGCTGAACAAAATTGTACATTGATATTTATAAAAAATTTAATGGAGATGTAATAAAAGTTGTCAAATCAGCAGAGAAAATTATTGATTGATATCTCAGCCCTTCCTCCTAACTAAAGGGGAGGGGAGGGGAGGTGGTTGGGCGTTCGTATCAGTAGTGCAACCAAAGGAGGGGTTTTGGGATTTAAACCCCCAAAATTTTGGTAGCAAAAAAAGAAATTGGACACAATTAAAGTGACTCACACTAAAAGTAATTACAAGTTTTTATCAAAAGAATGAAAACCCAATATAAATTTCAAATATATTGTCGTTGAACCGTAATCTTTTAAACTATCTATATTTTATTCGTTCAGAATGCGCGTGTTAAAATTTTTTTAATTGTAATTCTGACCACTTTCGCTATTGACAATTCTTCGACTTGAGCATGGTGTGAGAAACAAGGTGGTAGCGTATTTTCTTGTTCTATTTGGTAGCGTATCTCTCTTACCAAAAATGTCCCTTGATCTGTCAAAAACAGGTGATGGTTATTATTATTAATTTTCAGCAAAACGCATTAGCAAAACGAAGTTTGTGAAATTAGTGTTTTTTGTTAATTTTTAACAATATACGAGTATTTAATATAAAAGTGCTCAACACTGCAATGGCGCCACCCATTGAATGACCAACTAGTGTGAAAGGGCGTTTAGTTCCCAAGATATAGCTGTGGTTTAAATACTAAAATTTTATTATTAAATTACCACACATTCAATTTGTTACTTCACAATATACTATTGTATAGAACTTATTTATTATACTCTAAGCATAAAGCCAACAAAAAAAAATGATTTGACACTAATCAACAGTTGGCTCTGTCTCTGTCAAATGTTATTTATTTTATTGACAAGCATTATCTCAAACCTAAAAATTCGATTTTTAAAACATTTATTTCCATTATTCATTTCAACACTATTTCCTGACGCTACAAAACCGCTGGATATGGCGCTTTAGGAGCTTTTGAAAAACTAATTGGATTTTATTAAGATGATTTGCAAGGAGGATTTGTTGATTTAAAAATGAGTTACTTCGTGTGAAAATTAACAAACATTTTCAGTATTTCGCCGACTCAAAACTTATTTTAGAAGCACGATGTTGAGAGATAGAGTAAACGGTCTCACATTGCTTAATCTGTACAGAGATATGACGCCATCACTGGATTTTATTTTAGTTAAACTCGCTGAAAGTAAGCGTAAACTAAATTTGAAAATATAGTTTTGGTTTATTTTTTTAATCCTAATCACAATAATACTTTAACTAACGTTATCTTTTTTTGTAAAAAGCAAACAATTGTTCACAATTTTTTAAATTTTTAATTATTTTTGAATACAATTAAAATACTTTTTATACAAACTTATTTTTAGTTATCATTACCAGCATTCCCGTGGTCGTGGATCTGGAGTGTGGCTCTATTTTTTTCACAATGCAAAAACAAAAATTAGAACCAGCTCTTTTCCTGGTTCAATTTCTGATCTTAAAATGCTGCCAAGCTTAACGTATGCAGAATGAAATCTGGTCAACTTTTTGAACCTTGTAAAAACATCAATAACTGAAATGAAGCATTTTTATCGATAACTATATGAGAGACCAATGTGATATTGACAAGCAGTTAAAATTTTATGCTGGTAACTTTTTAGGTGTATTCAAAATGTCAAAAAAAGAAAAGTAACGTCGTGAGAGAATTTGTAATTTTTTTTAATCTTATTCTGATTGGACAAAAGCGGATATTTTTTCTCATATTGTTAAAGAAAAAATCAATCGCCGAACCATCTGCAACATCTTGGCAACGTATGCTTTCAGAAAGACCACATGGAAAAAAGCTGGCTCTGGTAAAAGATTCCCATTAAATTATTCTGCGACAAGGTCTAAGCTAAGGCGAATAACTTATGGAAGAGTGGCAAACTCGTACAGAGAGTTGGAGAAAAAATTTCAATGTGATGGCAAAGCAGTGAAGAAGTATCTTCTTTAAATGGGAATCCAAAAAACGTCACGAAAAAGTA
Source organism: Coremacera marginata (assembly GCA_914767935.1). Taxonomy (NCBI): domain Eukaryota; kingdom Metazoa; phylum Arthropoda; class Insecta; order Diptera; family Sciomyzidae; genus Coremacera; species Coremacera marginata. Next base: position 132,984,927 of record OU612044.1, read on the forward strand.
AGCCAATGGTGTCAGAAGCTCAAAAATGTTTCCAAAAAGTACGCTGGAAAAATGTGGTTAAAAATATTTGTTGCATTATGGATGACGAGGGTAATGAGTCGCAAGGACAGCACTTTTTTGACCGCAACAAGCAAGTACTAGACAATGTGAAATATTTGGAACATTGTAAGTTACCAAAAAAAGTCTTATTGTGACTCGCAATAAGTGCTTTGGGTATGTCTGAGCCAGTTCTTTTTGAGACGGGCTTAGCCGTCAATGGTGAACGGTATGCCAACTTCTGTGTGTTAAAAATACCTGTCTCTATAAGAAGCAAACACAACAATAAAAATAAAGTGTTTTGGCCTGACCTTCCATCAAGCCATTACTGTCAACAGAGCTTAGAAGCTATGGATAGGCTCCGATACCTTATGTACATAAGAAGAATTTCCATCTTGCCGCAACTTCGTCCAATCGAAGACTTTTGGGCTAATCTTAATTGGAGAATATATGCCAATAAATTTTGGACCAAAACTACGAAAAATTTGACAGCCAAAATAAGTACGGAGCTTATCGAATTGCCAACATCGGTATTAACAGATCCAATGGCAAATAGTGTCTCTTAATTGGCGCAAGGCCTCACGCATTAGACGCAATTTTTTTCTGCATTAACTATAAATTTATAAGCTTCATTTAAAATAATATTTACCAAATTATATACTTAATTTTTTTTTAATTGCGTCTAATTAAAATTTGTCCATATTTAATTCCGCATACGTTAAAGCATTTTTATCAAAATGAACATAGTTGGCAAATCTAAAGTACTCTTCCACGAGTTTTCGTTTTACTGCTCGCACTCGTATTTTGACACTTCATCGCGAGTGGTGTCAAATTGTAATAAAGTTGAACTAAAACTGTTCCACTGAGATTTGATCTGATCCAGTGCCATGGGAATGCAGCAACATATTGTGTATGTTATCATTGTGGTGGAGTTCTTTGTTTGTTTGTTAACTTTACCATACTTTCTTATGCAAATATTACTCCCAAAAGTTACAATTTTCTACTGTGAGGTAATGAATTTGAATGGTAAGGTGTTGCTTACCCTGGCTGAGGTTTTTACCAGGACTATTAGTGCAAATATCGGCCTCACTAACCAGTATACAATAAGTCCGACATATTATAAAACGTCTCCTAAAAAAATTCTGGTTTCGCTCCTGGTTCGTTTAATTGGTAACTTTTCAATTTGTGGATTTTTAAAAAAAAGTAAGAGTACAGGTAGGTCTGTTTTTGCTAGTTTTTGTATAGATTAGTAATTCTCTCATTGAATGGAACATTTTAGAGTTATATTTATAAGTTTATAAGTATTAAACCTGTAAAACTTTTTTGCAGGTTGTCTCTGGAAATTCGAGTATTTTTTGTATAGACATTATTTTCATTTTAAGGTTTAATGAAGCTTTTATGAGTACAGCATAGTAGGTACACCAGATTTTTTGCATTTTCTTATAGATTGTAAAGTCATGTCGAATAATATCTAACGCAGCAAACCTTAATTATTTTTCATTTGGGAAATTCGTAAGATTTTACAAAATTCGTACAAATAAATTACATTGTATATTTTATATAAATTGGTTTACTAACAAAGTTTTTTGCAACATCAGATGCTTTTGTTCTTACGCTTTACACACACATTTTATGATTTCAATTAAAATTTTACCACCTATAAGCGTTGCTCCTCTAATGACAAAAGACTTATTTGAGTTTGAATCGGGATTCAATTCAGTGCTCTGTATATTTATATACTTAAAGAATCTTTTAAAACGAAAATATTTAAATCCGAAAATTTTTTATATTTTTTGAATATATTTTTTATATTTTTTGAATATATTTTTATTAAATTTCAGTGCACTGTATTAAATATGTATTTGAGAAATAAAAACTTTTTTGGAATTATGTGTGAATCTTATGTCTATACATAAGATGAAAACCGTATATCGGTTTTCAGTTGAAGTTTAACTTCAAAAACTAACAAAATAATTTTATCCAGCTAGCTCTTTCTAGACGAAACACTGTGCGCCAGCCATTTGTTCATCTATTCTAATGCATGAGTTGATGCAAGTGACCGACATTTGATCTCCGAAGCTTTTCACTTTCAATATGATATGATTTTGCAATCGTAGCACTTAGTTCACTTAAATGTTTTAACAGTTAAACAAAGGTTACGATTTAAAATACAGAAGGGAGTTTACCATCGCTAACAACAAACACCGTGAGCCGTCACACCTGTTTGCGAAATTATGAAGCTATTTATTATTATAATTCTATATTTTATTTTTATTATATTTATTACCATAATTCTATTCATTATTTTAATTCTATTTATTTTATTTTACAACGGATACTCCTTTTTATTGTTTATATTAGGGCTATTCACAATCTTGAGTATTTGACATTTTCGGTTTACTTTGCAATACTTGTTGCAAAGGATAAAATTATCGGCTGATAGCTCACTGACTCTTTAATGAATTTTTTATTGGGTTTCTCCCGTTTAATTCGTTTTTTTATTTACATATTTTCCATATCTTTGCTTTTTAATTTTTATTTTTTTGTCTTTATTTTTTTGACAATCAACTGTTAGCTTAGAGTTCAGTAAAGCATAGTAAATATAAACTATGGGTCTTAAGTGTTGCATATTTACACAAGCGTAGTATATGTATCTCGGTATGATTTGTTAGTGTAGAGAAAAAATATACTCTACCATTTTGCAAATGCTATGATGCAAGACCATTTGCAACAGCTCTATTGTTTGAGAAGCACGCGTTGCTGGTTTGTTTTCGAAGTTTATCGTTTTTCAATTATGGCCCGTCAACAGAAGTAGTGTCCGACCGAGTATTCGGTTTTATATCTTCAAACAATACTACTTTATCTATCTATCTATATATATATATAAAATTGTAAAAAAAAAAAAAATCTGTACGTGAAATATTTTTTCGAAATTCTTTTTGCGTTGGACATTTTGAGTGACGAGGAGTCCGAAAATCGCATTTTTAAAATTTTTGTCTGTCTGTCTGTCTGTCTGTTAAAGCATCACGCGAAAACCACAGGATGGATTTAAATGAAACTTGACATCTAGGTTCCTTATTTCCCCGGTCAACATATAGGCTACTTTTTATCCAAGAAAAAAGGATTGGACCCGGTAGGGGGCGCTGCGATTGGGTTTTCAGGAATTCTTTTTTTTTAGCTTATCTCCGAAACTGTTTATCCGATTTGCATGAAAATTTGTATGTAGTGGTTCTTGGACACGCTGAGTTTTTTTGACTTATCTACACTGTTTATCTCGAACACTAGAGGGGGCTGTAGTACAAATATTTGGAAAAACCTCGAAAAACTTCTAAACCGCTCATTTGATTTACATGAAAATTGGTATGTAGAGGTTTTCGGATGCGGTGAATTTTTATGACCTATCTACTCTGTTCTATCTTGAACACTAGAGGGCGTTGTAGTACAAATATTTTAAAAAACGTCAAAAAACTCCGAAGTCGCTTATACGATTCGCATTAAAGTTGGTATATAGAGATTTTCGGATACGGTGAGTTTTTATGACTTATAAACTAGGTTCTATCTTGAACACCAGAGGGCGCTGTGTACTAATATTTTAAAAACTTCTAAGCTGTTTATCCGATTTTCATGAAAATTGGTATATAGGGGTTTTCTAATATGGTGACTGTTTTGGGCTTAACGTTTTTGTACTATATCAAACACCAGAGGGCGCTTTAGGACAAATCTCTTAAGAAATCGTGAAAAAGTAGAAAGCCGCTCATCCAATTTGGATGAAAAATTTTATTAAAGGAATTTTTTGTACGGCAAGGGTTTTGGCGCTATCTCTTTTGCTCTGTATTGAAAACTAGAAGGCGTTGTTATACAATTTGTACGTGTGTGTGTTATTAAACTGTTTCTAAGCGGCTGCACCGATTTTGATGAAATTATTTGTGTGTGCTTAAGTTCAGATACGGTGGGTATCTTGGACTTTTTTTTTGCGCTATCTTAAACACCAGATGGTGCTGTAGTACAAATCACTTAAGAAATCCTGAAACACCACGTGAAAAACCACTCATCCGATTTAGATCAAAATTTGTATATCGGATATATAGGATTTGATTTTCAAGTATGGAAAGGGCTTTGGCGTTAGTTTTTTATTCTATCTCGAAAGCCAGAGGACGCTGTTGTACAAATACCGCAAAAAACTCAAAACAACTCATCCAACAAGTATGATTTTTATAAGTGGTTTTCGGGTGCGGTGAGTATTTTGGCGCTATGTATTTTACTATGTCTTGAGCCCCAGTAAAATGTACTACAAAATGTAAAATGTACATGCTGTACTACAAAATACAGTAAGGTGTAGCAAAGCGCGAAGGGTGATAAATATTATTTTTTTCTTCTCTATGTGTATTTATATTCAGGGAACAGGGGGCGAACCTTCACATGGCAACGTGTCTGACCGCCTCAACTTGGCGAGGTCAGCATTATCCATGTCGAAATCGTCCCAAGTCGACTCAAACCTCCAAGTGGTGTTCCCTGGGCAACGGCAAACTGGCATCCGTCAGTTTGACGGCTAATTTGAGCGGCGGGTCGATCCATAGACCTTAAACATGGAATGTGCGCAGGGTTTGGGTCCCGCCACATTACTACTGCCCAATGAAAACTAAACCAGCCTCGGATAAGAACCCCAATTACGTTGACGACCACCGCAAACGAAAAACGGACAATGATTTACGGATATGCACCTGGAATGTCCGGACCCTTTATAGGGAAGGTGCCATTATCCAACTGGCGGAAGCCCTAAAAACAATAAAATCTGACATCACCGCCATCCAGGAAATGCGATGGAAAGGGCAAGGCTGCTCTAAGCAAGCACACTGCGATATCTACTACAGCTGCCATGCGGAGAAGCGCGAATTCGGATGTGGATTCGTCGTTAGCCGGAAACTACGCCACCTTGTTTCCCGGTTCACACCTGTGAACGAAAGATTGGCCACGATCCGCATCAAGGCAAAATTTTTCTACATCATCCTTATTTGCGCGCACGCCCCGACGGAGGAAAAGGACGAAGCCGTTAAGGATGCTTTCTACGCTAGTCTTGAGGACGTATATGACCACCTTCCGGTCCATGTCGTGAAAATAGTCCTTGACGATTTTAATGCGAAAGTCGGAAGGGAAGGCATCTTTGGCCCCACTGTCGGTTAGTTCAGTCTTCATGAGACCTCCACGAACAACGGTCTAATACTGATCGACTTCGCCGCGGCACGAAACATGGTAGTTAGTAGCACCAGATTTAAGCACCTCGACATCCACAAGGCCACCTGGCTGTCCCCGGATCCAAAAACGCGAAACCAAATTGATCATGTTGTAATCGACGGAAGGCATGCCTCTAGTGTTCTAGATGTGCGTACATTTCGGGGGGTCAACATTGACTCCGACCATTATCTTGTTGCAGCCAAGATCCGCATGCGATTATGCAATGCGATGAACATACGCACAGGAATGCAACGAAAGCTAGATGTCGCTAAGCTGCAATTACAACGGACTGCCGAAGCCTACTCCGCTCAACTCTCGGTTAAGCTCAACCAACCAACCTCTGGACTCGACGACGCCGGCGGACTTTGGGCGCATATATCCCACTCCATGCGCGCTGCCGCTGAAGAAGTCATTGGTTTCCGGCACCCGTAACCTCGGAACCAATGGTACGATCAGGAGTATCGCATTGCGACTGCAGAAAAAAACGCCGCATACAGAAAAACGCTGCAGTCAGCTGCAACGCGAGCCGTGCGAGAAAACTACCGCGAAAAGAGGAAGGAAGAGAGGCGCCTTTTCAGACGCATGAAAAGAGAGCAGGAAAAGCGTGAGCGTGAGGAACTACAGGTATACCAGAGCAAGAAGGATGCACGAAAATTCTATCAACAGGTTAAGCGTCTAACTCAAGGTTTCAAGCCCGGAGCATCCACTTGCAGAGACAAAAATGGAGATCTGAATACGGATACACAGTGTGTGTTTAGATTGTGGCGACGATTCCACAAATGCCGCCCATCGAGAGCGCAGTTCAGTGCCACCAATCCACGATGACGGAGTGGAAGTATCACCACCTAGCCATGAAGAGGTTCGAGTTGCTATCCAACGACTCAAAAACAATAAAGCAGCGGGTGCTGACGGCCTGTCAGCTGAATTGTTTAAAACCGGCGGCGATGAATTGATAAGGCGCATGCATCAGCTCATCAGCAAAATATGGCTAGCAGAAAGCATGCCCGACGATTGGAACCTCAGTGTACTGTGCCCTATACTTAAGAAAGGAGACCCTACAATCTGCGCTAGTTATAGAGGTATCAGTCTTATTTCCATCGCATATAAGGTTCTCTCAAGCGTACTGTGTGAAAGATTAAAGCCGATTACAAAAACACTGATTGGACCTTATCAGTGTGGCTTTCGACCTGGTAAGTCCACCATAGACCAGATTTTCACGCTACGACAAATCCTGGAGAAAACCCACGAAAATCAAATTGACGCACACCATCTCTTTGTTGATTTTAAAGCTGCGTTCGATAGCCCGAGAAGGGATTGCTTATACGCAACAATGTCTGAGTTCAGTATACCTGCAAAGTTGATTAGACTTTGCAGAATGACGTTGAGCAACACACGCAGCTCCGTTAAGGTAGGAAATGACCTCTCCGAAACCTTCAATACCGAAAGAGGTTTCAGGCAAGGCGATCCACTGTCTTGTGATCTCTTCAACATCATCATGGAGGGGATCGTACGAAAGGCCGGTGTGCATCGTAATGGCACCATTTTCTATAAAGGTGTCCAGCTCCTTGCGTACACTGATGATATTGATTTTGTTGGCAGAACCAAGAGAGATGTTACCGCTGCTTTCGCCGCTATCGAAAAGGAATCAGCCAAAGTGGGTTTGACGATAAATGAGGGTAAAACAAAGTATATGCTGTCTACAAACAAGGGAGCGCGGCGTTTAGACTCCCACGTTTCATCCGACAGCTATAACTTTGAAGTAGTCAAGGAGTTTGTATACCTTGGCACCGCCATTAGTACTAACAACGAAATCAGCCTGGAGATAAAGCGAAGAACAATAATTGCTAATAGGTGCTACTACGGGCTCAGTAAGCAACTAAGTTCCACAGCCCTCTCTCGATCGACAAAACTAACACTCTACAAGACGCTCGTTCTACCTGTGCTGCTTTATGGCGCTGAGGCATGGGTAGTTTCGCAAACTGACGCAGCCGCTCTGGGGGTGTTCGAGAGAAAAGTTTTTCGCAAAATCTTCGGTCCTGTTCGAGTCGGCGATGACTATCGCATCCGAATGAACCACGAGCTGTATAAGCTCTACGAAGACATTGACGTTGTTCAGCGTATAACTGTGCAGCGACTACGCTGGCTGGGTCATGTCCTTCGTATGGACGACGAAGCTCCAGCGAAAATGGTGCTCGAGGCGAGGGTCGCTGGTCAACGACGACGAGGGAGACCATGCCTCCGATGGATGGATCAGGCTGAGGAAGCCCTAACCTCACTTGGTGTATCCGATTGGAGAGGCGCGCGCAAAGCAGAGGTGCCTGGCGAGAGCTGATGAGGTCGGTCGAAATCCGGACACGGGTTGTTACGGCCACCTATGTAAGTAAGTAAGTGTATTTATATTCAACTTTCCTTTTTCGCAAATCAAGACAGCTGATGCCGAATTCTGTGGTATTTGAGTACGCATCAACACAGACGCAAGTCAGTTGCGTCGTAAGTTGGCGTTGTTTTGACATTGAAATTTCTATTTACAATGCTTATTTAATTTTTTTCCAGTTTCCTCGCGAATTGCCAAAAATTCGTTTTTGCTCTGATTTTTTTCTAAAATATTTATATACAAATAAAAATTTGTATATAAAATAAATACAATATAAAACTTGAAAATATATTTTTGCAGGCGATCGGCGGCACTCACACACAAATCACGATTTCCCTTACTTTTTCTCATAATTTTCAGGTATTGAAGCTACATTTTGCTCATTTCGCCAAAGTTACCGGTTTAAAAGATGCACACAAAATTCCTTCTAAAGTTTGTGAAAAGTTTTTTCAAATCGACGAATGAAATCGAAAATTATTTATATCAACTCCCGAGTTAAGCCGGGTATTCAGCTAGTATATAGATAGATAAAGACAAGCTAAATAAAAAAAACATACTTAAATTTGCAACGATTTTATTTCCATTATAAAGTCATTACATCAATATTATTTAAAAAAGTACTGTTGACAAATAAAAACCACGTTCAAAAGTGCCTACTTAGTTCTCCTCTTTTCGTATTAAATCGACACTGTTTAAGCTATAAATATGATGCCTTCTAGAAAATTATATAAAATATCCGGTTTTTCGCATATAAACGTGTAAGTTTATGTGTAACTACCTGTCTTATGACAATATCAATATAATCCATAACCAGAGTTGACACTCAATCGTAACACCATCATAATCCGTTATTTTTCGAACTTCATCATTACAATCGAACGGTGAGTGATCGTTGAAAGCATACGCTTCACCGACCGATCATTAATTAAATGAATGGATTAAAACGTAAAAAGAATTGAAAAAAAAAATCATTAATGAATGCATGCCACTAAAATAGGCACATATGTTTTAATATTTATTTGAGTGTGAATGCTTGCATGTGAAAATGGTTTTTATTGTTATTTTTATTTTAATTACTTAATATGGCAATGTGGCCGAAGTCTTATGCTAACGCGGCTATTGTAAGATAAATATTCACTGAGGTGGCTCAAATTATGGCGGTTTAAAGTGCGAAATAAGGATTTTTTAAAAAATGAGCTGTTTTTTGCACCTGCAGGTGAGCAACAAAGAATAAAGAAATGGTATGAGTTTTGATTATTCTGCATTTCGTCGTTGGGCATGCAATACCACGTTTCCGCAACTTACACATACACACACACGGTGATAGTAAAAATCTACAGGAGTGCAGAAAAACTGCTTTCTTTTAAACTTTTGAATGGATTTTCAACTAAACTAAAAACATTTAATGAAATTATATACCTACTTTCTTCTGAAATCAGCATTCAATGGGAAATTCGCCCTTTGTTAATTAAATCAAATTGAATTAAAATTCAAATTTCAATTTAGGCATTTTTGCAATATACGCGGTATTGCAAGTGACTGTTACGCGGTATTGGTCGCCCAACGACAATTTTAATAAGAAGAACTTAACGTGAATATATAATAAGTTTTTTGAGGCATCCCTAGTTTCGAAATGATTGTGCTGATAGGACTGTGTCCCAAAACGGGTCCTACCATTTTCTCATTTCTACTTAGTTACTACCAGTACTTTTATTTAGTTCATACCATTCTTAAGCCAATCTATCTGAAATTTCTTTGAAGGAAATAAAATGAATTTTTTTTTTTATTTTATCAAGGCAATGCAAAATCAATGAGTTAAAATTCGAATTGTTTGCTCACTCTATTCGACAGATTTAATCCCTTCGGATTATTTAATGTTCCCAAATAGGAAAAAAATGGTCAGAAAGAAATAAATTTGTTCCGTCTTCCGCGATATAACCCAGAGTCGAAAAAGGATACCATTGATTGGATGAGAAACATTGCAAATGAACTAATTATTTGCAAATGACCAAATTGCAGATCATTATTAATCTTATTCTTAATCCTAATTTTAATCTTAATCTTAATCTTAATCTTAATCTTAATCTTAATCTTAATCTTAATCTTAATCTTAATCTTAATCTTAATCTTAATCTTAATCTTAATCTTAATCTTAATCTTAATCTTAATCTTAATCTTAATCTTAATCTTAATCTAAATCTTAATCTTAATCTTAATCTTAATCTTAATCTTAATCTTAATCTTAATCTTAATCTTAATCTTAATCTTAATCTTAATCTTAATCTTAATCTTAATCTTAATCTTAATCTTAATCTTAATCTTAATCTTAATCTTAATCTTAATCTTAATCTTAATCTTAATCTTAATCTTAATCTTAATCTTAATCTTAATCTTAATCTTAATCTTAATCTTAATCTTAATCTTAATCTTAATCTTAATCTTAATCTTAATCTTAATCTTAATCTTAATCTTAATCTTAATCTTAATCTTAATCTTAATCTTAATCTTAATCTTAATCTTAATCTTAATCTTAATCTTAATCTTAATCTTAATCTTAATCTTAATCTTAATCTTAATCTTAATCTTAATCTTAATCTTAATCTTAATCTTAATCTTAATCTTAATCTTAATCTTAATCTTAATCTTAATCTTAATCTTAATCTTATTCTTAATCTTAGTCTTAATCCTAATCTTAATGAATGTTCATTAATTTTTTATATATTTTTGGTCCGGTATAGATCTACAACGTAAGTGTAGAGAAGCTAAATATACTATATGTAATTAGCAATCCTAATTCTACATCCTCATATAAACAACTTAAATACCGCCTCTAGATCGACACCTTCTAAATGTACGTGTAGAAAATCTAAGCGTAGATGTCGAAACCCTAATTCTCCATCCGCATATAAGAAATCTAAATGCCACGTCAAGATCTACACTTTCTAAATTTACATACAGAGAAGATTCACAAACGTGATAGGTGCAAAATCCCAGTCAAAACGTGAAGAAAAGCTGCATTTACGTATAGCTTTCCCTGATTTTGAATTCTCTGAATAGGTTCACAAAAAACATATTGTTACACTCTTTTTTACCGCCCACATATCAATAAAAATGCTATATATCAAACAGATTTTGATTATTAGATAAGATTATTTATTTGAATTTGAAATACGATTGCTTTCCTTATGCCTTTTTATGATATACCGAATGGTGCTGCAACCCCTGTTAAGTATTTCTTAAATTTCTTAAATTCTTAAGTTTTTGATGAATAGATGAATAGATGCTTGCTTCATGTTTTAAGCTGCCTTTAAGAAGTCTTGGCTGCTCAAAAAATTCTTTGAAAATCGTAGAAAAAACAATGTAGACAACGATATCTATATCGCGTAATGAGAAAAATTAAGCTTTTTGTCAAAATTGAACTAATCAGATCGGCTGTACGATTTTAAGTGATGCCACTATCTCACTCGTTGCTGTCACACTTTGAGCAAAACGTTCATATCATCCAACGTATATTTAACAAGGTAGTGTCGTCTTGGAGCGGTGGGTACCGCAGCTGTCAAACACATACAATATTATAATTTGAAAATTTTGTTATTTTATTCCTAAAAACCTGGTTTTGACAGGTGCGGTACCCACCACATGAGAGAATTTTAACTACTAACACTACCTTGTCTTATTCTACCATGATATCGTCGTTACAAATGTGAAATTGCGATTCTGAAAAATTCAATTTGTTTTTTTTTTAATACTGCTTCCTTTTGCTTTATAGAGCCCTGCATGAATATATTCATCAAGTTAATATACCCTGATTCTGTGCTGTAGCATTCTCTGCAAGCAAAGCTGCAAGCGAATAAATGTAAACAACAGGCCGTGTAGCAACAGGTCGTGTAGCGCAAGAGAATAGCTTTTTATTTGTTCTCTGTTCTCTTTTCATACACTCTTGCACTGAGGTGAGCTTGCGATCTACGCGTTGTTTCACTTTTTTCTCTAAGCACTTAATAAACTACACGAATACTCAGTAATCTGCTGCAGTGACCTGAATAAGAGATGTTGGCTTTTCTCCGCAATAAGCTTTTTGTTATTATTAATACATATTTGTGTAATTTTTTGTTGCTTCATTCGCTACTTTCCATACAAAAAACACAAACACTGTCGAAAATAGCTTATATCGGCCGTAGCTAAACTCCTAGAGTGTTCAAATATATGAGTTGGTCCTATTATTTTTTGCCCCTCAACATTTTTCTCCAGCACACCTACGCCCTATCTACCACCCTTCTTTGGGTCCCAATACAAAAAACATCTATTTTCTACGAACGAATAAAAAATATTCGCTAAATATTAGAGTATGAGCACTGATATTTTTGCTATTTTTTATTGCTTTATTTGCTACATGCAGGTGTTAGTAAAGCATCGTGCTCTCATTCCCTTCGTTTCTTATAACTGAATAAAACAAAGAGAGTGCATGAGTAGGTATGAGCAAAGCAGAAAAGGGATAGAGGAAATTTTTTATTCTATAGCAAGAGAATATATTCAGGGAGGCGAAAAAGCATACTCATGCAGGGCTCTATTTTTTGCTCTCCTGGAAAATATCGATTTTCAGATTCGCAACTTCACATTTGTAACGACGATATGGTTACTGTCGGTAACTTTACAAAAAACGAGCGTGCCTCACTATAGTTATGCCCACTTTTTAGGAGATAAGCGCGGAGCTAAGCGAAGCGCGCCGGGTATAAGCTAGTTTCTATTATAAAATTATTAAATAACTTTTTTACAAAATGATATATACGAAACTCCTGCAAAAATTAAATTACAAATAATATTGAACTTATGTTGGCTTTCTTAAATCAAACTTACTTACTTACTTATTAAGTGCGAATACGGATTTAGTATTCAGAATACTTTGAACAAACGCTTTTAGGGATTCTTAAATCGATCTTATTTTCAGTTCCCATCAACTAAGAGTTCGAGCTTAAACCAGTATTCTCAGAGATCAGTTTGATATCGGTTATTCTAAAATTAATCGCACTTTCTAAGTAAATCAAGTTTTAATCCAACTGACATCAATTTATGCTTTCTACGTGGCAGTTCGTTTCGCACTCGATTAGATCTCATTATCGGCTTAAATTAATCCTGCTTTTTTTAAAGATTTTTTTTTCATCTGTTAAAAATTAAGTCCAACTGGGCCTAATGAGAGCTACAACTAAAAATTTAGCACAAGAAGGTCCCGTTCTGGAATCGAGGTACTTAGGATGCCGTTCTTTTGACTTTTGACACCGCTACATATTGATTTAAGTACGGAATACTTAATTTTTAGCTTGCATGTACCTTCAATACAAAGTGACTTTATTTAAACGGCAAAGTACCTTAAATTTGACTAAAATTAATTTATTTGCATGAAATTTGATAAAATCTAATGAAACGCATACCTCCCATGACAATTGACTGGGGTAACTTCTTAACCCAACGACAAAACATCACTCTCAAAACTAGGCATTGAGTTTTTTAACTTACCAAAAATATAAACTTTGTTTGATACATTTATGCTTTAAGGTTCTGATGGTCCATTTATAAAAATGGATTTATTAAAAAATTTATTAAAAAAAACAAAGCCTAAAAATTTAAAGAAGTTGAATTGATAAAAAAAAAAATCTGGGTTAATGAGCTACTCCATGTGACAGCTAATTTTTGCAGATTATATATAAATATTTTATAGACGGATATTTTAATTTCGACCATGTCTGAGATATACTCTTAAGAAACTAGTATGTAGCGCGACATAAATATGTTGGCATTAAAGTAATATGAGTACCTACTAATAGATAATAAATAATCTTACCATATCCAATATCCAGCACATTTTTTGTTACTTTGGCGTGTTAATGCTATCCGGGTTTATTATTGTTACTTCATTAATACACTGCAATGATCAACTAAAATCGTTGACGAACCTTTGTCCAACAGCGTTTGAGAAAATTAATGCTTTTTAAATTATATTATGCAGACCTTGAGCTTACTACGAAGGCGTTTTAACTGTCAAATTTTAGAGTAAAAGTAAATTAAATGAGAGTAGATTAAACGCTGTTTCATGAAATCAATTAACAAAAATATGTATTCAAAGAAATATTTTGAAAACATGGATACCTAACTTTTTATTACAGATTAATTAATAGCAACAATCAAGCAGTTAAAATCGCTTGGAACACTCAAAGTCATTAACACATGGCACATTTTGTCTGGCAATGCGAATTAGTGCACAGCAGTAAATAACAATAAAAATCTGTGAACACACCCAGTGTTTAACCTTGAACTTTACCAATTTAGAATAAACTAAAACGTAGTTTAAATTTTATCTTTTCAGCTTACTTTCATTTTCTTCGTATAAAGCTTATTTTCAATGAAGCTCCACAATAGAGTAAAAGCGTAAAAAACCAAGTTTTTTTAATTTTTTTTTTTTTTACAAGCACTGACTAGAAAGTCCCAAAGAAAGTAGCGACGGGAACTACAATATGTGACTAAACAACTTCAAAACTATGGCACATTAACTGGAGCATTAAGTTTAATAGGACTGCACCAAAAATTTTTATATTTCTTAATTTGCAAGAGGTGCACAGTGCGTTGAATGGGAATATAATGCGGGAAATATCAAAAAACTTCAAATATGTACAATAAAAGTCAATAATTAATTTAATCTGTATTAATATAGAATAAATCAATAATAAATCTGTATTAATAAAGAAATGTAAGATTTGTAAACTTTGTTTTTTAATTGAAGAAAATGAAGTATTGTTTTTTCACATTTGAAAGTAAGCTTAAAATGTTTAAATGCTTTAGGAAGCTATACAAAAACAAAAAAAAAAAAAAAAAAATATGAAAGAATTGTTGAATTTAAAGTTGAAGTTAAACTTAAACAGGGTTGAAGTTAAACTTAAACAGGATTGCAGTTAAAATACCCTTTTTTGCCGTATTTTAGTATCGAGTATACAGGGTATCCCGCGATTGAGTGCAACTATTTACGGAGGTGAAAGATTATGCCGAGGTGAGCAAAAAATCGTATGGGAGGGAGGTCTATTTTCACATTCTTAGGAGCTACAGGGTTAATTAATACTTCACGACTTTGATTCACGTTATTGTTTCTAGCAGAAAAACTAACCTACAGAAAACTTATTTTGATAGTTCATTGCAAAGGCAACGAAATTACCTTTCCAATGGTATATCAACAAACCCCAACGACTTACCTTTACCGAGCTGTTCTCGTGTGCAGATGAAATCGATCGGTTGAAACTAAAGCTCTAACTTAAGCACGTGTTTTGAACTACACGTGTACACGGAAGTTCGAAATCCGTGAAGTTCGTTTTTGAAAACACGTACTTGAACTACACGTGAATGTTAAACACGTACTACACGTGTAGTGTCAAAAGTACGTGTTCACGTGAACACGATTTCACTCGTTCACGTTTTAAGGTATTTACGTTTTCACGACTTAGACGCATCCAAGCCAATTCCCATAGGTTATTACTGTCATTAGCAAGAGATTATAGTACAATAGGTTTGACCTGCTCCATATAGGTTTATTGAGACTTGTTGGAGCTTCATAGGCTTCAATGGCTGGCAATAAGGTGAGGCTATCCTCGTTACAAGGCTTCTGTGGCTTCTATGGAATCCTTTATATGATATTCATAAGTAGATGATATTATGGCCAATCGGATGTTCTGGGAATTTTAGGGTCAAAGATGGCCAAGCCCAAAAAAGTCTCAATAAAACAATCTAAAGCCAGACAAACCTATCAAAATCCATGTCGAAAAGTTTCTTTGTTTATGCTTTAGGAGTGTTAACAGGTCAAAAACAGTTTCAATGACACTAAAAATCTATTGGAGTTGACTTAGATGCTTGAAAGTTGTAAAAACGTCAAAACTTACAAGCGTGAACACTTGAATCCGTGTACACGTAAACACGTGGATGCGTGAATACGTGAACACGGTAATACGTAAATACGCGTACACGTGAACACGTACTTTTGCAACTACACGTGTAGTACGTGTTTAACATTCACGTGTAGTTCGAGTACGTGATTTTATAAAATACTTTTAAAAGTACGTGTAGTCGTACTACATGTGTTCACGTGAATATGGGAGCTCTAGTTGAAACTACCAAATTTCAACTTTGGGTGCAAATTTCTTAGAATTTCGAGTAATAAATTGCATTATTTCTTATGATCAATTTTGTAATTTATTCAATTTTCTTTTTAATGACACCAAAAACATAAACATATCTCAAAAAATGAAAAAGTTGGGTGCACTAAAAAAATTTTACTTATTAGGAAACAATAATATTATCTACTGGATTACTATTTGCAATGCCATTATTAATCAATATTTTCTAATAAGCATAATTTTTTCAGTACAGCCAACTTTTTTATTTTTAAAGATATGTGTAAGTTTTTGGTGCCATAAAAAAAAAGTAAAATTTAAGTAAGTAACTAATTTAAGTAAGCCATAAAATAAATTACAAAATTGATCCCACAACAAAATTTTATTTATTACTCGAAATTCTGAGAAATTTGCACTCAAAGTTGAAATTTGGTAGTTTCAACCGATTGATTTCATCTTCACACGAGCACAGCTCGTTAACGGTTTAGTTGGTGGAGTTTGTGGATATACCGTTGGAAAAGTGATTTCATTGCCTTTGCAATGAACTATCAACATAATTTCTGTTAGTTAGTTTATCTTCTAGAAACAATAACGTGAAACAAAGTCGTGAAATATCAATTTACCCTGTAGCTCCTAAGCATGTGATAGAAAATAGACCCACTCCTCTCATACGATTTTTTGCTGAGCTCGACATAACCTTTCACCTCCGTAAATAGTTGCACTCAATTGCGGGTCACCCTGTATTATCTGCAAAAATATTTGTCACATGTTTAATTTAAATTAACCCTTAGCTGTCTAACCCAGGCTTTTTTATGTTAATTCGACTTTTTTGAGTTCAATGGAGTTGTTTGGCAATTCCTTCCTCATTGTAATTTTTAAAAATGGTAAAATAAAAATTCAATTTTTTCCCGAAGGAAGAGGAATTAGGAAGGAATGGCCAAACAACTCTATTGAACTCAAATAAATATATTCACATTAAAATTGGCCCCAAAAAATTAACTTTTTTAAATTTTTAGGCTTTGTTTTTTTCCTAACAAATATATAAGGTTTAGATTAATGAACTATTAGAACTTTAAAGCATATATCTAACCAAATTCATATATTTTGGTAAGTCAAAAAAATTCAATTGCTAGTTTTGAGATCAATGTTTTGTTGTTAGGTTAACGAATTACCCTAGTGTGTTCTCTATGTTACTGGAGCGGGGCCTGGCAGCCCGTGGGAAGGTAGGGTAGTTTCCATTTCATTGTGGCAAGTAATAACTCAGAACACGTATTTAAAATTTATGTATATTTGGAAACAGTCGTCTCAAACGGATATCGATGGCATTTCTCATCTATGCGAATAATCGTCCAAGAGAAAATCGCCCAAAATGCCAAACAGAAAAATCTCCCAGAAATTTGGGCTTTTATTCATAATGAAAATTCGCCTAAATAACGAATAATCACCCAAATTTAAAAAGGAACCATAGCCCAAAATATTGGGTATTTATTCATAATGAATATTTGCCAAAAAACACAACGAACAACCACCCAAATACTAGAAAATATAGAAGAAATTTTATTTCACCCTTCACTCGTCGCTATTAACCTTGATATGACACTTTACATGCTATGCCCACTTAAACGGTTCACCTGATTTACACTGATCAACACTTGACGTCAATTATTTGCTAATCCCTTTTAAATTTACGCTCTCTCGCGTCAATGCCAGCGTCTCTCTGATCCATTTGCTCTGAATTTATTATATTCTTCTTTTGTTCGTTCAAAATTAGAGTACGCTATTGTTATCTGCAAACCTTTTTATTCAACACATATACATCGCTAAGAGCGCATCCAAAAGAGATTTACTCGCTTTGCAATTCGTCAATTAAATCTGTGTGATGCTAGTCCCTCGTACTTTGATCGTTGTAAACTTTTAAATCTATAAACGCTATAATGTATAGCTCTTTTGCAGTTGATACATTTCAATGTACCTATCAGTAATTTGAGAAATTTTGTACCGTTTTTTATTATTATCAAAAAATCTAATTATGCATTATATGCCCCTATTTCGGGAGCTCTCACTGAAATAAACTTAATCCCAAATTTTTTGGCATTCGATTTTTCTTTTCCTAAATATAACATTTAAATGTATCTTGACAACATGTATTATTAAATAGAGTATATTTTTAAGTTATAAATTGTCAGTATGAAATTAATTATTCTCTGACTTAAAGAAATGAAATAAAATGAAATGAAATATTTGTTAACAGCATCACCACCTGAGTCGATTTCCGTGTGACCATCTGTCTTTCAGTCTGTCTGTCTGTCCATCTGTGATCACGATTACAGCCGTAGTTCTAGTTTCTTTCTAAAAAATGGAGATCAAGTTCGAGAATGAGCTAAGTCGGATGAAAACCACACCTACCTCACATACAAAGTGACTAAAAATCCACAAAAATTAATGAAGTACCTTGCCACTTTGCACGTGAGCTTTGATTTTCAATATAAATCCTGAGTATGAAATTTGGAAAAATCGGATTAAAACCACGGCTACCTCCCATACAAAGTGGCTTTATACTTACCGTAAAATCCCTTAAAAATCTGCTCAAATTACAGAAATGTCTTGAAATTTTGCACATAGGCTTTGATATATAATATAGACCACCACTATGGCATTTGGCTTTATTTAAAACTTAAAATCTCTTAAAAATCTGCAAAAATTACAAATAAAGAAATATCTTGAAATTTTGCATATAAGTTTTGATATTTAAAATAAGCAATCTCTATGATATTTGGCAAAATCGGATGAAAACCACGTCTACCTCCCATAGAAAGTGACGTCATCGAAATAGAAAAACTTTCGTAAATATATAAAACAGAATGACATCGTGTCTATATGTACCCAAATTTCGTCCACATCGTTTATCCAACCCATACATATATTTTTCGGTATAATGTGGAGTCCTTAGACTAGAAAGTGGGTGTGCCATTTTACTTTTAATCGAACTTTTGTTACACCGTGTGTCTGACTTCAACCAAATTTTTCACACATAATCCTTGGTAATTTGAGTAGTCTAAAGTTTATAAAATTGGGGGGTACTAGACAAGGGCCGGGGCACTTTATTTTTAAACTAGCTCCATCTACACCATTGAGTTTAACCGATTTCAACCAAATTTCTTACATATATTCTTCAGAATAATGAGAAGTTTTAAGCCTACTAAAGTGGATGAAAAAATTCTTATCGAACTCCCTATACAACTTTTGTTCGACTAAAACCAAGTTTTGCACACATATTATTTGACGTAAGGATCAGTCTGTAGGTGGCGCTCTATTTTTTTCTATTTCCATCTACAACGTTTCTCCGATTTCAACCAAATTTTGCACATATATTGTTTAGTACAATGAGAAGGTTTAAGTCTGGAAAAATAGGTGGGATTGGACAAGGGGCGTGCCAATTTAATTTTAATCGAACTCCCTTTACACCTTTTCTGACTTCAACCAAATTTTGCAAGTATATTCTTTGGAATAATGAGCAGTGATTAGTCTAAAAAATTGGGTGGAATTAGATAGGCGCGTAACTTTTTAATTTAAATCGAACTCTTTCTATGGTATTTGTCCGACTTCTTCCAAATTTTCCATATTCTTTGGAATAATGAGCTAACAGTAGTCTAGAAAATTGGGCGAAATTGGACGGGGAGCGTAGCGCTTTAATTTTAAAAAAAATTATTTTACACCGTTGGCATGAATTTCCACATGCCAATCAAATTTTGCACATACATATATCCTTTAGCATAATGAGCAGTCTACAAATTTCTCTATGTGGCAGCTATGGGTAAAATAGGGTAAAAAAGGGTAAAATAAAATTAAGTGTATGACACAAATATTTTTGCAGATTATACATAAACATTTTATAGACGGCTAAAGACTTCGAATATACTTCAATACCACAGGGGGTATTTTAGCTTCGTTACCCTGCCGAAGCTCCATTCCTTACTAGTTTTTTATTTTTTTCCACAAATTTTGTTTTGGATCTTATAAAAACGTTTTCAATAGAATTGTTTTTATTGTTTAATAAAATAAAAAATATTTCGCTTAATGCACATAACGTAAATGTAATAAAAAAATCTGACTGCATTTTTTGTACAATAATCTCTCAAAAATACATAAAAATCTGATTGAATTTTTGAAATCAGCGAGGAAAAAAGTTTTATAAAAATCCGACAACTCCTTCTATTTTTGTCCATTGTTTATTTAGGCTTAACCTACTGTGCGGTGTCGCTGCAGCTTTTTAGTTTTCCTTCTTTATTACTTATTTTTGGCGAATTTCTCTTATTTTCGGCAGGTAACAGTTTGTCACACGTCCGACTAGTGTCACATATGAAGGAAACCGTGAACTTTGGGTCAACATTTTATTCCATCTCATTAAGTACGGTTAAGTAAACAGTAGCCAATTCTGCATTTTAGTGTTGTGTTGCGTTGTGTTGCAACATCTATGAAGTAGGTAGTCTGACGTATAAATACAAAAGTTTAACACGGTAGTCGATGTAGTCGCAGTTAAAAAAATAATAATAAAAAATACACTATATTTCATTTTTAGTACTCAACCAGAGGATGTTAAAATAATTGCATTTTTATTTGTCGTTGAACAATTATTACTACCTCTATATTTGGAAAATCCCGCGTTTTTATGTTTTGACCAAAATTTTAAAAAACAAGAAAGATATTGAAGAAATCTAATAGCAAATTATCGAAGATATTTGATTTTGAAATCAATTGAATTTCTGTTATAGCTTTCATTTTTGATTCATGAATCTACTTCAAATAATTAATAGTACTAAAAATTGCACAGTTTTGATAAAAACTGAATGATTACAGCGAGAAAAAACTGAAGTGAATTATACAAGTTGACTATTGTGAAGAAAAAAATGTACTAAGTTGAAGAACTTATGTATCAAGCATTATATTATCAAGCATGGTGCAATGGATAGCACGTCCTCCTTGAAATTGCTACGACGTGACCTCGACTATAAGATTGGAAAAGTTTATAAATAAGTATTATTTGTAATTTAAAAATTCGATAAATGAAATAGAGCATTTATATTGAAATACTCGTAATAAACTGCCAATAATAATAATTGAAAGACGATCTCAATGAAAAAAATAATATGAAAGACAATACTTGTTTTTTTTTTTAATTTTGTTGCGAAAAATTAAACAATTTTCTTGTATGAATCTGTAAATATATCGCTAATTCAATATATGCAAAAAATGCGATGGATCCATTATTATAACTTTGCTGCCTTGAACAACTACTTAACAGTCCCAAAATGGTCTAAGTCAGTAGGTAGGTTAGCATAGTTTTCCATTACTTTTTTTTTCGGTGTATGATCATTCGTCAAAATAGCCGAATTTAAAAAAGAACAATGAAAGCGAAAAAGCTAAAATTGTTGCAAAACTAATGTGTGGCTTCATTTGCTTTCATTTGTTTCTGTTGGGTATTTCTCCTTAATTTTTGTTGTGTTTTTTAGCATAGATTGGAATTTTTTCAGTGCTAAATGGACGCTGCAGTCAGCTGCAACGCGAGACGTGCGAGAAAACTACCGCGAAAAGAGGAAGGAAGAGGAGCTCCTTTCAGACGCAAGAAAAGAGAGCAGGAAAAGCGTGTGCGTGAGGAACTAGAGGTATACCAGGGCAAGAAGGATGCACGAAAATTCTATCAACAGGTTAAGCGTCTAGCCCAAGGTTTCAAGAACGGAGTATCCACTTGTAGGACGAAAATGGCGATCTGAATACGGATACACAGTGTGTGCTGAGATTGTGGAGACAGCTTTTCTCCAACTTACTGGAAACGATTCCACCAATTCCGCCCATGGAGAACACAGTTCAG
Source organism: Coremacera marginata (assembly GCA_914767935.1). Classification (NCBI taxonomy): domain Eukaryota; kingdom Metazoa; phylum Arthropoda; class Insecta; order Diptera; family Sciomyzidae; genus Coremacera; species Coremacera marginata. The sequence continues at coordinate 133,006,585 of OU612044.1, forward strand.
CACCACCAATCAACGATGACGGTGAGAAAGTACCACCACCTAAGCATGAAGAGGCTCAAGTTGCTATCCAACGACTCAAAAACAATTAAGCAGCGGGGCTATCAGCTGAATTGTTTAAAACCGGCGGCGATGAATTGATAATGCGCATGCATCAGCCCATCAGCAAAATATGGTTAGCGGAAAGCATACCCGACGATTGGAATCTCAGCGTACTTCGCCCTATACATAAGAAAGGAGACCCAACAATCTGCACCAACTATCGAGGCATCAGTCTTATTTCCATCGCATATAAGGTTCTCTCAAGCGTACTGTGTTAAAGATTAAAGCCGATTACAAAAACACTGATTGGACCTTATCAGTGTGGCTTTCGACCTGAAAAGTCCACCATAGACCAGATTTTTACGCTACGACAAATCCTGGAAAAAACCCACGAAAATCAAATTGACACACACCATCTCTTTGTCGATTTTAAAGCTGCATTCGATAGCCCGAGAAGGGATTGCCTATACGCAACAATGTCTGAGTTCGGTATACCTGCAAAGTTGATTAGACTTTGTAGAATGACGTTGATCAACACACGCAGCTCCGTCAAGGTAGGAAATTACCTCTCCGAAACCTTCAACACCGAAAGAGGTTTCAGGCAAGGCGATCCACTGTCTTGCGATCTCTTCAACATCATGGAGGTGATCATTCGAAAGGCCGGTGTACATCGTAATGGCACCATTTTCTATAAAGGTGTCCATCTCCTTGCGTACGCTGATGATATTGATATTGTCGGCAGAATCAAGAGAGATGTTACTGCTGCTTTCGCCGCTATCGAAAAGGAATCAGCCAAAGTGGGTTTGACGATAAAAGAGGGTAAAACAAAGTATATGCTGTCTACGAACAAGGGAACGTGCCGTCTAGACCTCCCACGTTTCATCCGGCAACTATAACTTTGAAGTAGTCAAGGAGTTTGTATACCTTGGCACCACCATTAACAACAACAACGAAGTCAGCCTGGAGATAAAGCGAAGAACAATAATTGCAATTGGTGCTACTACAGGCTCAGTAAGCAACTAAGTTCCAGTGCCCTCTCTCTATCGACAAAACTAACACTCTACAAAACGTTCGTTCTACCTGTGCTTCTTTTTGGCGCTGAGGCATGGGTAGTTTCGCAAACTGAAGCAGCTGCTCTGGGGGTGTTCCAGAGAAAAGTTCTTCGCAAAATCTTCGGTCCTGTTCGAGTCGGTGATGAGCTGTATGAGCTCTACGAAGACATTGACATGGCCGGGGAAGAGGCGCCTGGCGAGAGCTGATGAGGTCGGCCGAAACCCGAACGCGGGTTGTTATGGCCAGCTAAGTAAGTAAGTAAGTAAAGCATAAGCAATATCGTCATAAATTAAAACTAAATAATAAAAACAAAACAATTCACAACAATAGAACATTGATGTTTCATAAAAATAAAATAGCGTATAAATTGGGGAACTAAATTGGGTTTTTTAAATTTTACAGGAGATGCCAAAATATAAATGTAATTTCTTAGTTTTTGTATAACTTAAAAGAGCTTAAGTAAAATTTAATCCCTGATTTTTGGTCAGTGGATGATGGTTAAAAATGTCGAATCGAAAAGTCACTAATTTTCAAAGTTTTTTGTTCTGTTGTTCCTCAATTAAAAAAGATATTTATTTAAGGGGAGGTTCTCATGAAACTCGGCGAAGAAACTCCAATCGTTTTTTCCAATTTTCGATAGTTTATGATATGTAGCATATATTTCTAAAGCGGTTTGGCCGACAACGATTGCATAAAAAGTTATCGTATAAGGAAGGAACCCATCTTCTTCACGAAAACTATGAGTATCTCATCAAGAGTATACCACAAAATATGAGTATCACACATCAATCTTTTTTAAATGCACGCCTGTATTCCCTACCATACTGTGGTAAGAATAGTTATCTCAGGCACTACCAGATGTCGCTAAATGCACTGTGTCGTTGTAAATACGGAAAACTAATAACTCGAAAAAATCGTATACCAAATCTTAAAATGTGTTTTCTGAAAAACTATGTTTTCTAAACTGGTCTCCACGTTATATATTATGGAGAAAATCCATTGGTGTCTTCGAGATGGAGAGCTACTTTATGGATTGACTTGATTTTTTTTTTCATCTTAAAGTAAATAAAACTTATTGGATCCTATACCTAAATTCATATATATAGGCCAGTTTTTTCATTATTTTTTTAACACGAAAATCTGGAAAAAATGCTACTGAAAATTTGCATGTCCGCCATTTCTGTAATTCTCAAATATTTGTTGATATTATAGGTATAACCTCCAATAATTATAATATAATTTATAAAATATTTTGCTTTTATTATTTTTGATGATATGAACGTGCTGTGGGATGGGAAAACGTTTGGGTACCTTATTTATCAACGTGATGTTTGACGGCGTATTGACATATTGACACATTCGATTTTAATTAAAAAACTCAAGGTGTTCATTTACTTCCTTTTATGAAAAAAAAAAATCATGAACATTACCGTGTTTCTCGACCTCTAGATGAGAACATGCCTGCTTTAATATATTTTTGATTTGCACGAGTTGTTTTAATAATTTTTTTCACCATCTGGTGTATTTAATAAATTTAATGAGCCTAAAAGCCTTTTTATTCCAAAGACCCTTTTATTTGATTTTGACCCAAAGATTTTGTATACAAATTGCGGTGAAATGGGAGCTTACAATTGCTTTTGCAAAGTACATTTTTTGCAATGTCAGTTTTTTAATATTCCGGGACAAATTCTACCATAACGGGACACGGGACAAGCACTTCATTAACGGGGCAATCCCGACGAATCCCGACCACATGGCAATCCTAGACGTATGTGCTATGAGCATCGAGCCTTAGTACTACTTAAGTCATCAAATTAAAATAATACATAATCATGACAACCAGCAGTGTCACGCAAGTATAAAAAACTGCGATCTAATTATATACGTGAATATTGAACTTTTCAGTTATATTGAATATATATTGAACCGCTCAACTGCAAAATTTTTTGTTAAAAAACACGATGTAGCTACTCAGACGAAGGAAGTCAAACTGTTGCCAAACTCCGCTGTCAAACTCCGCTGAACGTTGTCGGAGCTCGGAATGTATAACCCAAGGTTGATTTATAAGGTTGTCGCAGGGCTGATTGCACTCTCTTCTCAGTACCCATAATTGCCAAAACCAGCCAATTTTGCGAATGACTACGAAAGAAAAACGGATGATAATAGAGAGCACTTGCAGATTTTCTATGAGCTGTCAACTTCGATTTGACAATTATGGGTACTCGCTCTCTCCCTTGCGACAACCTTATAAATCAACCTTGGTATAACCAATATATTTCGAATATTTTATTTTTCATCCTATTGTAATGCAGAACTGTAAGCGCAATGCGACACAAGTCAATTTTCTGTTAAAGAGTAGTTTGTATGAGTTCATTGTTTATGCAATAGTTTGTTTTCAGTCACCTTAGCAGAACAACATAGCTATTTTCTAATAAGTAACTAAAGAAGTGAAGTTCTCTTCTGCCTTGTGCAGCATATGCAGCAAACCTACTCCGTTGTTTGCTTACTATGTCATCAGAGTTTTGGTGGCATTGTCATAAAAAATGTACTAGAGAATTGTTAAGAGGCGTTGGGGCAGGGATGATATAGACTTAGTTGGAAAAGGGCCAGAATTCAAACAAAAATTGGGCAAATTTGACGTTAATAGGTCTTTTAGTTTAAAAAAGTGGCAATTCAATATTGAAGACTTTCTATTTGGTCACACGGTCTGCCATGGTCTCACAAATAGCACACTTTTTAATAACATCAACAAGTCCAGCTCATTTTTGGTGAAAATAGTCGAAATTTCGAATTAACGAACGAACGAACGAAAATTACCATTTCAGCCCTTAAAAGGACTTTGACCGAGCTTCTTATGATCATTTGTGTTGTGTGTGTTATGAAGTGTTTGAACAGAAATGATCGAGAACTGGACCTACATGTTTTATGCCGACTCCGAACGGCTTATGTTCTCAAGAAGCTTTTCACGGCAGTTTTTTACTCTCTGAGGCTTGCCATTGTCTGCAGAGAGGTGACGGCCGAACAGAAAAATTAATTCAATTGAAAAACCTTTCTGTGTCAGTTGGGATTAGAACCAGGGTTATCTGGCGCATGGGCCACACACTCTACCCACTGCACCACAACCGCCACGAATTAACAGTTTTGGGAAATCAAAAAAACTTTAACTTTTTCGTGTTTTATTTCGTTTGTGCCGTTTAAGCCGAACATGGAAGGAAGTTCTTGGTTGATCACAAAAAAAGCACTCTCTAATTTAAATGATCTAATTAAATCGCTCTCCATCTTAATAGTGTTTAAGGTGATTCTTTCAAATACATTTTATTTTACGCATTATTTGTCTCAATTTTTTTTAAGTCAAAAAATGGCAAAAACAATCTTTAGATATATTTTATCTCTGCAAAAAAATTTTTAGCAAAAAATTGCAAAGCATTTCAACAAAAAACCGCGAATCGGTTATATCCACCTTTAAATAATCGTAAAATGTCAGAAATTAATGAGCAATGTAATGTAGACTCTTCTCCGTTAAGACTTGTAAGAAGACGAATCAATAAAGTTTGACGAAATTGAGTAGAAAAAATTCACTCCTGTCAAAAAATATATTGAGGCATGGCTGAATTCAACAAAAAATAGTTTCATAAATGACCACAATTTTAGAAAAAAACATGGTGGAATAATTATAAGGTGTTCTCATCTCATGACAATATGTTTTTTGACATGCTGCCTTATTTTGACAAGTTTCATACATTGTTTGATGTTTGATTCTATGAAAATGCCAAAATAAGGCAGCCTCTTTTTTCTGATTTTCGGGATGAGAACACTTTATATTTATTTCACCATGAAATAAAGAATTTTACAAGAAGAAAATTAAGTCAAATTACATCTGATAAGAAGACAAAACAATCGCCAAGAAATAAGTTCGAAATTTGCCACCAAAACTTCATCAGGGTGTAGAGACAGGTACTGGCCTGATTTTCTCAGCGTTGATATTTTCTTAGCGTTGAATTGATAACAAAATGGATTAATTTGTATGCATATTAAGGCATTGTCAAGACTACGATGGAGCCTTTAGGGCTCGCTCTTTTCATATAACTTGGAAAATAAACTAAATTTGTAGTTGAGATTACTAAAAAGTATGCTTTTTATGTGACCATGACGGAACTTATTTTGATGAGAACATTTAAAAAAGCGATAGGATATATAGACCTTAAATAAAAATCACCCAAAATTTCTCCATACATAATTCGGTTAGTTTGCGTTTAGAAACCGCCAAAAAAATTATGCGGCTTAGCACGTTTTTGGGCGAAATTTCGTTTTTTGGTTTGGCTATTTGCCATACAAAAGTCACCTAATTTTTTAGGACTAAATTTCACTTTTTGTTTTCGAGTGATAGTTCACATTGACTACTAGTGAAATGGTATTTATACCTATTACAATCTCTCAATCGTCGTTTTTAAAAAAAATTAAAAGTTTTTAGTTACAATCGGTCCCCGTCCCGCGGTAGTCATACCTTTTAATAATTACTAATGAATAATATTTATCCAAATATTTTCATTTATTTAATAAATTCAAGAGAGCTTATGCTTGTCAAGCACTCCAACACCGCAAGATTGCAATTTATGCAATTTTTTAAAAATTTTTGGCATATTTTCGTTTTGTTGGGTGATTTTTTACATGTTTCTTAAATTTTTTTTTTTGGTAATTTTTCGTTTAAGTGGATTTAAATTTTATTTTTTGTGCGATTTTACTGTGGACGATATTTCCTATTTCCATTTCCTACCTCGAAATTTAAAATTTTGTAATAAAAGGCTTCGGGACTTTTACAATCAAAAAGGGCTCAAAAAACCCTAAAAGCCCCCAAATAACATCCCTGCGTTGGGGGCCTCAATTGTCAATTTATTTTTCCTGTCTTCTGAACTCATGCTCTCCCTCTCTCAGCTTTGTATAAGTTAATTTTTTTAATAAATTACCTCTATATTTTTCACAAACATCAGCATGTTTTAAAGCGGCCAACATGACGATGTGTTCCCTATATTAATTGCAACGCATGTCTAACTGACGATAACGCTGACGGTCTTGTCTTTATTTCTTTATTGTTGTACTTTTTTCTTTGTGCGTTACTCTAGGAATTTGAGTTACTTACCGTGGCCACAGTCGTTCATTAATTTCAAGGTTTTAAACATGGTGACTCTGATTTTGGGTCTAATATAAAAAAGCGTACTTTTAAATGTTTGCTTTTTTTGTGTGTTTTGTGCTGATTGTGTCTTTAGTGCGTCTGCGCACACTTATTAAAATGCTCAACCGTCAAGCTTAAGCCGGGTTGGTCTGTGTCGGCAATTGCATGGTTTTTTTTCCCATTGCAAGATCAGCAGATTTGAACCCAATAATTACTTCATTTCAACAACTATGTTTGTATTGTTGTAATTGTTTCTGTAGCTGATGTTGTTGTTGTTGTTTTTGTTACCATTGTTTGTGTTAGACATGTTATTACTTTTATTTATGCAGGTCTAGCGGCAATTGTTTCTAGTCTAATAATTGGGTCAAAAGACGTTGTGATTTTTTTTTTTTTTCTCTTCACGCTGAAAAGGTGTCGGTTTTTGCATAGATTGCGGTTATTTTATCCAATGATTCAAGGTGGAATAATGTAATTCCATAAAGTGTTCAACATTTTTAACTTATTTGTAGAAACTGCAAAAAATGTTTGGGATATAAGAGGTCGAAAGTAAGGTACACGAAATTCTTAAGAGATAGCAAAAAAAAAAGGGCAATAATTAATAAAAGTATTTTACTTCTTTACTTGCCAACCAATCACTCGCTTGTCATGTAATTGTCGAAACTATAAAAAGTTATTTAAATGTTGTTTTTATTTAAAACAATTAACAAAACAACCCAACAATAGGAAATAAAATTTAAAATACTGAAATTAATTTAGTTAAGATTCATATTCGTTTTAAGTTGCTTGCAATCAATCATTTTGCTTGAAGCTCAATCATTATGTTTAATAAACAAGCTAATAAAGCTAAAAGATGTAAAGCGTAAGAATACAAAAAATATGGCAAATTAATAAAAAAGTTTCATGGTGCCAAAAATTTACGTCCTCTTATTCACTTGTTCCGGAACTGTTTTTGAATTAAAAGCTCTGCAGAGTCAAATCGTTCATTTTAATTTTAATCTCAGGCGTTTATTTAGATTCTTTTCTTATTCACAGCACTGTAGGCGGTCATTTGTATTTGAACTATAAGTATTTGTTTTTTTTTTTGGCATGTTTATGTTATAAAAATTTATGAAAAATAAAGCAAAAAATTGGGTTTGCTGGGAAGCTTTCAAGGTTTTCACTCTGAACCATTTTGTAAAAGTGAAGGAAATAAAATTTCAGAATTTATTATGTGATAAGAATTTAGTCTTAATTTATTTCAATTAGACTGCTTTAGAAGGCTAAGATTTTTAAATTTGATATGAGTTTGAATTTAATTTAATTAGTGGTTTGTTTAGGAAGAACAAAGAGCCGTTAAAATTAAAAGCTTTTATTTTATTTTCCTACTTTAGATATACAGGCATACGTCGAATAACTAAAATTTTGGAGACCCACTCACCACTTTATTAATTAGCCTTATTGTGAATAAAATTTCGCTCAGAATTATAAAGGGGAATTTTCGTATATGTAACAATGTTTGGGGAATTTTTGAAAAATGTTAACACAAGCATTTGCATTTATCGTCAATGTTTTAGATCACAAGAAAAAAAACCTTCCGGCGAAAATTAATTTATTCATAATAGGACTGAATATATTTCTATGTGATGAAAACTATCACAGCCCACTACTACAGCCCATTTTTTCTATTTAGTTGAAACGATAACCCTAATGTTAGTACTGTCAATGGCAAGACTTTTCATAATTTCACTTTTGCTGTGTCATCGCGCTGGATAGACGTGTTGCTTGATATAAAACGAAAGATCTTGTAAAAACACGATAAGAAAAACGGTAATATTGAATTGTTTCCAAAGTGGTAGATTTGGTTGTGAATCGGTAAAAAAGGATTAAGTTATTTACTTTTTTGGAATTCTTAAAAATATAAATTTTTAAGAAAATCATATGAGAGCTTTATGCCAAGTAAATCATGAAGCAACAGGTCGCCACAACAACAATGTTCTTTACAGAACAACCACCAGCAGACTAGACAGCTGTTTCGTTGGTCGCTACACCAACTCATCAGTAATCTTCTGTGGGTTATGCAGTCCATTAACTTTAAAAATCTTATAAGCACACCTTCTGCTAAAACCAAAGCGGAATTGCAGTTGTGTGCTTTCCAATTTAAAAAGCAATGTTTATCTACTTCTTAACACAAAGCAAAGGTTAAACAAATTGACTACATTAATTCTGCAAAGACTTGTTGTTGCGCTCTTTGTTTACTTCTTTTCACGATTCCACATAATTTGAAAAATGTCTTATTCTCTTCCCAGTCATATATGCTACTTGGTGTAAATCGAATTCCGTTTTATTCGAGGCTTGTCGCAATATTTAGACGTGCTATTCGAGACATTGTGCAATTCAAGTGATGTGCTATTCGAGGGATACCTGTAGACTTAAATACCATTTTTACCTAGTGTTTTGCCCAGCACCGAATTCATAAAAGTAAAAAATTTAGCTGGCATCCCTATGGTAAGAGAAATTCATCGTTTTAAGGCTCAAATAACGGGCTCGAATTCAGTGATTAATTTAAACCTAGGGTTTTAGATGGTAACTCTATGGAAAAAAATTACGTTACTTTTGAATTCTGACGACGGATTCGGATTCAGCGACCCATTTTTAGCTTATGTTCGCCCAGCACCGAACTCGTAAAAATTTAAAAATGTTGGTGGTCACCCTATGGTAAAAAATATTGTTATTTGTGAAATTATGACAACGGATTCAGATTCAGTGACCCATTTTTAGATAATGTTCTCCCCAGCAACGAATTCGTAAAAATAAAAAAATTTAAGTGGCAGCCATATCCCTTTCAGACCTCCCTTACACGATCGTATTAGGTTACTTTTTACGTCAGAATTCGTTTAAATTTTCATTTTGGTTTAAAAACCGAATATCATCGAATGTGTTGACTCTCTCTCCTTCTGATGTAGAAGAAATGTAAGTGCATTTTTTAAGTCGTTATCACAGAATTTTTTAGTCTGTTCAAGTGTTTCAGAGTGAGCGGTACATAGTCGGGGTATATAGTAATCAACAATTTTCTCTGTTTCTTTTCTTGTAGTTCTCTCAATTTTACCGTTTTAACTATACAGTTGCATGTTTTAAAGTAGTGTAGTAATGTAGTTTAGTTTTAGAAAATAAATTCAGATAACACGATCGTGTTATCTAGGACTTAAAGCATTTTTTCATTTCAAATGACTTTTGTGTTATCTGGTATATTAGAGTAAAAAATTCCAATTTTAATAAGCCTGCTGATATTGAAGCAGTTTAAAGATTAGTTGAAGATTTAGATCTTAAATTTAGTGATGATGATCATGTCCTTAGTGATATCACTTGGAGACCTGAAAATTTGATTCTAGAAGAATCAGATGATTGTGAGTGTAATTTTCGGTTTTTCTTTATTTGAATTCGTTACTCTTATCCTATTTCAACAACTTTTAGTGACACTTCTTTAGCTTGAGTAGCACCAGTTCCAAATGAATCTTCAGCAGATCATAGCGGCATAGCTTCCGTTAGATTGGTAACATTTGCTAGCACATCAAACCCACAACCAACAACTTCAACATTACCATTTGAAGTCAGAAAAGAAGGACACCATTTTTCAAAATTGTGAATTACCATTGGTTATGGTGTGTAAAAACTTTATTACAGTTGGTTCTCCAATGGAATATTTTTACAGGTATTTTCCGGAAAAACATTTTGATGACACTGTGACGTTCACGAAATTGTATACCTTGTCAACATATGGGAAAAAAATTAATTTATTAGCCTCCGAAGTTAAAAACTTTTATGGGTGCACTATAGTAATGGGATGCTTGGGTTACCTACGAGTTCGCATGTACTGGGCGGAAGGTTTTCGAAATGAACTCATATCTAATTTAATGTCAAGGGATAAATTCATGAAAATACGATTACGATTCATTTCGTTGACACCAGCAAATCCAGTGCAACAAACAAATTTTGGAGAATCCAACCGGTTATTGATTTCGTTCGGAATGGGTGCAACCAACTAGCAACAGAGATAACAAGCTATTCATAAGAAGAGCAGATGATTCCATTTACTGGCCGGAGCCCTGCACGTCAAGTGATCAGGTCAAAACCTCGCCCAGTTGGTTTGGAAAATCTCGTTTGTTCAACTTCTGGTAGTAGATTTTGAATATTTCAAGGGGCTGGTACATTTTTCGATTGCGGGCTTGGCCATGGTCCATCTATTATAATTCGGTTAACTAATTGCTTACCTAAAGGCAGTCATCTACATTTCGACAGATTTTTTACCACTGTTCCTTTGGTTAAAAAATTGTTGGAATTGAGAAAAGAGTGAATTTTAAAATGGATAAACAAATAAACCGCGGTGATAATCAGCAATTTGTTAGTAACGGCGTTGTACTGGTTGCCTCCAGTAAATGTGGTAAAGAACCAGTAGGAGAGGTTAATCGCTGGATAAGAAAACTCTAAAACGCAGAGCACCTGTTCCAATACCAGCGGTTATCTATGACTATTATTCCAACATGGGCGGTGTGGATATTGCTGATCAAATGCTGGAGTACTACTGCATAAATATTAAAACAAACAAATGGACAGTGAAAGTATTCTTCCATTTCTTGGACATGAGCATTTTTAATTCCTGGATAGAGTACAAAAGAGATGCTGTAATTGCTGGTTTACAGAGAAAAGATATTAAATTCTTCTTAAAATTTAAACTGGAGAAAGGAACTGCATTGTGTAAATACAAAGGCGCAATTCTAGAAATACCGGCAGAAACTATTTTACCTGAAGGTTGTTATGGGTCTAAGTACCACCCACATGATGTCCCAGAAGATATCCGTTTTGATAGGTACAAGATTTACTTTATTGTGTTCTAATTTTTTATTTATCGATAGCACAGCAAAAAGGTTCAGAAATACAAAATGTGCTAGTCGGTCCAGAGGAAGATGCCGAAATGCAAGGTTTATCTTTGCATATCGAAAGAAAAATATATCACTCAAAATAGCTTTTTCATTTTCTATGAAATATTAAAAATTAATATATGTTTTAAACTTTGAATTATGTTTATTTTGTTTATTATGTTTATTTTGCTAATTATTATTATTTGTATACGACTGAATGTTATTTATGATTGAATTAAAACTTAATTTTATAAAATAATAAAAAAAATATATGAGAAAATCAAAAAATTTATTTTTTTTAGTACTGATAAGGACCTAAAGTACTCAAACATTTTATGTCCTTTTCTCAGGAATTTGTGATTAAATTATTTCTTTTACATTTTTTATGTTATTGTGAACTATAAATTACCATGTATATTCATTTTTATGTAAGTCACAGTAAAAAATTTTAGCCGGTATGAAAGGGCTATGGAAAAATACGTAAATTCGAATTCGTTAAGATTTAAAAATGTAGGGACAGCCCTATCGTAAAAATTACATAATTTTTGAAATTCTGACAATGGATTCAGTGACCCATTTTTACCAAGTGTTCGTCCACTGAAATCTAAAAAATTAAAAATGTAGGTGGCACCCTATTTGTTTAGCCTATAACCTTCGAAGCATAATTATCGAAAAAAAAAATCAACTTAATTGGTTGAAAATTAAGGGGAGCAGAGGGAAATAAACGCTTTTTTTAACTTTGTTTTATTTATGTATAGATGTATGTGTAGATAAAAGTGTCTGTGAAGTTTCTGTATTTAGAATAGCTGGTTTGAGTCTGTCTAAATATGAACTGCAGTGGTAGTGCTTTCTTTAAAAATTTTAAAAAAACTTTTAGTGCTTTGTCTTTTACCAGCGAATCCATACAAATAAAAAAAAAAATCAGTTGGTAACGGATGCTGTTTCAGTGACTCATTCCTACCTAGTGTTCGCCCAGCACCGAATTCGTAAACATAAAAATATTTAGCTGCAATCGCTATGGTAAGCGAATAACTACATCATTTTTAAATTCAAGCAACGGGCCCCACCGCCCAGCACCGAATTCGTAAAAATTTAAAAATTTAGGTGGCAGTCCTTTGGTAAAAAAATAACATAATTTTTGAGATTCTGATTCAGATTCACCCAGATAACAATTTCACCTAAATATTTGTAGTTATTCATACTCAACTTGAGAAGGACTTCTAAATTTTAAGAAAAGAAAATATATACATTTGCAAAAAAATACCTGGTCTGGCAAGCAATTTGTAAATACGGTCTTAAAAGCAGAGTTTTTGTAACAACCGACAATGTCAATTAACAAATTTATGTGAAGGAATGCTTGCAGAAAAGATTTTTGCATTTGATACGTCGCCACAAGAACCTGTATTATTTTGGCCAGATTTGGCAACCTGCTACTATGGCAAATTGGCTATGGAATGGTATGATAAGTATAAAATGAATACTGTTCCAAAAAATTCTAACTCTCCAAATTGTTCGGAACTTCGACCTATCGAGATGTTTTGGGCTATAAGGATCCACCAAAAACGAATCATCATGAAGGCATTATCTGAAGTCAGCGGAAGTGATGTGCAGGTATAAATTCAAAGTTGTGATGTTTTGCATATTCTTCTAATAAACAAACACACGTGTTACTTTTTAGATTCTTCTAATCACAAGCTTTCAGTATTTGTATGACTTTCCTTCTTAGGTAAATAAATAATTTTTGCCAGCTTCCTTTCGACGACTAGTTTTCTTCGTATACATACCTTAGTTGCCGGGTGTAGCAACGCACACCGGGTATTGCTAGTTATTAAATCAAAATAGATTTGAATTTTTGTAATTTTTCTTTAAAAAGGCAATTGAAATTTGGTATTTCAAAATTATATTCTGAATTGCCTATTAAGGGTGCGTGCGAATTGAACTAAATTGCTACCTAAACTAAATTAAGGTAAAACAGTTAAGATTTATTAAGGTTAATTAATGCTAATTACAAATAGGTTAAAGGTTTAGAAAGGTCATTATTCTCCTCTCTTAAGAAATGTCATTAATTTACCGAGCATTTAGTTAGCTCGGGATTTTCCTAAATTAATTTAGGAATCACTGCTTTATCGACACAATTTAGTTTAGGCAGCAATTTAGTTCAATTCGCACACACCCTAAATATAAATTTCTTTATTGGGCGTCCACATAAGTTTATTTTCAACTTTGTCGGTTCAAAATCCTTATTCAATCCGATATTCAAAATAAGACTGATCTAAAATTAATCAGAAGGTAAAATGTAACAACTTGAAACTTTAATTATTTTCGTTTTAGAGTTAATTTTAGCTAACTGATATAATTTGTTTAATTTAAATATATCTTCTGAATTTTTTTTCCCTCTATGAAAAAATTCCAGCTGCACCAGCAAACAAAAAGACCCTACATTCCTTACCTTCGCAACAGATTAACATCAAAATTGAAGAGACATTTAATTAGGTATCAGCAGCAACATTGCACTTGAACTTGCAGCGTGGTTTTGACAGCAGCAACAATCACAACAACAGCTTTTCAACAACATTTAAACAACATAATTAAGCCTAGTTAACATACGGTTGCACTCAGGCTATGCGACAGCATAAAAAATACGTTGTCAATTGAACGAATCCTGTTCCTGACTTATATAAATTTTTATGGTTCTTTAAAACAATAAAACTGAACCGAATAATATAGTTAAAAACCAATTAAATTCAAAGGAGATGCAGCGAGTTGCGGTTGTCGATTTGAAAAATTCAGAGACTGATGCTACGGGAAGGAATTCAATTCCTATCTGTCTGCAGGAATCTCAGGGCTAGGCTAGAACCAACGCATGAACATGGACAACATTCACTTTTTAGTTTTGCAGAGTTCAAATTGATCGTAGTGCGTTGATTGCTTTGTTTTGTTTTTCTTTTTATTGAAATGGATTAAATTTAATTCAAGTACAAAAAGGAACTTTTATTTGATTATAATGGATATAAAAAAAAATGTTTATTGTAGAGACGAATTTATGTGGACAGTGTCAGGCTGAGATCTACATATAAATAGCGCCAGTTGAAGGAAGCAAAGTTATCAGTCTCATTTGGGCAGCTAACGAAAGCACAGATCTTCCTTTAAACAGTTCAAGTTTTTGAGTTATAAATAAGCAAAAATGTTTAAGTTGGTAAGTTGGCCTGGGCGTGCTTCCATTAATTTTCATAAAATATATATATAATTTTAACCTTTTTTTTTCCCCCCCAACTAGATGGTGCTCTCCGCTTTGATCGCTATTGTAGCAACTAAACCTCATGCCGATGAGAAGTCATCCTCGTCTGCAATTTTTTCATACAATCCATATTTGAGGACATCCTTAATTCAGGAACCTGTTGGTCATGTTGCCATATCTGAGCCAACTTATGCCAAAGTAGGCGACTATGTGGAGAGTGTGCCTACCGCCGTTTCACACCAGAGCTCGACCGTGGTTCATAACCGCGCTAATGTTGTGCGTCCCATCGTTACACCGGCTGTGCGCACTCACTATACTCCATTAGTTCGTTCGTATAATGCTCCAGTGGTGCACAGTTATGCTGCTGCTGCTTCATATCCTAGTGGTTATCCTTTGGCCTCGTACTATGGAGCACCTTACTATGTGCATGGTTACGATCAGCAACAACTCTACAAGAGCTTGGCTTAAGCGATGACTTTTTTTTTAAATATTTTCGCTGTTTACTATACTTACATATATGGAATAAAAATGAACATTATATACAAGTTATTGAAGTACTTTATTTAGTTCACAGAAAATTTGTGTTATTCTACGAAGTCAAAACTAGTTTTGAAAATTTAAAAAATTTTTGAAAGTGTGAGAAAAACCGCGAAAATTGCGATTTTTCAAAATGACAACAACAACAACACTTACGATTGTTATTACTAAGCATACCAACTGTACTTAATTACAGTTTGCCGTACTTATTTTGTTTTTCATATATATAAAGGATCATTTACGCTGAGACGCTAGTTGTGAAATTGTTGTGACTAAAATTCCCTTATTTGGTATATTTTTCCCAAATGTTTAAAAATCGCGATGTGGCATTACTAAATGAAAGTTTGGTAGCGCAGTCGTGGTTTTAAAAATTTCAAATCTACACTGGCGGTCAAAAAAACTACGCCACGTAGAATGTTCGTAAAGTTTAGTTCTTATTACAAAAACAGCAGCACTTGATACAATGCTAGTATTTTTTATTCATTTTCAATAAATTTAAAGTATTTTCGCAACAAAAATACTTCAAAAGCTTTTAATTTATTTTGAATTAGTTAAAATTAATCAAGAAAAGAAAACACCCACTTTCCATACAATATCTGATTTTTTGATTTTGTGATTAAAAAAAGACGACTATTTTTTTTCAAAATCCTCTTTGAAATAGATTCTGGGAGGTGAGAAGGATACCTGTAAAACCCGAAACTCTTTATATTAATATTTTGAGGTCGCGCATAGCGATTTTCTATTTTCCATATAAATAACAAGCGATATATTATCTTTCAACTTCTGATTTTTATATATTAAAAACCAATAGGCGGATGTAAATGACTGAAACGTATCTTATAGGGAATTGAACAAAAATGTCCTACTCGTTCCAAAGTTACTCAAATTGAAAGTTACATGCATGTTATAATTGCACAGTATTCTCCAGTTTCTGGTAAAATAATTAAAATTATCATTAAATACTATAAAATCTTCCTTGGAAATTCTACGAATTGTAATTCCCTGTAAGAAAGGGTCATTAAAAATATTCTTTAATTGTCAAGATGAACAGTCTTAAGTTCCACATGCTTATTTTTATAATACCGCATTATTTAACTATTAACTACGTTCTTATCTAGAATTGGTGTATATTCCAGTCAAGTTATTTTTAAAGGCTTGATAAATGTGTCGATTTTTTATTTTTGAATTACTTACTTACTTAGGTGGTCGTAACAACCCGTGTCCGGGTTTCAGCCGACCTCATCAGCTCACGCCAGGCGCCTCTGCTTTGCGCACGCCTTCTCCAATCGGATACAACAAGTGCGGTTAGGGCTTCCTCAGCCTGGTCCATCCATCGGAGGCATGGTCTCCCTCGTCGTCGTTGACCAGCGACCCTCGCCTCGAGCACCTTTTTCGCTGGAGCTTCCTCGTTCATACGATGGACATGACCCAGCCAGCGTAGTCGCTGCACAGTTATACGCCGAACTACGTCAATGTCATCGTAGAGCTCATACAGCTCGTGGTTCATTCGGATGCGATAGTCATCGCCGACTCGAACAGGACCGAAGATTTTGCGAAGAACTTTTCTCTCGAACACCCCCAGAGCGGCTGCGTCAGTTTGCGAAACTACCCATGCCTCAGCGCCATAAAGCAGCACAGGTAGAACGAGCGTCTTGTAGAGTGTTAGTTTTGTCGATCGAGAGAGGGCTCTGGAACTTAGTTGCTTACTGAGCCCGTAGTAGCACCTATTAGCAATTATTGTTCTTCGCTTTATCTCCAGGCTGATTTCGTTTTTGGTATTAATGGCGGGGCCAAGGTAAACGAACTCCTTGACTACTTCAAAGTTATAGCTGCCGGATGAAACGTGGGAGTCTAAACGCCGCGCTCCCTTGTTTGTAGACAGCATATACTTTGTTTTGCCCTCATTTATCGTCAAACCCACTTTTGCTGATTCCTTTTCGATAGCGGCGAAAGCAGCGGTAACATCTTCTTGGTTCTGCCGACAATATCAATATCATCAGCGTACGCAAGGAGCTGGACGCCTTTGTAGAAAATGGTGCCATTACGATGCACACCGGCCTTTCGTACGATCCCCTCCATGATGATGTTAAAGAGATCGCAAGACAGTGGATCGCCTTGCCTGAAACCTCTTTCGGTATTGAAGGTTTCGGAGAGGTCATTTCCTACCTTGACGGAGCTGCGTATGTTGCTCAACGTCATTCTGCAAAGTCTTATAAACTTTGTAGGTATACCGAACTCAGACATTGTTGCGTATAGGCAATCCCTTTTCGGGCAATCGAACGCAGCTTTAAAATCGACAAAGAGATGGTGTGTGTCAATTTGATTTTCGTGGGTTTTCTCCAGGATTTGTCGTAGCGTGAAAATCTGGTCTATGGTGGACTTACCAGGTCGAAAGCCACACTGATAAGGTCCAATCAGTGTTTTTGTAATCGGCTTTAATCTTTCACACAGTACGCTTGAGAGAACCTTATATGCGATGGAAATAAGACTGATACCTCTATAACTAGCGCAGATTGTAGGGTCTCCTTTCTTAAGTATAGGGCACAGTACACTGAGGTTCCAATCGTCGGGCATGCTTTCTGCTAGCCATATTTTGCTGATGAGCTGATGCATGCGCCTTATCAATTCATCGCCGCCGGTTTTAAACAATTCAGCTGACAGGCCGTCAGCACCCGCTGCTTTATTGTTTTTGAGTCGTTGGATAGCAACTCGAACCTCTTCATGGCTAGGTGGTGATACTTCCACTCCGTCATCGTCGATTGGTGGCACTGAACTGCGCTCTCGATGGGCGGCATTGGTGGAATCGTCGCCAGTAAGTAAATTGGAGAAGTGCTGTCTCCACAATCTAAGCACACACTGTGTATCCGTATTCAGGTCTCCATTTTCGTCTCTGCAAGTGGATGCTCCGGGCTTGAAACCTTGGGTTAGACGCTTAACCTGTTGATAGAATTTTCGTGCATGCTTCTTGCTCTGGTATACCTCTAGTTCCTCACGCTCACGCTTTTCCTGCTCTCTTTTCTTGCGTCTGAAAAGGCGCCTCTCTTCCTTCCTCTTTTCGCGGTAGTTTTCTCGCACGGCTCGCGTTGCAGCTGACTGCAGCGTTTTTCTGTATGCGGCGTTTTTTACTGCTGTCGCGATGCGACACTCCTGATCGTACCATTGGTTCCGAGGTTGCGGGCGCCGGAAACCAATGACTTCTTCAGCGGCAGCGCGCATGGAGTGGAATATATGCGCCCAAAGTCCGCCGGCGTCGTCGAGCCCAGAGGTTGGTTGGTTGAGCTTAACCGAGAGTTGAGCGGAGTAGGCTTCGGCAGTCCGTTGTAATTGCAGCTTAGCGACATCTAGCTTTCGTTGCATTCCTGTGCGTATGTTCTTCGCATTGCATAATCGCATGCGGATCTTGGCTGCAACAAGATAATGATCGGAGTCAATGTTGACCCCCCGAAATGTACGCACATCTAGAACACTAGAGGCATGCCTTCCGTCGATTACAACATGATCAATTTGGTTTCGCGTTTTTTGATCCGGGGACAGCCAGGTGGCCTTGTGGATGTCGAGGTGCTTAAATCTGGTGCTACTAACTACCATTTTTCGTGCCGCGGCGAAGTCGATCAGTCTTAGACCGTTGTTCGTGGAGGTCTCGTGAAGACTGAACTAACCGACAGTGGGGCCAAAGATGCCTTCCCTTCCGACTTTCGCATTAAAATCGCCGAGGACTATTTTCACGTCATGGACCGGAAGGTGGTCATATACGTCCTCAAGACTAGCGTAGAAAGCATCCTTAACGGCTTCGTCCTTTTCCTCCGTCGGGGCGTGCGCGCAAATAAGGATGATGTAGAAAAATTTTGCCTTGATGCGGATCGTGGCCAATCTTTCGTTCACAGGTGTGAACCGGGAAACAAGGTGGCGTAGTTTCCGGCTAACGACGAATCCACATCCGAATTCGCGCTTCTCCGCATGGCAGCTGTAGTAGATATCGCAGTGTGCTTGCTTAGAGCAGCCTTGCCCTTTCCATCGCATTTCCTGGATGGCGGTGATGTCAGATTTTATTGTTTTGAGGGCTTCCGCCAGTTGGATAATAGCACCTTCCCTATAAAGGGTCCGGACATTCCAGGTGCATATCCGTAAATCATTGTCCGTTTTTCGTTTGCGGTGGTCGTCAACGTAATTGGGGTTCTTATCCGAGGCTGGTTTAGTTTTCATTGGGCAGTAGTAATGTGGCGGGACCCAAACCCTTCGCACATTCCATGTTTAAGGTCTATGGATCGACCCGCCGCTCAAATTAGCCGTCAAACTGACGGATGCCAGTTTGCCGTTGCCCAGGGAACACCACTTGGAGGTTTGAGTCGACTTGGGACGATTTCGACATGGATAATGCTGACCTCGCCAGGTTGAGGCGGTCAGACACGTTGCCATGTGAAGGTTCGCCCCCTGTTCCCTGAATTTATGAATTTTTATTTAATTTTTAATTTGATTTTTAAATTTTAATCTGAATGCCTTTTTTTATAATGTCTAATGATAACTTTAATGATTTTATCGGAACTGGAGAAAAATGTGTAGTTATAATATACATTTAAGATATATTGAATTTGAATAACTTGAAACGAGTTAATTTTTAAAAAAAAATATTAGAGACATTTTTGTAGACCGTTCAATTTCCTAAGATACGTTTCAATCATTTACAACCGTATATCCGGCTTTTAAGATATTGAAAAACTTATAATTCAGCTATGTGTCTGAATAAAATACTGAGTTTGCATAGCGAGTTAACTCGGTGTTTACTAGAGAACTGCAACGAGTCTATGATGCAAACGAATGACTATAAATCATCCATCAAAAACCGAATGCGAGTGCGTGCGGTTGCGTACAACAACCACCACTTCCACGCGAAGCATCCTCATAACAGCGATGAGCGACGAGTGCCGCCACTTTCACTCATCGCTCATAAGAATGCCGCTCAATGATTCTAATGATTCTAGACACATTCCTCATGACTCTAGAGTCTTTAAGGGAAATCGCGTGCATTGTTACCGCTAACATATTTTATTATACATATAATACTAGCGGATTCGGCAAATGTATGAAATAAATCTTAAATTAGTATTAAAAAAATATTTAATTGCATAAACTTAATAAAAAAAAAATTTAAATATTATTGATAGAAATTAGTGAAAAATAGTGAAAACATTATTGAAAAAAAATATTAATTGTTGGAAAAATAAAATTGTTTCAAAATTAATGAAAAACAATTAAAATCATTTTAAAAATTATTAAAAAAAAAATAATAATTAAAAAAATCATTCAAAAGTTCTTAAAATATAAATACATACATAAAAAATTATTGATTTACATATTAACATACTTTCAACAAAAACAACTTGGTTTAAAGAGCTGGCTTAATTAACATTTATATGACATTTATAATTTACATTCTTTTAAAATAAATGGAAGTCGTATACACTATTGCATCTTTTCAAAGTGGCAATCCTGTTTATTTTGGATTGCCGCTTTTCTTATGGCATTCCTAAACATAAAGGTTCTCAGCAATTCATCATTGCAAGTGTGAAAGTGATTTAAAAAATTGAATAAAAACAATACAATAACAATAAGGAACAAATAATAGAAAACATACAAGTATAAAGTAAGTTTGCTACAATTTAATTCTTTGAACTAGCGATTCCCAACTTAGAAGCTGGCTATTTATCTTAATTAACATGTAAAACACAAAACAAAAGTAAAACGCACGCCAATACCGAAGTGCACGCAAATCATTCAATGACTCTAGAGTCCTTGAGGGTGTTTAGGAATCATATGCTTAGAATTCAGCAGTCTTTCCAATGAGCGATGAGGGAAATCAGCGGTACTCGTCGCTCATCACTGTTATGAGAATGCTTCGCGTGGAAGTGGTTGTTGTTGTGCGCAACCGCACGCACTCGCACTCGGTTTTTGACGAGTGATTCAGAATCGTAAAAAAACGATTCGCTGCAGGTCTCTGGTGTTTACTCGGTGTTAACTTGCTATGCGAACGCGAGTTGAGTTGAGTTTCGTTAAATCCACAAACTCCACGAAACTTGTAAGATTTAACTGGGTTCTATCTGTCAAAGTAAATTGCATTGAACAAAATGGCGAGTGGCAGACAGAAATGTCAAAAAGAAATTGACCGCATTCAGCGGAGTTAACAGTTGGCAACAGTTGTATAAAAATTCGCTAAATGGTACACTTATGGGAGCGCTCGCTAAAACTTATGAGGTAGCAGACGCTATTTAAAAGAAAAAACCAAATGGCCATTTCAACCCTTGAAAGGACTTTGACCGAGCTTTTTGTGATCAATTGTTTTGTGCGTGTTGTGAAATATTTAAACACAAATGATCGAGAACTGGACCTGCAAGTTTTATGACAACACCGAACGGTTTACGGGCCACGGACTCTACCCCCGGCACCACGACACCCACGTCTCTTAGCCTAATCGTATTTTCACATTGGTAGTGGACCAGTGTACGCGTACAATTTGCTCTTTACTCGCCCGAAAAGACGGTACTGAAATTTGTTTCAGTCTTGAATGTATCGCTACGAACCAACACAGGTTAATATGCTAATTATTACCGTTCAACTTTGGCTTTTCAACATTCAAAAGGAATTTTGCATGACATTTCAACAAGTTACTCACACCGCCATGTTGCAAGCCATAGCTGTGGGGAATCATGAGCCACTTTTCGTGTGTTCATGATTTTTTTATGCAAAGTTTCTAATTTTTCTTAATTTTCAGCAACCATTACACGTTATTATGCAAAACAAGATAAAATTATTGATTTCTCAAGTGCCCAAATTGCGTATCTGATTGATTGTGCATAACCCTTTTTTCATTTTCTCAATTGAAACTACTTTATTTGTCATTTCCAGTTATTTAATAAAGTTTTGCATCCATCATTGTTTAGTTTTGACCAAATTAAGGCGGTGGCCCACGATTCCCCAACTTTTTTGGAAATCTCAAGAACATTGATTTTTTGCAAGCAACCAAAACTTGGAAAAAAACACAAATAATAAAAACTGTTTTGCTCAAAATTTGCGTTTGTCCACGTAGAATACCATATCCTAGTGCAATTTGCAAATTTTCTGATACTTGTTAAAGATATCGAGCAAAATAAAAACGTGGCTCACGATTCCCCACTCTCCCCTACATATGAATTAATTACATATGAAACATTCAATAGGAAATTTTAAATTTTAAGTTTCCAAGTCAATATCAAATTGATTTCTTATCAAAGAAGTTAAGTCCGCTAGTTTTGGTATTTAAATTCGTACTAAAAGTTAAATTCGCACTTTTCTGCTTAAAATTCGTACTTTTAAGAAATATGGGCTTATGTCTTTTCTAAGTTAGCATCGTATTTACGAATTTATCTTCACTCAGTTTCTGTCGGCTCATCAGTTTTTGCTTTTCCTGAAAATTTGTGATTTTTGAGTTGTAATGGTTCTGTATTGTGGTCCTATATGTATTTTGGTATATATTGATTTATTTTTTTATTTTATTTTTAATTTTTGTTATATTGAAATGAAACCTATATTTCACAATTTTAATTAATTTTAATAAGCAATGAATTGTAAACTTGATTTATTTTTTATCTATTGTGAATAAAACTTCTTGTGCAAAAAATGCATTTTTTCATATATTTTTTCTGGATGCACTTCTTTTTAAGTATATGCACGTTCTTGTTTTTTGCTGAATGTTGGTCACATACATACAATAAAAATAATTTTATAGTTTTAGTCTTACAGTAATTCTACACTAATTTTTGTTTCAATTCACAGTAATTTTGCACCAAAAACAGTTATTTTTTGTGCCTAATGGCCTAGACACATTGACTGCGGCTGCGGCCGTGCGGCATCTGTCAAAATTTGTTGCATGTATTTCTTATGGAGATAAACTGTTGTAATGCCGCCCTTGCCGCTGCGGCTTAGTCGTCAATATAGAATCGATCCAAATTTTACAGTTTGTAGTGGCAGCCGCAATTCATGTGTTTAGGTCGTAACACGATAAATTCTCCAAATTTTGTTAGCATCACTGGTTGTAGCAGCCATTTTACTATGAGCCTACCTTTTAATTGTATCATTGTCAGGCACTTCTCTTGAATTATTTTATAAACAAGGTGGCAAGGTTATGCATGTTAAATCAAGAACTTGGTAGCACTTATATTAATATTTTATTTTGTAGACAAAAACCTTTCCTCTGCACAAAGTCGTTGTTTGAAACCAGCAAACACAGCATTAAATAGTTAAATAAACCAGCATTAATAAAAATATTTAAGCTTTCATAAGCATAGATATAAAATTAATGAAACAGCGCAAAATAAGAGAACTCATTAATTTTGCTTACATTGCGCCTAGTCGGATTGAGAAATAAACAGCTGATTTTGACAGCACCGGAAGCTAGAGTGCTGCTGTAGTAATGAGTTTTATTGAAACGGTGAGTCTTAAACTGTTCTAGTAAAAATTGTAGTTATACTTAAGCTTTGGATTGCAATGTTTTTAGTTAAAAGAATTTCAAACATTGGGCTGCACCGATCAAGCGAAATGTGCGTTGGCTTGTCGTGTTTATCTGGACTTAAGCGAAGGTAACCGTTTTTATAATCTTTGAAACACATGTGTTCTGATAATTTCTACACTTGTTTCCAAGACACTAGCATAACTGATATAGAAAAAATCTACGATTCCCAACTGAATTTATTGTTTTTACGGGCGAAGCGTGAAGGTGTCGCAGTGAACTTTGTCCCAGTATTAAGCTGTCAGGAATTGAACCTGCAGGACATCGATCGTATACAAACGAAATTAGTTGGCTGTGATAGTGATAGATTAAAAAGGTTATTATTGCTATATTTCATTGAGTTGCTTTCTTGCGAAGTCATTCATTTTTTACTGCATTTTGTTAAAACGATCAGCGGTTTAGTTTTTAGATTTATTTTTCCCATCGATATTAATTCCTAACAATAATATTTAAAGATTTTCATAAAAATATCAGTAAAAAATCTATGATCTTATTGATAAAATACTTTATTGTTCATCTACATATATTTAATATACTCTCTATTGTTGCAGCATCACCCTGGCTGTCTGTGATACAACTTCAACCATTCTTTATTACCAAATAACTGGCGGTGTTTTAGAGCATAAAAACTAAAAATAAACAAATTTAAGAAAACATTTGAACAAAAGCAATTTTCAGTAGAAGCTTCGTAAACAATTGTTTCTATTGAATAAATTTTATTAAATATTGCTACATACAGTACGCTGGTAAAATGTACACATTAAGCGCTAATGTAATTTTGTATAAATATTTTTGTTTGTTTTAATAAATTAGGGTAATTATTTAGAAGTGGGGCTCCAGACAAAACTCACTTAAAAAAATTTTTCACCCCTTTGAGACAATTTTATATGGTAGAAATTGATGTTTTGAGGTGGGGGAGACACTTTATATGGGCTGATTTGAAAGAAAAACCATGTTTTAGCTTCTTAAAAAGCGCAGTAAGAGCTAATTATTTATTTTTTTATGCTATTAATTTAAGTAACAATTCTAGTGTTAAAAATAACAAAAAATGATTTATACTGTTCACGAAACAAAACAAAAATAAACAATATCGAAATCATCAAAAATTCCCCGAAAGAATAAAAAATGGTCAAAGTATTTAATTAAATGAAAAATAAAAAAATTACTTAAAAAAATTTTTTTTTTGTTTATTACAATGTTTTTGTTTATAAACAATTATTGAAAATGTCTTCCCCCACCGTAAATGAACTATTTTGATGTATTAAAATGGTCTCCGAGGGGTAAAAATTTTTTTGGGGCCAGTTTTGTCTGGAGCCCCACTTCTAAATAATTACCTAAATTAGTTTCCGATTTTTAATTTTGTATTTCAATTTAATATAAATATGTTATTTATTTAAGTGAAAATCTTAGTTGCTTTTTCTTTTCGATTACAAAAGTCTTTTCATATGGACAGTATCAGGACGATATCCGGAAAAAGCCTAAAAATGCGACATAGTTTTTTTCTTTGTGTTTGTTTTGTGCGACTTAACTAACTTTTCACAAAGATATGCATTTCAGAACACACTTTTCATTCTTCTTCGCAAAGCCGATACATGCTTCTCTTTAGACACAATAAGATAGCTCAGCCAGAACAATTTAACCAAGAGTAGTGTTGTGTATATTTAAAATTTTTGTCTATTGGAAAAATTTGGTTATTTTTAGTAATTGTTTTTCAAGAATAAATTATCAAAAAAGTTGACGTATATATAAATTTGAAACATATTTTAAGAAAGCATTTCTTTCAGGAAAAAAAGTAAACATGGATGCTTTTGATGCATCGAAAATTTGTAATGCGTATTTTACTCATTAGAAAAGTGTATTTTATGTATAAAAAATTATTAAAAGTGTATGTTCCTTATGATTTAAGTTTAAGAGGTGAGATACTTCCCCTAATTTAAATTAGCCAAATGTTCAGAAAAATTATTAAGGTCATAAAAATCTTGTACTGAAAAATCAAAAAAGGATTTTGAAAATCTTGATATTATTGATGATATATGAGTATATTTCATCGTTCTACAAACTTTCACACACAAATAAATTCTACGATCTAAAATGATGAAGTGAAAAGCAATGTTGTCCAAGCCACACACTGGAGTAAATTGTATAAGGCGTTAGAAAAAGTTACATTTTTATTTTTTAAACAAAACTTTATTGAAAAAAATAAATGAAAAATTTGTAAATGCCACTTGACATCAACTTTGTATTCCAAGTAGATGAATTTCTCAATAAAATCGAAGGAGTCAAGAGTGACGTCGTTCCTGAGATGAAGCGATTCTTGTGTATTGACTCTACAAATTCATTCGACTCGACTCTTATTCCAATTCTAAGAATACCTCGTTGACCTTGAGCGTATCAGCATTAAAACACCTGATGCACAGATTAGCAGCTCTAAAGGTAGTTTCTATAATTTGATTATAAATGTCCCACAATGCCGCAAATATTTGGTCGATGTTGGAATGTCTAGATCTGAAGCCACAGTGATAAATTAAATCCTAATCCTAATCCGTTTGCCTAAGGAAAAAAAAGACTTACGTGGATAAAAAGATGACCATTAAAAATCTGTTTTTTTGAGAAATTTGGTGAAATTTAGTAAACATTGTCGCAATTTACACCGTTCCACTGTGCAAGATTTAACCGAACTATTAGGACAAAATTTTAAAATATAAATCGCTAGTTCATTCTAATAAAAAAATATTCAGAAGTTAGTGTATATCTGAAACTACACAGATATACTGCTACACTGAAAAATACACTCTTAAATATTTAACAATATTTTTAAATGTTCAACTTTGAAACACAAAATTATATTTTGAAACCGTGAGGTATTGTTGTTTTGTAGAACACCGTAGAGTTTTAAGAAATATATGTATAATATAAAATAAAAGTTGCAGCTTAATGTAGGTATGTTTTATCTACAGGACTCAAACTTTGTAAAAAATTTCATCTAATTGCGTACATAGGTGGTTAAAGTAAATGGCAAACTAACAATATGAAACCTAATTTTTTTTGCTTAAATTCCAATAAATAATTTTAATATAATATAATATATAAATTTGGTCTCATATAGTTTTTTTGCAATTTTTCTTTATTTTGCGTTCGAGACAATATATTTTGAAAGATGGGTTCAAAGGAAAAATTCATCCCAGTTTTCTTGTATCAGTTCAGAAATATTTTTTAACATTGGAATTTTTGGCTATGTAATGCTTTTTTATCCGAGGCTGGTTTAGTTTTCATTGGGCAGTAATAATGTGGCGGGACCCAAACCCTGCGCACATTCCATGATTCAGGTCCACGGAGCGACCCACCGCTCAAATTAGCCGTCAAACTAACGGGAGCCAGTTTGCCGTTGCCCAGGGAACACCACGAGGAGGTTTGAGTCGACTTGGGACGATTTCGACATGGATAATGCTGGCATCGCCAGGTTGAAGCAGTCAGACACATTTCCATGTGAAGGTTCGCCCCCCTGATCCTTGCGTTCGCTGATGATATTGATATTGTCGGTAGAGCCAAGAAAGATGTTACCGCTGGTTTCACCGCTATCGAAAAGGAATCAGCCAAAGTGGGTTTGATGATAAATGAGGATAAAACAAAGTAAATGCTGTCTACAAACAAGGAGCGTGGCGTCTAGACGTGGGAGTCCAGCCACGTTCATCCGGTAGCCATAACTTTGAAGTAGTCCAGGAGTTTGTATGCCTTGGCACCGGCATTAATAACAACAACGAAGTCAGCCTGGAGACAAAGCGAAGAACAATAATTGCTAATATGTGCTACTACGGGCTCAGTAAGCAACTAAGTTCCAGAGCCCTCTCTCGATCGACAAAACTAACACTCTACAAGACGCTCATTCTTCTTTATGGCGCTGAGGTATGGGTAGATTCGCAAACTGACGCGGCTGCTCTGGGGGTGTTCGAGAGAAAAGTTCTTCTCAAAATCTTCGGTCCTGTTCGAGTCGGCGATGACTATCGCATTCGAATGAACCACGAGCTCTATGAGCTCTACGAAGACATTGACGTAGTTCGGCGTATAACTGTGCAGCGACTACGCTGGCTGAAAAAGGTTCTCGAGGCGAGGGTCGCTGGTCAACGACGACGAGGGAGACCATGCCTCCGATGGATATACGATGCCGAGGAAGCTCTAACCGCACTTGGTGTATCCGATTGGAGAAGGCTGCGCGCAAAGCAGAGGCACCTGGCGAGAGCTGATGAGGTCGGCTTAAACCTGAACGCGAGTTGTTATGGCCACCCAAGAAAGTAATTTGGCATAATAAAACTTTTTGAATGATCGACGGATACTGTTATTTTTTTAATGGTAGTAATATTTGTTATGCGTACAATCTTGAAATTTTAGCTCTAAATATTGAAAAATGGCGGAGAAATACATTATTTTCTAAAAAACCCATTATTGTTGAATTTCCACATATATGACCAGTTTTTAGCACGCCATCTATAAGTTGACTGATAAAAATCATTAGAAATGTTAAAGAACTCTTCAACAAACATGAAACAATCGGTAAGTCTTTAAACGTTCATATGACTTGTACAATAAGGGTGTTCAGCGTGGGGCATTGAGTTATCCCGTGTAGCAGCTATGTGGCCTGACTAAGGTGTGGCCGCCAAGGGTTAATATAATAATAAAAAAGAAATTATTTTTAACATTTTAATTTTCTGTCCCGATAGACCATTCTGTGGAAATACCCGTATATAACACAACTAGGCAGTGCTTCACGTGTGTACTTTGTCCGGTTTCAGTTCGATCACAACGTTAAATTAAATTTTGGGCGATATGACCGCGGACTTTATGTTCGGGCAACTTGACTACCAAAAACTTGTTATTATTAACCCATTCATTCTGTATCGTGAAAGTTCACACTAACGATAAGCAAGAAACAATATATTTCTATATGAAAAAAAGTATAGCTGATCGTTTCTTCATTGTCGTTCGTGCCTTGTTTCGTGAAAAATTCAAAACATAAATTCGATTTTATTTGTTTGCGATATCTACTTTTCCGTGGGATTTTTTTTTTTTTTTTGCAATAGAAGAGCTACTTTTGTAGAAAAAAATTTGAGGTAGTTTTAATTGATGATAAGGCTAAATAAGTAATTTTATACAAATATTTTTATAATATAATTTTTTTTAATAATATAATGTTTATAATATATTTTTAAATCCATTTAAAAATAACTTCACAGGTTGAACAGCTCAACAGTTTGGTTATCGGCTCCCGCGGCTTTCTTGTTTTAAAGCCGAACCATAGCTGCCAAAATTGCATTACACTTGGACATCAGAACTTTAATGATTTCATCTGAAAAATCATTACAATTGGCGAGGTTGTTTTCATAGGCTAGAAAAGTGTTTTCTCCACACAACAGTGTGCTCTGGGGTGAAATCGGCTAAGGTGATAATTGACAGTCGCTGTTTTGATTGTCGTTTTTGAAAACGACACCTAAATATCTATCAGAGACCTGCTGCGAATTGTTTGGGACCACTTCCACGCGAAGCATTCTCATAACAGCGATGAGCGACGAGTGCCGCTGCTTTCCCTCATCGCTCATTAGAAAGACTGCTGAATTCTAAGCATATGATTCTTAGCACCCTCAATGACTCTAGAGTCATTGAATGATTTGTGTGCACTTCAGTATTGGCGTGCGTTTTCCTTGTTTTAATTTTGTTTTGTGTTTTACGTGTTTATTAAGATAAATAGCCAGCTTCTAAGTTGGGGATCTTACTGTTACTTGCTTTATAATTGTATGTTGTCTATAATTTGTCCGTTATTGTTATTGTATTGTTTTTAATAAATTTTTCGAATCACTTTCACACTTGCAATGATGAATTGCTGAGAACCTTTATGTTTAGGGATGCCATAAGGAAAGCGGCAATCCAAAATAAACAGGATTGCCGCTTTTAAAAGCTGTACTAGTGTATATTACTTCCATTTATTTTAATAGAATGTTAATTATTTATAAATGTCATATAAATGTTAATTAAAGCCGCCCTTTAAATCAAGTTGTTTTTGTTGAAAATATATTAATATGCAAATCTATAATTTTTGTGTATGTATTTATATTGAAGAACTTTTGAATGAATTTTTTAAATATTTTTTTTTTAATAATATTTAAAATGATTTTTATGGTTTTTCATTAATTTTGAAACAATTTTATTTAATTTTTTAAAAATTCTAATTTACAAATTAATTCTAATAATTAATTTTTTCCAATAATATTTTCACAATTTTTCACTATTTCTATCAATAATATTTAAAATTTTTTTTTAGTATTTTTCAGAATCATAAGGAATGATTCTAGAATCATTAGAATCATTGAGCGGCATTCTTATGAGCGATGAGTGAAAGCGGCGGCACTCGTCGCTGTTATGAGGATGCTTCGCGTGGAAGTGGTGGTTGTTGTACGCAACCGCACGCACTCCCACTCGGTTTTTACGGATGATTTATAGTCATTCGTTCGCATCATTGACCCGTTGGAGTTCTCTGATACCTATCGCATGAAATCAATAGGAAAAAGTGATTGTCAATTTGATAATTGCCTTACATGGAGCTAAAGCGACGATTTTGATTGTCAAATATCAATTATCACTTTAGCCGATACCATCCCTGGATTCCTGTCACTTCCTTGCAGCAAGATATCTCGCTAACTTTTTTTAAAAAAGTTTTCGATATTCTGGGACTAACTCTTACTTGATTTGCTTATTAGCTCTAACTTAATTATTTTAAATTTAAAAAGAATCACAGTTAATATATTTTTTTTATTTGATTTCATTGTATGGTTTTTATTATTAATTTAAGGCATAATTATTTTAAACATAATTAATAATAGTTTTTAATTAAACTAAATCACTAAAGACAGTACTAAAAAAATAATAAAGTGTTTAATATATAAAAAACTCTTATAACATTCAAAATTAGGAGAATAATTAATATGTTATGCATGATATTAATTATAAAAAATAGATAATGTATATTTTAATAAAAAAAAAAATACTTAAAAAAAAAAAATAATAAATTTTAATGCTTAGAGCAAAGAGCGCGAAAAAATATGCAAGCTTTTAGAATTATTTTTTTTTTCAACTTCATTAAAATTGAGCAATATTTTTCAAAAAATAAGCTTTCAAAAGCTTCGGCTCATGACAAACTATATGCTATGTTCTTGTATATATAATAATGTATAGACAACTTAATAGTAGGTGTGTTGCTGTTGTTGTATATATGTATAAGACAAACTGTTTTGTTTATATATATAGTGCGGTATATAGGGTAGCTAAAAGTATGTGTGTGTTGTTGCAATTCAAATAATTATAAATAATAATGTTTAAAAGCTACAATAATTACATAAAGTGCACTAGAAATATATTTTGTTTTTGGAGCTTATTTTATACGCGTTCAAAAATGAAACCATGCAAATTGGGCAGATATTATATCAATATACATACATCAAAAATTACATTTTTTTTTTATGTTGCTAAGCACAATACAAAATAATTAATTTTTTATTAATGCTTAACATGTTTTAGCTAAAAAAAATGGTTTTTCTTATAAACATATATTTATGTACCTTTATAAGTTGTAATATTTTTAAGCATGCATATATTTTAGTTCAATAAAAATACGTTTAATTGTAGAGTCACTTAAAGTAACAAAGAAATGCTTTGAGAATTATAAATATTCTTCAATATTTTTTTCACTCTTATTATTTTTTACAATCTTAATTTCTCAACAAACGTTTTTATTTAAAATTTATTCTCTTGCAAAAATACTTTCTTCACATTTATGTTTTATCTTTTCCACTATCTTTAAATACATTTTGTTTCTCTCTACCGCACATTTGCGGTTAAAATTTTTAACTCATACTCATGCTTATATAATTTAAATGTACTGTTATTTTTTTTTATTTTTCTTTCATTAACAAAAATTATTGTATTATTTAGTGTGTTGCTAGTTTAATTAAAATAAAAAAAAGTGCGTTATAATAATTTATGTTTGTAATTTTAACCTTTAAATAATTTAAAAAATTTTACTTAAATCATATTACAAAAAAAAAAAAAAAAAAAAAACTGTTTAAATACATTCCACGATTGCTGCAGTTCAACACCATTCCGCGGTGTAGGTGAAATCCTGGAAGAACTGCTGCTCATCTTCACTCAAATGTCTTGGCTCCTTCGGTGGTGTCAACTGCGGCTTCTCCGAAGTGAACTCTTCATCGAAATTTGACACGTCCTCAAGATGATTCTAGAAAGCAGGTGAAGGGAGAAAGAGGAAATTATGTAAATTTGTGCTGAATTTGTTGAGTTTGATAAATGCCTACAATTGTTGGTACGAACGGCGGTTTCACTTTGCGCAGCAGCAAATCATCCCAGGCAATGGAGCGGAAGAAAGCCTGCTTCTTAACATCCTCGGCATCGCGCTCCGAAGAGCCCAAACGTCGCTCTGGATTTTTGCGTAAAAGCTGTGTGGGGAAGGTGGTGGGTTTAGTTTAAACTTAATAAAGCTTATATTTTACCAAAGGCAAAACTTACCCTTCTCATAATAGCAATCGCCTCCAATGATAAAAATCGAGGATAACGCACCTCGTCATTAACAATGGAGTCGAAGACTTCTTCCTCATCGTCGCCAGGGAAGGGAGACTAAAATAAAAAAAGAGCATAGAGATTAAAAAAATATGCTTAAAACGGAAGGGAATCCAATTTTATACACACCTCGCCCACCAGCATTTCGAAAATCAGCACACCCAAGCCCCACCAGTCTACGGCACGCGTATAGGAGGTCTCTGTTAGCACTTCAGGTGCCAGAAACTCTGGTGTGCCACAGAAGGTGCCAGTGCGATCACCGAAACCCATACCCTCCTTGCACAAGCCGAAATCGGCAATCTTAACATAACCTAAAAAGTGAAAATTACAATATAACATGCATATCTTGCTATAATGTGTCCACTCACCGTCCGTGTCCAAGAGCAAATTGTCCAACTTTAAATCACGATAGATAATCTTGTTTTCGTGCAAATACTGCAGACCAAGCACCACACACGAAGCATAGAAAACTGCGCGCGGCTCGGAGAAAACATCTGTGTGTATGTGCATCATTAGATCGCCACCGGCAGCATACTCCATGACAAAACAGACATGTTGCTAAGGACAGACATAAAAATCCAATCAATCATGTTTCCATAAAAGTTGTGCAAATCAAACTCACCTCTGTCTGAAAGCATGCATACAAGTTGACCAAAAAAGGATGCCGCATAGCATTCGCCACCTCGAAGATGCGTTTCTCGCTAAGCAGCGATTCCACTTCGTCGCGTACAATTATATCGCCCTTCTTGAGCGCCTTAATGGCGTAGTACTGATTGTTGGAGCGCAGCTGCGACAGAATGACTTTGCCAAAGTGACCGCGACCCAGCACGCTCAACAAGCGGAAGTTATCAAGTGAGAGCATTGGTGCAGTCCCTGCAGCTGCCAACGATGTCTGCGACTGACGTCGCGTTTCAATAGCTGAATCGCGATACTGCAAGCCGCGTGCAACATTGCGGCGACTTGCAATTGCAGCGTTGACTGCTTCCGCAGCTGCAGCGGCTGCTGCTGAGCCTGGTATCGGTGGCGGAGGACCCATTGGCGCTGGCTTACCCGAAACACCGGTTGTGATCTCATACTGATTCTGATAGATTGGCTGTTGTTGCTGATTGGTGGACATAAAGGCCGAAGGCGGTGGTGGATAGTTTTGACGCTGCGCCGCTTGTGGAAACTGCGGTGCTCCGCTGCCATGCTGATTGCTTCCACCATATATGACTGGTGTCGGTGGTTCCTGTATGATTGGCGAAATTGGCGTGTACTGCTGTGCCTGTTGATGATGTTGATTGTTGTTGCTGACGGAAAGATTGCCAAATTGCGGAATAACCTAGGGGAGGCGAATGGGGTAGTAAGAAGAAAAGAAGAGTTCAAGAATGTTAGTTTGAGTGGAATTTTTTTTGTGTTTTAACTACCTATTAGTTTTTTAATTAAAAAAATTGAACATTATAAAGTAAAAGTTAATTAATATGTATCTTAATAGCAATTTTCAACTCAATATGTATTTTTGAAATATTAAATATTTATACAAGTCCATTGTTGTGTTTTAGGTATGTGTAGGTAAGTGTCTTTGGTTTAAACTAGCAAGCTGCTTAGTAGGAACTCATATTTTTACGTTGTTTTCTACTAAATTTAAAATAAAAAAAAAAATGATTGAATATTGGTTACTGTTTATGCTTTTCATAAAATCCTGAATAATCCGAAGTATCCATTGATTATATATTAATAAAATCTGAATGCGTGTTTTCGAATGCGAAGCGGTTAATAGCAAAAAAAAAAAAAATATATCGAAAGATTAAATTAATAAGCTATACATGAACGTCCAGTGTACATTAATAAAAAAAAATATATTTACGATCAAAAAATGCACAATAAGATTTTTGGGTTGACCCATTGTTTTTGGTTTTGACCTGTAGTTTTTAAATAGTTCCATTGTAGCAAAAATTAGATATTAAAAAATGTGCTCTATATAGAGTAGCTCGCTCAACTAAATAAATATTAAAAGGAGTACAGGTTCGACACTATCTGTGGAAGAGAAATTTTGTATGATATTCAAAAACAATAGTTTCAGTGGCTAATTAAAAAGCAGGAAAAAAAAAGTTCTTTTTAAAGATTACTAAAAAATGTATTTGAACAGAGCCAGAAATATGATTCAAAAATTGTAAGGATAGATGTCTTCACAGGCTTCATCTTGACACTTGTGTCTCCAGACAATCTCCTTTAGTATTTTAGTTGAAATTCCGGTAAAACTACAAAATTCTTTGGTTTTAGATTTCCATTAAGAAGTGCTTAGTTGAAATTAAATTTAAGTGATTTATAGCGACTTTTCAGGTTGCAAATATCTATTTTTTTAAAGGCTGTCACGATATTCAAGTGTTAGCGCGCTTGCCTTCCACCCAGATATACTTGGTTCCGGCCAAGCCATGGTCCTACGCTCTTACCTTTCTAATTTATTTCCTTATTTCTAATCAAATCAAATTTAGAACACCTTAATATTTAGGACTTAAAATTGTAGTTGGGGGAGGAAAGTTTGTGGAGAGAAACGCTGCTCAGTAACTTGATTTGAATGTGGTAAAGGTATAACACTTGCCACAGATTCAATATCATATGATTCTACAGCTTACCGCTATATTTATAACATCCTGCACATGTTTCACTTGATTGCCTCTTCTTTCATACTAATCTATCATCCAATTTTCGAACTAAGGCAGTCTTAAAAAACCGGGTCTATCCTTAGCACTTCTTACATTCTATACTATTATATAAAATTGAAGTCCAAATTTTTGTTTCCAGGTTAACTCCAAAAGTACTGGATCGATTTTTATGAAACAAGTTTTTAAATGTCACATTTTTTCTATAGCACAGTATAGGGCTATTTTCATTTCCAAATTTTAATCATATGTGTGTTTAATTAAAGTGTTAAGTTTTTTAAGAAATCATCCCACGACAAGCTTGCTGATTTTCTTTCACGCGTTTGTGTTGCGAGAGTTTCAATAAACTCCATCTACTCTTTTCTTTTTCTGCTCAGCTTGCACGGTACAACTCAAAAACAGATGTGGCTTGCGCAAGGCGAAAAGTGGGATACATATAAATGCAATGCTGAGCTTAAAACAAAACAAAACAAGAGAAAAAATATTTTTTATTTCGTTTGACATGCATTGCCTTAAGGGGTGAAGTCAAACGGTGATAGTTTAAACGGCGTTCAAAAGTTGTTGATGTTGCTTTCAACTATAAAAAAACAGTGAATGTGAGACATTGTAGAGCGATCAAAATTTGTTTATTTTCGAACGCAAGGCGATTGGCTGGCTGACCACTTTTAGCGTATTAAGGACTTCTATACCCCAACGCGTACTGCGTAAGAGATGTCATTCCGTTTGTAACGCCAAGAAGGAGGCGTGGCAGGTATAGAAAATATATATTTTTTTGATCAGCATCACCTACTGAGTCGATTTCCGTGTGTCCGTCTGTCTGTCCGTCTGTCGACACGAGTACAGCCGCAATTTTAAAGATATCACGCTGAAATTCAAAATATAAGGTTATTTTTAAAAAAGGAAGATCAAGTTTGAAAATGGGCCAAATCGGATTAAAACCACGCCTACCTCCCATACAAAGTGACTTTATTTTAACCGTAAACTGTCTTTAAAATCTACAAAAATTAAAGAAATGCCTTGAAATTTGGCACGTAAGCTTTGCTCTTCAATCTTAATCCTGGCTATGAAATTTGGAAAAATGGGATGAAAACCATGCCTACCTCCCATACAAATAAAGAGTGGCTTTATTTTAAACGTAAAATCTCTTAAAAATCTGCAAAAATTAAAGAAATGTTTCAAAATTTTCCACATAAGCTTTGATATTTAATATAAACAATCTGTATGATATATGGCAAAATCGGATGAAAACCACGCCCACTTCCCATACAAAGTGGCTTTATTTTAAAAGTAAACTCTCTTAAAAATCCACGAAAATTAAATAAATGTCTTTAAATTTTGCACATAAGCTTTGATATATAATATGAACCATCTCTATGATATTTGGCAAAATCAGATCAAAACCACGCCTACCTCCCATACAAAGTGACGTCATCAAAATAGGAAAACTTTCATTAATATTTAAAACTGAATGTCATCGTGTATGTCGTGGCTAAAGACTTCGAAGATAATCCAATATGGCGGTGGGGGGGTATTTTAGCTTCGGTACTCTGCCGAAGCTCCATCCTAACTAGTTTATATTAAATTGTACCGTTATAATAAAAACACATCCGTAGCAAAGTCGCAGACCAGTGTGGCCTGCTAGTTTAAATATATATTCCATTGATAGACCATATATTCGGCAAGATCTGCCGACAATGATTTAATAACAGTACAATTTGCTAAGGATTCCAACTTGTTTTGGGCCTCGGTTTTTTTATAACCTATAGTGGTTCATTTTTCTGTACGGCCGTCACCTCTCTGCAGACAATGGCAAACTTCAGAGAGTAAAATCTGCCATGAAAAGCTTCTTGAGAACATAAGCCGTTCGGAGTCGGCATAAAACATGTAGATCCAGTTCTCGATCATTTTGATCACAATTGATCATAAGAAGGTCGGTCAAAGTCCTTTCAAGGGCTGATATGGCCTTTTCTTCTATTTTTATATATACAGTGGCTCACAGCTTACTTCAACCAGCACCTAACAAAAACTTTAAGAAGATCTGACAACTAAACTAAAAATGATATCAAAATTATATCAATGCAGGTTGTTGGTCTGATGTTTTAACTCATCGAAGATGACTTCATTTATTTTTTATATTTGTTTTACATTTTATAACAATTAAAAACAAAAAAAACAATCAAAAACAATGTCGCAGCTTATTTCAACCATGTTACAAATTCAAGTTCAAAATTGGCCTAAGAGGCTAAAAAATAAATTTTAATACTTAGTATGACCACCCTTCTGCTGAATAACCAATTTGAGTCTCTTTGGCATGGAATCCACCAGTTTACGGGTCACTTCCGGCGTAATTTTTGCCCATTCCTCAACCAATGCTGTTTTGAGATCAGATTTGTTGGATATTTTACGGAAATAAGCTGTGAGCCACTGTATATAAATAGGCGAAGGCAAAATAGTTCATTACCATTTTCTTCTGTGTTTCTCAACCGCTTTTGATGATTTTTTTAATGAATCTGAATAGGGAGAAGCACCGACAAATTTTTAAATAAAAACGCTAGCTGGAATACCCGATGTTGCTCGGGGGTGTAATGGCATTCAGGGTGTTTCTCAACCGATTTTGATGATTTTTTTTTAATGAATAAGAGTACGAAAACGGAGTGCACCGAATAGTTTTTAAAGAAAAATGTTAGGTGAAGAAACCGGCGTCGCTCGGGAGGGGTATGGTGAAAAGGTCGAATTTCAACCACTGGCGTACCCTAGTATTAATAAATCAGTAAGAAGTTTATCAAATTTTGATAATTATTTTTATATATCGGTTCATCTATGATCAGTCATTATGTATGTACAGTAATTTTATTAAGCAAAAGCTTTATTAGTATTCTGCAGCAGACTTGATAAATAAAAAGCGTTCATCCTAACGCTGATGATTTTCTATTGACAGCTGATTTTTTAAAATATGTCATCAAATTTAACTCGTACTTCTAGGAAACCTAAATATGATTGTGCCACATCAGAGCAGAGCAGCCCGAGTTGCCAAAAAAGTAAAACGTTGCCAAAACAAATATTGTTAAAGGCAATGATGTTCGTTGAACATCATGAGGCTGCAGATCTACGATAAGTTTACTAAGAAATCGAGTCAAACGAAAGTTCTTAGTGAATTTTTACTCAATCATGGTAAAAGGATCACAAGAATCCCGCACTCTGCGTAATTCACATCTGCGTCTTTTTTTCTCTTCATTTCTTCACCTTAAAACAACAGTAATAATAAAAAAATTTATTCTTTCATTCCTTTCATTTTCTTTCATACTCGGTCGAAGTCCTTTCGTGACAGAATATGAAGACGTGATAAATTTTCGAAAAAAAACGAAATGGCCATTTCAGCCCCTGAAAGGACTTTGACCGAGCTTCTTATGATCAATTGTGTTGTGTGTGTTGTAAAGTTTTGAACACAAATAATCGAGAACTGGACCTACCAGTTTTACGCCGACTCCGAACGGCTTATGTTCTCAAGAAGCTTTTCATGGCACTTTTTACTCTCTGAGGTTTGCCATTGTCTGCAGAGAGGTGGTGGCCGAACAGAAAAATTATTTCAATTGAAAAAAATTTTCTGTCAGATGGAGGATTCGAACCTGGGTTTTTTGGCGTATGAGACTTATGATAAATATTCAATTATTGATAAATATTCATTATAGTGAATTTACCAAGTGCACAGAATCGGGCTTTAAATATACAGCAGCGCTCCTGATGCCAGAATTTGGCAAGTGCACGTCATTTCGTAAGCCGTTATTTCGTTCGAAGAAGGAAATCTGAAGAAAACGAACGAATTTTCCAAAACATTTGCAAAAGCAAAATTTTGACTGCCGAGTGAATTTCTCCAGTTTCAGTTCTTCATTAAAATTTATTTTTTTTTTTTTTCAATAAATTGAATTAAATATAAAATTTGTGTATTTTTCAATCAAGTAGGTCAAAAATATTAACGAAGAAGCAAGCTACTTTAGACTAGGGAAAAATACAATTACCTAACATAACGAAGTATTCGAATGAATACTCAATGAAGTTGTGAGCTATAGGAAATCGTACCTAATTTACTCGGCTGAATTATGCTTCTCTGGTGTAGAAATAAACTAGAAGTGAATAAATGTAAGCAGCATTTCGTGTAGTGCAGAGTAAATCTATGCAAGTTCTCTTTCCACACACTCCAACACTGGGCTGAGCTTGTGTGCTTTGCTTTATTTGAATTTTGGATAGGGACGCGATTAAACGTATTTATTAAAGAAAAAAGTACATTAATAGTCTCTCGCATAACAGAAGATACATACTATTCAGTGTATGCCCTGCAGTGGAAAATCATACTAGTCATGAATTTGACTAGTTAACACACTAGTTAAAATAAAACTAGTCAAAAAAATACTAGACATTTAACTAGTCATAACTTACTAGATAAGTTACTATCAGTAATGCAGCTACTTCAAAAAGACCAGATGTTTACTAGTATAAAAATATCAGCTTAAAAAAATACTTAATACTTAATACACTTAAAAAAATATCAGCTGTTTTTCTAGCTCATAACTAAGTAGTTATAATTGTACTAGTGCTTTGCTAGTTGCTTGTTTTACACAGACTTCCAAACATAAAAAAAATTAAAAACTAAGTTTTAAGTTTTAAAAATGCGGTATGGAAAATTTCCATTTCAATAATGGAAATGAACCTTCTAATGCAACTTTTTTTGCTTGCGCTCCAAAAATCAGATTAGACTAATTTGTTGAGTAGAAAAACTAATCTGAAGTTCGTTTTTCATTTTAATACTTCGTTCATTTGCTACAATTGAAAAATAGGACTCCTCTTAGAGGCGGGCTTGGGCATAAATACAAGAAATAAGTAGAAAAGTGCGATTTAGATTTTGAATAGTTAAACAGTGATTTATGTAATGAACAATTTTCTATTCACCAGTATTTTTTTCACGTCACTAAAAATCAAGTTTTTTTTTAATTAATTTAATTCGTCAATATATGATGACATTTCCTTTCAAATTAAATAATTGTCAAACGGAGCATGCAAGTACCAAGAGGCAAAAACTGAAATGTGATTTGAAAATTCATTAACACTCCGAAGAAAACAATTTAATTTCCACAGATTACGGTTTTATATCATGTTCGACTTTTATAGAGTCGGATCTGAGCATTAGATGGTTAACAATAAAACTCTCACGAACAGGTAATCGGTAAAACATATAATGAAATAAAAATACCGATTCTTAAATCAATTGGCATGACGTGTTATTGCAATAAGCCCTTTACCTTTATATACTTAATATACCAGTACACAGGTGGTCAAAATCATACCAGTAAAAATCCTACTTTAATTATACTAGAATTCTTCTGGCTTCAAAAATACTATTATTACAACTAGTTAAAAAAATGCCAGTTAAAATACTACCCCAAATCATATCGAGAATAGGGGCAATTGTCTTTTCCTTTGACATCAACACACAGGAAAATAAGCAGTTTGCGCAATGTAAAAATCATTTGGGCTGAACTAGTGCTGGTATTTTTTGACCTAGTATTTCAACTAGTTTGCTGCACTGCAGGGTGATTATTCTTATTTGTGTTTTTTTTTTATTGCTACACCTGCTGGTGTAAGTAAAGAAGCGTGTTCTTACTCTCATCGTTTCTTATTTGTGCATAAAAGAGAGAGTGTAAGTGCAGGTATGAGTACAGTAGAAAAGCGATAGGGTAAACTTTTTTATTCTACAGCAAGTGAATGTATTCAAGTAGGCGAAAAAGCATACTCATTCAGGTAATGACCTCCTATGACATCGTCATGCTAAATTCGCTTGCTTCATGGTTTCCGAACGTGTAGAAATTATTGAAAAAGATTATCGAAATTTCGGCTCAGGTGTTAATGGGGCGCTAGAAATGCTGGCCGGAGATCTGGATTTTGGTCAAAAGTTTTCTCCTCTGATGAGGTCTATTTATGGTTCAACGGCTATGAAAACAAGCAAAATTGCCGTTATTGCAGAGACTAAAATCCACAAATGTTTGACCAAGCGGTTTATGGTACGACGCTATCATCGGAACTAATTTTTTTCGAAATCAGGAAGAAGATACCGTTACCTTCAATGGTCCTCGAAGTAGGGCGACGTTAAATGATTTTCTATGGCCAGGGTTCGATAGCATCAATATTCAAACAAGGTTCAACTGGCCCATATCTTGTTTTATTTAAATTTCTTTTTCCTATCGTTCTGCGATGTGGTTAGTTCGGAACTAAGCGTACTGAAGGGCATTTATAACTGAATCAGGTTGAAAGTATTTTTTTATATTTACCTTATTTCAACACAAAAAAAAAAAAATAAATCGACAAGTTCAGTATTCCATTTACACTTTCTACTAACGTCTTTTATCAGAAATCTTTAATTTCTTTTAAATATCACTATTTTTTTCGGATGTAAATTTAATACTGAGCTTACATTGGATCTCAGTGAGTCGTTTCCATTTTCATTCAAATTCTTGCTTGAAACAAATGAATGAGATTGGATGCGTTCATAAGACCAATTACAAACCATTTCGAACACATTCGATGGAGAATGTAGAAAAAAACCCTTAACATAGCTAAGAAGAAGGAATACCTTAAAACGATTGAATTGCGAATTCCTATATATGTTTTTAAAACATAATTCTTAAGTTTTGTGAAAGTCCTTTGAAATAGCCAAATCTTTTCGTTTGCAGAAATTCACATATAAATGGTTGCTATAAAAAAAAAAAAACGAATAAGCTGTCAAACTAAATGAGATGCGTTCGCAAAAGAAAAAATAAAAT
The DNA here is from genome assembly GCA_914767935.1 of Coremacera marginata. Taxonomy (NCBI): domain Eukaryota; kingdom Metazoa; phylum Arthropoda; class Insecta; order Diptera; family Sciomyzidae; genus Coremacera; species Coremacera marginata. The sequence goes on from OU612044.1 coordinate 133,048,126, forward strand.
CAATAACAAACTCATTTGGCTCAATGTAAACTGGATATCTGCACGAATACATCCAACCGCCTCTTCAAAACATTTGCTTGAAACACGTATACATACACTCTATCATTGTCAACAACCAACTACGAGTGAGTATACTACAAAACAAAAGTAAAACATTCAAGTACTGTACTCAAAACCGAAATGTTTTCAATATGAAATTTCCTTGCGTACTTGTGCTCGTATACCAAGTACATGTATATAGGTTATATTAAATAAAAGAATGTGAAAACAATTCATACAAACCTTTAAAAGAATAAAATTGATTTTTTTAAACTTCAATACTTTTAAAAGAAAGTGAATAAAATAAACTAAAAATAAAGTTGACTTTGTCTATTTCGAGCTGTACAGCAAAATCTACTTGGTGTACTTGCTATGTTTTGAAAAGACAAAGTAGTCTGCATGAAAAATAGCTATGCAACCAACCCAAAGTTGTGTACACACTCTGTTAAGATCCAACCGGATGTTGTCCACTACTCGCTTCAGCCTGTGTTAGATTTGAAAGTACTGTACACAAGTTTGAAAGATACTATAAAATGTGGTACAGTACGAAAGTGTGCAGTTTGCTGCAGGCAAAACAAATGTATTCATGCAGATGTCTAATGTAAACGTAGTATAAGAGAAAAGTAACCGCTCAAAGCTAGAACTGGCTTTAACAATCAGGCTTTACAAAAAAAAAAAAAAGGACATTTGGAAATTAACGTCACATCTATAAAAAACTTATTGCTACCAAGTATTTTACTTGTATTAATCTTAACTATTTTTAAGAATCGTACACCTCACCTGCAATTAAAATATCACTCTTCTTATATTACCACTAAAAACTTATATAAAAAGACAACAAAAATTATTTAAATAAAAGCGTTTTTAAGTCATTTTACCTGTTGATTATTATCATGTTTTTCACTTGCAATATCGTTATCACTTTCGCTTTCTTGATCAGATGTTATGGGTTCAATAGTTATATGTACAAGATTGATATGCGCCTGAAAATGGTGTAGATACAGAGATGCTCAGAAAAAACACAGATACTTTTTGTAAGGAAAGTATCTCAAAAATTAAATAATTGTTGCTTAAAATTGGAAAAAAAAACATTGCAATTGTTTTGTTTTTAAATGTCAACAAAAACACACAGAACACATACTGAAACACACATACATACAAGTAGGTGCTGTGGTGAAAAAAGTGATGGAGACAAAAGCGCTTTCGTCAGTTGTTTATAGAGAGGATGCAACCCAAGTTTCTGGCGCGGTTTTGAATTTTCCGTTGGCAGTTTCTGCTGTTGTTGTTGTTGCTGTTCAAATTTTTTTTGTTCTGGCTGGTGTTGTGGTATTGCTTGAAATGCATAGATTTGACGTAAAACATTCGAGACCAATTGAAATGTTGGCAGAAACATATCCCAACAAAGTTGGACATGACAACTCCGCAATAGTTAAAATTGATTTGCTTATATTTTATTATTGTTATTATTTTCTTTTCTTTTTTGTTATTCAATTTAAGCAGAATTTTGAAAAGTCAAAATAAAATTTTAAAAAAAGATTGTCTAAATTGTTTGACAAATATTGAGAAACTGAAAATGAATGCGGCAAATTTTCCACAGAGCAAAGTTATAGAAAAATTCGATTGTTGTTGTTGTTGTTGTTATTGTATTGGTCATTTACGTTTTAAATGTGCTCTAAATAAATGGATAGCATACACTGGGTTGGTGAATAATGGCAATAGCACAGTTTGTTGTACAATTTTTTTGTGTAATGTGCACTAAGCGCAGTAGTAAAAAAAATGTTCAGTACAAAAAGCTCTGTGAGCGCATTAAAGCGCTCTTTATCAATTTGGTAATTTAAAAAGCTTTTAAATTTTACTTTCTGGTATGACTCATGGCAGAATTATAAGGTAGGGCCGACTTGGAGAATAATGAAGTAGACAGCAGAGAAAATTCCGGCTAGTTTTCAAAATCATCTGTTCATCTCGAGTTTTTTGTGTTCACGTTTCGCAGTTGATTTTAGGTTAGAATTGCTACAAGTTTTCTTGCAAATTTAAGACTTCATCCTCATTTTATAGCTTTTACTAGATTGTTTTTATAACATTTGCACTAAAATTATCACAAATTTAACACACGCGACAGCACAGTTTACAACTTGGAAACATTATATAATTACTTCGTTGGCAATTTCTACGAAATTCGTCGTTTTGACAACTAGCCGGCATTATCATCTTGCACCGTTCGTTGACGCGTGAGGGCACTTAGCGATGCGGCCCTACCTTATAATTCTGCCATGGTATGACTGTAACTTTTCGAACAATAGCTGATGAAAAAACTTGAAAGCTCTGCGCTTTATATTATAGTAGTAGATATATTTTTTTAAAAAAACAAAAATTATGCATTTTTTCCAGCGTCACCAAAAGCTCTTCTTTCAAGGTGACTGAAAATTATTGTCAAGTTAAAAATAAGAGCTGTCACAAATATGTGTGGGCGGTGGGAGCAAAGGCCCACGTAAATTTATTTTGGCATAGCAACAACAAAAACAACAAACACGTGAACGGACGATGTACATATAAAGGTGAGCTGCGTCTCGCTGTGTTCACCTTAAGACTAAAATAGATGCGCTGAGAATGTTCAGCGATTGTCCACAAAAAAGAAATTATAAACATATTAGCTGAATAAAATGTTTTGCACAGATAAAAACGAGATGAATTAGAAATTTAATAAATAACAAATATATTATTCAATTTGTTGCATTTGACACCACATAAAGAAATCAGATGAAAAAAGAGAGAACATATATTTGAGAATGTTTGTAAAAAAAAACAAAAAGATATTCGATGTAACGTTTAGACAAGTGTGGACAAGAATTGAAACAACATAAATGTAATAACGTATAAATATGGGTGATTAAGAATAGATAAGTTTTTGTATGTTTCATGGTCCGCATTTATTCAATACAATACATACAATAATTTATTGTATTATTTATAATACAAAATATTCTTATTTTATTTAAAAAATTTTTAACTGAATGTTTCTAGTTGTGTTTTTTTCCGAAAGATCTCTATGCTAATAAAAATAATTTTAATTAAGAGAGTTCGCAGAGCTTTTTAAGTATATAATGGATTAAAAAAAAATAATACGTTTAGTGGAATTCAAATTTTGTATTTTAAAGAAAATTTTATATATTTTGAATTTTATATTTTTTTTAAATTCATATTATGTATGAGTTGATTTATTTTTTAAGGCAGCAATGAAAGCTTTATAGCTCTATTCTAGCAAATTCACAAAAGCCACCTCTGTATCAATTGATACAGAGAAGTCACAATTGATCGATGTCACAAGTTCAAATTAAATCAAAAAATGGGATACATTTTTTTTAATTATATGTTATTATTGCGAATATTATTATATTTATTTATTTATATAATAATAAATAAATTAAATAATATATATAATGAATGCATAGGACCGCGTATAACTAAAAACGAATAGAAAATAAGCTAATATTTAAAACTTGCACACTTTGAAAACAATGAGTGCTCACATGAATAAAAAGCACTGCGTTTTTAGGGTATCAAATATAACAGAACTACGCATCGCCTCTTTATTTTATTCCTTTCGATGTACAAACATAGCGTAATTATATTGAAATTAAATGAATAAAGCGACGTGACCCTGCCTGCTTCAAGTCTACCTGCAGACTGAAAGCTTTTTTGCAGCGAAAGAATTTATATACGTATACATTTTTGAAAAAGTTCTTAGCTCGCGAGCTGATTTTGTTCATAGCTGAGCTAAAGGACAAAACTGAATTATTTAAGTACGGTTAGTTAACCGGTTGTGGGCATTATCCGGTTGTGGGCACACCTGTATAACTTTTGCCAGTAAGAAAATGCAACTGATCTGATAATTGTCGCTTGTGCGCAATGTCAACACGATGTTTTAGTGCTGACACTGAAGCTAAGAAATGCATTTGCGTACTAGCTACAATCGCTAATATCTTATCATGTGTGACAATTAACAGTGATCTTATTGTTTATTGTGTTCAAAGTGCGATAAATTGAAGTGAATTATTGCATAATGTATATTTCTGAAGGAAATTAATTTTGTGATTTTATCATCAATCAAAATGTTCGCACCGAAAAATTTACTGGTAATTTTTTGACAGCTATAAATTTCTCAGTTGTGAGCACCAAATTTTTCCGGTTGTGGGCACCTAAGTTTTTCGGCTGAATGGGTGTGTTTAGCTAACAGACTGTCAAATATCGTTGTTAATGTTAACAACAACCCCTCGACTTATCATAACCCTGACGAAAACGGTAAGACTAAAAACAGTTCTCCCATAGTCCTTCTACACTCGTCAGGCGGACTATTTTTTTAAGTCTTATTTGAGTACAATGAGATTATTTGGCAAAAATTGTTACAAGTGTTCCGAAGCTCGTTCCTTTAAGTCATATATGAAACTAAATGTTGATATTTGACGAGGATCACAAATTTTGCATCGTTAGCGAGAAGCTTTTGTACGTACATTCGATTGACCTCCCAAAACTCCATCGAATGCAACACGTGCCACCGGCCGGTGCATTTGAGGTGCGCTGACATGCATGCCGGATATTACACCTGAAAACATTGCGATTCTGATGCGGACGATGAATAATTTAATTTTCATTTTCATGTTCATTTAATTTTTTCCGCTCTGAAGTCTTTAACGTTATTTTTCGTTGCTCTTTGTGCCATTAAAGGCTTTTAAAATTAATAAATTTCCTTTTCTTCATATTTAGTGGCGTTTTAGTTCATATTGTCCCATTTTCAGGGTATTTCCAGGGGTGCCCACAGCCGGTTAAAAAAATTTTTTCTTCAAAATTTATTGCTCCGTACAAAGTTTGATAATTTTATTTTCTTTTTGGTAGAATCAAATTCACCAGTAGTTACCTAAGGTCTTTCCATTGATATACATATGTCTGCATAAATATTAACTTGGTCAAAAGTTATGGCTGAAATCGCTTACAGTGCCCACAACCGGATAAACTCCCCTGCTATTGATAAGATTTGTCGCTGCAGAAAATCTCTTCGCCGTAACTTTATTGAAAATATATTATAAATTAAATTTAATAAACGAACTGTTGAACACAGAATGAATTTCTCCGAACACACAAATTTAAATTCGACTGAGCAGTGCATAATCATCATGCATTTCTGTATACAAGTTTATGCTAGATGTATTAAACAGCTAACAAAAGCTTTTTACTTGAAACAGTTTTAATAGAATACGAGTCAATAGAGACCGAATCAAAATTTTTCAGTATCATTTGCTAGCGACTATTATGCAAGAATAGAGCTGTTAGTTTTAAGCCTAACTTCAAAAGTAAGAGATGGAACTACACCATTTTAAAGCGCTTTTGAAAATTTAATATTTCTTAAATACTTTCTTCAAAAACCTTTTGTATCAAATTAATCTTTTGCATTACATAAAAGCTTTTAAGCTTTTGAAATAATTTAAAACTTTTCTAATAATCACAACTTCAAAGTTTTTCACTAATTAAAGCTTTAAGCATTTCATGAAAGTTTCTTACAGCTTATTTGAAAGTGACTATTCAGTTATTAAAATTTGCGTCTAAACTAACAAGCGTTAAAATTTTTTTTATTATATATTAAGAAGGTGCTAAAATCGTATTAAGAAGGTGTTAAATATGTAGATTTGTAAACAATATTAGTTATTTTTGCATAAATGTGTAATTGTTCATGTCAATGTATGGATGCATGTATGTCTTTATGTGTGTAGTATGTATAGTACAAAGAAAAGTAAATGTTTAGCCTTCTTGGCGGTGTTATTTAATTTATAATAATTTCAAGAGCATGCTTTTTTTAATGCTTTTTTAAATATATTCATACACATATAATTAAAATGCAAACATAAATATTTACATATGCAAATAAAATACAACGAATAAAAATTTAAGAAAAGCTCTTTTTAAACACAACATTTCATGCGGGTGACGATGTTAGTGCGATGGGTGGGGCATTTAACTCCAATAAAAGCAAAAACATTATTTTAAAAGATAAATCAAAAAAACATCGCACGTTTTACAAAAGCAAAATCGTACAACAAATATAAAATGTGTGGCAAAGTTCTTAGGCATGAAAAAATAAGTGAACTATTTCCTCAATGGAAATTTTATATATACAGGTCAGATATATTAAGAAATCCTTCAGTAATTCAAACTTTATTCAATAAAATACACTAAAAAATAAAATAATATGAAGTTGCTAACAATTTTTTCTAATTTTTTTCCTGTTTTTAAAATAAATAAATTTTTTTTTTTTTTAACACTTTAATTCCAGTTATGGACTTATGTATATAACATGAGATAGCTTATTTTGAGAAATTCTAGAAACTTCACTCGAGTGATTGTGTATATTAAGTTTATTGAATATTGCTTAATTTGAAAAGTTTTTAATTTTTATTAGACAAATTCGAATTACAATTAATAATCTTGATAATAATTGAAAAGCACTTTTTCCAAAAATATTCATATATCGTTGCTTTGTGCACACCTCCATGTTTTTCGTAATTGGATTTTTTGATTCAATTATTTAGGAAAAATCAATATCTCTGATATGCCATTAAATTTCTATCAATTAAACAATGGATAAACCACGCATTAAAAAGCATATTCAAATTTTGACCCCGACATATAAAAGGACTAATAGTGACACAAAAGCCCATTGACGCAATTTTTAAAGGATTGTAGTTAGTTACGCTTACTACGTAAGGGCGCGTTTATAGTGCCGGCTGGTTGCTGTGCAGTTCCGTGAAAGCTCAAATCAATCACATACAATCGTAAGAAAAAAGCTCAAAGTGTGTATAGTGTCAGTAAAGCAAGCAGCTTAAAGCGACTTGTACGCAGGTATTCAGCGTATTGAATGTTGCTTTCTCGCTCTCGCTCGCAAAAAATTCAATAAAATACATAACCAATTTTTTTTTTTTTGGTTTTTGCTATACAAACAAATACACATGTAAATGATTGATTAGGAAAAATGTTTAGCAAGCCTTTCGATAAATCGCTTTACCAGCCGGTTGGTTTTTCCTCATTATTTTCATGTACTGTTTTTTTTCTGTTTCGAAAACTTTTTTAAGCCATTTTGCTGCGCTTTGTAATGTATTTTTTTGACCGCAAAAAATATGCACATAAACAAAAATATAAAGAAGCAACGTAAGATAAATTCCTATTGACTGTTTCATATAGAAAAATAGTGAAAAAAAGCCAACCAGCTGGTGAAGCAATTCTTCGATAAGCGGCTGCACGTGCGTTGCATCTGAAACAAAGAATCGAAGATTAACAAACTATTTTTGTTTTTTTTTTTTTCTAGAAAATTTCCTTTCCATTTTCGCATACAAAATGCGAAAATAGGATTTGTTTATTTCGTTACATCTTTCACAAAACCGCAAAAAAAAAATTTTTTGCTTTCAATATGTTTTCTTTCTATCCCATTTTTGAAAATAGCTAAAAAAGAATTAAAAATAAAAACGAAGCACAGGAAGCAACACAAAACAGCAGAAAACCATTGCAAAAAAGTCGAAACAAGCTGGACGGCAAGCGACTTGAAGCCAGTGTGACCAGAGTGGAATATTATATTAATAGCAAAAAGTGGAATATTTTTCACATTCCTATGTTTTCCAGAATTCTCAAAGATTGCCATAAAAAATTAATATTTCATTACTAAATGATGATTTTTTTGCTATCAACATTTTATATAATTTCTTCTTCAAACCACCTTGTAAAACGTAAAATAAAGAGTTTGGTTTTTCGTGTTTGAACATGGCTACATATTAAAAAAAAAGGTTTTGCAATTCGTACCAAAGAACTGATAGTTAAAAAAAAAAAAGTAAAACTACAAATTTCTATGATAATAATACAAGCAACAATTTAAGAATTGATCTCGAATATGTGCCTTAATTTTAATTTTGTACATTGTTAATTTAATCCAAAAACATTTTTTAGTTTTTTATAGAAGCTCAAAACAATTAAAAATAATAGAAAATATTAGATATAAAAGTCGTCCTCTCTTCTAAATTTCGTTTATAAAGTAGCTATTTTTGGACAGTTGTCCAAAGAATGGCTTCTCCTACAAAAAATGAAAAATTTTGTTACGTATTTTAAGATTTAAGGTGACAATTTTTAATACACCAATTTGATTGTTTTAAAAATTAAGTTTTCTTTGTGAGAAAAAAAGATATGTAAGTATTTTCAAGAGAATATAATTATGGAAAAGACTTGTAAAGTACAAATGAACTGATATATTTTATTTTTGTACATCTGTATGTTCTGTTTACATCTTATTAATGTATTAACTTCTAAATTCTAAATAGAGGTGGGTGGGTAATTCAGTGCTGTGCTTCGGCACCGTGCTGATTTTCTGTAGTGTGTCAAGTGTGCTAGCACACTACGTTGACTCACATAGGGACAACAGCACACAACGAAGAGCAGCACTTTTGTGCGTAAAGTGTCTATTGTGTTTTGTGTGACACTCAGTAGTGTGCCATGTGTGCTAGTTTTTTAATAAAATGCATATTTCTACAAAAAGCTTCTGGTCAAACTGCTTGAAGCGGCTTGCAGTGCCTGAAAGTGCGTTTCAGCAGCGTTTTTTCGCATTTTTGTCTTATAACTTTTTGTCCGCTGGTTTAAGGAAAAAAAAAGTATACACATCTAATACATCGAATGCAAAAATAAAAAACAATAATACATATATACCAACAAACCCAAAATAGTCAAAAACCAGCTGCAACAAGTAGTCGGCGGTAAGCACGCACTATACGCACTACCAGCTGCTCAAAGCATGACGCGTTTTCAGCTCGTTCCGATATAGCAACCAGCCGACACTATAAACGCGCCCTTAAAAGTACATTAACATTGTCATTACTCTTGTAACTTCGATATAGAGGCGTAGCAGGTATAGACAGTATAAAAAGATGTGTTTCAAAGTTTCCCGAACTTTTTTGAAAATTTATGGCGTAAAACGAAACGTATTAATGAATTTTCAATACAAATTCAACTATAGCTATCCAACAATTTTTTTTTTTGACAACAACAAAACAAAAATAAACAAAACAAAAATAAAATATTGAAAATTCATGAGTCACAATCTTTGGTGAATTCTAACTTCATTGTATGGTATTTATAAATAAGATAAGGAAAGTTAATGTGACTTAGAAATTGCGGAAATTAACCCTAAAGGAAATTTCTTTTAGTATAAGTAATGATAGTTAGATCTTAATCTTTCTAACTCCATTTGGAGGTGATAAATATTTCAAGTTGAAAGTGCTGACACCTCCAGAAAAATTATTTTCCCAACTTTGACCGGTTTATGATTTGAGAGTGACAATTTGATTCAGCCAATAGTAGATTGTATGCGATAGAACCCAGGTTTAAATCCCATCTGACAGAGAAGGTTTTTTCAATTAAATCAATTTTTCTGTTCGGCCGTCACCTCTATGCATAAAATGGCAAACCTCAGAGAGAAAAAACTGCCATGTAAAGCTTCATGAGGCGTTCGGAATTGGCATAAAGCTTATAGGTCCAGTTCTCGATCATTTGTGTTCAAAAATTTCATAACACGCACAACTCAATTGATCATAAGAAACTCGGTCAAAGTCCTTGCAAGAGCTGAAATGGCCAATTCATTTTTTTTTTTTTTTTAAAGCAGAAATACACTAGCGATAACTGCAAACATTGTTTATCATGTTGTTGATTTCGTTATCTTTAAAGAAATTACTAGTTTAAATCTGAATTCAATGAAAAAATTAACGTTTTTTATTGTTTTATGTGGCAAAAGCACGAAGTTAATTAACCTTCAAGTAATTTTAATATCAGATTTGGAGTTCTACAAACAGTTTTAACTGGTCCGTTTAAGCTTTCGCTTTGAGCATTGTGTTATTGAGTAATATATCATTTCATCTATTCAGCTGATTCTAAAATGTTTGTATCGGCGTTTTTCTTTAAAACACTTATAATTCACAATTGGTTTATACATACTAACATTCATATGAAAATTTCAAAACACTGTGAACTGTAACACAAAAGAATTCGTTTTTATATAAGTATTTATGCAAGTAAATAGCACAAGTCTTATTATTTAATCAAGTTAGCAACTTCATTTATCAAAAAGCTTTCCTAGGTTTCTATTTACAATTTTAAAAAGCAACTTACACTCAATCTAATAAAAACAAGTTATTTTATTGTTAATAATTTAAAAAAAAAAGCTTCTGGCCGTACAACTTTACCACACATTTTGTATTTAATAAATAAAAAAGCAAAAAAGAAAATCTTATTACAATTAAATAAACTAAAAAATTGGTTCAAAAAATAACTCCAAAATAAAAATAATAAATTATGGCTAAAAATCCTAACCTCAACAGAAAATCTATCGCCAGTGCTGTAGCTTGTCATCTGATCATTCACATAATCATCATCGTCGGGATACTCAACAACTGGCGATGGTGGCATCTCGATTATAGGACTGGGAGAAACTTCACCGCCCATTAGAACAACAGGTGGCATCACAAGCACCGGACGATGATACAAGTTCGCTACGCCACCGGCGGGAGGTGGAGATAGAAGGTGCGGTTGTTGTTGTTGTTGACTATTGTAGCTATTTTTAAAGCTCTGCTGTTGTCTTAGACTATTTTGGCTACTGTTGTGTGGCATGTGCAAATTATTTATATTACTGCTGTTGGTCATGTTGTTGGCATTGTTGGCTGCAACAAAATTTGGCGTTGTTATCGGTGATGCCAGCGACTCAGGTGTTACAGGGCCTGAACTAGGCACATATTGATAATGCGGCATAAGTTGTTGTGTCGGGGGCAGTGGTGAATGATATTGTTGTGTGGTTGTTGGTGGTGGTGGCGGTGAAACAGTTGGATGCACCTGTTGTCGTTGTTGTGCTGGTTTATGTGGCGGTCGCTGCAGCGTATTTGGCTGCGAATCCATTTGATTGAGGAAATCGAATTCTCGCAGGGCGCTCTGTAACTGGTGGCGATTAACAAAAAAAAAAACACACACATACATAATCGCAAAAGCAGACGAAGAAGTAGAACTCGAAAAGACAAAACAAAACAAAAACAAAGAAATGAGGAGAGTGAGTTTTATGAGGAGCACAGAGATCGAAAGAGTGAAGGCATGAGAGAGTAAGAATGAGCATGAGAAGAAATGGATGGATGGATGGAACATGCACTTTAAAGATTCGTTGGACTTCAATAAGTGAGCTACAATTTAGAAAGAGCTTGAAGAGTAAGAACTTCCTAAAGCTTTGTCACAAGGATGAAGTTGATATTTTAAAACATTTTTTTAAGGGGTAAATAATTGAAGATCATTAATGGGTAAAATTGGGAGGCGTATTGAAGAAAAGCTCTTTTTTTGACAATAATATCTTTTACTGAGAATAGCTACAGCTTTAAGATCCAAGTTTATTTGTATAAGCTTTTAATGTTACAATGTTTAATGTGAAGCGCTGTTTACGACGAAAAGTTTTATATTTGTTTAAGCTTTTGAATAAAAAAAGCAATTCTTTTTATAAAAAAATGACAAAAGCTTGTGAATTTGCTATGAAGAAGGCCAAGCATTTGTGGAAGCTTTTAAAGTTACATAGTCTTTAATAAAATAAGTTGTATACTTTTTTTAAAATAGGTAACAGCTTTACTGTCAAAGCTTTTTTTTTATTTATATTTACTTAAGCTAAAATAAATCAACGTATTTTTTATCATTTATGAACATAATGAAGAAAAGCTTTGTATATTGAAAAGCTTTTTAAGCAATTTGGATGCCGTTTATTCAGAATCATTTTTGAGTTGAAAATTTTTTTGAAAAAATGTGGAGAATGTTGGGAATAAAATGAACAGTAAAGCATTTTTTTTTTTGTAAATAGAGTGTTGACCAAAGTAGAAAACAGCTTTATGGGTTGAAGCCAATCAAGATTTGCATATCAAAAAACCTGATGTTTGCAAAAGCTTTTTAAGCCACTAAGCTTTAAACAAAATAAGGCCTCATATGCCTGAGTCTATACATAGCCACGCCCATTAATTTAGTATTATTAATTTGTTGAATTTTTTAATAACTAAGAAGTGCTTGTATTGCCATAAATTTACTTAAAAGTGGCTTGACTGATGTATATGAATGATCGAGCGTCATATGGGAGCATAAGAAAAGTGCGAAATAATGAGCGCAAGCTTTGAAGAGTAAAAGCTTTTCTGTTAGATTAGTAACTGGCATTGATGGATTTATTATTGAAAGACAATAAATTATATTAAAGCGTTTAAAACTAAAGCAAGCGAATGCAGAACCACATAAAATATATATATATAAGACAATTTTAAGACTTAATTCCAATAAATTTTAAGATTACAAGTTGAAGCTTCAATTTTACTTATTCTAATAATTTTATGATTTTAATTTTGAAAAAGTATAAATATTGAAAATGTACAAAAAATTACTGCCACCAAATAAGTACAAAATTTACACAAAATTCACTAAAATTTACAAGAACCTTAAAAATGCATAAAGCACCCAAAAGCTTTAAGCTATCAAAAACTGCCGCACTCACCTCCGGATCCAATTTGGGTACACCACCCAAGCCAACCGGTGACGTAGCCGACATTGCTGCTGGTTGCATCGTCTGCTTTGCTGCAGTCTTGGCTCCACTCTTGCCTGCAATTTGTAATTGCAAGCCAGCAGCTGTTGCTGCTGCATTGTTGTTGTTATTGCTATTATTGATTGTCTGCTGCTTAGTCGGTGGCAGCGGTGATATTGGTGAGGACACCTCTGGTGGCAGCTCTGCAATGCCATGCATCGACAGCGGACGCAAGCCGCTCAGTCCACTGACCATAGGGTCTGGACACTCGCCTGGGGTCTCTACATGTTCGGTTTCACCGGCTGTGGGATCGTATTCCATATTTAGCGCCTGCTGGCCAGGCGAATAGGGATCATTCTCAATGGTGCCACTTGAAGGGGTACGCGATATCGGTGACTCGCTATCGCGCATCTGTGATGTTGACATCGATGTGTTGTCAGGCGCATTGCGCTTGAGCAGCCGTCCCCAGGTGGCCACATTGATGTTCATCTGCTTGGCACGCGGTATATTCTTCACTTGCTGCTTGTTGAAGATCATGCGTTGCCGCTGTAGTTTTGGCTTCTGCGAGATCATCGGATTGAGGAATTTAATTTCAGCAAACAGTAGTCCTTGTGGTTCCAGCTGCAATGCCATGCCGTGTCGCACATCATCGATAAACTCCTCCAGACGCAGGAATTTCACCGCACACAACGAGCGCCAGTCGCGCCAATAGACGCCGATCTCAAGCTCACGCGAGCGATCTAGATCGATGGAGAAACGCTGATCCCAAGCCTGTTGCGAGCACAGTTTCCACGAAGTCTGCGCTACGGTAATGTTGTCCAGCTTAATAACAGCCATGATCTCGAATGAGGTTTCATCCTTAACGGAGTAGCTCTTGGAGCTGCTGCGCGATGTGACTCCCTTAACAAAGCTGCGTAGATCACCGGGACTGGAGTTGTTGTCTCTATCACGACGTGAGCGTCCGGGTACATCTTCGAGCAGATCTTGGCAGCCCATTAGGCGCACCTCAAGCTTGCCAGTGACGCTAGCGCAGCGTCCTAGAGAGGACACCTGATGATAGGGTTTGCCACCGAGAAGACCACCCTGAAAGGGCTGCAAAGAGGTGTAGGTGACGGGTATAGGCGAGGAGGCTTGATGCACGGCATGCAGCTCCGTCTTGAGTTGTTGAGCAGCGGGTGAGTCCGTTGGCAATTCCAGGCGACGCAAGTCGAGCGAGTGACGCAGGAGATCAAGTTTGCGAGAAGATTCGGAGAGGCGACCTTGAGCCTGAGAGAATGGAGGGAAACAGATATAAATAAGTATCAATGAGTTTACTTGAATAATACGAAAACAAAACATTTAAAAGAAAACAGGACAAAAATATAGTGAATGTTCTTGGATCAGCTTAAAGTTAGTTTAAGTAACTATCAAAAATATATATATAAAAGTTAAAGGTTTACTATACATATGTATATCACAAAACTTACCTAATATCTTTACCACATAACTAAATCAGCTGGAAATTGCTTGTTTGTCGCAATAATGTTGCTACATATGTCACTGATGTCACATATGCCACTGGTACAAAATAATAGTCAAAAATGATGAAAAATGGAGTGTTGCATTTGTTCTGCTATTATTGTCGCCTTAAGATTTCATCTAAATATTGGCCCTGTAATAGAACTGTTAAGCGGTCGAACGATATTTTGACCTTCATATCGGACAAAGGCTTTATAGTTCTATACTTCATCATAATTTGCTTACCTTACAGTACTTTAGGTTTGTACTTTTTTATAAATTATGCGTATAGGGAATAATATTTGAACCGAATTCATTCTGTGTATTTATTGAAGGATCCAAGGTTGATTTATAAGGTTGTCGCAGGGCTAATCGCACTCTCTTCTCAGTACCCATAATTGTCAAAACCAGCCAATTTGGCGAATGACTACGAAAGAAAAACGGATGATAATAGAGAGCACTTGCAGATTTTCTATGGGATGTCAACTTCGATTTGACAATTATGGGCACTCGCTCTCTCCCTTGCGACAACCTTATAAATCAACCTTGGAAGGATCCAACTTTTTTTTCTCACGAAGTTATCTACAAAACCCTAACATCTTTGACCTTTTTCTGATTTCGCATCATAAAAAAAAATTATGTGACTTTCAATAGACCCCTTGGTTATTTGAACCTTGAAAAGCACTGCTTTTATGAAAAACAAATTTCAAATTGCGCAATTTTAATTGAAAACTATGTTTCTCTGACAGGGTCTTTCATTCTCAATAAGATGAGAAGCATTAAACTAACCAAGACTTGGTTAATGAGAAGCATGGTTTAATGAGACTTGGAGGATTGCAGTCAGTTTCAAAGAGGAAGCCTTTCAGAATTGGCGTTCTGATGAGAATGCCGATACGAAAAGACTTCGCATTGAGACTTGAGGAGTTGCTGTAATGTAATTTTAAAACGTGATAATTTTCTTTGTGAAATTAGGATCAGAGGACAGGTTCTTCCCTGCCCCAAAGGGAGCAAAAACTTTTGGTCATTCGATAAAAGATTAAAAAATCAGACGTCTTTGTCGATTTTAACCCTTTTAAAAGACGGTTAAAAAGCAAACCTATCAGTTGGATTGTTTGCACAAAATTCCACAATCCACGGATAGCAGTCAGCCACTGCCCTTTGTTGAAAAAAAATCTTCTAAGCAGGAGATATATTTTCGTACGAGAGCAGTAAAAAGGATCCTCGCAAACCTCAACATAAACAAAGCCTGTGGTCCGGATGGTAAACCACCAATTGTGCTTAAAACGTGTGCCTCCACACTGGCTCGGCTTTTGAGCAACTTTTTCAACATATAAAAATTTGTTGAAAATTATTAATGATTTTGTATCAAAAAAATTTTATTTTTGAACTTCTTTGGTAGACTTTTTTTTGTAAAAGTACAGAATAGTACACCCAGTATTTTCCATTTTCAATAAGATAATATATATAAATTATAGAATTAAGAGAGATCATAGTGCGTAAATTTAAAATTTTTTGTTTTTCTAATATGATATATTAGCATTACAGAAGTGAATTTGTCAGTATTTGGCTTTGACATATAAAATTATGTTATAATGGAAAAAAATTATTTCATATCATTTAGAAAACAAGACTTATTTAAAGATTTATTTGCTTGAGTGAAATCTCAAAAACGACACTTTTTTCGCGACACCGTTTTCTTAGCATTGCATGTTTCTTTTTTGCTTGCGTCCATTACAACAAAAAAATGGTAACATTAATAATAAAAAATATTTCTTCGCCTGCCGTGGGAATCGAACTGGTACCACTTTGATTGATAGTTCTATACACTACCCACCAATCCAAACACCTTTGTTACGCAGATTTTTTGATTTAATATTAAGTATAACTGTAGCTATGTTGCAACAGATCACAATAATCTATTTATAGATAATGAATGATATCTTGTAGCAAGTAGAAGCAACATTTTTGTTGTTTGGATAACTGCTAAACTACAGGACAAGGGTCCAAGTTTCAAATTTCCGCTTGGGATATATCTTTTTCCATTTTTTTAAAACTTTTTAATTGCATGTAGTTTTTTATTTTATAATATTGTAATAAATGTATATATATTTTGATACTTTGTTAGTACTTAGAATTATATGCCAGAGCTTTTTATTAGAATATTTGTTCACCAAAAATAAAAGGTTTCTATCGGTTTTCAATTAAAAATATATCGCAAAAAAAAAGACAGTTGATAGTATCGTAAGTATGGTATCGTATTCGGTGATGGATTTGCTGTTCTGGTTCATTTTTATGTTGGTTACAAATAAATGTAATTCAATCTTATGTTTAACAAATGGAAATATCGGAAATCACCCTGATTGTGGAAAACGGCATATCAGTTGCGGCGGGAGTTGATCCGATCCGCACTCTTTTCACTTTTCAAAAAAAGCATATTGTTGAATCCGTGCGTATGAACTGCAATACCGATCCGCAAAACCCGCTCCAAAAAACAGCTGCGCAGCTGCCAAAACAAAATTAAAAACTTATAGATATGCAAAACAGTGGAAACAAAATTAAATAACGAAAATAAAGGGTTCAATGTAAATATGTTTAAAATACTTTCCAAAAAGGAAATGGACTGACTCTATTGCGTTGTTTTTTAGACGATGAGAAAAGCAGCTTTTAACATTTACATTGGCCGTGTGTGCATATTTTCAAAACTCCATCTAGATGTGAAATCGATTTTTTCGCTAAAAAAATTTAATTCAAATCCGATTTGGATGTTGGAAAAAAAACGCTTCCAAAATTTAAATTGGTTTTTTTTAAATGTGCAAAAATAATTTTTTTTTTGGAAAACTGAAATTTTGACTTGATCAAATTGGAAAGTAAAATGTTTTTTCTAACGAATTGTTTTAGGCTTTTTATATTTTTTTATGAATTTATTTTCATTTATAATTTAAAAAAAAAAATTCTGGCGGCTAAAAGAATTTTTACTACAGATTCGGGCTCAGCGACCTTAAATTATTTTAAATTAATGTAGTTCATTCCATTATTTAAAATATTTTTTCCAAATCCGCACCAAACTTTGTTACCGATCCACTCAAAAGCTGCTCGCCGGATTCTACAATCGACAAGCCAGCGGAAACGAGTAATTTTCCCGCCGCAACTGATCCGCCGGATTCCACAATCAGCATGAATATGAAATTATATTTTTCCTGCAGTAAAGAACTTAAATATATTCTAAATTAAATTAAAAATTTAAATACATTTCATTATTGATTTTTTATTCATTATTCACTTGTTATTCATTATTCATTCTTTATTATTAATTTTTTATTCATTATTCACTTTTTATTCATTATTCATGGCTTCGGTGCAAATGATTAATTTTTGGTTCATGGCTTCGGTGCAAATGAATAAAAAATGAATAATGAATAAGAAATGAATAATGAATAAAAAATGAATAATGAATAAAAAAAGAATAATTGAAAATTTTGCATTGATTTAAAATTCTGAATATGAATTCCGAATTTACAGCTCTCTATCGAATTGTGTAAAATTTATATAAGTTAGAGAGTTCAAGCATGAATTTTTCTCCCAGTGAGAATCAACCAGACCAACAAGCGCTTACATCAACATTGTGCTCTCAGTACTTTTAGCACACCAAAGGCTCAAAGTGTGACATAAAAACGATTTCTGATCCACCCTACAAACGTCCGAGAATGACGTAATTCTACGTCAAAAATTAATAATCATAAAAACAGTTTTGGTGAGTTGTTATTAGGTACAAAGATAAAAATTTTTGGGAAATTTTTTGAGTTTATGCATTAATATCTTTTTTTATGCGAACCTAAGATAATATTTCATTCCCAACTTCTTAACCATTATGCCTTTAGCTTCAGTACTTTCGAAGTTACAGCAAAACAAGGTGTAACTTTTTTCCACATAAATTTACCCATAGCGGGTCAGTGGGTCATTTTCGACCTGGCTTCCGATACAATTTTTTTTATTGTTCTGACCCAACAAATACAATACACCAAAAAAAAAATAGTTTTGTCCAGTTAGTTTGTTCTATTCGAAGCACTATGAGTCGGTACCAAAAAAGGCGTTGCATGAGCCCATCAAACTATCGATCCATGGTGATATGCTCTACACTCGCCAAAGTTACGGGAAGCTTATTTAATTCCAATCTGGATCACAACACAGCGTTCAGTACTACCGCCCACTTTGTTCTGGTTTTTATCAACGACCTTCTGTCGATGACTTACAAACCAATTTATTTGTTTGCGAACGACAGAACGCATTTGTTTTTTATATAATTTCAATAAACGCCTGAGATCTTTAAAGCATGAGAGAAAGAGGCAAAATATGAATGACTCACTTGTAAATCACTTAAAAAAGAGTTTAATGCTTGCAAGACTTAATGCATCTTGCTGTATAACAGTGTTGGGCGCATAGTGACACGCGTACTAGAGACTCGTTTACGAACTCGCTCTTGTGTCTCACATATATAAACACCGACAAGAAGTTATTTCAATCAGTTGGCGCTGAGACTTCATGCTAAATGTCCACGCTGCTTGATGCTTTAAAGTTGATTACTATACATCGAAAAATAAATGAGAGCGAGACTCGACTACCACAAGCACACATCTACAGAAAACATAACATGCCCATCACTGCTGTATAACAACACGACGACCTATAACGAACGAAGAAACGTGCGAAAATATAATTTGGTATGAAAAAATGTAGTGCTTGCCGTGTCTCGCAAGATCGAAAGTATTCGTTTCGTTATACATCAAGATGCATTCAGTGTTGCCTTCAATATGAACGGTGTAGATCTTATAGTCAGATGCTCTTGGCGATCTGGACGTATTTATGTGTATTATTATATTATTTTTATATATATTATTATATTATATATATTATTATTATATTATATATATTATTATTATATATGTGTATATTATTTATGCGTATTTATGTATTAATGTGTCGAAAGAAGCGGCCAAGTGTCGTGGTTTTCATCATATGTTAGGTTGAAAATTTAGTAAAATTCACACATTTGGACAGGGGCTTCAATATAATATTTGGAGCTTATGGATCGGATTTAACAGCGTTCGATATATTTGATAGGGGATGAAAATATTTATATATATATTATGTAAATTTTCAACATAAGTAGATGGCCTGATAACCCCAGATCGTATATTTTTAAGGACTGCTCGAGCTGCTCTTCAACCCTTCACCGTTGACTCTTTGCCCAGTAGAACATCGCATTACCGAGATAATTCGTTCTTACGTCACACAGTAAAATTGGTAAATAATCTCTTTAAAGGCGGGCATTCTCTGGGCATTGGTTTAAACAAAAAAAAAAAGTGCTTATCTTGAATGGTACTTATTTTACTATAAAATTCTCAGATATAGACCAATACGGCAGCAACATTATTTCGAAAAGAAGAGGAAGTCATCATATTAAAGCTAAAATTTTTTTATTTTTTTAAAATAATATTTTTTTTTATTACTTGTATTTGAATTCGGTGAACGGTATATGTATAGTCGAGGAACATTTTGGTAAATTTTACACAAATTAGTCTCTTTCTCTTAAAATTCATAAAGTACGTAGGTAAATTTTAGTTGAATGTGGTAAAAATATGTTAATATAATTAAAGGTTAATCAAAGCAAACAGCAAACGACATTTAGGGATGAACATACATATATAATTATAACTAACAACATTTTTAAAGTCTTAGCTATACTCCGTTTTCTTTTAGATTCACACAGTTTATGTTTAAATTAACTACGTTTATGGTAAATGCAGAGAGATTTTTATATGGCTGTTGCTGCGTTGTTGATGTTTTGAGAGCTTTTGAAAAAGCTGTGAGCTTTTAACATCATCAGGTGGGTCTCTTGAGTAGCGGCCGTTCACCCAGCGAAAAGGCACGACTGCGGAGTTGAAAACGTTCGGCCATCCAGCGCTGACAGCTCTCACACAAGCAAGTTGGATTTTTTGTGGGTCCCACGTGGTGACCAGGTTTGCGTGTAGTGCTTACAACTTTTCCAAACTTACGTGCCTTTTCCAAATACTCGCTAGTATAGCCAAGCACTGCCGTCGAGGCTTCACTGACAGCTGGACTCTCTTGTTTCGTGTCGATACGACGTGTCACCAATGGAGACTGCAGAACAGAGGATAGCGTGGTAGATGGTGGAGCTTCGCTGCCACATCGTTGCGGTGTAATTGGTGTGGGTAAGCATCCCGGTTGCGGCGAGCTGCGAAGACTAGAAATGGTACTCGGTGAAACAGTCTTGTCTGAGAGATTATCACGCGTCTCACTTTTCCAGCGCTGCAGGTGCTGCGAATAGTTGGGATAGAGCAGATGAGCCTGTGAGGATATCACAGGCGCTGAAGCAGGCGCATTCATCATCGTACTGGGCTGTGGAATGGGTTCAGGTGACGGCGTTGGAGGCCCAAAGAACTGCAAGAAGCCCGGACGATTGCGCATGAAATGCGGAGTTTGGAGTTGCGCCTCCTGTTGACTGGGCGTTGGCGACATCTGCATGGCGGGTGAGTTTGGATGCATATGACGACCTGGTCCCGGATAGGTGTAGAAGACATCCGTTTCTGAATAGTTCTCCGACTCAGAGGGCAATGTGTCATTGCGTTGAAATGGCGCTGCCGTATATGGGGAACTGCGCTGTGAGTTTCCCTCCGCTATGGACTGCAGCACTGTGGGATGCATATGACTAGGCATCGGCTCATCTGGTGACACGGCACCTCGATTCGACCAGAAGCGTTCCATTTGCTTAATGCGCAAGCGGTCCACCGAGTTCTCATATTCAAAACTATCCGACTTGGCCAAGGTACACGTCGTATTTTGGTCATCGTGTTCATCGGTCTCTTTCCATGAAGAGTCACCATAGTCGGCGTTATGTGTTGATGGTACAGCGCTTGAGATGCTGCTGCAGGTAGCATCGCGCACTGTGGAACGTGATGAATTCGGATAGTTAGAGCTCAGCGCATCGTCGCTAGGTTGACGCATATATTTCTGACGCAGAGTCTGCAATTTTGCAGCCCTCTGATCACCGATGTGCTTGCGAAAAAGCAGCTGTTTCGATTCGGAAACTTCCTCGGCAGTGCTCGACTTGGTTATGGCATGTCCCAAATTCAGATCGGATTGATTTGTGGCATTTTTAGATACTTTCTGTTGCGTTGACGGCTTTTGTAACGGCTGATGTTGGGCTATACGACGTGGCAGTGTCGATCCTGTAACGCGTTGATGACGCAAAAACATTTGTTCGTTGTCCAAGACGGTTTGTGGAGTTGAGTTGGACTCAAGTTCCTGCCGGTTACCAGCATCTCCATCACCTCGTGAGCTAGATGAGGATGATTCCCCATCCGCCTGATCATCGTCATCGTCATCGGAGCCAGTGCAGTAGACATCAATGTGCACGGTACGTGGCTTCTTTTGTGCTTCCGATGAGATATTGGATTTCGACGGCTGTAATTTCTGTTGTTGGTGTTGATGTTGCTTTTGGTAGGTCGGAATTGTTGTTGGATACTGCTGGCCCGGTAAGGGCGGTATGCGTGGCAATGATGCCGATTTAAACGTCTGTGTGGGTGATGGTGTACACGAAGGCTAAAAGATTAAGAGAATAACAGTTAGTTTAGTCTACAACTAGAACTTTTATTGTTCCATACCATAAATGAGTCTCCTTCGTCTACAGAAGGGGCAGCACTTGTACTGGTTGGCTGCAACAGCGCTTCGGTTGTAGCACGCCGATGTTCGTAAGGTTTTCGCTGTTGGTGGTGTTGTTGCTGCTGATGATATAGATGTCTTCTTTGTATATCATCCCAGTGTGTAGTACGTCTATCAATTGGACTTCGACTATTGGAATAACGACATTTTTCTTCAAAATATTTCGTTTCCGTGTCGCTCGTCTGAGAGAATGCATCACGGAGTGCCAGTATTTTGCCAAAGGATGCAAAATTCTTTGACGCATTACTGGCACCATCATCAAAGGACTGAACCAGGCAGAGAGAAGAGACAGTAATTAATTTGAAAAATAAAAAAATAGTTGCTAATGACTGAATGATTTGGTTAAAGGGAGCATAATGAGATAATGATTCTAGTTTTAAAAAGAAAAGTTAACGAAAAGGACAGTTAAACTGATAATTTTTGGTAGTCACAGTAGAATTTAACGAGAACCTGAAATGACATGTAAAAAAGATAAATTGGCTTATCCACAATAACTAGTAAGTGGCACTCAAGCAGGACCTTTTAAAGGGCTAACACTGCTCCTTGTGTGGTAGAGTATTTTATATTGAAATATAGGACTTGTATATATCGAAATAATCCTTATTAGCAACTAACCAACACGCGTATACGAAAGGGAAATTGAATGAGACAGTACTACATTCCTAAGTAGCACCCATAGAAAAAGCCCTCCACACCACAAAGAATACGCAGTTGGCGCATTTCTAGATATCTCAGGCGCTTTTTACAATATATCGACTGCAGTCATGTTTAAGTGCATTAGATGCTCGGCTACAAATAGACTTTTACTGGACAATTTATTAAATTGTAGAAGGGTGCAAGCCGATTGGGGCACTACTACCATGAAAAGGAAAGTTCAGTGTGGTACACTCCTTGCGAAATTCTATCGTCTCTACTATGGAACAGATGATCTAATCGAGAGCACACCCAAAGAGGTGTTCAGATGGACTAGCTCAGTCGGTCTAACATTAATGCTGAGAAAACAGACCTGGTTTTGTTTACGAAAAGGTACAAGATACCGCCGTAGATACCACCAAAAATAAACAATATACGCCTCATCCTGAAAATGAACACGAAATATCTAGGCATATTTCTAGACAGTAAGTTGACATGGACAATTAATGTTGACGAAGGGATGAAGAAAGCCATCAATGCTCTAAACGCATCCAAGAAGATGCTGGGCAGCACTTGGGATATCTCATTCTCTCTGATACACTGGATCTACATCATGGTATTTCGTCCAATTCTACTCTACGGAATTATCGCGTGGAAAAATTGGCCGTGGAATAATCAATATACTTCAGACCTCTGGAGAAAACACAGTGGCAGGCAGCGATCTGCATAACAGGGACGCTAAAGTCAACTCGAAATAGAAACTATCCCATGTGTGGACCTTCTGGGCATACGCGCAAAACTAATAGTCGGCTAATAGTCAACATGCACAAAGTTTTGGGTAGTGTATAATCGGCAAGGATCTATTCAGTAGCTGAGACTACATGATAACTCGCACAATAATTGACGCTATAACATATTTACGGATAGTTCCAAATTGCGTACGGGGGTTGGAGCGGCAGTTTACAGTGCAGAATACGAGATAAGGCAGCTTTATAAACAACGGCATTTTCAAGGCGGAAGTGTTTGTCATAAGGAAGGCCGCGGAAATAGCCCTAAACGTGACTGCACATCATACTAGTATTAACATCTTAGTCGACAGCCAAGCGGCGATCAAATCCATGTGCTCTGCTATCATCAGGTCTACAAATATCCTGGCAAGCGGTGAAGCACTAGATGTACTTTGCGCTTCAAAGAGAGTGCGCATGTACTTGGCCCCAAGATACCGAGGCATTGAAGGACTACACGACACATCAGAGTTCACACAACATGTACCTATCCCACTACAAGAGCTGTATAGAAACCCCCAAAAAAAGGGCCACACAAGCAGTGAGTCGTAGATAGAGATACGGCAACATCCATGATCTCAAAAATAATGTGCGATACACGAAGCTAATTCACACTGGCACGACTGCGCAGGCAATATAGGACACTACACTAGTGGGTATCCTGACGGGTTACTGGCGGCAGCTCACGTGCAGATAGGCTTCACCACGAATGGAAATGTAAGGAACCAGGCACAGCTGAGACCCTGGAACACCTATTATGCACTTGCCCAGCCCTACTTAAATCAAAACTTATTACCTAGGTTTATCAACGTTTTCGTCACTAAAAGATGTAACCAAACCCCTCTGGAACTCTTCCTAAGAATTGCGAATTCAGAGCAATTCAAAGTTATTTTGTGTGTTGATTTATTATTGCTATTTAATGGGAGAAAAATACCATGAAAAACAACAATCAAACGCTGGTATGCTGATTTTCATCATGGTCATACAGACACAAATGATGCGCAACGCTCTGGTTTACCAAATGAGACATTTGTTAAAGTAAACATCGAGAAAATATTGAAAATCATCATGAGCGATAGCAAAGTGAAGTTGAGAGAGATTGCTGATATACTGAAGATATCAGAAGGAAGAGTTTTACCATCATACACGAACATTTGGATATGTTAAAGCTCTTTTCCAAATGGGTGCCGCGCGTTCTCACACCAGAGCAAAAACAATAACGAATGAAAGATTCGAAAAGTTATTTGGCAATGTTTTAGCGAAATAAGTCGGAGTTCTTGCGTCGATACATCACTATGCATGAGACATGGATACACCATTTCACTCCGGAGTCGAATAGGCAGTCAGTTGAATGGCGAGCGACCGAAGACACAGCAAAGCGCTGGGAAATTAAGGCGTCTGTTTTTTAGAATGTGAGCATTATAATTTTGACTGCCTGCTTGGAACATGGACGGACGATAAATAGTGAGTATTACATTGCGTTATAGAAGCGTTTGAGTCAGAAAATGTGAAGAAAAGAGCCCATTTGGTCAAAAAAAGACAATGCACTAAGTCACAAATCATTAAAACCGATGGCAAAAACAAACGAATATGGTCTCGAATTGCTTCTCCACCCACCGTACAGTCCAAATCTGGCCCCCAGCGATGACCACCTCTTTGCTGAATTGAAAAAAATGTTCCGCGGTAATTGATTTGACTCGGTTGAGGAGGTCATCGCCGAAACTGACACCTATTTTGAGCCCAAAGAAAAATCGTTCTTCAGTGGCGGCATCGAAATGTTAAAAAAGTGTTGGAAAAAAATTAAGTGGTATCGCCGTCAAAGGAAACTATTTTGAATACTAAAGAAAAATGTTTGCAAAAAAAATGGTTTTTTTTAGTCAGGCCAGGGACTTATTGAGTGATGTGTAAACTAAAAAATTTGTCAAATTAACGCTTTACAGAACGAAAATGTTTGCTCTCAATATTTGTTCGATAAAGCGGAAAATAATCGGGCAAACCAATAAAAATTTAAAGCAAATGACAATATTATCGTCTACAATGAAATCATCTCCTAATTATGATACGACAAAGAAAATTCAAGAGTCGATCCAAGATTAGCAAATTAAGACTAGAATTCGCAAAAAGCTATAAGTATTAAACATTTGAGGATTTGTCGGGAATATGGTCAGAAAAAATTAATTAGACCGGTTTGATGCAGATGGGCGAGATAAAAGAATAAGAGACATTTGCAATCAACTCTTAACCCTAGAGTACTAACCTACATAAAATTGACTCACTCCTTACGAGTAATATAACGCATAGTGAACGGAAGGTTAGTATTCTAGGGTTAAGCTTGGCTTCGAATCGTTGATGCTGTGGGGTCGTATGACTTAGAGTGGTATCAAAAAGAGCAAACCTTGACACTTTGAACCATAATTTCTTTGATAGTTTGAGTTTCGTTGAAATATTACTTTTAAACAGGATAATGATAATCCCAAGGATTTTGCCACGATAACTAAAACTTTTTAATTGGCCCCCGTACCATGATTCTACAACCTAACAAACCTAACAACTTTGGGTTGAGCTCAAGAGAACCTTAACAGCGAGCGGTTAAGTGAAACTAAGCCAGGAAATTACCAGGCATTGGAAAATAGCCTAACATTTATAATAAATGCAGTTTTAAAAACTTTTGAAAAGCTTTTAAGAATAAGCAGTGCCCCAGTTCAGTTGCTCAAATACCAATTATTTTCATCACAAAAATGTTTGTGTACCGTCAACATTCAAAACAAAATATCTAAATTATTTTTAAATTTTCCAGGAGGCGAATACTGATTACAAAGCCTATTAAAAACGGATCAGTTAATGGTTTAAAACGGTTCAATTAAAACTTGAGAGATTGTGACTTTACATGGGTAACATAGTGCGGAGGCGTTGAGTTATGGAGATTAACAACACTTAACTGCGTTAATGCAAACAGTAATACAAATAGTTTCTTGCCCGTTCTTCTTTGTTTATTTATTCAAACGTGTTCGACTTGAAAAGTGCGAAAGAACGTGAATCCAATTTTAAATTTCCAACTTGGTGTGTAGTCTAGAAACGAATTATAGCTTGACTGCATGCAAAAAATTGAATGCTGACCTCTGCACTTCATTAAGGCATGCTTCGTATTATTGATAAAACTAGTTTTAATGAATTTATAATAACCAATACTACTTTATTACAAAACTTTCTTAAATCAGGATTAATTGGAAAAACACTCAAAAAATTTACTTCATAACACAACGCGTTATCCAATTCAAAATTTCACAGCGCTGAATAAAGTTATGTTGATAAGGTTAGCATTGCAATTAAAACTGCGTCATGACGCAATTGCGTTAACTCATTTCGCTGAGGGTAAATTGCGCTTGAGCTGGTGTATAAGCACAGAATTTTTTACTGCGTTACCCATGTATAGTTAGTTGAGACTACTGTGAAGAAGGATCTGAGTATTTCAGAAGAAAAATTGGAAGAGAAGACGAATTGTTTTAGAATCTATGGTGCACGAAAATAATAACGAAAATGCAGAGCTGGATTGAAAAGCATTTATTACAATTCAATTCCAATTTCTTGGAATTAGGAATTGGTTGTTGGTCACCTCAATTCCTCAGGAATGGAATTGGAAATATTGTCAACTCCATTACAGGAATTGTAATTGGTAATTGAACATCTCCATTCCTTTGGAATGGAATTGGAGAAAATTTTCAATTCCATTACAGGAATTGTAATTGGTGTTTTGAGTTAATGAAAAAGTTGTTGAAGTTTTAACCTCCAATTCCTGTAATGGAATTATTTCCTGTAATTGGAATTTTTTCCAATTCCATTCCTGAGGAATTGACATGTTCAATTACAATTCCTGTAATGGAATTGACAATATTTTCCAATTCGATTCCTGAGGAATTGAAACGTTTAATTACCAATTACTTATCCTGTAATGGAATTGACGATTTTTTCCAATTCCATTCCATTTCA
Organism: Coremacera marginata; assembly: GCA_914767935.1. Lineage (NCBI taxonomy): Eukaryota > Metazoa > Arthropoda > Insecta > Diptera > Sciomyzidae > Coremacera > Coremacera marginata. The sequence continues at coordinate 133,075,411 of OU612044.1, forward strand.
AGGAATTGGAATTGAGGTGGAATTAATTCTAAAAGGAGTCATTACAACCCAGCTCTGAGAAAATGGCTTCAAAATTAAAACGGTTTAATAAGTACCAGTAAGGAACAATTACGAAAATTTCCAGGCTTGAAACATTATGAATGACAAAACTTACTAATGTCAAAGTTTTGAAAGAAGTTCCTTGGTTGACGAGCTATTTGCAGTTAGGGCGAAATGAGCATAATTTTTGCGACATCTTTTAATGGGTATATTTAGGTAAAATAATGCTTAGAAAAGACATTGCTAGCGTTTCTACTCTAGCAAAAGGGTTTTTACCCGACCTTGCCTCATGTCACTACATCAAAACAGCCATAGGCTGATTTCAAAGGAATGAGATAATTTTAGTATCCAAAAAGTCATTCCAAAAAAAAACTGTTTAGAACTAAGACCGGTTAAGCGATAATGTGTGAAAAGGCCAGACCGAACGGCAGACGTGCTTACCGAGACAATCGTTGCAAAGGCCAATGAATCAAAGTGCGCGAAGTAGCAGAGGTCGTTGACGTGTCGTAAGAAATGGCAATCAATATTTTAAATAAGTGAGAAAGTTGTCGACCCGATGTGTGCCAAGACTGTCCCCAAATTAGTTCATCGAAGCAGTGTGTTTGGACCTCTTTAACCCTTGATTGCCACAACTTGCTCTCGGAACATAGCTGGACTAACTCGTTATTTCAACGACAAAAACAAATTGTCACTCTTAAGACAATTTTCACACTTTCAATTTTTATAGCTAAGCAAAGCGATTTTTTTTTTTGTGCCAAAAGCGAATGAACTATAATTTAATTGTGTAGGAAAAGAACACAGCTGCTGACCAGACAATTCATGACAATAAAATAAAAACTAAGAGCAACAAAAGAAATCATGTTGCTTTGGTTAAAGCTGTCGTGTGAATGATTAATTAGACAGCATTAGGATTAATTAGTTGAGGAAGAAGCAACACAGACGAGCGTTCAAAAACAGAAACATCAAAAAGATATTTAAATTGGTTTATGGAAACATTTTGTTTTAAGCAACATCATTAAGCTAATATCGATGAGACGAAGGAGTAGCAAAAGTGCAAAAGTCAAAGAAGAGGAAATTTAATAGAACGAAATTTTTCCAGCATGGACTGGAAATCAATTTTCAAAGAATTTTTAAGAATTGCAAAATAAATAGTGTTTAAGAAAATGATTAAAGAGGTTGAAATGATTGTTAGTTAAGAACATCGTGGCGTATGAGTAACAGTTTTTTTTTAACGACTAAAATGAATTAATGCCAGTGAAATGAAAATTTTTGAGAATTTTAAACAGTGAAAATTAATGACGTGCGTGCGTGTTAAAATGATGGATGCTTAGAAAAGCGTTTCTTGTTTTATGATTGACACATAATTAAGATGTTTGGCGCAATGTTCAACGCATGTCTATTTATATAATTTAGACTCGCTTTCAGCTCGTATCTGAGAAATTTTTTACCTTTTCGGGTAACACTGTATAGCAGGCTGTGGTATTGTATACAAACGGATCCGGTTCATCTGCTGGTGCGAAATCGCTAGTGGTAACCGCCGTTGGAATTGTTGTTTTACTGCTATTGACAGTCATAAAATTGTCATTGGTTGGCGCAGCAGCAGCTACATCGGCGGGCAAGAAATCGGCAACAGCTGACACAACTATATTGCAGGTGCTGCGACAACGTGTGCCATAGAAGCCATCGCTTGTAGCACCACCACCCAGTTCGGTTTTTTCTTTCGGCGTTGGTTTATTCGAGGTATTTGAACTGCTGAAAGCTGAGTCACCGCCACCTAAATCCGCATTAGTTGAGGAGGTCGTTGAACGAAAGCTTTCATGGCGTTGATGCTGCTGTTGCTGCCGTGGTTGTGCATGTTTAATGCTGCTGCGCTAAAGTAACAAATATAATTAAAAGATTAAAACTAGTTATTTTTTTTTGATTGATTTACTCATGCTTACCTTCAATGGCGTTGATTGACCCGAACATCTGCCTGAAGAAGTTTTCTTGTTGCTCAATAAAGTATTCGAGGATGTGTCTGCCTCGTCATCATCTAAGTTGACGTTGCCACTATCCTGTACATTTTCACTGGTAGAGTCCAATGTGGACCATTTGTAAACTACACGCACTGGATTAACCGGGTCATTGGTGCTAAATTCACGCTGTACACGCTCACCTGCACGCGCGAAGGTGAGTTGAGCGCGCACCGTCCACTCGGCGGTCAATTCATGCGGTTGCGGCGGTGGCAGAGGACGCGTTGAGCCAGTGGCACTGGCATTAGACGTTGGGGGTCGAGTTTGTCGAAAATCATGCGCAGCACCAAGAACGGCGTCATTTTGTTTGTCATTGTTGTTGTTCGGGTTGTTGTTGGCATCTTCATTGCTGTCGTTGTTATTTTTGGGATTAGTGCTGCGATCACTCATTTCGTTCGTAGTATTTATTGCATTTAATTATGTCATTTTGAAGACGTCAAACAAGTACGTAAGTGTTTTTTTTTTCTTTTTCTTTTCTTTTTCATAAGAAACACGCCCACTGCTTAAAGCCTATGACGCGATTAGCAGTTAGTGGGAATGATGGTGGGAGTTCTTAAAAAAAAAACTTTCAATTGAACGCTTGTCTAAACAAAACACCTGCTCAAAACATACGTTTTCGTCGAAAAAATTTACAGCGCAGCATGTTGTATTTAATAGATATGTAGATGGATATGAAACAGATAAATAATGGCTTATATTGTGTGTGATGCTGTGAAATTCCATGTCGATTTTAATCATGTATTCAGTTTTTGCCTCAAACTTTTGGCAAGAAAAGAAAAAGTTCAAAGATCAAGCAAATGAGTTGGCATTAAAAAGTTTTTTATCTTTCAACAACCAAATTTCAAACGATTTTTTATTTTCAACTTTAAAAAGTAAACAAATTAGAATGGATATTAACTAAAAAAAAAAACATTATTCTTCGTTATAAACAATTTGAATCATATTAAGTTATTATTTTAGTAAATTCTACAAACTTTTAGTAAACTCTATACTATACACATTTTTAAAGATAAAAAAAATCAACTTTTGAATACAAAACCTGTGTTGTTGCCAGGATATCAGTCAGGAGAGGGAGAATTTTTTATATATAATGCAGACTATACCGTACCACCTTACAAACAAAAAAGGTACACAGCACACCATCGAATCCAAAGTATTTTTTGGAGTCAATTTAAAAAAAAATTTCTCAATTCACCAAAATCGTTGGAGACTAAGTTCGATCGAAAATTTTTTAAAGTTTTGTTTATTGTGCTCATTGCTTTTGCTTTTCCACGATTTCCATTTAGGTGGTAACAAATTTGCTGTTATTACATTGTAAAAGACGCAAAGAAGGTTTTAAAAATTATCTAGTGTAAAAATGTAACATTTTTTAATAAGAAACATGTATTAGGAATGTTTAATATATAGGGGAGAGTACCCACTTCCTGGCACCGTAAGGTCTTGAGGCCATAACTTTTGTTTGAAACATAATATCGCGGTGCTCTTGATTTCCTTTGAACGTTGAGTTCAATAGCTAATTTCAAACGAAGCTTAAAAATTTTGAAAAACACAATTTTGGCAGTCGATGTAACAAAAGTCTCAAAATTCGAATCTCCAAAAAAAGTGTCCAGCTACTAGCACCCATTTACACTTCACTGTTATCGAAAAATCGAAATGAGTGTCTTACACTGCTCATTTGAATTAAAAAAAAAATGTTTGTGAGATTTTATTAGTCAAATAAATGAAAATAAGTTAAAAAAAAATGAAGGTAAAATGAGTGAAAATTATGTTTCGCTGTTTTGAGCTTTTTCTTCATATTTAGAATCACAAAAATCACAGTTAAATGACAAAAAAACAATTTACCATAATTTCAAACACCATTCGCAATCGTAACAATGACAATCGTATGCTTGCGCGATGTTCCGTCAAGGGTGCCAGTAGGTGGGCACTGGCGCTATTCTGACATCACGCGAAATATTTTTTTCCATTTTATAATAATGTTCGATTGCTCGTCGAATTGTTAAGAATAAGGAACAAACTAAGAATTCCACTCATATTTACTCATATAGTGCCAGTAGGAGGGCATTCTCTCCTATTGCTCTCCTGCAAATTTAATAAATATGGCTACATTTTTGCAAATATACGCAGAAGTTTAGAAATTTAAGCTACGATTTTTATGTGCTTTATGTTTTTATTTTCTTTCAAGAACTGATAAATGTTCCTTTCAGAAATATAAGAAAAACTTTCTTAAAATATTACCTTAGTGCTAGACCAAAATGAAATTTTGTTAGTAAATAATTTGAATGTCTAAATGTAATTTTTTAATAGTTGTAGCCTTTTATATAATCGTAATTTTTGGTGAAACCAAAACAAAGTAGCCAATCGGTGCCCTTGACCATTTTTGAAAATTCTGAATAATGACCAAAAATTCACTAGGGTCTACAGATATTGGAAGTGAAATTTTTTTTGTTGTTCCCCAGTTGTCTATTCCGCAAGTTAATGGGGGTTCAAATATGAAAAAAAAAAATTACAAAATATACACCTTTCATAAGTAGGTACCTTTCTCAAGCAAATGCAACGTTTTTGGTCACTTCTTGGGGCATACCTATAGCCTTAAATATTCATCGTACAAAGATAAAATATATGCTAAGATATTAGTTACATGGTGAGTGAAACGAATATCTAACTAGGGATTTTGTCACTTTATTTCATAAGGTCACAACATAGTAAAATATAAGAAGAAAAATTCACATATTCTTATGAGAAAAATCATGCATAAAATGCTTCGCTAATGTTAATGTTTGTTGAAACGAATCGTTTTACGAATATTTTTCAGTATCTGCTTGTGCTGTTGTTATTGTTATTAATATGTTTGTAAAATTTTATTTCCTTTTTATTTTTTTTGCTTAATTTCAAATTTTCAATTAAATTATTATTATAAAAATATAAGTTCTTTACTGTAGGAAAAATTATAAATTCATATTTTTCCGAAATATTTATTTCCATTTAGTGAATATAATATTGATTTACATATACTTTTAACCAACATAAAAATGAACAAAAATAACAAATTCATTACCACATATGAGCTGCTCAGAGCACAAGTGGCGTAAGTCCATTTTTTAGGGCAATTGAGTTAAGTACATAGAAGTAAAGATTTAAATGTAACTTTTTTATGACTCCGAGTTAGAAAAGTTCAGAGGACAAGTGGCGTAAGTTCATTAATTTCATATCTTCCTTAATAATGAAGATAATCACTAGGGGAAAGTTTTGTTCGACTAAATGCTATCATTCCTCATCAATACATTTTTAAAAATATCTCACATTAGATTTCGACAGCGGAAATGAGAAATTTCAAAAAAATGTTCAGTTCAGTATGCAAGATTCTTTAATATGTTTTTGTATTATTGAGTAAATTTTTTACGATATGAATAGCTTTTTGTATTCTCTTGACCAAACTTATAAGCAAATCTGAGTTCTTTATACATAGAATTTCTAATAAGAATTTTTCTAAGTATTCCATTATCTCAAAACTACCAAAAGTGGACTTACGCATCTTGTGCTCTGAGCAGCTCATATAAGAAAAAAACGAAATGGCCATTTCAGTCCTTGAAAGGACTTTGACCGAGCTTCTTATGATCAATTGTGTTGAGTGTGTTGTGAAATGTTTGCACACAAATGATCGAGAACTAGACCTACATGTTTTACGCCGACTCCGAACTGCTTACGTTCTCAAGAAGCTTTTCATGGCAGTTTTTACTCTCTGAGGTTTGCCATTGTCTGCAGAGAGGTGACGGCCGAACAGAAAAATTAATTCAATTGAAAAAACATTCTGTGTCAGATGGGGATTCGAACCTAGGTTCTCTGGCGTATGAGCCACACACTTTACCCACTACACCACGGCCACTCATATATCATGAGCAGCTCATATATCAAACAAAAAAATTCTACGTCTATAGTTACGATATTATAGAAACTATGTCTTTTTTGTTCATGAAAATAAATATTTAATAATTTTAACCATTATAAACATTCGTCATGTCACTGATATTTTGGTATCTATTTCATCTTTGTATGATGGATTTTTAAGCCTGTACGTATACTCCAAAAAGTGAACAAAATGTTGCATGTGCTTGAAACGATTTGCGAAAAAAATCCTTCACAAAACCCCGCTGTAAGACATAATTCTACGTCAAAAATTATAATCGTTCGGTACAAATAATCTTGTATTTTTGTATACAAAAGGTTGCATACATTTGACCCTTCCAGTTTGTACCATGCACCAGTTACATATTATTTAAGATATTTTCTTTTTTTTTTAGTACGATTTTTTTAGTACGAAGTTCTTTAGTATGTATCCTAAGGTCCGAAAACGAACCGAAAAACACTTAATTTTTCTATGATTTTTAATCGTTTTATAAGAATTAGAGAAAACTCAGATTTTCATTAAAAAATATTCTTAGTTTTAGATTTTTTTTTTTTTAAATTGCAAATTACAAATTAAAAGAGATTAAATTGTTTTATTTTTTTAACTAAGTTAATTTCAACATTTTTTTTATTTTCACACAACCCGCACATGTACAAACATACACACGTTTCTATATATATCTATATCTACACACTTGTTCTTTTATACTCAAGAATACCAACATGCTGGCATTTTCTGTTTTCAGAATCTCTTTTCACTGGTTGTATCTTTAAAATCTAAATTTATCAAAGATTATTTCGCACATTTATAGAACGACCTCAAGGTGCTTCTCCCGTGCTCTAAAGTTGGTTTGTTGTTGGTTGTTCTTGTTGTTGTTTCACTTGTCGTGTTATTATTTTGCATTGGCAGTGCACAGAATTGAGAGCAACACGTACAAAATCACATTAAAAAATGAAGAGTTTTGAAAAAAAAAACTTAAATAGAAACAACGACAAGATTTACACAAAAAATTATGTATATTTTTATATACATATATTTGTAATTTTATAAAAGAAAGATGCTCGCTTGACTCAGTTTTTTGAGGTCAACTAACTAGGGCAATAAATCGAGCGATTAAGATATATACAATTTCTTATTAAATTTTTAAGCATTTCAAACTATCTGAAAGCAAAAGCTTTTTCGTGTTGCTATTTTTAGTTGTTTCTAAGGTCGTTGCTTTATTTATACTTTTACTTTCATTCACAAAATTTTCTGTTTTAATTTGTTCTTTGCAAAAAAGCTTTATTTTTCTAAAAGCTTCAATTAAGTTTAATTTTTAATTAATGGCATGTTAACGCGAATTAGAAACAAGGCGTGGTTATGTAATTTTTGGAAATTTTTGGCTACATAAATTCAATTAAATATTGTATTTTTTACATTTTAATATCTTCCAAACACTTTGGGCACAATTTTGGAAGCTTTCTAAAAATCAAAAGTTAGATTTTCATAATTTTATTTTTAAAATCTTTAAAACCAACAAGTTTGACGCACAATTCATGCACACCAAATAAAAACGTTTTGAACAACACAACGACACGAACACAACTGAGCATGATTTTCTTAGCGGAAATCAAAGAAAATTAAAAATTAAAGAAAATTCGTGGAAATTGTGAAATCTTAGAAAACTTGAGTGAGAATTTCGAATCAGTTTTGAGAGCAAAAAATATGAAAAAGAAACATGGGCAGAGTAGCAATTAAAGTTTTCGAAAATCGAAAAAGTGAAAATAGAACAAAAACATTTTAATATTTTTGTACAGAGCATATTAGATTGAGTAGATTTTTTATACGGAGAGAGAGAGCTTTTATTTGGCATGTGTGTTGTTTGCATTAACATTTTGTTACATTTTTTTTGAATTGAAAAAATAAAACATTTCAATTTAGCAGGAAACAGTTGGGGTTATAAAAACATGATTTTAAATGTTGGCCTGGTATGCGTGAAAAAAGAATAGCTATTTTTTTGTTCTATAAGCATCTGTGTGAAGCAACGGAGCCGTCCCATAATGAAAGGGAAATAGAAAATGAATCATTTTATTTGTGAATTTCAGTTGGATCTATAAATCAATTTCGTAATTTATCACGAATTATGGGTTTGAAAAAATTATGAAAATAATTTTGTAAAACTTGTGTAAAAATTCCACTTAGTTTGATATATTGAACATTTTCTTAAAAGCTTTCTTCCGAAGGGGAAAAAAGAAAAATCTGGTCTGCACTTCGGTTGTAATTTTAAAGCTGTTAAAACCACAAACACTTTAAATATATTTTATGCTCTACCTTAAAGCACGCCGACCTCTCTTTGTGCCGCCCTTAAATTGTAACATCAAACAATTCAAAGTACATTAATTGCCATGGAAGCCCAAAGGGAATTTCAAGAGATGAACGCTAAAAAAGCAATCCTGTTTATTGTAGTTGCATTATTTTTTTATGCTTAAAAAAACAACAACAACTTCAGCAGCAACTAAAGAAAAAAACAGCCAATTTACATGGTTGAAAGGCAACACAACAACAAAGAGGTGGTAATAACAACAGTTTAAATATTCAACAAAAATGAACACAACAACAACAGAGTCAACACAAAACCAAAACAAAAAATGGGTCATACTATACGAGTTAGGGAAAAATAGCATCATAAAAATAAAACACATCAATAAACCTTTGAGGGGCGAGCAATTAAAAAAAATGCAATAAAGTTGTATGTGACGTAAAAGCATAAAATTAACAACAGAAAAACTATTAAACAAAAAACAACATAAGTAGTTGTCACTTAAATGATGTATTTTTCGCGGTGTCACAAACTCAAAGAAAAAAAAAAAATTAAAGAAACAACTAAAATACAAAAAAAAAGAAAAAAAAAACAGAAAAGCAAAAATGAGAGCAAAATTACAAAATAAAATCAAAAACAAAAATGAATTTTCTGCAGCGTATGTCGCTGTAACAAATACCTAAAAATAAATCAGCCTTATTTTTAGCATTACATATTATTTCAATTTGAATTTTAAAAAAATTTTTTGTAAATAAAAACGAGATCAGCCAAATGAAAATTAAATTATGAAATTAATGACTTGAATACTCATGGAGCTCGTACCACAAGGCCATCGATAGCTGAATCAGCAAAAAATTAGGAACATGTGTAAAGGAACGGAAACAATGTAACGCATATAATTTTAGGGGAAAAGATAAAAGAAATTGAGAATAGTAGACAAAGTCAAAAAATAAGAAATCTTTCAAGAAAAAAATATGAGGGTGTAATTAAACCACAAGAACTGGTACCACCAAACATCATTTGAGATAACCTGGTAATTAATGACACATTCTGGTAATGATGAATATCGTTTATACTCGTGCGAATATAAAGGATGCCCCAAAAGTCACTGACATATTAATTTCTTAATAAAACGCATTGTTTTGTTGAAATGCCTGTGAGATTTCATTGAATTACTAACAATACCTAGTGTGCGTTACTGTATTGGATATAACAAAATAATAAATATATTCAAAACATTTATTAGACCCTTTGTTTGACACTACGATCATTGTGCCATGCCCGCTCCAGCTTACCAGTAGCAGGGCATTACCAAATAGTAGCTCCATTTTGAGTTTCAATGCTATTTTACTTTTACATGCAAAGCTATTTGATATCAAAAATTTGGCTTGTATGGCCGGAGCTACATCCCCTTGTCCAATGCCGGTCCCAGTTTTCTAGTAGAAGGACATTACCAAGTGGTAACTCCATTCAGCGTTTCAATGTACTGTGACTTGTGCTTCCATAGCTATTCTTTATCAAAAATTTGGCTAGTATGGGCGGAGCCACTCCCCGTTTTCCAATACTCGCGCCAGTTTTCCAGTAGAAAGACCTGGCCAATAAGTTAGTTTCCAAGCTATTCGATATAAAAATTTAAATTAGATGGACGGTGCCACGCCCCCTTGTTTAATGCTCGCTAAATTTTTCACTGATGTGTGGCTTATTGTTCGAAATTTATACTGAAATTTGGGGCAGCTAAAAAAGTGTCATGCCCCTCGTCCAACGCCCATAAAATATTACCAGTAGAACGGCACTTATAAATTTAGGTCGCATACTGAATTCCGAGACTCCGTGACCTGTAACTCCAAAGCTATCCGATATCGTAAATTTCGTTTATATGGGAGGTCGCACGCCCCTTTGTTCAATACCCGCCCCATTGCATACTGGTTGACCTTGTATGGTGGATGCGTCAAAATTCGATAACTCCATTAGTATGAGCCTAAAATTCGGTACTCAAATTAGTTTTAGAGCTAGTAACAAACATACAAAGAAATGGGCGGAATTAGGCACTTTCACGCTTACTTTCTTAATATATAAAGGCAAGCGATAAATTAACCTAATGTCGCTCAAACTGTAATTATTTTTTGCTATTATTACAGTTTCTTCCCCACATGTACTGTTCTGAAAAATGTTCAGCCTGAAGGTATGCACTAAAGAGCTGCACGAATACATTCCATTTGGAATCCATTCTACGCATTCCATGCGAGTATTCCATATTTGCAAATCATTTGCAAAGCGAAACGAATGAATGAGAGACATAAATTTTTCGAATGGAATGAACATTCCATTCCATTTGAGAGAGTTCTAACGAATATGGAAATTTCTAGAATGTATTCGTTGCGTTGAGAGTACTCTCAAATGGTTACCATGAATTTTGACTTTTGCTCCAGTCATGTTTCTTAGAGTTTTATGGTAGTTGCAAAGGGGGACGCTGATTTCAAATCTGATGTCAGATTTTGAATTTTCAAAATGGCGGATAGGGTTGCCACCTTAAAATATCTTATTTTCGCGAATTCGAGGCTGGGGCAAACACTAGGTAAAAATGGGTCGCTGATTCCGAATCCGTTGTCAGAATTTTAAAATTCCAAAATTTTTTTGAAAATAGGGTTGCCACCTAAAAATGTGTTATTTTGCAATTTTTTTAAATGAGCATTTAGTAAAAGGGAGTCGCTGATTTCAAATCTGATGTCAGATTTTGAATTTTCAAAATGGCGGATAGGGTTGCCACCTTAAAATATCTCATTTTCGCGAATTCGAGGTTGGGGCAAACACTAGGTAAAAATGGGTCGCTGATTCCGAATCCGTTGTCAGAATTTTAAAATTCCAAAATTTTTTTGAAAATAGGGTTGCCACCTAAAAATGTGTTAATTTGCAATTTTTTTAAATGAGCATTTAGTAAAAGGGAGTCGCTGATTTCAAATCTGATGTCAGATTTTGAATTTTCAAAATGGCGGATAGGGTTGCCACCTTAAAATATCTCATTTTCGCGAATTCGAGGCTGGGGCAAACACTAGGTAAAAATGGGTCGCTGATTCCGAATCCGTTGTCAGAATTTTAATATTCCAAAATTTTTTTGAAAATAGGGTTGCCACCTAAAAATGTGTTATTTTGCAATTTTTTTAAATGAGCATTTAGTAAAAGGGAGTCGCTGATTTCAAATCTGATGTCAGATTTTGAATTTTCAAAATGGCGGACAGGGTTGCCACCTTAAAATATCTTATTTTTGCGAATTCGAGGCTGGGGCAAACACTAGGTAAAAATGGGTCGCTGATTCCGAATCCGTTGTCAGAATTTTAAAATTCCAAAATTTTTTTGAAAATAGGGTTGCCACCTAAAAGTTTGTTATTTTGTGCCTATATAATGGCAAAATTCAATAAAGGCGAGGAACAAGTAGCCGGGGAAAATGTGGTGGCAAGCACAAGTCTGATTTATTTGAAGACTTCATAAAAACCAATGAGACGCAAAGCACAGATGAACAAATCAAAGCAGAACTAGATCGGTACAAGAATGTTGAAGTTAATTATTCTGATGAATTTGATGTCTTGCTACTATTTACTATTTATGAATTTCTTATTCTAATAGTAACTATTAATGAATTTTTCCATGTTATTATTTTATTTTTATGTTCATCTATTTTGTTTTCAGTAGTTTGTAAGTAAAATAAAAATAAAAAACAAACACAAAAAAATTCGCGAAAATAAGATATTTTAAGGTGGCAACCCTATCCGCCATTTTGAAAATTCAAAATCTGACATCAGATTTGAAATCAGCGACTCCCTTTTACTAAATGCTCATTTAAAAAAATTGCAAAATAACAACTTTTTAGGTGGCAACCCTATTTTCAAAAAAATTTTGGAATTTTAAAATTCTAATCTAAAATAAGATATTTTAAGGTGGCAACCCTATCCGCCATCTTGAAAATTGAAAATCTGACATCAGATTCGACATCAGCAGCCCCCCTTTGAAATCCCTTTACGTAAAACCTTTTTTCATCAACCATTTGGTAGTACTCTCAAATCAACACTTGAGAATGTTGAGTATTCTATTCTAAACATTCTCAACACACAAGCGCACATTCCATTCCATTCTAAGCGCTTCGAATGCATATTCCATTCCATTCTCAGCGCTGAGAATGATCATTCCATTCCATTCTATTTTTTTGAGAATGTGTTGAAACGGCTTTTGAATGCATTCGTGCAGCCCTTTAGTATGCACAGAAATTTCATTTGATACTCATCAGTGACATGCTTGCTTGTTGGAGAAATTTTTTCGCAGTCTGGCTCAGCAAATTCATTTATTTCAAGTTTATTTCGCGGAGCAACCATATATTTTATATGAATTTAGACCTTGCAACTTTTTGAAAAAAGAAAACTAGATTTCTTATTTAAAGTTTTTTTTTTTATTAAGATTCTTTCTTTCCATTGATAAATATTGCCATTGATAAGAAGAAAAATCTGATGTTAAGTAGCAAAAAATTACCAAAGAATTGGCATAGCCAACGCAAATTTTGCAATACTAATTCCATCGAAAGTAATTTTTTATTTTATCAAGCAAAAATTTTCAAAAAAATTTTAAAGAAAAATCTGACAGAAGAAATTGGCAGTAATGGTGGAGTACTACATATAACAAAAGGAACAATGAACTGTGATGTTAATTAGTTCGTTTCAACAAATTACACATTTCTAAATTAAAAAAATGCCGCAAAATGTATCAATTTGTTGGTAGTTGATCAACATTCAATTCGACAGCTTCACCAAGTACCTATTATGCCGTAAGGAATGCGATGGGGATGTTGCGAAGTTCTCTGACGATGACATTACTATAATACGATATTTACTTTTAACCGGTGTAAAGTTTGCCCAAAATCTTTATACCAAATTTCAAACTCAGCCCTTTTGCGAACTTTTGAATTCGCAGTAATTTTCAATCCAAATTCTAAAAAAAGAAGATTTTTGCTGAAACGAGTATTTCACTATTAGGTCGTTTTACGGTATGAAGGATATTGATAGCAATTTTAGGAAGGAACAAATTTAACATATACATTAAATATTTAATTTTGCAAATTTATTAAAAACCTTATTTGGTATTTGCTGCGAATTCAAAATTCAGGTATATTTTGCTGCTAATTGAACAAAAAGTTGGGCTGAAGATTTTGGGCTATCTTCACAGAAGTTTACATTTTACAACTGTTCCAATGGAATCTTTCTTTTTACATTTAAGAATATTATCTTGACATTTGAACTCTCACATATTCCTGCAAAAGCTATTGAACTCTTTGCAACTTATCACCAGCCTGATATAATGTCAGCGATGTGCACCAAAATGTCGACAATTAAAGTCGACGCGTCAAGGAACATCACTATATAATGTACATAAACACCTGTTATGAATACTGGTGCTGAAAACTTCCAAAATTTCCAACCCAACAAGCCAAAGGCCAGAGTTCTACTACAATTTTTCAACATATGTAGCAACTGCTTAGAAAGAATCTTAATAAAAAGTAAAAACTGAATATAAGAAATCTAGTTTTCTTTTTTTGAAAAGTGGCAAGGTCTAAATTCATCTAAAACATAAGGTTCCTTCGCAAAAGATCCTTTAAATAATATGTATGTACCCACCTTAATGTGCATACTTTCAGGCTGAACATTTTTCAGAACAGCATGTTGTAACAGCATAATTACAGTTTGAGCGTTACTGCTTCCAACACGTCATAGGACGGGCTTTTATACTGCTACTAAATATTTACATGGATGTTTTTGATTTTCAAAAATTGGTGTGCGGGTTATTTTTAAGTAAAGCAACAACCACACGAAATGTGGACGGATTTACACATTTGCCACGCTTATATCCCATTTCAAAAATTGAAAAAACAATATGTAAGTATGCGGACAATCAAGGCCGTTGATAAGAGGGTAAAGGGGGTTCAAACCACACACCAATGGTCAGGAATTTTTTTTTTTTTTTTTTACTTCCCATCGACAACAAAGCATTTTATTTTGTTCAAAATCCCCCACCTCCTTCAGAAAAAACTAAATTCTGAAATTATATGAACGAAAAAGCACGGCATTAATAATTTATTTAAGAAACCCAAAGACACATTTAGATGTATTAAAAGTATTATAAAATATATTAAAATAAGTTATCGTCACGAAAACTGTTCGTACAAAATATCGAACAGAGATTACTTTAAAACGGGCGGATTCGAGCGGCTAACTCCTTTTGAAATTGCAAATATATACTATAAGTCATCAATAAAAAAAAAAATTAGGAGGGTATTTTGAAGAAATCTATTTTGAAGCCTTAATCAAAAATGTTATTCTAGAAAAAAAAACCAAGTTACCGTTTTTGTAGCAGAATTTTGTTTTTTTTATCCATTAAAACGCCACATAAATTATAAACTTATCTTACTGCTGAAGTTTCATTATAAATTTCTTTCGACCCAAATTTTAAAATTTTAACTGCAAACTTTTTATTTCTGTGCTTTTCTTGCATGCCAACATCTAACGTCAAAGTTTTTAAAATTTAAATCAAAAGCGTTTCTTTTTTTTTGCGGTTCCGTTAGCGTTAGATATTTTTCTATACAGAACAGTGATAGAATTTCATCTTTCTGGATATGCGATTTTTTATTTTTGACGATTTGGGGTGAACCACTGTGCATTGGTTCGACCGACACCAAACTTCACAGGAACACTCTCAAAACTTTGCTACAGTTTCCTGGAAATTTTCATAAAAATTTGTTTAGTGGTTTCGGAGTTTATACCTGCCATACACACTCCCATACCTACATCCATTTTAATATATACAGGGTGTCCCGCAATTGAGTGCAACTATTTACGAATGTGAAAGGTTATGTTGAGCTGAGAAAAAAATCGTTTGGGAGGGGAGGGAGTCTACTTTCATATTCTTAGGAGCTACAGGGTTAATTAATATGTCACGACTTTGATTCACGTTATTGTTTCTAGTACAAAAACTAAGTTACGGAAGGCTTTTTTTCATTGCAAAGTCAATAAAATCACCTTTTCAACGGTATATCAACAAACACCACCGACGAAACCGTTACCAAGCTGTGCTCGTTCAAAGATGAAATCAGTCGGTTGAAACTACCAAATTTTAACTTTGAATGCAAATTTCTCAGAATTTCGCGTAATAAATGAAATTTTTTTTACAATCAATTTTGTTATTTATTCAATTTTCTTTTCAATGACATCAATAACATAAATGTATCTTAAAAAACAAAAAATTTGATTGCACTATCTGTAAGTATTTTGAATTTCAAAAACCCTTTTAAAAAATATGCAAAAAAAAAATCAAAAAAATTTTTTGCCAACCAGAAATACTCCCTTCATACAAAATATGTCCACAAATTGATCACAAATAGAAAAAATATCAGAGTGGCAACTAAGTAATTGCGGATTTTTTTTAGAAAATAAATGACAATTTTTTCATGGAACGACATAACTTTATTCTGTAATGTATTGCTCATTTTGAGCAATGACCTTTTGCCATCTTTCAGGCAGCATCATAATTCCACGTTCATAAAACTTCTGGTTTTTATCAGCAAAAAACTGAACCAGGTACGATTTGACATCATCATTATTATTGAAATTTTTACCATTCAAGGAGTTTTGCAAAGATCGAAATAAAAAGTAATCAGATGGTGCAAGGTCAGGACCATATGGTGGATGTGGCAAAACATCTCAACCAAACTCCAATAATTTTTGCCGAGTGACCAAAGATGTGTGTGTCCTTGCATTGTCATGGTGGAATACAGCACCTTTTCGATTTGTCAATTCGGGCCGCTTTTCTTCAACTGCATTGTTCAATTTTGCTAGTTGTTCAATGTAGACATCTGAATTGATCGTTCGGTTGAGTGGTAAAAGTCGTTTTGAAAATGGATCATTTTCATTACGTTTCTTTAACAAATCGCAGATGTTGACGCGATGTGTTAAATGATTTTCTTTCAGTTCATGAGGAACCCATATATCGGTAATTCCATATCAAAACGCCCACGTTTCTGACATCACTATTTTTGAAAATTTTGAAACTCTCTGGGTTGATAGTTCTCCTGAAACGTATTATATCTGCATACCTCTTTTTTTTTATTTTTATTTCTTTTTAAAAGATATACACTGTAAAAAATTGGAAAATATCTCCAAAAATACAATGAGTGCATGTATTCAAACAGCTGTAACTTCGAAACCGTAAGTCGTACAGAAAAAAACTTTTATATATTATAGAGACCTTGAATGGGTCTTTCTTGTAGTGTCCTTTTTATGGACTCTTTTTATGAAATTTTTTTAAATTTTTTGAGGCTGAAGTTATTTGTCACGTTTTTTGTAATGTTCGCAGTAAATT
The DNA here is from genome assembly GCA_914767935.1 of Coremacera marginata. Classification (NCBI taxonomy): domain Eukaryota; kingdom Metazoa; phylum Arthropoda; class Insecta; order Diptera; family Sciomyzidae; genus Coremacera; species Coremacera marginata. The sequence goes on from OU612044.1 coordinate 133,092,062, forward strand.
GTTCACCTTTTGAACATAGTATCGTTATAATACATTAATTTTTAAGGCTCACACAAAATTTTAGCTTGAGATACCAACGATTGCTATTTTTAACGAATTTTTTAAAAAATGCCTACAAAAGATTTCCTACTTTTATACCGAAAATTCCATATCTTTATATATTAAATTCTTCTGTACATTGTTTTGTCACTGAACTGCACCTGAATGGCTGGACCGATTTTGATCAAATTTGATGTGTGTGTGCGGCTGGGTCTGTAGATGTTTAAGGTTTAAATTTTGACCCGGCAGGTGGCAGGTGGCAGTGTTTAAAGGGGTATTTGAAAGTACAACTCACAAATGAATTGAAAAATTGTCATGATTCTTTCCCTACACCAATACATTTTATGTAAACAAAATTACTAAGATCTAATCTCATATAATCAATCTTTTCTATTTTCATTTCCCTTCTAATTTTTATAATTTTCCAAAAAAAAAACCTTAACGAATTTCTTTAATTCGCAAAAAAGTTTGGTAAAAATATTTGTTGAAAAAATATTCAAAACAAAATGGATTTTTTAATATTACGTTTTAAAAGTTTTATAAATCGAAAAATCAAGCCTATCACAAAAATTTAAGTTTTTTTTTGTTGTTTATTTTTATTCATTTTGTGTTTTTATAAAAATCATGACAATTTTTCAATTTATTTGTGAGTTATACTTAGTTATTTTCTAGTTATTTTCCCGAGCACTACTAAACTACGAAGTTTAAAAAAAGTTGGAATCACAAAGGTCAGATTTTGCTCAAAAATAGTCTAATTGATATGGAATCATCGAAATCGAGTTTTCGTACATAGCAAAGTTGTTTTAAGCAATTTTCAATGCATGTATGCGATACATGAAGCTTCTCTGCAATCTCACGTGTTGTACTGTGACGATCCGAATCGATTATTGCTTTGATTTGGTCGTCATCAACTTCAACTGGACGACCAGAGCGTTTTTAATTTTTGAGTGAAAAATCACCAGAACGAAATTTGGCAAACCAATTTTGACACTGCCGTTCTTTTAAAGCTTCGTCACCATAAACAGCACATAACTTTTTGTGAGCTTGCGATGCGTTTTTTCCTTTCCGGAAATAAAAAAGCAAAATATGACGAAAATGTTCGTTTTGATTATCTATTTTTCAACAGACGCCAAACAAAAACTACACAACCGATCAAAAAAATTTTTTTTACTGATTGACAGTTGAAGTACCAACTATCAAATAACAAAATGTGTTTGACATTTCGATTACGTCAGCAAACCTAAACCTAAACCAAAAATTCAACTAAAGCCATCTATGAGTGAAATCCGCAATTACTTAGTTGCCAACCCAATACAAAACTTATATTTATTAGAAAACAAAAATATTATCTACTGCATAAGCAATTGTAATGTCATTATTTATCATTATTTTTTAATAGATATAATTTTTTTAGTACAGGCAACTTTTTTATTTTTTAAGATAAATTTATGTTTTTGGTGTCATTGAAAAGAAAATTGAATAAATTACAAAATTAATTTAAAAAAAAAAATTAATTTATTACGCGAAGTTCTGAGAAATTTGCATTCAAAGTTTAAATTTGGTAGTTTCAACCGATTGATTTCATCTTTGAACGAGCACTGCTTGGTAACGGTTATGTCGGTGCTGTTTGTTGATATACTGTTGAAAATGTGATTGCCTTTGTAATGAGGTATCAAAAAAAGTTTTCCGTAACTTAGTTTTTGTGCTAGAAACAATAACGTGAATCAAAGTCGTGAAATATTAATTAGCCCTGTAGCTCCTAAGAATGTGAAAATAGATCCCCCCCAATACGATTTTTTGCTCAGCTCGACAAAATGTTTAAGCTCCGTAAATAGTTGCACCCAATTGCGGGACACACTGTATAAATAGATTATTTTAACAAAAGTCTGCGGTAGGTTGATAGCAACGATCACTCCTTTCATTCAATGCGTCAAAGAAATCTTCCTTTGAAAAAATTCTGGAAACATTTTGAGGGAAGAGCATATGTTAAAAGAATGCCTTCTTGGTATGAAAGTGGAAGGGGTGGAATACAATATTTTCTCTTCCACTTAAGCTTCATTTGGAAGCAATTTTTTTGCTCTGATCTTGACCACAATGAAACACAGCATTAATTGATATCGTTTTTGCTGAATTTGGATTTGGATCGATTTGAACGTTTTTTTTCGTTCAAATCGATTCAGCTTTTCTCGTCTTGTTATATTTTTCAAAATTGTGAGCAACACAGGTAGTCGTGGCAAATTTCTTATAGTTCATGGTCATCTAAATGCAATCAGAATTGTTTTGATTCGTATTTTGTTCAAATCGATTCTGTCGTTCACTTCTTTTTTTTTGTTTTTTCAATATAGTAAGCGTAACAGGTAGGCTTGAAAAATGTTTTTAATCATCTATCACCTTGTTCAAAAAGAAAGGTTCATTCACACTGTGAACCGGACTTAACTGTCCGATTCGAACATTTTCTTTTTAGTAGGTTGCCACATATGTCTATGACAAGGCTGCCAAATATCAGTGTCTCTCGTTGACATTTGGTAAAGTGACTGTGTTTTGTTTACAACAACTTTTTCGTGCCTTTGATTTTTGCGATGGAAGAAAAAATTGAGCCTGATTCACTCGCCCGATGCCTGGTTTGCGTGCCATACTCGTATACCCATGTCTCATCACCATTAATGATGAATTTTCGAATCGGACAGTTAAGTCCGGTGCACAGTGTGAATGAACCTTTGTTTTTGAACAAGGTGGTAAATCTAATACAGAACAATTTGCCACCTTTTTTGTTCAAATCGGCTGAATCGGTTGTCGTCTTATTGTTTTCTCCACTTCTTTCAAGTATTTCTCACTATTTTCGCATTTATTGGGCGTGAAAGTGGGAGTGGCAAATTCAATATTCAATACCCCAACTGGGTACCATAGCTATCCAATAAAAGAAGAATTATTGAAATAGCACCTGCCGTTTTAAAGCTTTGCGGTCACGAACATACGTGATTACCCTTTTATATAATAGTATAGATAAAGTAAAGACATGGATGTTTTTGACGGAAGGTAATATCGCTCAAATGGCTACCTCGACCTTGTTTGCAGACGCGAACCCTTTTCATGAAATTTTCCATGAAGTTCTGGTATAATTTTGGATCAACTGCTGCAATGGGAAATCGTTCGGGTGGGAAAGGACAGTAACAGTGACAGTGACAGTGGTTCCAGCTGCATATTCGGAAAAGAATGGCCCGATGACACCATTGATAAGTCATTAACATCAAAATTGGATTCGTCACTGAAGATGATTTTCTTCGTAGAACCGCGATCAACTTGATGATGTTCCAATACCTCATCTGAGAACGTTCGACCCAGTGCATGGTCTGCCAGCTTAAGTTCTTGAGTCAACTGAACCTTGTAAGCGTGCATATGCAGATTTGTTAAAATAGGCTGTAGCGAGCTAACGCCCAATTTCTGACCACGATGACGAATCGATATTGTTGGGTCATCATCAACGCTTACCGCTTTCATTGCTGGATATGTGCCACATTCAAAGTGTGGGTTTTGCGAACCGTCTCTGCAAATGTTCACTATTTTGTAGTGAATTTCACAATTTGTACGTATTGCTCAATTGTGAATCACTCCATGACTAAACCTCCATGCTTGCTGTTGACAGCTGTCATAGATTTTAGTACTCTACTCATGTCACAAAAAAAGTAGTGCCCAAAACAATATGTCGCTCACTTTTGGGACAATAGTAATCTTGTTACCAAAATTCGTTACCGGTCTTAGTAATCGGTATTCTGTGCACTCGTAAACGCTGTCAAACGTCGTAAGCCCATTTATGAGGAAATAAAGCTTTTATTCTTTCATCTGGCTGTTTTGCTTGTTAACACATAAGGAGTTGGTAACAATATTCACTGGTAAAGCTTGGTTGCAGCAAAATACTAAAAGGGTGTAAAAGTTACCAAAAGGTGAATATCTTCGGTAATAAGATTAACGTTACCGCGACAGAATCGATCTGTTTATAAGTACACATCAGCCATTGCAATTTAAATGCATACAAAAAACTTTAATTACGAGTAGACTACCTCCGATTTTCTTAAATGTTCAGAATTAATCTTATAACGAGTTTTTAGGAATTTTTTTTTAAATTTTTTTTGAACCATTCAGATTTGTTCAAAATGGAGTAAAAGCGAAATTCTCAAACTTTTTGAAATTATAGATTTATCAAGAAAGCTCGATCGCTGGTGGCTCGCGATCATATTTTTTGACGCCCGCAAACATACTGACGCACAGAAGAATATTTAGAAACAGTTCAAACTGACTTAACATGTCAAACAACATAGAGCTTTTCATTTAACACGATCGTTCACACTGACTGAACTAGTTTTAAATTGGCAGCGACAGTAGCTTTGTAGGGTTATTTGTTTGCAGACGCTGATGTTAATCGTAGCAATCTGACGTTAATAATTCGTCCTCGAGGGCAACACAAATTCGATCGCCTGCTATGATCGGACGAAATAATGGATTTGCTGAACTCTGGGCGAAGGATGTACATTTTTCCATAATATAAATCTTCTAATTGTGTCATACATCAGGAAAATATGATCGCAAAAATACTTAACCCTGCTCATGTTATGAGTGTGATCGTTTGTATTGCTAATTTCATTCGCGGACGAACATTGAACCATCGACATTTCAAAGATTGGCTTGATAAATTGGAGTCTACTACGCTGAAGTAAGGTTGAGTCGAGGTAAAGTGCTGACAAGCTTTGCAGGCTTGATGACAGAAAAACATACATCAGAAAAGATGAGTGCAATTTCAGCGTTCGTGGAGAAAATCGATTTATAGAAGGGGCAGTTAGCAAAAAAAAAACGTTCAGCACTTCCCATCGTGTACACTTCTTTTGAACTCGGAATTTTTTACGGACTAAAATCCAGATCAACACGTGGATCCACGAGCTACGATTGGATTTCGAAAAGCGATACATGAATATGTTCTTTATGGAACCTGTGCTTATTTTTTCCAAAAATACATTTATAAATCACGTTTCACTACTCGCTTCATTAATGGAAATACGGTTGCTATGTCAATAAAGCCGAAGCCGAACTAGAACTTATAACACTTCGCAGTGCTATAGTACTCAAAATCACATCATCATCTTTAAAAAAATACATAAATAAAAAAATACACAAAAAAATTTTTTTTGACCAAGTTGAGGTTCGAACTCATGTCCGCGAATGCTGGCTTTTATTATCAAGCAAATTAAGCAAAATATATTCAGCATATGAAATAGACGAGTGGATAAGGTGCCGGACTAGCATTCAGATGACGTGGTTTGAATTCTTGACGAGGTAAGCTTGAAATTAGTTTTTATTTTTTTTTTGATTTTTATAGATTTATATAATTCGTTATCGAATTGTTTTTTTAATTTTGGAAACTCGTTAAAGAATTGCTTTTTACAGTTTTGCCGACTCGTTAACGAATTGCTTTTTCGGTTTTGACGATTCATTAACGAAGGAAGAATTTCTCCCGCTCGCGATACTATAAATGAATCGCTACTAATAATTGCTAGTGAATAAAATGTACGAGAATGCGATTCGTAAACGATAACATTAGTAAATCTGTTTGTTTGTTGGGTAGGTAAATAAAAATAAAATAAATAATAATAGGTAAATAAAAAAAAAAAATAAATAATAATAGTTAAATAAAGAGAATTTCTTGAAAATCGCTATAACGAAGAAAAATCAGATAAAAATACTTTTAGTCCCAATTAAAACAGCTAAAAAACTGTGCCCACCTGGTTAAAAAAAAAATACACACGGAATCCAAAAATAATGAGGCACATACGCACATATGCACACTTACGCAAATGTTAATTAAAATTTAATTTAAGTAAAGGTAATTTAAAATATCTAATGAAAAGATTTGAAACGCTTCCAATTGTAACAGCGACATGACAAGAATAGATTATTGCAAAAATAAACTTAATTATAGTAAATGGGTTGATAAAAAGGCAATAAAATATTTTCAAATAAATCCAAGAACATTCATATAACATAGGGAGAAAATCAATTTTCGGGATTTTCAGAGCACTTACCTCTTGCAACGCTTTCTTGTCGGGCACTTTGTTGTTCTGTAAGGTACGTATCACATTTTTAGCTCCATCCACGACAGCCACCTCGATGCGCAGCCGATGTCGCAACTCCTCAATGCGCTCCTCCAACGAGGTCTCCAATCGTTGCGGTGGCCCTCCAGTCATAATTGGGACACCGTTTTCATCAACAGCAGCTGCTGCTTGTTGCGCCGACCACTTGTGAGCTTGTTCCTTATTCTGCTTGACCTTGAGTATACGCAGGCGCAGAAATTCAATTTTCGCCTTTGAGTCGGCTAACATTTGTTGAGCTTCGGCTAGTAGTTTCTTGTCACGTCCATGATGTCCATTGGCCAACGATTGAATCATGTTCTCAGCACCGTTTTTCACCTTCATCTCGATATTGAGCTGTTTTTCCAGTGACATCATCATCTTGTCATTGGCCGAGATCTGTTCAGAGCCACTCATGTGCAAACTACTTGAATTGCTGCCGAGTATTGAGTTGGGCATGGAGAGGGCGGAGGAGAGAATTTCTGCAAAAGATAAAAGAGAGAAAAAAACAACAATTTGTGAAAAGCTTTATTTAAAGAGTTTCAAGAAAATGTTATGGAAATTTTGGAGAAATGTAATATTAAAAAATTTCAAGTTAATTTATTCTTGACTAAAGAAAAAAGAAGCAAAAACTGTATAGCAATTGCTGTATTTTTAGCAATTTCTAAAATTTCTCAGGAGGAAATCAAATCTTTACTCATTTATTGTGCGGTCAACGTTGTTAAAGTGGTGAAAATGAATCATGAATCCGTTAGCAACAATTTTGTATAGTCTCATTAGCATGCAAAAGAGCCCCAATGGCGCTGGGGTAAATCATCCTTTTAAATATTGTACCATTTTATGCAAGGTTGGCAACTCTACCGCATGTCGAATGATATTTTGAAGTTCAGAAAACGTTGTGTGTTATATTTCACTAAGGTGTGGCTGGAAAACCACTAAGGAGCTTATTGAAGTGATAGGATTTATTTCTATTTTTCATTTTCGCAATTGTTTTAATTGTGTACCATCAACCTGCTGTGCTCTGTAGTAACAGTTAATCCTCTTTTATATGCCGATTTGCATAAAATTTTTCACTTCTATTTTTTTAGAACAAGTCTAGTTTAATGATTCCGCTTAAACTTCAGAAAGTTGTTTGATACAAGGCATGGCAGGATTATAATTGTATCATGCGTACAAGTTAGCATTTTTTTCGTAGATTATAATGGTATTGAAAAAAAAGGCCACTACCCCCTCCCCCCCCCCTGTGGTCAAGCAACACTTTCAAATTCAGCGGGTTCATTAAAGTAGACTTATGCCTAATTTTGAAGATAAGAGAAACAAAGTGAGTCGACACATATACAAAAATCGCCATTCTTGAGATTTTTATCCAAGTATTTTAATATTATTGGAAAAAAAGATATAGTTTCCATAGTACCGTAAGTGTAGACGTAGAATTTTTTGATTGATATATTTGTTGATAAATTTGTCCTCGTTAATTTTTGTTGGTTAAAAATAAATATAATGCAATCTTTTGTTTAATAAATTGAAATATGGACCAATTTCGGTCCATTATCCGAAAGTAAACATACGAACCAAATTACCAAAAATAAGTCTAATACGACCAACACTGTCTGAAATACATATACTATTTGTATATATTTGTAAAAATTTAAATTTGTGGGCAAAAGAGGGGCAGTAAAAGGACTGCTAACTGGTGAACAGTGCAAATCCGATCCCCTCCCTCTTCCCCCTTCTAGAACAATTGTTTATTGTTTTGACCCTATATGTACAAAAACATTAAAAAATAATTTTGTCCAGCTAGTTTGCTTTAGACCAGGGGTGCGCAAAATTATACATTCAAATTTTCGTTATTGTATTGCAAAGCTTTTGTTTTAAGAGTTTGCACTGAACGAAAAGCACGAGTTTCGAGTGATTCGTACTATCACAGCATAACGCGAAAATGATAGCGTGTCGTGTTCTATAGGGTTGCTACCATAGTGAAAGGTTATTGCTGAGCCGAGTCGAAAAGCACATTGGAGCAAAAGAGATGCATGTCTTGTTTCTTTATTTCTCCAATGTGTTTTTTGGCTTAGCTTAGCAATAAGCGTTCACTATGTTCGCAACCTCAAGCAACGCAGAATCGAGCGTCCGCAACTTAACTGCATGAAGTTCGTACCCGAGATAAGAAGCTTCGATTTTGGATTGTGGAAAAGAGATAGCCTTATGTCCTGATTGTGTCAAATATTAACATAAAATGTTCAATACAACACGCAGAGAAAAAATAGGTTTATGGTATATATGTTTGGTATCAAGAACAAAATATTTCAAGGGAACCATTTAATGATTAAGAACTTTTCTACAAATGCATTCTTTTTCGATATAAGAAGATATTAGTTGTGTCCAACATAATATAATTGTCCCAGCTAAAAAAATTAAATCAACAATAATATTCTCGTGTGAAAATAGAATTGTTTGTTTCTGCCCAATAAAAATATATTTCCAACACAGTTGAACTGAAAAAGAGTTCAAAAGAACTCCGTTCTTTTATGTGTTGTGCCTCGAAACACATATATCTGTTTCTTTTGCACTTGGACAAAAAATAGAGAAACCTTTCTTGCCTTATGCGCTTGCTTTGTCAGCTTTTAACTGTCGCCAAGTTTAGGTGTGGTTGAAGAAATTGTCGCGTTTTTATATTTTCAAGTTGCAAGCAGACAAAAGTGTTTGTTAAAAGTGAATATAAAGTGAATGTAAATGAAATACAAATATTTTAATATGTTATAACATTTGATATAATATTAAAAACATTGTGTTAGTTAAATAGTGTTCGGTTACAAGTAAGTAAAAAGTTATAAAAAGTGAAAAATTTTGGCATGTCTTTTGCTAAAATATGTTTCCAAATAAATAGTAAATATTTTGTTATCAACGGTAAATATATAATGTTATTCCTAATAAACGTTTTGAAAATTATTGTTTGACTGCAACCAAATTATGTATTCTCCAATTAATATATATTTGTCCGTGAGTATTTTATGCTATTCTTAATGAAATTGTATTTCCAAGCAAATAAATAGTAATAGACTAAAAAAGTTCCAAGTCCATTTATAATTACAATATATTGAAATGCAAACACATTTTGCTTAAAACAAAACATATTCTTTTTAAATTTAAACAACAAGTTGATTGTTACCAAACAATAAGTGCTAAGGAGTCAACGAGTACAATTAAATAATGTTAAGATTCAAATATATATATATAAGGAAAAATTGCATTAATTAATCATAATATATGTGGAACCAATTATAATTATTTGTTTCCAAGAAACGTGCAGAAACATATTATATTTGCACAAAAGAAGCACAAAAAATAAAAAAAAAATCTCCCCTCAAATATGGGATATCCAAACTCATATACACAATTCGTGAGTTTTGCATCAAAAAGAGAGTTGATAAAGGTGAAATCTGAAATTTTTTTGAAAAACATGAAGTTTCCTATCTCTTTATCTCTGGTTCGTACAACGACTGATCATATCGAATGAACGAACAAATGCGCAAATGATATGTTGTCGTGTTTAATAAGGCAACGCAGAAGCGAGTGCCCGGAACTTCACAGCATGAAGTGCGCACAGCGACTGATCGTGTTATTTTATTCAGTGTAATAAGTTGTCACCTCGGCTAAAAAACATTTTTAATACTCACGGGCGGAATTTTGCGCACTCCTGTTCTAGACGCAACACTGTGCGTTGGCGAGATCTTAATTCAGAACACATCAATTAAAATTCATAAATTCCATTTAAAATTCAGATATATCAATTAAAATTCAGAAAACATCAAATGAAATTCAGAAGTAACATTTGAAATTCCGAAATTCCGTTTGAAATTCAGAAAAAATCAATTGAAATTAAAACAAAAAATTATTTGAAGTTCAGAGAACATAAATTTTAAAATAAAAATTTACCTTATATCTCAGGAATAATCATTATTTGTAATATTTGGCAACGGTGTGGTTATAACTTGGGACCATTAATCATTAAGTTAAAATGTCAATTTGAATTTTTGAATATCAATTGATCAATTGATCTTTTCTGAATTTCAATTGATATTTTTTAAACTTCAAATAGAATTTCTGAATATGAATTGAAATTTTCTGAATTTCCAGTGGAATTCTGAATTTCAATTGATGTTTTCTAAATTTCAAACGAAATTTCAATTTCAAATTAAATTTCTGAATATAAATTTTTTTCTGAATTTCAATTGATCTTTTCTGAATTCAATTGATATATTCTGAACTTCATATGGAGTTCTAAATTTCAATTGATCTTTTCTGAATTACAATTGGAAATGGTGTAGAATTGCAGAATATAAAATATATATAGATAATTTTTATAGAATCTTATTTAATAGAATAATAAAATAAAAAATCATGAATTTGATTTAAGGATAAGGCACCAGGATGGACACATTTTTTCGAGACAAGTCGCAACTGTTACGTGTTACTTACTGAAGTAGTCAAGGAGTTCGTTTACCTTGGCACCGCCATTAATACCAAAAACGAAATCAGCCTGGAGATAAAGCGAAGAACAATAATTGCTAATAGGTGCTACTACGGGCTCAGTAAGCAACTAAGTTCCAGAGCCCTCTCTCGATCGACAAAACTAACACTCTACAAGACGCTCGTTCTACCTGTGCTGATTTATGGCGCTGAAGCATGGGTAGTTTCGCAAACTGAAAAGGTGCTCGAGGCGAGGGTCGCTGGTCAACGACGACGAGGGAGACCATGCCTCCGATGGATGGATCAGGCTGAGGAAGCCCTAACCGCACTTGGTGTATCCGATTGGAGAAGACGCGCGCAAAGCAGAGGCGCCTGGCGAGAGCTGATGAGGTCGGCCGAAACCCGGACACGGGTTGTTACGACCACCTAAGTAAGTAATTAAGTCGCAACTGTTACCTCCAAATAGTAAGTAAAATGCACGCAGCTACTAGAATAGAATTTCGTGGAAAGCATCAAAAAGCAATAAATATGTTCATCGATATAACATGATCCAACATTTCTTTCGACCATGTAATGCGCATATTTTTTTAAATTTAACCTTTAGGTTCCAGTTAATACTTGGCTTTGAAATTATTTCGTGTTAACTATTGTTAATTATAAACACCGTCTTGGCCAAGTTATTGAAAAAACGCAATAACAAGCGCAATAATGTTGCGCATGCGCGTGCAACTTAATGAGCTGCGCATTCAAGTAGCGGTCAAAACACATAAGCGTGCTCGCCAATTTTTTTTTTCAACTCCAATGAATTTTGCCAAGGCCTGCACACATTTGAATGCATTGCAGACATTGTTATGAACTTGGCAACAACAACAGTCATAATAAAACTTAATAACAATGGGTTTGAGCAACGGCTCAAAGAGTAGGACGGTCAATAATAAGGAGTGAAGAAAACAAAGGCCAGACACATTAGTCTAAAAGCTATATCAAGCAATTTCTTGCTATTGATTGCTATTGTACTTAATTGTTGCCTATTTTCTGAAATCATTAATGTATCTCATTTAACTATGTCAATCAACTTTTAATACAACTTTTTCATTTACAAAGCTTTTGGAATAAATCTAAAAGCTTTAGTTTTTTCTTTAATTTTTGACAAAATAATTGGAACAAAAAAAAAAGAAATGCTGAAACTTCATCTGAGCTTTATTTCACTTTAATTATATCCAGTCCATCATATTCACAAACCATTGTTTTCTATTGTAAGATTTTTGTTGTAAAGCAAACATTATGAAAGCAGTTGCTCAGCTGATTGCATTGCTGTTGCCTAGTTTTTTCTGACAGCCTGACTTACAACGCCTTCATTCATAAAATTATAGAAACAAAATAGAAAAAAAAAAACAATAGGAAATACCAACGCTATTGTTGACAACTACGACACACTCAAAGATGTGGCTGATAATGATGAGATAACTTGTGTTGCCATCACAAGACGTCAAAACAATGGAAATACAGTCTATTGGGAAATTTTTGTTATTTCTTGAATGAATGTAGCTGTTGGCAACGTACCAACAATAGCAACAACAACTAGAAATACTTATTGCCTTACAGATATAATAAAGAAATCTTTTTAAATACTCGAACATGTAATTCTTACATGAGTTGTGCTAACAATAAACTATTATTGGTGAAACAAAAACTACTCTATTTGCAGTAGTTCTGACTAAGTGGGTGGTGGTTGCATGTCATGTGTGGTTGCTAGATAGTGGGTATGCGTGTGCTTTTCCTGCTTTGTTTCAAATATTTATTCATTGTTTTCTAAAACGTGTCGATGTCGAGCAGCAATAGATTTTAAAATTATTTTTTGTAATGAATTAAAAAAATTCACATTGAAACAGTTAATTACTGTTTGGTTAATACGTGCTTTAAAATATTAACGTATATATTTTTTAAGTAAAAACTACTTAAGGCGCGTTGAGCACTTTTTGGTAGAGAGCAAAACTATAGATTTGCGATTACCGATTACCGAGCCAATTGCCGAAGCGATTACTAACCGATTACCGATTACTGAAGCAATGACCAATAGATTGCCGAACCAATTACCGGATACCAAGGCGATTACCAGCTCATTACCGAAGCGATTACCAACCGATTACCGAATCAATTACCGATTACCGAACCAATTACCGATGCCCGAAGCGGTTATCAACCGATAACCGGAACGATTACCGAAGCGATTATCAAAGCGATTACCAACCGATTACAGAAGCGGTTACAGACCGATTACAAAAGTGTTTTCCAACCGATTACCGAAGCGATTACCAACCGATTACCGGGCCAATTACCGATTACCCAACCAAAATTATTGTGTTACAAGCATATTATATATAAGCAAAAAATAGCAGTTTATACATTCAACAACGCATAAATTGATAAAACAGAGTTCAAAAAGTAGAACGCGTCTGATTTGCCAACTCTAGCTACTTCGGAAATTCATAACATTTCATAGCTTTAAGTTATCATTTTGGTCGGCCTGCCTCCACAGATAAATTTTTTTTAACCCTAGAAAGATAACCCTATTTGAAGAGAGAGTGCAAAACATGTAAAAAGCATACGTCGTTATGACGTGGGTATCTTTCTAGGGTTAATTTACGAGGGCAGGTCAGTAAGCAGCAAGCCTAAATAAGAAAACAGAATTTTTTCGAACTCCTATATATTTTTCTTGATACTCTTGATATTAGGCATGATACATTTAATTCAAAGTTTTTCCAATTTCATTAAAACTTCCTTATAATACTATTTGTCTAGCCCTCCAATATACGAATCAGTTCCCCATATTTGACTTTTTCATTCAACTCTTGCCTCAAAAACATTTTTTCAAGTTTGGGAACAAACAGAATACGGAAGCAATTCCTAGTGTAATTCATTAGATTTTTTACCAGTTTTATGTGATGCATCCAGCTTGTACATTATCGTGATGAAAAAGCTATTTTATTTTCTGCATATGATAACTTTTTAAGTGAAACTTCTTAGGCGGCGATGTGACGACTTTTATTGAGAGGTAAATTTCAAAACATCATGTATACATGCTTATAAACATGTAACATAAAAGTGAAACATATTTTGTTTATAAACATGTAACTAAAAAGTGAAACCTATTTTGTTTATAAGCATGTAACAAAAAAGTAAAGGGTTTTTGTAAACACATTATATAAATATGTACAATGTATATAAGCGCTGCCTAACAAAGACTCCGTGGTTGGCAGTTTTAGGGGATCGTTGGTTTCGAATCTGATGTCAGAATTTTAAAATTCAAAATGGCGGATAGGGTTGCCACCAAGATTTTTTCGTATTTTTGTGAATTCTTGTAATTTTGAAATTCTGACAACGGATTTGATTTCGAATCTTATGTCACCATTGCTGAGGTCCGTTCCTGAGATCCGAAGACACATACCAACACGATTTAATGCATGATGGGCGGTAAAAGTAGACGTGGCAACATTTATATATATATAGAGATTTCTGAAAAGAGGCCGTAATTATACAACCGAATTCGTCGAAAATATAATGATTTTATTGATTTGTGGGCAGTAATTGGGGGTGTGGCAATTTTTCTTTTTTATTATTCGAAATATTAGGTTTCACAACAAATTTGTAAACTTGGTGCCCTTAGGTATTACTGTTCGTGAGTTCTTAACGAACACCAACCCGCACGAACGTCTTAAATGCATTTTTTTAAAGAAAATTTATTTATCAGCTAATTTTTCTACTGCTATTTTTACTTCTATATTAACTAATATGTAATATTTATATTTTCTACTACTATTTTCTACTATCATTTCCTGCTACTAATTTGTCCACTGGTTCCACTTATATTTCCTACAACTATTTAATGCTATTGTTTTCTATTTATGTTCTATTATTTTGTACTACTATTTTGCACTGTTACTTTCTACTACTATTTTCTGTAACTATTTCTACTCGTATAGCTACTACTATCTGATGCTAATATTTTTGACTAATACTTTTTATCACCATTTCATTTTCTTTTCTGTTTAACTATTGTTTTCTACTACTATTTTCAAGCACTATTTTCTACTACTATATTCCACCACTATTTTGTAGTATTCTTTCAACTAGTATGACATTTTTGCAAAGTCATGCACTTAATGCAATAAAAATTTTATAATAATTTAAAAGAAATTTAATCATAATTTAATAAAATACTAAAGAAATAATTCTTCATCAATCTAAATTCAATCTAAAATCTAAATCTAAAATCTAGAATTCTGTTTTGCACAAGTAAGTTGTTGAGAACGGGAGGAGAACTATTCAGAGGCATTGTTTTGAACAGTGACTCCATACTGGTGTCTGATGACATTTCTAAAAATTATTCAGATGTCTCGCTGGACATATTTTCGGGCTTTTGCAAGTTGCGTACAAAAGGATTTTTAATCGATTATTGCATTTTAATTTTTGTGTTTTGTTCTTGGGAAAACACGTCTCAAAACATGCGCGCACAGCATTGAGATATTGGACCAATTCGTCAAACATATCCTATTGACACATTTATGTGTCGCTAACGAGCTCACTGAGCGATGAACAGCTTTCTATTTCTCTCTTGCCAACACGAATCATCCAAAAATATAATTTTCTTTTGAAAGCAGTATTTTTGTTACTACCGTTGAACACTGTTCAGGGTATGTGTATGAATCGTATGTGTATGAATCGGGTTGCATGAGCTAAGGGTTGAGTAGGTTTTTGTACTTATTTTTTGTCGGATATACTAAGAGTCACAAAAAAGGTATCCATTGCAAATCACTGGTCCCTACTCGACGTTGAACTCGCTTAAGGGGTGAGTAAGGGTGTAACGTAAAAAAAACCACTTCTTTTGGCGAATTTTTTAGATGTATAGAAAGAGCAAATTTATTGAAACATTTTGTACATTATAAATAGAGCTGGAGGATGCATTGATTCTTTTTGGAATTAATTCCACGTCAATTCCAATTACTTGGAATAAGGACTCAGTAATTGGTCATATCAATTCCTCAGGAATGGAATTGGAAAAAATCGTCAATTCCATCACAGGAATTGTAAGTGGTAATTTAACGTTTCAATTCCTTAATGGAATTGGGAAAAATCGTCAATTCCATTGCAGGAATTGTAATTGGGAACTGAACGTTTCAATTCCTCAGGTATGGAATTGAAAATGTACTACAAAAAAGTAATGTAGTTTTTAAATGGCAGTGAACACGGATTATTAAAAAGTAGTTTCGAGAAAAACGCGTCTAAAGTTTCGCTGTCGGAGCTACAGTGTTAGAGAAGAGGCGATTAATTAGTCAATAACCTTCACCAGTTTGTTTCTGATTGACTTCAAATTTTGGGAGTATATTCTTTGGATGTATAAGACAAAAAAAGATTATCGATTTTTCAAAAGTGCAAACCCTTACTCACCCCTTAAACAGCAACAAATATGTATGCTTGTGTGTTAACGTACTTGAATAATTTTTGCATGTGAGTTTTGTTTTTGAAATACAAACTAAATTTTGTCTGTCCAAAGCCAAAATGTGGAATATTTTCTGAGTCTTTTTTTAAGCACTGGCCAGTATTTTCGCGGATCCCTTACAGAGGCCTTGCGGAGCCCAAGGGTTCCGCGGAGCACTCTTTGAGTAACGCTGCTTTAGACGATATGTTGTCATGGTTTTTCTAAAAAGAAGCTTTTTCAGCACTTCTTTCAGCAAGATTTATCCGGAAGTTCTGAGCTAAAATAAAATAAATTGAAACTAAAAAAGTTAGTTAATTTCTTAGATTTAAAGAAAAGCTTAATTTCTTAGATTTTTCCACCATAAAAAACAAAAATTTTGCATTTGACTAATATTTTCCATAGATTTTTCACCTAGTTGTTTCATTTAGTTGGTCGACCTTAGAAAAAAAATCAAAATATTTAAAAAAAAAATGTAAACATCGAGTTGCCTCCACAAGATTTTTAATTTTCAAATTGAACGATATTGAACGATATTCTACAAGCAAAGTCGAGCATTTTGCGCCAATATTGATCACAAGCATTTCCACAAAATAACAAAAAATATACAAAAACATATTTTGTTAAAGACCAGCGTTATGTCAACCCGCGGGAGCCACGTATGTCAGACAAACTTCATAAAAATTCACTAAAATATAAAGCCTAGAAAAGACGATCGTATAAGAATAATATTTTGCTTAATTCTTTTAAGATTTTTTAGAGGTTTAAAATTAGAGATGAAAAAAATGGAAAATTCCCAAATTCCCCAAGCTTAGAAATGTAAGTAAACGTAATTGTTCAGCCTTGAGCGAAACAGGTCGATTATATAAATTCTTAAAATTTTATATTCTTTTTGCTTATACGCAACGCTGGACAAAAATGGGTTAAATCTGCGCACTTAACAATTTAAAAAGGAGATAATGATTTTTGAGCCATTGTTAATTGGAGTTTATGGAGAAAAATAAGTAAACAGTTTTATAAATTCAAAAGTATTATGAAAGGCTGTCTGAAAGAAAAACAGATACACAATCATGTTAAAAAATTAATAAAATAAATATTGCAGAGAGCTTTATAATACGCTTTATTGGACACAAGTTTTCAGGAAATCATGTGCTGTAAAAATACTTCAATGACGACATAAAAACAATGTAGCAAAGAAGTAGAGGAAATGCGAACCAGCTGGAAATTATGCTGATACATTTCTTCTTTTGAATATTCAACAAGCAAGATGAAGACGGCGAAGATTTCAACAAAAAAAAAAAAACATCAAAACAACACCAATTAAAATAAACAAAAAAAATGTCTGTTGATTGATTTGATAAAAAAAAAACATGATTTAAGGATTTAATAAACAAAGAAAAATCAGAGCTAAATGAATTTATATATTAAGCTGGGTGCTAGACTTCAAGGCAGACGCCATCATCGTAGACGTCGTCAACGTTTTCTAGACGAACATACGTGGACGGCTGGATCTTGCTAACTCAAAGTAAAGTAAAATAAAAAAAAAAAAAAGCAAAAATTTAAATTAATATCGGACTGGTCGACAAGCACAGACAATATTGACTGTTCTTCTGTCTGCGCTTGTCTAGCTGGAGATTCTTTGAGTAGTTTTTGCGTATTTCTGCTACACGTAGAGAAAAAATATGTTTATATATGTTTGGTTTCAAAAACAAAATATTCAGAGGGAACGACCTAATGATTAAGAACTTTCCATCAATAGCATTATTTTTCGATACAAGAAGATATTAGTTGGGTCCAACATTAATATAATTGCCTTAGCTAAAAAACTAACGTCTACATTAATATGCTTGTGACAAAATAGAAGTGTGTGTTTCTACCCAATAAAAATTGCATCACTGTTAGACTCAAAAAGAACGGAACACTGCAAATTTAAAACGAACAGAACTCCTTTCCTTTATGTGTTTCGCCTAGACATACATATATCTGTTTCTTTTGCACTTGCACGAAAAATAGCGGAAACCTTGTTGCTTTATGCGCTTGCTTTTAACAGTTTCCAAGTCTTGGCGTCATTTTAAGTTTCAAGCAGCCGCGCCAAACGTGCTGAGAAGTTTAGCTCTTGTGAAAAGTGTTTCTGAAAATGTTTCTTTAAATTTAAAGTGTTTGTGTTTTCAAATTAATAAAATAAAAAACAAAATAAAAGAAAAATAAGGCGGTTCAGCAGTAAAAATAGGTGAGTTTTGAAGCAACTTTGATGATAAAGCGGGTGCTTCGCTGGCAAAGTGGGTGCTAGCAAAGCAAATTTATTTACTGTTTTCTAAACATATTTTGTTTGCTTCAAACCAACAATTACTTCTAAGCAAATATTTTGTAATCACAGTGAAAAACTTTTGGCATTTCTTTTGTTAAAATATGTTTCCAAGTAAATATAGTGTAATTATCGTTAAATATATTAAGTTGTTCTTAATTGTCGTTTTGAAAATAATTGCTTGGCTGCAATTAAATTATGTATTCTCCAATTAATATATATTTGTCCGTGAATATTTAATGTTATTCTTGACTAAATTATATTTCCAAGAAAATAAATAGTAATAGACTAAAAGTGTTCTCAGTCCATTTATAATTACAATATATTTATATGAAAACATATTTTCTTTAAAACAAATTATATTGTTTTTAAATTCAAACAACAAGTGCTAAGGTACAATTAAATAATGTTAAGATGCAAATATATATATAAAGAAAAATTGCATTAATTAATCATATTATATGTGGAACTAATAATGATTACTTGTTTCCAAGAAACATGCAGAAACATATTATACTTCCTGCAAATTATGTTTGGGACTATTATTTTTCAGGGTGTAGCAATGGCTGGTTTAAATATTTTTAATTGTGTTATTTATGAAGACCAGCCAGCTTTCGATGCCAATAAAAAGCTCATATTTCATGAGAATGAATTATGAGGAGCAAAGCAAAGACCGCAGTGGTGGTTAATTAATAAGCCACGCACACGCATACAACTAGGTCAAAAAACAGAGGGAAATATTTTTAAGATATTGTAAAAAAATTTTTTTTAAATTTATTTAAGTGTAACAACCAAAAAAAGCAGTTTTTTTCAAAAAAAATTTTTAGATACAAGGAGTTATTATTTTTTTTTCAAATTTATACAGCTTATTTTTTTTTTTTTTTTTTAAATATTTTGTAGGCTTCTACATAGAGATGTATGAATGTATCTGAAACAAAAAAATCAAATGTCATTTTAAAGTACAGACCACTAATTCGGGGGTTTTTTTATATTATGGCGAAAGTTAGAGTAAAAAGTAAAAAAAGATAGATTTCGCGCGCTTTTTTTCTATAAAAAAAAAAACACAAAAATATTAGTTACTTGAATTTAGGGGGAGGGGGGGATACTTCAAGGACCAAATTACGAACAAAATGCAATAAGATTCATTGAAATCCAACCAATCGAGTTAATTTCGAGTTACCTATCGAACCGTTTTAAAAAAACCAGTTTCGAGGAAATCCCGTTTAAAGTTTTTGTTTTCCGAAATTTTGCAAGTATTTTTGAAATTATCGGTTGATAGACTTACTATTATTTAATTTGCAATGCCAGGTATCGTTTTAAAAACATTATGAATAGTCTAGAAACTATAAAGAAATACATTAAGCAAACAAAAAACATTTTTTTTTTTTTGAAAAATATACACGTATATTTACCTTAAGTTCTAACAAAATTTATATTTTATATGGAATATAAATTAATTACACAGTCCAACAATTTAGAACGTATTGCATGATTGATTGATTTTGTATGAACACAAGTTCATGTATGTGAAAGATTTTAACCTAATAAGATTTTATCCCCTTATTTAATCTCCTATTTTCTATAATTTTTGCTATTTTACTCCCTTGAAAAAATACTGCAGGACTGTGTTATTAAATAAGAACATGTTTAAATCATATTAAAAAAAAAATGTTGTCGGAGATTTTTTATAATAATCCTAAATATTATAAAAACATGCAATAAAAAAGCATGAAAAATTAAACAAAACTTGTAATTAATATGCATTAATTAACTAAACGATGATGAAATCATTGCAGTGACGATAAAAAGGGAACCAATGCAAGACGAACAGTAGCAGCAGCAGCAGCAACATTGTTGCATTTAAAATTGTAATGACAACAATAACAACAACATAAGCTTTGTCATTAAAAAACAAAACATTTGGTGCGGAAAAAATATTAAAACAAAAAAAAACATTTAAAATCAAATAATGCCCAACAGTAACACAAGATTGCAGCCAAGGCAACAACCGTTGTCAGCAACAGCAACAAAATTATTGTGCAATTGTTGTAGAAAGAAACTAAATGTTTAAAGCTTTAATTGGTCATATTGTATAAGTTCTAAATTTAAGATTATTTATCGAAGACTTTTTTAAAATATTTTGTTTTTGGATTGAAACTTGTATTTTTTTTTCTTAATTTTTAGTTAAATTTTTTGCTTTATAACAATAAGTTGCTTTTTAGTTTTGGGTTCAAAATTTGGAGATAAAAATAAAAACATAAAAAGAACATATTTTTACAACATTCTCGCTTAATTTTTATTTTTTATTTTAGCTTATAGAAACAATCAAGTGGCATTTCCTTAAATGTCATTATCGATTAGAAGCCATAAAAGCGTCAAGATACAAACAAGTCAAGTAATTTATTTTAGGCAAAACAATTCTATACTGAGTAGACAATTTTATGGCACAAATTGTTGAAATGTTCAAAACAATTTATAAATTTAAACAACAATTTAATTTGCGCAAAATAATTTCGCACCTTTAAAACAGTATTAAAACTGATTGTACAGAAACTAGAACAACGTATTCAATGCGAAATACAAACGAATTTGGATTTGGTGTCTAACAACGTTGTTAAAATACCAAATCATTAAAATCAACGAGAAAAAATATACAAATAAAGTACTAAATTTCAGAAAAGTACATTCTAAATAAATTTCACAAATTGGGAAATTTTCGGAATTAAGAAAGTAAAACATTTTACTCAGAGAAAAAAAAACATCCTAAAATCAAGGAAAATTTGCTAAATTTTAAAGGATATTTTACTTGTTCTAGCGCCAAGGAAACTTTCTTTCTTATTAAAAGAAAATTTTTCTTAGAAAAAAAAATAAAATTATTTTTGAAACAAAAAGGAGCATTTCAGACTAAAAAAATATCTAATTTTCCTCAAAAGGAAAAAGTCCAGTTTCGTTAAGCCCTGTTATCATTTGTGCTCAATGACCATTCAATCATACATTTCACAGGTGGTTTTGCCTCTTGCCACAAAAGGCAGCTTTTTTGGTGTCATTCTGGAGACGGACTTGTACATTCCTAAACATGTTTAAAGTATCTGCGAGTGTCAAGGTCTTGGAAACGTTAAAATAGCAAATAATTTATAATTACAGAAAAAAAAATATACAAAGTACAAAATTTCAGAATTGTGCATTCAAAAAAAATTTTACAAAGAGTGAAACTTTTGGAATTAAGAGAGAAATAACATTTTACTCTGAGACAAAAAACATCATAAAATCAAGGAAAAAGTGCTAAATTTTAAGGGAAAATTTACTTGTTT
Organism: Coremacera marginata; assembly: GCA_914767935.1. Taxonomy (NCBI): domain Eukaryota; kingdom Metazoa; phylum Arthropoda; class Insecta; order Diptera; family Sciomyzidae; genus Coremacera; species Coremacera marginata. The sequence continues at coordinate 133,113,776 of OU612044.1, forward strand.
TAGCACCAGGAAGACTTTTTTCTTATTAAAATAATATTTTTCTTTAAAATTATTATATAAATATATAAATATATATAAATAAAAAATTAAATTATTTTTGAAACAAAAAGGAGTATTTATTTAAAAAAAAATTTTATTAATCGAATATATCAAAAAAAAAAAGACAATATTAAAATCAAAAAATCACCAGTTTGTTTTTAAAAGTTTAAATTTCCTTAGTTATAATGAATTCATATTTAAAACAAAAATATTTACATTTGCCTTAAGAAACTAAGAATTTGAATTTAAAAATCAAATTTTCTTTAAAAAGTGTATTTTTCGAGTAGGAGAGAAATAGCTAGTTGCTTGTTTGATTATTTGCTTGCTTGTACATAACATTTCTATATACTAATGCATAGAATGTCAGACCCTCGACATTGTCGGTCGTGGGTTCGAACCTCGTAGTGGCAGAACTTTTTTTATTTTTTCGACTTTGTTTTGATTTTTAATTAAAAAAAAGAACCCCTTCCTCGTCGATGATATGTGCGGTCGCAAAATAATTGTTTTGCCAGTGCATTCGGATGTTACTGAATGTTGAAACAAAAGCTCTACCGACGTTGTTTTTTTTTTTAAGTAAATTACGAGTACGCCACTGTTCGATAATACCTGAGCTGATGCGTAGGAAAATCGACCGACTAGCACACGAGCGACCCAGGTACAATGCCCGCGGTGGTAACTTTCAAATTGAATATAAATTATTAATAATTATATTAAACTCTTTGTTTCTAAATATCCACAAATATGCCAAATTTACTGGAACACAATACCACGTTCGAATGAAATTTTTTGATACATTAAAATTTTAAGGAAGTTGATTTTGTTTCAAAAAATACTCCTTTTTGTTTCAAAAATAATTTTGTTTTTTCTTTCAAAGAAAAAATTCACCATGATATAAAAATTTCTTTGACGCTAAGACAAAAAATTTTCTTTTTAATTCTTCTTCTTTTTCTTCTCAACATACATTTCAGTTGAACCATGTAGTTTGCCTTAATCGTTTAAGAATTTTTCAAACTACATGGTTCAACTGAAATGTATGTAGTACATCATATGAAAAAAATTTAGTTAAATCTAGTCAACTTAGTTGAGTTGTAATTCATAATAGAGGCCTTAATTGCATTAAAACAAAATTCGATACAGAGTTAATGCCAAAAACATATGTTTTCCCATTAAAATTTGGCATCACTTTTACTTTCCCAATGAATTCGCCACCAATTCTCTCGCTCAGAAGAGATGTGAGCGACAAACTGAAAATAGAAAAGAAATCTATTTTGGTGTCAAGTGGAGAGCTTTCCTTATCTGTACTTTGTGCGAATCTTCAACGTTTATATGGAAATTTCTTTTTGCGTACGTTTGGTCGACAAATATACACAGGAAATCGTTCGTGCATATTCTATAAATATTCTTTGTTTTTCTCTCTCTTTTTCTACGCTCATGTGCGATCGTAACCGAACTCATACTGCAGTGTAAGAAAAAAAAATCTAGTGAAGTAATGCCGAACGGTTATTTTTTTCTTTCTCCTTTTTTATTTGTGCGGATCTTCTAAAAGCATATGAACCCACAATGGGGGAAATTCATCATACCTCATTTTACCTGTTAAAAGCAGGTAGATTTCTATAAAAAATATTCGGTGCACTCCTTCTCCTTACTCTAATTCATTTAAAAAAAAAACTATCGAAATTGATTGAGATACCTGGGAAAAAATGGTTCCTATTTATTATAAAATAATTTGCAACAACTTTAGCATTTTAGTAGTTAATTTTAATAGATGATGGGTTGGAGAAATAAATGTTTTACTTGTTTACTTTTTCATGCCCAAATTCTCCAAATTCTCATCGTAAAATTTCAATTGCCTTTAAATCTGCAGTTTATGTATACATTTGTGTGGAAAATAGTAACTTGTTATTTTATTGCTATATTTTTCCAATTATAAAACATTTCTCCTGGAAGTTGTAAAAGGGAGTAGCATAGCAGATAAAGACATAATTTTTTTTATTTTACACACATGAATATTGACGGTTGATGAACAAATTCGCATTAAAAATTTCCAAAAAGTTTTCAAACTTTGTCTTAAAAACGGATACTCCCTTTTACAACTCCCGGGAGAAAATCCTTCATAATTGAACTGAATATGTATATAAGTGAAGCACCTTTTAAGGGAATTGTTTAAATATCAGAAAGAGTTCTTTCTATGATATTAATATATATTACATGGCAAATACGTTTTATGTTCATGCCCATACCCCAACTGAATGCCGAATTTAAAAAATGTATTATTATCCTAGCATTTACAGTTTTTGACATTCTTAAAAAAATATATGCAGTGTTGCAGTAAATGTTAAACGAAATGTGTTTTAAATTAATGCTACACGTCAACTTTTCCGAATGTCATAATTTTTCAACGTACGCTTTCATGCTACCAATCCCATTATCACATTTAAGCAATTATCACAAAAAAAAGTGGTTTCCTGGGGTTTTTTCCAAATGGTAGATTTTCATGTCACACACACTCCAAAATGACAACTTTCATTTGATATTTTATGGAAAAATAATATCAAAAAAATCATAACGGCATATTTATTTCTTTGAAAAACAAATTATTTAGCAATCAAAACTACCAAAAATATTTAATTTTAATGATTAATATCAGTATTTAAAACACAAACATGGATATGGAAGAGGATGTCGGTCCTGGTGATCAATTTGGTTTCTTTTGACAAATGCTATGTCTACTTCTTTCTTCTGATGTCTTCTGATAAAAATCGTTATTTTTGGTTTCTGTCGGAAAACCAGAACCTGGATAATTTTTCAACTGTCAGTTTTTTTGACCGTGTAATTTTTGGACAAAAACCTATATCTTAGAAGTTCGGCCTGACCCGAAGAAACTGAAACCATATTTGTGTTAAGCAGACAAAAACCCTTTAGAAAAATCATATTCAATTTTCTTTAACAGCAAAAAGTTCAGTTTCGTTGAACCCTGTTATCATTTGTACTCAACGACCATTCGGTCATATACTTCACAGACGATTTTGGACAATGTTTATTTAACACTTTGCCTCTTGCCACAAAAGGCAGCTTTTGTTCTGTAGATGGAATTTTACATTCCTAAACATGTTTAAAGTAACTGCGAGTGTCAAGGTCTTGGAATTGTGTCAGAACACAAAAAAACATTTTGTGACACATAGCTTCTTATGGCTTATGGGTCACGCACTTAACACGTATTCCACGGCCGCCAAATATTAGCTTTGGTCAACACAAATGTTGAAAAGTAATCTTAAGTTAAAAAATTAGTTTGAAAACAAAAAACCCAACTCAAATTGTTTGAAAAGTAAACTTAAAAAGTTGAAAAATTTCACATTTGTTTCTTTTTTCAACAATGTTTTTACAATAGAAATTAATATTTCTGATCGAACATCATCTATCTGCAGACAAAAGCAAACCTCCGAGAGTAGATGCCTTGCAAAGCTTTTTGAGAACACGAACCGTTCGAAGTCGGAATAAAACATGTGGTTCAGTTGTCAATCATTTGTGTCGAAACATTTAATAACACGTACAACATAACTGATCATTAAAGTCCTGTCAAGGGCTAAAACGACCAATTAGATTTTTTTTGTCGCTTTCGATAAACCTGGTCATTACACGATTTGACACATTTTTAGATCGAATTCTTATTTTGAAAATAAAAACATCAATGGCCCTTAGTAATAAAGAAATTCTAAGACGAATCTTTCTTAAACTCGACTTTAGCTTTCAATCGGTAGTAATAATAACAAAAAGTCACTTCTAAGTTACAAAACTTCTAGTTGTGGCTCGCCTGATTCTAGGTTAATTTTAAATTGACATTTGAAACAATTGTAGTGAATATGGACGATGAAATATTTCGGGATCTAGAAATAATAAATGCAGCCAGAAGCACAAGTGCAAAGAAAAACAACAAAAGCCGGTTAAAAGCTTTATTCTACAATGATGTAAATTTAAAAAAAAACTACAGGTAGATAAACTATATTACATAAACAAGCAGTTTAATAAATAAGCAATAAAGTAAACAAACAATAGCATAAGCAGACAAAAGAAGAAACTTACTTTTATAGCGGCTTGCATTTATTTTGCTTTGTGTTCAAAAAATAAGCAAATAATAAAATCAGCTGTTAAGCAAACTGAACAAAGGGTACGTTCAGAGATAAAATTTAAGATCAGTTCACAGTAGAAGCACTGAAGTCGACTTTTGTTAGATTTGTTTTATTACTACGAAATCTTACAAGTAGCTTAGAATCACCTAACTAAGTTTGAGTTTAGAAGTGAGTTTTTACGTTTCTATTACTAAGGGCCAATGAGTTCAAGCAAAGTCAAGTAAAAACTTAAACTCAAAAGCAAAGTTCACATGTTTATTTCATACAGTCTTTTTAATTTTAATCATAATTTAGTGCTTTTTTTTTCAAAAATACTTATGTGTTGTCATTTAACAGCTAAAACCTAGACTCGCTGGCTTATTCGTTAGCTAGTAAAACAAAATCATTTTAAGTCCTTACCTCCGAGAATAAATCAATAAAAAAAAAAATAAATATGCCACATAATGTAAACTTAGCAGTCGTTTAAAGCATTACATTTCCTCTATGCTAAATAATATGCCTTGTTAAAATAAATATAGAAAATTGATTTTTAATTTGTTACGCTTCACGGCGAACATGCGTGAAAAAACTGTGTCATAAGCGGCACAAATTAAGTTGGCAACAAAAGCTTTTAAAAATAAAAACTCGATTTCAGCATTCTTATAGCCAGAAAGCAGGCATGTTGGTGTAAGAGAACTTCACGTATAACAATATTTACAACAATTTCTTGCCAGCTAACATAGTTTATAAAAAAACTTAGTTAAAGAGGCAAAGAATGACTTTTCAATCAAACATCCTTAACTTTTAATTTTAATTATTTATAACAAAAGCTCACCTCGGCCATTACTCGTCACCGAGTTACCCTGCGTCAGCAGTATTTGACTCTCGAGTTCCTGCAGCTCAGACTTGAGTTCAGCCAATTTGCTGTTGCTTTTCTTGACAATCGAAGCGACATCGTTCAGCGAACGACGATCTTTGGCAACTTCGCGCAGCTTTTCTGCGCCCTCTTTAATTTTCAGCTCTTTGCGTATTTCACGTCGTATCGCTTCTTTGATCTCTTCGAGACGATTTGGCAACGCACTTTCGGGCAGGTTGTCTGTGAAGCCATATTTATGACTGAGTTCGTAGAGTACAGGATGTTTAATATAGTCGCCCTGCAAAGAAAAGAAACAAAGATATCTAAATTAATTGTTGTTTATTGTGATGAGTATAAAATAGGTTGTGATGAAGTCTAAATCACCTGGCCCAAATAAACGAGAGTGTAAGTAAAAAAAAAAAATCAATGTCTGCACCCGGAATGGTTGCTCGACCATTTTTATAAAAGTTGATATTTTTATTAACTTGTTCAATTATCTTTTATAGAAATCAGATACTCGTAGGTGTTAGGTTCACCGAGAAAAAAACAATAGGTAAATCACCTAAGTCGGCGTGGGTAAAGAGAATTGTATGGGAATTATAAACGTATGCTTATTCACCTAAGCAATTTATTGTTTAATACATTGCTTTGAAAGCACATAGTTCGATACCTTGCCAAAAAAAAAAAATATTCGATTCACTTAAGCCCAAAATCCAAAAATGGCTTGGATGGCTGGCTTAAGCAGTTTTAAGCTATTTTCTGCAAAAAAAAAAAAACACAGCTGCGTCATTAGACACGAGAGAAGGATAGATTTGATAATTTATTGTTTTTTTTTTTTGTAATAAAACCACTTTAAGATTCAAAAATAAGATAAAGTAAATTAAAAAACACACGTTAATATTCACACCAGTAAATTTTATTACATTTCATCAACAAAAAGAAAAAAAAAATTTCTTTGCCCGCCGTGCGGAATCGAACCTGGAACTTTTGGTGCCAGTCCATTGCCCTACCAACTGATCTAAGCAGCCTTGCTACTGTTTGCTGACATAACTAATTTCTAAGAAAAAAATGGTGTTGATAAATGAAAAATTTTTGTTGCTGCCGATTTCAGTCAAGCAAATCACAGAACGAGAGGCGGCAGCTTCAAAAAACCCGAAAAAAAGTTATATTTTTGAAATTCAATTTTTTTTTTTTTAAGTTGTGTATAAAAAATTACCAAATACTTGGTTAATTTATCACTCAATAAAAATTGGCAAGTCAACATGTAAAACTTAGGCGTTTTGATAAAGTACTTGGGTGGCTGAAAACTGCCAAAGCCATCTTATAAATTATGCAAGGTTTTTTTTTCAATTTAACATAAGCTTTTTTCTCGGTGTTGGAAAAAGCAGTTAACGCATTTTCATCAAAAGAGCACATATCACTTTTGTGCGCTCAACCATCGATATGAACATTTATCTAACTTTCTGACTTGTTAACTTTTTGTTTACAGCCTACAAAAAAATAAAATTTCGAGAATTTATCTAACTTTGGGGTCACATATGTCTGGCAGGCATGGGTTAAAAATTGTAAATTTATTCACTATATAGAACATACATAGGTAATAAGTTTTTTAAGTTAAAATTCTGAGTTCTTTGCTGAGATATTTTCATCGCTTGGAAGATACAGCCTTTCAAACTCCTTAAAAATTCACCTCATAAGACATGGTAAAGAAATAATTTTTACAAATTCAAAGCATAACATCTTTTTAATTTTAAGGATTCGAAAGTTAATTTTTTTGTCACAAGTAAGAAATGACATAAACTTTTTTACAAAATGGTGGTTATATGTAATGTGAACAACTCTTGGCGAACAAAAATCAGCATATTTTTCCACGCAAAAAATCAGTATGAAATCGCTCAAAATCAGTATGAAATGCACACTATTTTTGATTTAGTTTGGTTCGATATGATACGAATATAAAAGGAATGAAAAAAAAAGTTATTCATACTTCCGGTGGAATCTACATCGATCGAGATGGCGCTGAGGCTTGCGTTGCAGGGAGCTGTGAAAGTTGGTTCTCTGAATGAACATTTGCCTTGATTTGCAATTTTTCCAAGCAACTCTGGTTGGGTTTAAACCCGGGTTAAAAACCCGGTAAACTGATGGCAGGTACTTTCGATGTTTAATTGTGAAGTACAAAATGGATCTGAACGTATGCAGCTTTGATATTTGAATATAAAAAATGAGTACGCAATAGATCTGCAAGACTAGAAATGGCACTATCGATTTCCCATTTAGCTTAACTCTCGACTAGTCGATAACCACTATCGATTAGTGCTCAAGTTGGCGATTTTGTAGAAAATAAAATAAATGTCTACTATTTTATGTGTGAAAAAAACTTTGTGGCACCCTTCAAAAAATTAGCATAAAAATCAGTAGCCAAATTCAATCAGTATCGCGGTCTGAAAATCAGTACGATACTGATTAAATCAGTATAGTTGGTCATGTAAGTTATAAGTCAATATTTTGTTATCTTGCAAATATCCGCACCTTCTCCTTGATACCTCTCATCAGTTTTTGTCCAGACCCTATAAGGCAGTCCAAATCAGTGGCGAAATCTCGTGCTGCTTATTAAAAGGTAAAATAAGGTTGTTTAGGCACTTTTCGATGTAGACCTTAGCATTTATAGTCTCAGTTGTAATATACTGCCAAACTATGTATTTTTTCCCAAACTTGTCCATCTTCTGATGCTTGGAAATTGCTTTTACACCTCCTTTTGTACGTACGTTACAGAAAGTTTTACCCGGAAGTTGCGAAAAGACTGATTTCACATATGTCTCATCATCCATGAGGATGAATCTCTGACATACAAGTTTCTCTGTCAGACAAGTTTCAACATAGCAACTTGAGTCTTCAAATAGCACCGGATGGGGGCTTTTTATACTTTGAATGAGTGGAGTTGTTGTTTTTCCTTGATGCGGTGCACAGTTGTCTTGTATGTATTGAATTTTAGGGCCATATCTCGTTCTGGAAAATTGGGTCTGCGCTTCCAAGACCAAGATTCTTTAACCTTTAGAGCCAAATACGGACCATTAAATCAAACTTTCCAGCCACCACCGGCTTTTTGTTACACTGTTGCTTCTTGTTGCAGCGCAGCATAAGAAATTGATTTATTATTTAAGAAAATGGACATTTTTTTCTCACTTAATCTTTACTGGCTTCCATGGCAAAAATGGCTGGCAAAATTACACTAACAAATCATTTTTAGAACTTAAGTCGCCAGCTGTCAACATATGCCAGGATTGCCATTTGAAAACAAACGAGTAAGGTAGGTTTAATTTGTAAAAATTATTTCTGGACCATGCCTTTAGTATGTGTTTTATAAAACATTCTGGAGAGTTATTGTTATTGCATAAATCTTCCATCTGGAGAAAAAATAAAAACATTGGACGTTATTTCATAATGAAATAAACCCTAAGGAAAAACTTAAATATAGCCCAAAAAAGTCCCAAAAATGTATGGAAGTTTTTTGGGGCTTATTTTATAAATATTTTTTTTACTATTTCATTTGGAGGTTATTTCGTGGAGTCTTCAAACTATTCTCCAAGATGATAAATACACTTTTACAATCTTTTAAAACAATTTTCAAAACTGTTTTGAAACGTAAAACATAAAGAAACGTACGCCTCGGATATTTTTTTTTCCTAATGTGAAGAAACAAGAAGAAGTCATCGGGTTCCAAAACGGGGCTTTAAGGCGGTTGGCCCATCGATTCCACGTTTTGAGTGCTCAAAAAAAGGTATTGTTTGAGTTAATATGTGAAAGCTCGCATTTTTGTGATCTGCTGCAATATAGCTTGAGTTACACTTAATAAAAATACCAATGCTGGTGGCATCACAGCAGAAAACTCGCTCAGGCCTTTAATAGTCAGACTGGAATTCAGAATTAAATTTCTAAATATAATTATGTCTCCATAATTCAGTTCCGATGTCAAGGCTGAATTTAAAATATAATTCAAGCTTCCTTTTTACAGACTTGTATTCTAACCTGAAACTAAACAAAAAATCTGCTCTCTTTAATTTCAGGCCAGATTTCATAATTGAGTTTGAAATAAGGATTGATATTCAGACCAGAAATCAAAGATGAATATTTAATAAAAGTAATACCAAAGAGGCGGACACTTGTATGAAAAAAATCAGGACTGTTTTCAACCAAAGGTCAGGCCGGAATTCTTGCCTGATCAGGCATGACATTTTCTGCTGGGATCTTGCTGCAATAATAAGCAACATTTTTGTTATTTTTGAATAGCTGCTAAATATGTTGGGTATGTAGAATAGCCAATACAAACTCCTCTATCTATTAGTAGATTATTGTGATCTGTTGCAACATAGCTTCAGTTATACTTAATATAGCTTCAGTTATACTTAATATTGAATCTGCTTAACAAAGGTTTTTGGGTTCGAGGGTAGTGTATAGAACTATCAATCGATGGGGTACGAGTTCGATTCCCACGGCGGGCCAAAGAAATATTTTTAAGCATATTAAAATTAAATTTTTGTAATAGACGCAAGCAATAAATAATGATCAATTCCTAAGAAAACGATGTCGGAAAAAGTGTCGTTTTTGAGATTTCACTCAAGCAAATCACAAAACTAGGCGTAAGAAGCTTGGCTTCAAAAAAAATTTTTTGACACTCATATTGTGAATGCTGTATTCAAGAAGGTTTTAAGTCCGAAAGGTTTTCGAAACGAGTCAAATGGTCTTAATAATTTAATTAATTCTTAATTATCTTTGTAATTCTCAATTTTTCGTCAAAAATTTACACTTTAAATATATAAAAATTTTGGAAGCGACTAAAAAAATAGCGTGTTTATAGTGACTTTTGTGAAACCTACAAAAAGCTTATGGCGAAAAACCCCATAATTTTTGAAGAAAAATTGATTTTATTTTTTTTTTTAAATCAAAACCGCTGGCTGACGGTAAGGCTGATTTTAAAATTCTTTTGGACTTAAGACCTTCTTGAATACAGCTTTCACGATATGAGTGCCGAAAAAATTTTTATTTTACGCCTGAACAAAACGAGCCACTTTAATATTGCGTATATCTGTATAAGACTAGGATGGGCAAAGATTCCATAACTTTTTCTTTTTGACATTCCCAGAAAACAGGGCGGGTTTTCAGCAAGTAATTATATCATAAAGGAGTAGGCAGCTGTGTTTTTTTTTTGTGTCTTACAATATTTATATTACTAATTGGCTTAATAAAACTGAATGTATTGATAGAAAGCAAAAAACGACAATTACTGAACTTTAACTACTACTCAATAAAGACTACAAAATTTCTAAATGATAATGTTTTTCAGTCACTTGATAAACGTTTGTATTATGCACTTGGCACTAAAATACTTACACACACACACACATATATATGCACAGACGGCCGAAGACAGCCAAACCCTATAGGAACAAACTAATTTGTTTTTAAAAACAACTAATTATAAAACTAGTTTAAAATAAACCAGTATATGAACTACTTTGAATTATATTAAGGCGGCATCCACTTCAATTCTAAATAGTTTTTATTGCATTATATATGAAGTAATTGAAATACTACTTAAAAACAAGTGATTGATAAACTACTTGAATTATATTAAGGCGGCAACTACTCTGATTTTGACATGTATTAATTGCAAATTTTTATTAGATTACAAGTTTATATATATTTAAACATGTTATTTCATCAAATATTATTAACTTTAGGCCATCAGGCAATTGGTTATTTTAAAGTAATTAAAAAAATAGTTTAAATATGACTAATTTAACAAGTAGTTGAAAATATATGCAGACGAAAGTCAACTGACTTATTTAGCGGACATCACCATACAAAATATGTTAGTACGTTCTATGGAAAAAAGTCAGAATTTCAACTAGTTGTGGTTGACAAAAAACTACTTTATCAACTACTTTTAAATTAGTTGATTTTCCTACAGGGAACAAACAGTATCGACGACATCAAAACTAATTGAATTAATTTTCATGGTCAAGTTATGCAAAGAACAAGCAAGTGTTGTAACGTAAAACAAAGAAGTGGTTATTTTATATTAATAAATATAAGGGGTGGTCGGAAAAACAGGTAAACGGTTTATAGAAAGTAAACGGTGCTGCAATTACCAAAGACACCAACCTGTATGTGTGTGTGTGTGTGTGTGTGCTTATATTTTGCGGTTTAACCATTTTTTTTTTATTGTTTATGTTACCTCGCTGCTGAAGAACACCGACGAAGCGTGGGTGCTCACCGTCACACAAACGGTACCACGACGCAAAGATTTGAGGGAACCTTTGGAAACCTTGCGCACGCGAATCGATTTCAGCGACTTGGAGCGATCCAATTCCATCGGCTTGTCGCTACTGTTGAACTTGTAGCTGCTGCTGGGTGGATACTCGTGGATGGGGCTGTCACTGCTGCCGGGAGTGGTGCAGGCTGAGTTTAAGGAACTGCCGTTGTGTTGGCTAAAAATATTGAGGTGGGCCTTAACGCGCAGAAAAAAGGCATGCATTAAGGAGGCAGACGTGTTTGAACTGCTGGCAGTTGGCTTAAAAGTAATTCTCAGAATTAACAGTATTTTTCTCAAACTGCTAAAATTTTTGCTATTTTGTTAAATTAAACCATTTTTAAATATTTCACTAATAAAAAATTCAAATTTTTCTTTCATAAACTTATTCATGCACTTAACAGTGGGTTGGAAAAATTTTCACACGCGCAATTTTACGATACGAGGCGCGTTTTTTACAACTAACTACAATGTTTTATTTTCTTTTTAAAGTACACGTTTCTGCGAATTCCGTTGATTTTAGATGTAGTTGTTGTTGTTTTGACTAAACAGTACAACTTTAGTAAGAAAAAAAAGTAGTTGTTATGTTACGAGTATGTTGTTGTTCATTTGTTGAAGCAGCAAAAAGTTGTCATTAATCAACTTTTCAAGAGCTTAAACGCGAGTGTCAGAGAGAGAGAGAGAGAGAGAGAGAGAGAGAGCGATGTTTGTAAAGCGAAAGAAAGACATAAACTGTTGTTGTGTTTTGCTGCACATTAATGAGTTTGTTGTACTTGAAGTTGGGTTTTTTATGTTAAGTAATTATTATTGTTGTTGTTATTGTTGCTGTATTATTAAGCTGTCATTACGTGTAGAGTTATTGACACGCAAACAACAGCAAAAATGGGTGTAAATTCTAACGATCTGGCAGCAACAACTTCTGCATTAGCTGTTTAGAATTTATAGCTTCTTATGTCGTCTAACTGAGCAACTTTTAGACATTCGACACATTTTTGGTCATAGTTTCCAAAAATATATTCTAAACAGTTGTAACTGACAATTAAGAAATAAAACAAGTATTTATTAAGACTAGTGTGCGAAATTTTTACACACAAAATAGTTGCTTCATGTTAAGTTTTTTTTTTTTTATTATTAACGCTATGTTTAGTAATAAAGTTATCGAAAGTTTTAACATATCAGAGCAAAATAATTCAGATAAAGCTAGATGGTACAATCTACCATAAATTGAAATTCAAGTAGAAAAAATGTTTTGCATTTTATAGAAAACGTCTTCAAAATATTATTCAAAAATCTTCTAACATATACAAATTTCGTGTCACGGTGTTTGTGACCGAACTCTTTCGAAACGGCTAGACCGATTTTAATTAAATTTTTTTAATTTTTTAAGTATGAGAATTGGTCGGCAAAATGGGAGTGGCTTCGCCCATACAAGACATATTTTCGATCCAGAATAGCTATGGAAGTAAAACGCATAGAGCATTGAAACTAAGAATGGAGTTACAATTTGGTAGTGTCCTGCTACCGGAGAACTGGAACAGTCATTGGACAATAACTGTGTTGTCAAACAAGGGTTCGAATAAATGTTTTGGAAGTATTTATTACTAGCATTTGCTCGGCGCTCTTCACTTATCTGAAATATAGCATTTTAATTGATTTGTTAGCGGTTAAAGGAGGTATGGCAATTTTTTGTTTGCCTGTTACTTTCATACCGTAATCAGCTACATTTAAAAAAAAAACAACTAAATTGGTTCAAAGTTATGGACAGCAAAGGAAAAGATACGCTTTAAGCCTTTATAGAAGATTTACAACTAAGGAATTGGAATGATTTATGAAAAGTGGGTGTAGATAAAATGCGACCACGTTAATTTTTAGTACATTTGTTGACATAACCATACGAACTAAATTACCAAATCTTAGTCTAATACGACCAAAACCGTCTGAGTATAAATACGTTAAGGTTTGACCGTGTTTCGCGTTGCGCGGTGGGAAATGGTTTCCAGAGCCCGAGTATGATGACGGTCCATTGTTTAATGAAGACTAAACGAGTATGTGAGTATGGGATCTATGACAGAAAGAGGAATGGAGCGCTGTAGAGGATACCTTATGCATCGTTGTGATAATAACAAATACAGAATGAAATGTTAAAATGACGTAACACTTCATGCAAATGACTTCATGTCAATGAAACTGTTAAATAATGTTCGTTAAAAAATTGTCCATGCACTGCGTTGTGATACATAACAAATGTAGAATGAAATGTCAAATTGACGCGACACTTCATGTAAATGACTTCACTTCAATGAACGATGGCTAAATTATTTGGATATTGTTTATACAAAAGTACTTAAAATCGGTATTAAAAAATGGGTGGTGGGAGTAAGAGGGGGAAAAATACTTTACGACCTATTCTCACACCAACCGAATATAAAAAAACAGTTTTATTGCATTAAACCCTAAGCTAATCTATACAAATTTTGACAAAATGGGAATGATTTTTTATTCTTTTATATGAGAGTTAAAAAACTTTCCCACGTAATTATATCCAAAAATCCCCACACAAAGCGTTTTACCTAACGCGTAAAGGACTATTGTGAGCAGTGATTAAATTGCTGCAGTCAAAATAGCAAAAGTCGTACAATTATAGCTTTTTTTTACACTAACTGTTTTCATAACTTCTTCGTGCTTTCTAAAGACTAAATTTCAACTTTGAGTGTAAATTTCTCAGAGTTTCGCGTAATTAAGGAAATTGTTTTTTGTTATGATAAATTTTGTAATTTATTCAATTCTTTTGCAATGTCACCAAAAACATAAACATATCTCTAAAAATAAAAAATTTTGCTGTACTAAAAAAATTATACTTATTAGATATTATCTACTGCAAAACTAATTGTAATGCGATTGTATATCATTATTTTCTAATAAGTATAATCGTTTTAGTACAGCCAACTTTTTTATTTTTATGGATATCTCAATGTTTTTGATGGCATTGAAAAAAGAATTGAATAAATTACAAAATTTATCATAAAAAAAGTTCATTTATTACGCGAAATTCTGAGAAATTTGCACTCAAAGTTGAAATTTAGTAGTTTCAACCGATTGATTTCATCTTCACACGGGCACAGCTCGATAACGGTTTAGTCGGTGGGGTTTGTTGTTATATCTTTAGAAAGGTAATTTTATTGCCTTTGCAGTGAGCTATCAAAATAAGTTTCTGTAATTTAGTTTTGCACTGTAGAAGTGCGATTACGTAAATTTCTTAAATATTGCGTATTTAAAAAAAAGCAAAAAAAAATTGTATATATAGAAAGTACGTTTCCTATGACTTAAACTGTGTGATTATCATGACGGCATCTATTGGATAATGTCCATGTTATTACTGCGATACTGGAATGATCTATCAATTCTAACAATTTGCCGCCTAAAACTATGCATTGATTTTTTCAATATCAACGAGATGATCTATTACAGTTGTAATATATTGGTATGTATATTGTTTATTTTATATTTATTATATCCGGAGTTATAGCTACTTTTATAAGCGACCACAGAGCAGGCACAGTGACAATAGAAGGGGAACAGAAAGGGTGGGTACGGTAAAAACTACCCTTTCCCCAATTTTTTTTTTTTTTTTGTCATAGCAGATTCTATTCAAATAATTTGAAATTGAAATCTATATACAGGGTGTCCGGAAGTGGAGTGCAAATATTTACGGAGGCACAGCGCAGGTCGAGTTGAGCAAAAAATCGTATGGAAGGGGGCATCTACTTTTACACCCTTATGAGTTACAGGGTTAATTAGTATTTCACGACTTTGACTCAATCTCAGAAAACGTCTTCAAAATATTATTCAAAAATCTTCTAACATATACAAATTTCGTGTCACGGTGTTTGTGACCGAACTCTTTCGAAACGGCTAGACCGATTTTAATTAAATTTTTTTAATTTTTTAAGTATGAGAATTGGTCGGCAAAATGGGAGTGGCTTCGCCCATACAAGACATATTTTCGATCCAGAATAGCTATGGAAGTAAAACGCATAGAGCATTGAAACTAAGAATGGAGTTACAATTTGGTAGTGTCCTGCTACCGGAGAACTGGAACAGTCATTGGACAATAACTGTGTTGTCAAACAAGGGTTCGAATAAATGTTTTGGAAGTATTTATTACTAGCATTTGCTCGGCGCTCTTCACTTATCTGAAATATAGCATTTTAATTGATTTGTTAGCGGTTAAAGGAGGTATGGCAATTTTTTGTTTGCCTGTTACTTTCATACCGTAATCAGCTACATTTAAAAAAAAAAACAACTAAATTGGTTCAAAGTTATGGACAGCAAAGGAAAAGATACGCTTTAAGCCTTTATAGAAGATTTACAACTAAGGAATTGGAATGATTTATGAAAAGTGGGTGTAGATAAAATGCGACCACGTTAATTTTTAGTACATTTGTTGACATAACCATACGAACTAAATTACCAAATCTTAGTCTAATACGACCAAAACCGTCTGAGTATAAATACGTTAAGGTTTGACCGTGTTTCGCGTTGCGCGGTGGGAAATGGTTTCCAGAGCCCGAGTATGATGACGGTCCATTGTTTAATGAAGACTAAACGAGTATGTGAGTATGGGATCTATGACAGAAAGAGGAATGGAGCGCTGTAGAGGATACCTTATGCATCGTTGTGATAATAACAAATACAGAATGAAATGTTAAAATGACGTAACACTTCATGCAAATGACTTCATGTCAATGAAACTGTTAAATAATGTTCGTTAAAAAATTGTCCATGCACTGCGTTGTGATACATAACAAATGTAGAATGAAATGTCAAATTGACGCGACACTTCATGTAAATGACTTCACTTCAATGAACGATGGCTAAATTATTTGGATATTGTTTATACAAAAGTACTTAAAATCGGTATTAAAAAATGGGTGGTGGGAGTAAGAGGGGGAAAAATACTTTACGACCTATTCTCACACCAACCGAATATAAAAAAACAGTTTTATTGCATTAAACCCTAAGCTAATCTATACAAATTTTGACAAAATGGGAATGATTTTTTATTCTTTTATATGAGAGTTAAAAAACTTTCCCACGTAATTATATCCAAAAATCCCCACACAAAGCGTTTTACCTAACGCGTAAAGGACTATTGTGAGCAGTGATTAAATTGCTGCAGTCAAAATAGCAAAAGTCGTACAATTATAGCTTTTTTTTACACTAACTGTTTTCATAACTTCTTCGTGCTTTCTAAAGACTAAATTTCAACTTTGAGTGTAAATTTCTCAGAGTTTCGCGTAATTAAGGAAATTGTTTTTTGTTATGATAAATTTTGTAATTTATTCAATTCTTTTGCAATGTCACCAAAAACATAAACATATCTCTAAAAATAAAAAATTTTGCTGTACTAAAAAAATTATACTTATTAGATATTATCTACTGCAAAACTAATTGTAATGCGATTGTATATCATTATTTTCTAATAAGTATAATCGTTTTAGTACAGCCAACTTTTTTATTTTTATGGATATCTCAATGTTTTTGATGGCATTGAAAAAAGAATTGAATAAATTACAAAATTTATCATAAAAAAAGTTCATTTATTACGCGAAATTCTGAGAAATTTGCACTCAAAGTTGAAATTTAGTAGTTTCAACCGATTGATTTCATCTTCACACGGGCACAGCTCGATAACGGTTTAGTCGGTGGGGTTTGTTGTTATATCTTTAGAAAGGTAATTTTATTGCCTTTGCAGTGAGCTATCAAAATAAGTTTCTGTAATTTAGTTTTGCACTGTAGAAGTGCGATTACGTAAATTTCTTAAATATTGCGTATTTAAAAAAAAGCAAAAAAAAATTGTATATATAGAAAGTACGTTTCCTATGACTTAAACTGTGTGATTATCATGACGGCATCTATTGGATAATGTCCATGTTATTACTGCGATACTGGAATGATCTATCAATTCTAACAATTTGCCGCCTAAAACTATGCATTGATTTTTTCAATATCAACGAGATGATCTATTACAGTTGTAATATATTGGTATGTATATTGTTTATTTTATATTTATTATATCCGGAGTTATAGCTACTTTTATAAGCGACCACAGAGCAGGCACAGTGACAATAGAAGGGGAACAGAAAGGGTGGGTACGGTAAAAACTACCCTTTCCCCAATTTTTTTTTTTTTTTTGTCATAGCAGATTCTATTCAAATAATTTGAAATTGAAATCTATATACAGGGTGTCCGGAAGTGGAGTGCAAATATTTACGGAGGCACAGCGCAGGTCGAGTTGAGCAAAAAATCGTATGGAAGGGGGCATCTACTTTTACACCCTTATGAGTTACAGGGTTAATTAGTATTTCACGACTTTGACTCATCGCCTTATTGCTTATTGCTAACTTATTTTAAGAGCATTTGAAAGGCATTGATTTTATTTTTCTAACGGTGTATCAGCGAACCCAATGAAGATAACAGTTCCCGAGCTGTGCTCGTGTGAATTGTGAAGTCAATCGATTGAAACTACTAACTTAGAGCGCAATTTACTCAAAAATTAGCGAAATAAATTAAATTCTTTTTTTCTATCCAATTCTATCCAATGACATCAAAATCATTAGCATATTTCTAAAAATAAAAAAAGTAAGTAGTAGTAGTTAGTAGTAAAAATTCAAATTCAAAACATATTGAACTAATACCTTTTATGAAGATACAACAAACTATAGCCCACTTTTCAGAAATCATTATAATTTCTGAGTAGTAAAAGTTTTAAAAGTGAAACTTGGAAATATATAAAAGTTTCCACGCATACTTTTACCGCCCATCTAATATATAAAGCTGAATATCATCGTGTCAGTATGAAACCCAGCTCTTCTTACAGATTGTTCGACTTCAACCAAATTTTGAGCATATATTCTTTGGTATAATGAGCAAGTCGCCTTTTGTATAAAAAAATGGACGGGATTAGGCAAGGGGAGTGTCATTTTGATTTTAATCGAACTGTTTCTACACTGTTTTCCCGATTTCAACCAAATTTCGCACATAAATTCTATAGTATAATGAAAAGTGGGCACGACTAGACAAGAGGGCGTTGACAAATTTCGAAATTTCGCACATACATATATTCTTTGGTATAATGAGCAGTCGGTAGTTAAGAAAAGTAGGTGAGATTATACGAGGGGCGTCACTTTAATTTTATTTGAACAACTTCCACACCGTTTTTCTGACTCAACCCAAATTTCGCTCATATATTTTTTGGTATAAGAGCAGTTTCAAGTCTAGAAAAGTGAGCTAGAATTAGACAGTAGCCGTGACGCTTTAATTTTAATCGAGTTCCTTGTACACAGTTTGGCCAACATCAACCAAATTTTGCACATTATTTTGTATTTTGGACAGTTAACAGAATATAAAAGTGGGCGGTATTAGACAAGAGGCGTGCCATTTAAATTTTAATCGAACTCGTTCTACACCATTTGCCCAACTTCAATCTAAGAAGTCTTATAAGTGGTTCGTATAAGTGATGAATCACTTTAAGCAAAAAAAAAAAAAAAATTGAGAACTAAAAACATGGGGAGCTTTTGCAATTTTTTGCAAAATTAACTGTTTTCTCAAATCTGTGTCAAATGCATAAAATTTACGTGTTGTGTCAAAACTGTGTCAAATTCTCAAAAGTATCGCAAAGTACATTTTTGATGGTTTTAATTTCTATACGTATCTCCACAGGTTCTGCAGAAGTCTGGATGAGGGATATGACTCTCAGGGTCATTGCACCGATAGCACAGTAACACGTGAGAACCGCTTCGAGGAGGAGAGTTTCATTTTAATGAATTGATACTGGAGATTTAGTCCATTTTTACGCAGAGTTTAGGCCAAAGATAGCGAGAGCTAACACGGTAATTTCTGTTGGACCAAAACGTTTTTATACTATCTGATTTAGCTTTATCATCTATTCTTTTCTTGACTGCACCAATAGGTATTATGACCGTCATGTGGACAATGATTCTATCAAGTTCAAAGTCTTTGTTAGAGTAGATATTACTACGATATTTTTTTTAGGCGATGAATCGGTTGAATTTAATGTTTAAATGTTTTAAAATTTTGTTTTGAAAAATAAGTTTTTATTGGATCCACTTTTTTATATGTTAGTGAAGAATTCTGCATAATGTATTAGGTATATTTTATTTTATGTTAGATACATTTTTTATAAATAGTACTATAATATGAGTAAAAAGAGTGTCTACTGCATTTCGATGCTCACAATATATTTAATTACCCAATAGGAACAAACTAACTTGTTTTTAAAAACAACTAATTAAAAAACTAATTTAAAATAAACGTGTATATGAACTACTTTGAATTATACTAAGGCGGCATCCACTTCAATTCTAAATAGTTTTTATTGCATTATATATGAAGTAGTTGAAATACTACTTAAAAACAAGTGATTGATAAACTACTTTGAATTATATTAAGGCGGCAACTACTCTGATTTTGACATCTTTTAATTGCAAATTTTTATTAGATTACAAGCTTATATATATTTAACCATGTTATTTCATCAAATATTATTAACTTTAGGCCATCAGTAATAGTTTTCAATTGGTCATTTTAAAGTAATTAAAAAAATAGTTTAAATAGAACTAGTTTAACAAGTAGTTTAAAATATATGCAGGCGAAAGTCAATTGACTTATTTAGCGGACATCATCATACATAATATGTTAGTTCGTTCTATGGAAAAAAGTCAGAATTTCAACTAGTTGTGGTTGACAAAAAACTACTTTATCAACTACTTTTAAATTAGTTGATTTTCCTACAGGGTACCTTTATCTCAATTTGTATCTGTGTTTGTGTACATGACTGTATGTAAAATAAATAATTACTTGTATATAACTGTTTGTAAAAGAACTTTATATTGACTGTATGTTAAATGACCATATTTATAACTAAGTGTATTCACTGGACAATCTACCTGCAAAGCTACAGCTAAAAGTTAAAATAAATCAGATGCAAATAAGCTGAGCTAAGAGCTTCGAAGAATCTTTTCTTTTGATATTAAAAGTTGTTTATACATCACTTAAACGATTTTTTGAATTATAAAAGACTTTAAAAATTTAATAAAATAAGATCTTTGAGAAAAAAAGAAATTAACTTAGTTGATTCACAGCATTTATTGGCCACGCTTTGTTGAAAAAAGTAGACAACACAACACAATTCGTTATAGCTATGAAAGGTATCTCAACGGACAGTCGAAAATTGTCCTCATAAAATAAAGTGCAAATAAGATGCAACTTCTTAGCAAATGGATCAACACCAAAGGAATATTCTGATATTATTATGAGAAATAATAAATATCATAAAATTTTAACTGCAGTTTTGCGGTTATTTGCTGAAGTGGAATGAAAAAGTTGCACATTAAAGAGGTGCATTATTTATATATGCGTCATGACAAGTGTCTGATTGGTAGAAACGAAAAAGTATAGCATATTATTGGATTCTCCAGTAAGATCGGTTTCCGATGATGGCAATCAGCAGAAAATGGAGCTAATCACAAAAGTGAACTATAACGATATTTTCACATTTAAACTTTGAAATCTTTGGAATGCTTTTTAAGTACAAACTTTAAACCGCAGACTTTATTTAATTACGAAGACAAACACAAAAAGAATAAAAAGGTAGTTTTCATAAATGTCAACTTAGTTATTCAAAAAGACTCAAATTAATTAGAAAGTTAAAAAGCATATGCTTTTTTTGTTTGTCAAAACAAAAAAAAGAACATACAAAAAGAAAACAAATAAAGACAAATCTTAAGAAATCATGTTAATAAGATAACAAATCATAATTAAACAAAACACAAGAGCAGTCGTAGCTTTTGAGAACAATTGAGTAGTTAAAGATAAGCAAGCTTAAAAACACATTTAAGCCCAATTAAATAAACAAGAGTTAAGAAAGAAGAAGTATGTAAATTATTATTATTAATATTTTCGGAACAAAATGTATTTTGAAATCTTGTTAATGACAATTTTCTGCCTTTTGTTTAACTTTTGTAACTGATCTAAAACGATTCAAATGTCACCAGCCTGCGGCGACACTACATGGGCCGCTTTAAAAAATGTTTTCCTAAGAAGTACAACCTAAAAGAATTAACCCTTAGCTGGTACACCTCAAAAAATGTATTACAAGGTAATGTTTTTTTAAAGAACGCCTTAAATAACAATACGACTTATCGACTATTTTTATTTTTTCAAAATCCCCTGTGAAATCGATTCAGGGAAGTGAGAAAAGATGCCTGTAGTAAAAACCTTAACTCTTAATATTAATATGTAGAAGCTCACGCATCACGATTTTCTTTTTTTCATATAAATTACAAGGGAAAAATTATTTTTCAACTTATTCTTATATCTTACAAACCAGACGAATATAAATGACTGAAACGTCCCCTTATAATTCTTTTGATAAATCTACTCGTTCAAAAGTTATTCAAATTCAAAGTTAAATGTATGTTAAATTACACTTTCTTGCCCAGTTTCCGGTGAAATCGTTCAAGTTATAAAATTTTCCTTCAAAATTCTATGAATTGTGATTTTCTATAAGGAAAAGTCAGATTATTAATGACTCTCTCTTTCTCTTTGACACAGGCATCGGAAATATAATTTAATACAATAAAAAACTTTTTCAATACTTTTTCCTTGAATAGTGGATTTTCCAGCCATGAAGTTGTTTTGAAAGACTTGATAAACTTCGCGATTTTTATTTTTGAGAGAATTTTTTTTTATGATATTTTATGATAACTTTAATGATTTTACCGGAAACTGGAGCAAAGAGTATAATAATAAGGGATTTTATATTTGGGTAGTCATATTAGGGACATTTTTGTAGAGCGTTCAATTTCCTATAAGATACGTTTCAGTTATTTACGTCCCGTCCATCAATTGGTCTTTAAGATATAAGAATTAGAAGTTGAAAAGTAATTTTTCCATATAATTTGTATGGAATAAAGAAAATCGCGATGCACGAACTCTAAATATAAATATTAAGATTTACGGTTTTTGCAGCCATCTCTATTCACCTCTCGAATCTATTTCACAGGGGATTTTGAAAAAAAAAATAGTCGTCTTTTTTGAATCACCCTAATGCAAACACCTGAAAGCTTGAAATGTACTGAGAGTTAGAGAATGAATGATGGAATAATGAGAAAAATATAATCTTTTATTTTTTATAACCATGGTCCCACAGACCGAGAGTACCAGTTAAGGGATAAGAATGAGAACAACAAATAGAGAGTTAGAAGAATAATGAAGGTGAAACAACGTGTTTGAGAAGCTTAACAAAGTACAAATAAGGGGGAAAAAAAGAGTCAAAATAAAAAATAACAAAAGGTGAAGTAGTAGCAGTAGCAGAAAATTCTAGCTTCGAGACATAAAAGAGATATAATAAAAAGCACAAAAAGAGATATAATAAAGTGGCAAAAAAAAAGACACAATATGAAGATTTTCATCATCATGATTCACACAAAATTCGTATAAAAGAAAAAATTCCAAGTTTTGAATAATTTCAAAAATTGTGTCCAAAGTGATTGCTTGTGAATTAAAAAAAGGAGTTTTTTGAAATATTTTAAGTTTTACTGAATAGAATCGAATTTAACCCAAAAAATGGAATGCTATAAAATATCTTAAGTATTAATATTAATATTTAAATATTTTAGATACAAAAACAGTCCTAATATCTTACTCAAATTTCTAAACACAACAATTATATTAAATTGTAATATTAAGAAGTTAGCTTACTTTTTATTATAGGAAATTTATAAAATAAGACTTCACTTAATATAAAATAAAGACGAAATGGCCATTTCAGCCCTTGAAAGGACTTTGACCGAGCTTCTTATGATCAATTGTGTTGTGCTTGTTGTGAAATGTTCGTACACAACTGAGCGAGAACTCAATAAGCATTTAATTGCAGTATTTACTCTCTGAGGTTTGCCATTGTCCGCAGTGCCAATGGGCCACACATTCTACCAACTGCGCCACGGCCTTTTTAAAACTTAATCTAAGTTTTAAATATTATTTAGATTAGGCCCGTAGCCAAATGGGATTTTAGGGATTCAAACCCTCCCCACTGAATCTTGAAACTATAAAAAAAATAGTACAATAGAAAAATCGAGATATTATGTTAATTCACTTAAAAAATCTTTCAATAGAAATTCCAAAAAATTCACTTGAGCGTATAAGTTTGTATTATAAGAATCATTTGTAACCATTGTTTTTAAGTTTAGAAAGTCTGAAGTACGAAAAAAAACATATATTATATGAAATAATACCTCAAACGAATAAAATTTTATGAGTTGTAGAAAATGGGGCTGACATTTTTTAGGCAATTTCTAAGCTAATAAGACCCCAATACCTTGAGAAAATATGCGTTTGATTTTTTTTTTCTTAATTTTGAATTTATACGAAATTAAAAACAATTTGGGGTATTTCACCTGATTTCACCGCACAACTAAAATTTTGCCCATTCGATTTTGTTTCTTATCTGGTATTTTAGACTTTCTAACTCTCCAACTTGTAAAATCAGCTAAAATCAAAATTGACTTTTTTCGGAAAAAACTTCTATTTTGGATAAATATTTTTAAAAATATTGTATTCAGTGATTTCTATGCGAAATTGAATGATTTTTTAATCATGGTATCATATTTTCATAAGCATTAAAAAATATTTTTTTTTAACTTCGCCATTTTTAAAATTATTTTATTTTATGTATTAAAATTTGAAAAACATTTTGACGTACAAAAAATTAAATTTTTTGTTTATTCTTTTCAACAATTTAAAAATTGAGTACAGTACTGCATAAATAATTAAGATTTCCGTTAAAAAAATACTTCTAATTCTTTTACTAAAAATTAATTCAGTTGAGAAATACGTTTTTAACCCTGAAAGGGTTACATGCATTAAGGTTATACTTCGTCGAATCGACGAGAGCATTTCTTAAAGTAGTCCTACATATATCCTTAACACCAACATCTTTTAAAATCTCTTGTGCTTGATTGTTTACATTATTAAGTAAATAACAATTAAAATAACAATTTATTTTATATTAAATTGTAATCAATGAAAAAATCGTCGTTTAAAATTCAAAATTTATTAGAGAAAAACGATAAATTCTGATTTTGCTTCGTTGGTTCGACGATTGGCTTTAGGCGATTGTTCCTTTATAACTTTTAAATTTGTTTATAAAATATTGGTGTGAAGTTTAGTTGTCAAATTACCAATCATCTAAAAGCACCAAATATGTATACCTTAAAAAAAATAGATTTCTTGTTTTGATATTTATTTTTTTCAAACAGAATCGAACATTTTTCTCAGTCATAGTATCATAACAAAATTTAACAATTAAATTATTTTGAAACATCATTTGAATGGTTGAAATAATTTTTGAAAAAGTCATATTTCGACTTTGTACGATTTGACGAAACTCGAACTAGGCTTTGCACAGAACCAAAATCTTCTACACAAGCTAGAAACCAATAAAGATGTAAGATAGCCAAAAGGAAACAGTCTAAAGGATTGAACTTTTTTTGTTTTTATATGGTGTATTTCAGCACGGTAAATGTATATTCTTGAGTCATAGCTTCAACCGGTGAACTGATGCAAAAAATTTTAATTTTTTATAGTTTAATTTAATTTTGATTTTAATAAACTGCTAAAAACATTTATGTACAAAGTTTTTAATGTATGTGTTTTTTATTACTTTAAAAAATGTATATATTTATTTTTTACTTAAGTTTTTGTATTAGTGAAATTTTGTGAAGGGAACTTTTACTTTTTGTGTTAATTTTACAAGTTAAATTTACACAATTAAAATTCTCAATTTGCCTAATTTCTCTAAAATTATAGGCTGAAATGAAAATTATAAAATTATAAGATGAAAAACTTGGCTCTCAAAATGAAAAAATTCAAAAAGAAAGTCAAATTCAAGAATATGTTCAAAAGTAAATGAACTTGTTTGTAAAAATTCCTATATCCTTGTCTTTATTTTTTTACTGATGCTTGCACATTTTTTTATCAAAATCCCCCTCCCACCATGAAAAATGCTGGCTACGGGCCAGAATCAGATGTAAACCTTTAAAACGACGATACACGCTTAGTTTTTTTGTTCTTCTGTTGGAATCTCTTGTTAAAAGTTAATTAACTTTGTTGTTGTATTGGAGACTGTCATTAGTATAGCTCTTTCGAAAATTAAAAAAAATTTATTACAATGTACTTGAAAGTTGCGAACTTGTGAAATCATACGTGTTTATGTGCTGCTAACAGAGATAGTTTTAAAATACAAACACTTCAATTTGGGACTCAATATAATTTATGTTACATAAAAATTAAAGCCACATAAAAGTAATGGATACAGCTATAAAGATTTAGAAAAAATTAACGATTTCGTCATTACTATTCTTTATAAAAAAAAAACCAAAATACAAAATATACAAAAACAAAAAACAAATTCTAAATTTTGTACGTGTGCTTTTTTATGATATCTGTTTTGAGGTACATTCTTAGAAGTAGCACGTTTGACATGAAATGTAACAACAACAAACAAACTGGATTGTTTTTGCCAAGTTTTGGCAAAAAAAAAACGAAAAGTAAATAAAATAATTCAAAAACAGCTGTATAAATAATACAAAAGAAAACTACTTTCAGCAAGATTATAAAGATGACGACAATGGAAAAACTTAAAATAAATTCTTATTTGAGTGAGTTTAGTTTTTGCATGATTTATGGAAAAAGTGATGTTCGTTTTGTCTTGACGTGACATTGAACAAGTTTTAGTTTTGTATTGTTTAAATAAATTGTATTTGTTTAAATTTTATTTTTTGCTTAAAAAAATATAATCAATACTTGTATTTATATACACAATGTTTTACCTTTGTGATAAATTCTTACAAAATATTAGTGCATTAATTATACTTAAAACCGTTATTGAATAAATAATTAATTCATGCTAAGTTTGGATTTGCTAAGTTTAAATAATAATATAATCTAAATTTGTTTTGTTTTTATATTATGTATGGAAAAATCCCAAACATGCATACATTCAGGGACTCAAGGTAATGTTTGGTCTTAAATTAATCTAAACCAATCTGAGTCAATACTGATATTGATACGAGTAATTGAGGAAGAACAAAAATATTTCATTTTTCTTTTCGACGACGACTACGCCTATAATTATAATATTATGCCTATTGATATGCCTATTGAGATACCTAGGTCACATAGGAACTGAACTGGAATCTTAATCTGCCCATTTATTGCTCTACTCAAGCAAAAAGGCAGTGGAAATTACAGCCAATTGTCACTCACTAGCTTTACACGGCACAGGTAAGGTATATATTGCTATACGGTGCCATTGTTTGGTGGACTAGACAAAAAACACACATAAACTTTCTTCGCAAAGTTGAAAGATCAGAGAGCTATGCATTAGTGGAGCCTTAAGAACCACTCCTACACGAAAAAAAAGCAATAGTTAAATCACCTAAGTCGGCTTGGGCAAAGAGAATTGTATGGGAATTATAAACTTATGTTTATTCACCTAAGCAATTTATTATTTAATACATTACTTTGAAAGCACATACTTCGATACCCTGCCAAAAAAAATATTTGATTCACTTAAGCCCAAATAAAAAAAAAAAAAAACATGGATGTCTTAAGCATAGTTTTGAGCTATATTCTGCAAAAAAAAAACAACACAGGTGCGTCGTTAGACACACGAGAGAAGGATAGATTTGATAATTTAATGTTTTTTTTTGTAATTAAATAACTTTTAAATTCAAAAATAACATAAAGTAAATTAAAAAAAACACGTTAATATTCACACCAGTAAATTTTATTACATTTCATCAACAAAAAGAAAAGAAAAACAAATTTCTGTTCCCGCCGTGCGGAATTGAACTTGGAATTTTTGGTGCCAGTCCATCGCTCTGCCCACTGATCCAAAAGACATTGCTACTGGTTGCTGACATAACTGCAGCTATGTTAACAAATGCAGTATGTCACAGTATTCTGTTGATAGTCATACAACAAAAATCTATTAATAGATTATTGTGTTATGCTGCAGCATAACTTCAGTTGTAATTAATATTGAATCAATCATTCTGCGTAATGAAAGAGTTTGGCTCGATGCGTAGTGTAGTGACTTCTTTATCGCTGGTATCGGTGGGTATGGGCTCAAATCTCCACGGCAGGCGAAGGTACATTTTTTATATTTGATATTTAATTTAATTTAATTGCATTGTTACAATAAACGCAAGCAGCGAAGAGAAAAGCCATGAATTTCTAAGAAAAACAGTGTTGATAAAAGAAAAATTTATGTAGTTGCCGATTTCAGTCAAGCAAAGCAAATCACAGAACGAGAGGCGGCTTCAAAAAATGAAAAGAAAAAAGAAAACCAAAACCCGAAAAAAGTTATATTTTTGAAATTTATTTTTTTTTTCTTTAAACAATGTATAAATTACCAAATACTTGGTTAATTTATCACCCAAATAAAAATTGGCAAGTTAACATGGCCCTATGCTCCGGCCATGAGCTCGGGGAAACGATGATGATGACTTGGGAGGCTGAAAACTGCGAAAGCTATATTATAAATTATACAAGATTTTTTTTTTTAAATTTAACATAAAGTTTTTTCTCGGTGTACAGATGCACTAGCAAGACAAATGGGCGCAAGAACAGTCATCCGTCTAATAACCAACTCTCAATGGAGAGAAGACACATTATGACACTCTAGCATTAGTAAGCTTCTTCCTACTATACCCGAATTTGTAAACTACATCACACAAAAACTTTGATTTGAAAAACAGTTTAATATATCCATTCCCTCTCGATAAGAGTGGGAGTCTGGAAAACCCTCCGTCAAACAATGCCTTTCACAAAAACTTTCCCAAATATATTATTAATATATTACTAAATGGTGTAAAACGCATTTTTTTAACATAAAATAATTACTTCTTTTTACCTTGCAACAAAATTTTTTATAACCAATAAATAAAATGCCAATTAGACGCTATTATGTGATGCACTGTGTCATATCTAATTAACTCACTTGACCTACGGCGTCTTTAGAAGCTCGTTTTTAATTAATGAACAATGCAAAAAAGAACAAACTAGTGCCGACTAAAAATCAAGTAAAGTAAAGCTAAAAGTAAACTTTAGATAAAAAAAATAAAAACAAGAAATAAGCTTTAAAAATGAGAGTGAAACCTAGAAAGAAAGTCAGCTAAGCTGTTTCAATTAATTAGAAATAACATTCTGCCAAGTAACAACAACTTTTGGCAAACTTTTTGCAAAAATAATGAAAGTGCTAATAAAATAGCGGAACTTTTATAAATTAGTTTTGGTGAAGAATTTGACCTTCATAGGCAGCAGTGACGCCAAGTTTTCACACCATGCAAAAAATTTAATATTGACTATTTATGCATAAAAGTATAACTTGATTTTTTTTTTTAAAAAATCTAAAATTTGCCATAAATAAACATTTTTATATCTAAGAATTTCAATACTCATTATGGAAATTTCTTTATTCAATATTATAATCATCAACTGAGACATGTTCATCGATGTGAACAGGTGTGAAACTAGGTCATTCCTAGGCTATATGTCATAAATGTTTTCGTCAAAATATAAAAATATCACAAAAAAAAAATAAATAAACACAATAACTCATTTGTATAAATTGAGGCGCACCATATTCATAAATAGTGTTAGTTTATTTATGTGTAAAAAGGGCAGCTAACTTCATTAATATTTATTAAGTGTAAACGTTTACGTTTACATTCGCGCGCACGACGTTTCTAGTTTAAGAAGAGGTGTACGTTTGTTTGTATTTTATTTTTATATACATATAAAATGGAAAAAAATACTGAAACAATCTAATTTTTAGTTTTGCGTCACGAGCGCAGATATACTGACTGCCTAATTAAGCCTGGAAACAAACTTCGATATGTTTATAGTTCGCTTAAAACAGGCTGATTTATAATTTTTAGACATTTACTAGGCGTTTGAGTTGATAAGATAAGAACATTTTTTGCAGCGAAGAATTTTATGGCCGTTATATTGTTTATAGATTATATTATATTAATATATATATATTAATGCAACACTTTGCTGAAGAAGCATATGAAAAATTTATATGTCTCTGCTACGATGCACTATGGTCCCGTCGACCACTTTTGCCGGCCAAAACCTGTTTTTGTCACAGTATGCTATTATTGTTTTTTTGTTGTTGCAATCTAATAGCAAATACTTCAAAGCAAACAAAAAAGCATTTTGTTTTAGTTAAAACTAATTTACCGTTTAACAGACTTGCAAAATTTTTCCCTAAGTTTGTCCAGCCTAAAACCAATAAAAATAATAATTTGGGATGTAATAAGTCTGTTTTATCATGTTTTGTATAGCGATTTTTTGCGATTTTTAAGAAAAACACCTTTTTCAGACGACTTCTGCTTCGAAAATTCTGAGCTTTTCTGAGTTTCGTGAAATAAGAATATCAAATATAAAAAACCGGCCTTTGTTATGTTCAAGGTACTTATTCACTCCAAACAAATAATGCAATAATAACACAATACTACCACAATTTGGTGTTTTGGTGAGGACGCTGCTGAATCGCAGCATAAATTTTATAAAGCTGATAGATTACATCACGCCCGCAAAACTCTAGTCGCACTGATAACTTTTCTGATGTTTTTAATAGAGTTATGGATCTTCAGATCCACTTATATCATCTTTGCGTTTAAGTACACGCGTACAAAAGAGGAAATGTGCAACGCTTCCACCACAAGCAATCGTTTTATTAATTTTTTAGGGTTTCACTGAAGCTTATGTGCTTGAACAGCACGAACCGCACTTAAATTTCAAATTTAATATGAATTCAAAAAACTTTTTTTAAAGAATTTATTTATTGTGTTAAAAGGGTTGAATGGGTAAGGGGTTCGATCAAAATTTCAGCAAATTTAGTCTCATTTGAAAGCAAAATACCTTACAAGTCTGAAAAAATGGACGCTGATTTCAATTTTAAACCAAATTCCGAAATCTTAAAATAGTTCATCGAATCTGGAGTCAAAATACTGTGCGCCACATTGAAGTCGTCATGTAAAATTTTAAAATTTTGACATCAAATTCGAAATCAGCGACCCCAAAAACCACCTTACACGACGTTTCATACAGATGCCATATTGGATCCGCCACTTTGAATTTTTCATTTTTGACATAAAATTCGAAATTAACGACCCCGAAAACCCCCTTACCCAGAAAAAAGGTAATATAGTGAAAGCTGCCTAAAGAACACGGCTCAAATACGTGAACCGGGAACTGGACAATTTTTTTTTACCACAATCGTTTTTACCGCCAGTGCGGCAATTATAGAGAGACCTTACTAGGGGTTCTCTCCAGTGAACGGAAATAAACGCTAACGCAGCTTATATTAAGGCGCAGTAGCTTAGATTTAAGAGAACAGTACATTGACATTGTGTAGCGTAGATGACTTCACTCACTTTATTCTGTAGCGCTAAAGTTTTTTCAATTGAATGCAAACACAAACATTGCATTATGATAACATAAAAATGAGAGCAAACATTATCGTAACGTAGTGTAAGACAATAAAAAAATAAAAGAACAAAGAGCAATTTAATTGTGATTTCTAACAATGAGTAAGAGAGACAAAAACATTTCCACGATGTCGACGCTTAAAATTTTCGCTACTGGCGTCTGCACAGAATTAGATTTTTGTTACATTTTGTTATGAGAATATTATTCTTACTGAGTAAGCAATTCAGTTGTTTTCTGTGGAATTTTTTTTTTTATTATTATTATGCGCTCCTTTAAAATTAGGTTATGAGTTAACGACTAATAAATCACTCTCACTGTTCGTAAATGACTGATCGTAAATCTTTTATTCTTACGTATTCTAACATTTTATTATTGTCTTTGCTCCTTCTACTTCATTGTTTCAACAGCTTTACCTACTCAAAAAGTTACCGATTTCCGTTTGTGTTGAATACTTTGTAGTACTAGTATGACGAACAGTTTAGAATGATAATGTTTGTGTTAATTTTTTTCGCGATCATGTCATGTCATCTACGGTACACTTAAATAAATGGTTGTGGCAATTGTTTCATTTTTTTTTTTAGTTACAGAGAATTTGAGAACAACAAATGCACAATGAGCGAACTAAGCAAAGAAATGAGCGCATATAGTACAAAAGAAGCATAGAGAACTTGATCTGCTTAGTAACCGACATGTTTTCTTGAAAATATTTCTTCGAACCACTGTTCCCAGATTGAGGTGAATTACCCTAAATGAGGTAATTTCTGACTCACTTTTTGGGCAGAGGTAAAAAAGGTAATTTTTGACCAAAAGTGGTAAATTCTACGAAACTAATCATTATTTTAGACTTGTCAATTTGTTTAGTTATTGAAAGAACTACTACCTCTTTGAACATACTCACAAGCAGTCGAATATTATTGTGAATTGAAAAAAAAAAAATTGAATTATCCATCTTTAGTTGCTAAACAAAGCAATAAGTTTATTAAACCCAAAGATAACAGAACAAAATAATCAGTAACCAGTAATTCCTGGCAGTTCCGTTTTAACGATTTCTGACTAAACACAGTTCAGCAAAATTTATTTGTAGGTAGCCTGACTTTGTGCATTTGTGCATTATTTTAATTTTTGAGTTTCACTTCATTACCAAAAATTTTGCTAAAACACACAAAGGATTAAGAAGTAAGTGAAATGGGATAAAGATCAAGCTGAAAAAAAATTGTCGAGAAGTCAAAGATGTCCGCAGGCCAAAAATTTTACATAACTTATTTTCAGAAATTTTAAGGCTACCCGACAATATAATATTTTCAGAAATGCACTTTTTTTTTTTTGTGAAAAATGTAAATTTTCTCCGAAAGTGGTAAATTTTTCCCAAATAGTGGTAAATTTCAGTTCGCCTCTCTGGCAATACTGCTTCGAACTATATTAGTCACAGTAACAAAATCAAGACGTCAAAGCATTAACAATAAACAATACAAACTTGAAGTTGATTAAACTGATCCTTTTATGCATTACCTTGGGTCAAAAAAGGAGCTTGTTTGTACAGAATTAGTAAAGTAGATAAAGAGAAAGATGCTATTGGTTACTCACGATTCTGGCAGGTGCCTTCTGTTATATTAAGGTTACATAAGTATATGCTTGTGCATAAACAGTATGCGAATTATACGCTTCTACGACCACTCAATGGTAATTGCATTCTTATTGTTCACTTCTCTATTTTTGTTTTTTTTTTGCTAATCAAAACATAGTTTTTATTGAATTCACGTACGTCTTGCTGTTGCGATGTGTTGAAGTTTCATCGCTCGTGAATTTTTAAATGATAAAGGTGGATTCACTGAACACCTTCGGAATGTTTCTTGCGACCGCTTATTTATCATACCTTCAAAAAGAGAATTTGGCAATGTCTGTGGCATGTGGCTTCACTGACATGTAAAACGTTCACAAACTTCGCTATTTAAGAAATATTACCAGACGTAATGTTTTCCGATTATGACGCTACCAAAAAATTTTTAAAAAACTTAAACTCAATAGTGACAACTCCGCTCAAAAACATTCCACACAACAATGGTAAAATTAAATAAGGTGAGAGCAAATGTTTCACCTCTCTTAACCTTCTCATACATGTTGTATGTGTACAACAACTTTTTCAGTCGCTTGTCTAGTATTCGTAACGGAATTTTTGTTTTGGCGAGTATGAACTTATAAAGTCACAATTCTTAAGCTCCGTTTAAAATGATTTTCGGAGGAATCGAAAAAATTTTTCTCTTTAATTGCATTGTTGACGTTGCTTGAGGTAAGACTAATTTTGCATTCGAACTTTTGTCAGTGGCTTGTTTCTGATATGAATTTGAACAAATTCTGAATAATAATTTTCGAACATTTTTCATTTGAAATTTGAAAAAAATTTCGTTTTAGGTACCTATACTTCATGCACCATGTTGTATGGAAAAAACAATTTCTAAAATCCAAACGATAATTCGAATCGTAATGAAATCAATTTTTTCGAGTTCCTGGATTTCAAATTAGCCTAAAATTATCACTTAAAAAATCTGCGTCCCCTAACAAAATTTTGCACGTGACAGGATTAAAAAAAAATTCGGTACCCTTGTTACCATGCAATTTTCTACAGGTTGCCTCTCTCTTTCC
Source organism: Coremacera marginata (assembly GCA_914767935.1). Lineage (NCBI taxonomy): Eukaryota > Metazoa > Arthropoda > Insecta > Diptera > Sciomyzidae > Coremacera > Coremacera marginata. Next base: position 133,147,314 of record OU612044.1, read on the forward strand.
CCATTTTTTGGCAAGCGTAGAAAATGTGTAACCGTCACATTCACCTTGTTTAATTTCACTATGTGTTAAACAAAATAAAATAGTCAAGTCAAAGAACATGCAACAAATTCTTGTTAATCTCAAATTGTGTGGGAGAGAGCTAGAGCGCAAGAACTTCATATAAAAAAAAACTAATTCAGCATTATGGGGGTTCAGACGATAGCACATGTTGTCATGCATGGCAGGATAAACCAGGTATTTGACTGTTCGAACGCTCGAAACAGCAGACTGACAACATGTTAACTTGAAATCAAAACTTTTTGATATCAAGGCCTTCCATGATGAAGGTTCGACAACATGTGATATCGTCTGTACTCCCCTATTCCAACATGCGGAAGGTGGAATCCACCTTTACTCATTGCATCGCTCACTTTCATTTGATGCAAAATTTTAATTGATCATTTCGCACATAATAGATGGCAGATAGGTTGTGGGTGTATATAGAAGAAATATTGAAGGTGGAAAATAATATGACCACTTCACACATTTCATCACTCTTGGGGTAAATTCTGAAGAGTTATAAACAACAATTCGATATTGTTTGTGTTTTTTCTATGTGGACCCCTAGAAGGGTGGCAGACACGGTGTGTGCGTGTTTAGAATAAATGTTAAGGTTTGAAAAATAATAGGACCAGCTCATACATTTGACCAATCTAGGAGTCAATTTGGTAGAGATATGAACTATTTTCGTTTTTTTGTTTTAACGGGGGGAAAATGTTGGGGGTGAAAAACAATGTGACCTGTTGATACGGCTATCCGCAAAATTGCCCAAAGAAAATCCGCAAAAAAAAAATTAAAAAATCACACACTTTTATTCCATACGAAACAAAATTGGGCGATTTTGCATTTTTGTTGGGTAAAATTTCGCTTTTTGCTTTTGGGCTAACTTTAATTTTTTTTTTTTCAAGCGAAATTTCGTTTTTAATTTTTGACAAAAAACGTCAATCAGTACTTAAAGATAACGAAATTTAAAGTAGAAGCAGCAGTTCTTTTTTTGTACTTCTTGTTATTTCGTGTAATGTTGGAGTGATTTTTCCCTTGTACGAAATGTTTTTATAGATTTTTAAGCATATCATCAAAAAATAAAAGAATTAAATTTTTAAATTTAAATTGTGTGGGAACACAATGCAAATTTTTTTTGGATCAATTTTCGTTTTTGGGTTATTTTTCCAAAAATTGTTGGGCTTTTTTCGATTTTTAGGGTGAAATTTCATATTTTCGTTTTGGGTGATTTTTCATAAATTTTTTGGCCATTTTTCATTTGGTTGATTTTTAATTTCTTTCTTTTTTTTTTTTTTGAGGTTTTTCTTTGGGCGATTTTGCGGAAAGCCATTGATACATTTCACTACTCTAAGGACAACTCCGCGGGAACTATGAATTTTTTCTTAAACTTTTTGTGAGAGTGCAAAAATTGTAATGAATTGGATTTGTCGATTCGCGAGCAAGAATCATAAAGTGAATGAAATAAAAGAGCGCTCTACAACTAAGCTTTTTTGAAGAGCGCAATCGAAGAATGAAAGCTATTAAGCAGGAATGAAAAAGTCTTGATGACTCTGAACATCTGAAGTCCCAACTTAGACATGCCGATATTCTTTGACAGATTTTCTTATTTCATCTTTTCTTGCACTGTTTTGTCGTTCATTGCTTTTAGACACGAGGTTTTGGCCGAACGATGTTTTCAAGTGATTAACTCAACTCTTAATTCAACTCTTCGTTCAAGTGATTAAAAGGCTCGTACGATTTTTTGGGTGATTTTTAATTACGCCTTCTACTCGGCTCCCACATCCACAAACAAAAAATCGGTGTCATATCGGCATGTTTAAAATGGCACGAATGTAGAAAGCAAAGGGAATCGTTCGTGAATTGATTAATAATGATGAAAAAGAGTGCACATTTTTTCTTCAGTTGAAAGTTCTTGTGAATCATAATTTGTGCACACGGCATTCTCAATTCTTCGTTCTTTCAACGTCATGATGGTTTTGAGATATGTAAGTTTGTCAGATAGTTATTGTACAAGAAAACTATTTTACGTACCACTAAAGAAATAAGAATGAAAAAGTGTTTTTCGACTATGTTCAGTACAGTTACTTCATAATTAATACAATTTCAAAATTAAAACCGACGAAAAAATAAATTTAAGCCTAGAGTAAATTAGTAATTTTATGTCGGCTACTTATAAGAAACGGTGTAAGGCGAGGTCAAATAGCTGCATAATAATAAAACACTATCATTAAACAAAGTGAACAGTATTTATCTCAAAGATAAGATTGTGTTAAGTGAAAATATTAAGTTACTCACAGCACTTCATGAGTAAGTGGATTAGCGTTAGCGGGTTAAGGTTTCGCATGACACATTTTCAATTATAAGATATGGAAGGTAAAAAAAAAAAAAGAGAGTGGGGAAAAAAAACAACTAAAAACCACAAACGATATATGTAGATAATATAACAATTGATAAAAAAAAATCAAAATGATAAACATCCAATATTATGAGATGGTGTCAGTCGCAAATAAATGCTGCACTTTAAGAAATATTTCCCAATGGTTTTGGTCCAACGCCAAAGGAGAGAGGGACGGAGAGGAGAGTAAAGAAAATTAATTCATTGCAAGTGTTGACAAATAGTAAGTAATTAAAACTAAGTAGAAATTTACATGTTTTTCTACTTCTTCATCGTTAAAACAATAAAATTTAGTACTCTACTTTTGCTCGCCGAGTAAAAAAAAATATTGCAAGTCACATGGTTGGCAACGCGTTGCAGTGCGCACATTTACACTGTTTCGCACACTCAACAAACGCTCTCTTTCATCGTCTCTTACGCTCTTTCGGCACTCAATGCAAAGTCTTGCAATTGCCGGTTATATTTAAAAGTCATTCGATTTCCCTTAATTTAAATTTATTTTTAATTTTTTCGTGGCAACAATTTATACATATATATATTTATTTTTTTTTTTGTTTTTTTTTAACACCATTTAGGTCAATCTTTTATTTATTTAATATAAATGCAATAGTTTTCACATTTTAACCAATACTGTTTAAATGCTGCCACAGCAGCACGGATTTTTTTTGTCAACTATTATTTTTTTATTTGCAAAATATTGCAAAATTTGCACAAATCGCACGTCATTATTTTTTTCAAAATTTTTCCAATTTTTCCACCGATGCGCAACACACGACCGAGTTTTTTGTAATCACGAAAAAAACTAACTACGACGACGACGACAGGTGAACGAAATAAAAAAAAAAATACATTGGACGGGCTTATTTTCTTATTACTCGTGTTCTTGTTGTTGTTGTTTGTTGCGTTTTGTGGTATTATTAATCATTGTTGTTGGTGAGTTAATAAATTTTATCACTCGCTACAGCTCGGCACAGTTCGTCGTTGTCGTAGCCAACACACGTCAAACGTTTGTGTGTTGTTTGCATTTCACTCCAATACAAAAAAAAAAAAAAAAATAAAATAAAAATACAATAGATGAGCACATGTGTAGGGTGTTGAATGGGGTAGACTCGAAGTTAGAGAAACACTAGAAAACAAAAGTTCCGCGGCATTAAAACATAAGCCAAAGTGTGCTAAAAATGGTAGGTAACAGAAAAAACATCTATAAAAAAAGGGGAAAATTAAATCATGTTAGGAAAATATTGTCAAAACAACATCAGGGTGGGTTGCTTTTTTTATGTCATATTTAACTTAAATATAGGCAGTATTTACGTACAAAATTAAGCTGCGGATATCAAGCGTAGCACTGATAACTTCAATGTCATTTGACTTTGATCTTGTTTTTTACAGTATTGCCAACAAGAGTGTCAACTTAAAAACTGACAACTGTAAACGCTTTCCTGTCAAGCAAGCCAGAGCAGGAAATGAAAAGTTGCAAAAAACACAATCAAAGCATCGTTTCGAATGATAGATGAAATAGATGATGACTGACATGGGTTCAAAACTATTTAACACAAAGTAGAACAATGAAAACAAAAACATTTATTCTAAGACAGCAAAACAAAAACATTCAAACACGCTGCGAACAAACTCATAGCCAAGCAGTGTTGCCATCGTAGGCGTACTTTATTGAATGAACAGTTTATTGAATGAACATAAAATGAGGCAGTTCATTTCCTTCAAATGAAAAAAAACGATAGTTAATCTCACTTGCAGTTCATAAATATACATATTTACAGAAATATTTATTTCGAAATAGTAAAAACAATCAACAACTGAAAGTTAAAATTACTATATTAAGTTCTAATAATAAAATTTCATAATTAAGCAGTTTAATTTAATAGACATATCATGGACATAGAAAAGATAACAATCAAAGGGGTGGATTTCTTTTTTTTTAATTATATTTAAATATTAAATATTACATATGTAATTATATTAAAATTGAATTGGAAAAGACTCTTTAACTGGAAAAAGTTAATTTGAAGTGGGAAAATGTTAAATTTAAGTTAAAAATCTGTACAGTCATACGAGGGCAATTTGAGAAGTCAGTGATTTTTTTTTAATTTCCCGTGTAGTAACTTTAAATGCAACACTGGTCCTGTCAACTACCATCTGTTATAGACTACTGTCAAATTTTGAGAAAGCTGCGTCATTTAGTTTGTGTTTGACAGCTATTGAAAAAGACAATTTCATAAATTTCGACGGAAGTGGAAAAAGCGAATTTCGTCTCATCGAGCATTATTTTTTGCGTAAAAAAAACCATCACCAAAACCAAGGAAAACCTTGATAAATACTATGGGAACTCTGCACCACCAATATCAATGGCTTACTGAGTTCTGTTCTGAACGTTCCAGCACAAGAGACGCCGAACATTCACCGGTCGCCCAAAAAAGATCCTCACGCCAGAAATCGTCGATACAATTCATGAAATGATATTGGACGATCCGAGAATAAAAGCCGTATTCTGGTGATTGACAACTGTAAATTCACTGACAAACTAGTTTTTTATGTGCTGTGATTCAACAAATGATTTGTGCTGAATTTTTTTTATCATGGTGTCGACAATTTTGCTATGTTAGTGCCTATCTACACTGGCCTAACTCAACCGACTCGAAGGAAGTGGGAAGGTGAAATGTCCGTGAGGCAATAATTTTAAAATTTTGCGACTCACTTTGATTTGACATTTGTCATTTCTATTGTTTTGTGTTAGTTGTGCATTTTAAGTAAGATATTTAAGGGCAATAAAACCCAAATATAAACTTCAATAGAACTCCAACAGCGAAGAGTTCTTGGATTGAATTGTCCAAGGTTGAAGTGAGGCTAGTGCACGCAGAGAAAAAAAAAACGTTTATCGCCAATTGGCACTAAACGAATTTCGTTTATCGTGCTTGGAAACGTTTTTTGCAAATGTTTCAACAGTTACGAGAAACGGAAAAAGTTGCGGAAAACGGGTTATTTAGTTGCAGGAAAAGAATTTCGTTTGTTATAAGCGCGTGCAATTTTTTAATTGCGGCAAATAAAGAATTTGTTTGTTGCATTTCTGTTTCTATTCAATTTCTATTTCAATTCAATTCAATTCAAATCAATTTCTAATAAAACCAAACAAAAAAACGAAAAACAAATTTGTGTCAGCTGGGTACTCGAACCTAGGCTGTTTCGCATACAAATCAAGCACGTTAACGAGGTGGAAAGTTTACGTTTTTGTCAGTGGAAAGTTTTCGTTTTTGTAGGGCTTCTGTCGACAAATGTTTAACTTTTACCATAAACGGAAAAAAGTTGTGTAATTTTACTTCAATACAATTGAACTCCAAGCAGCAGCAGTAGGCGAATATTAGCCGGCTGAAAATTTAATTGACGGTGGTGCAGCACGTTAAGCAGAGCGCGTAGTAAGCCAGACATCGACGAGTCCGGGTTCGAATTATAATGATTGATGTAAGATAAATATCAATTATTTGAAATCATATTGGATTTATGTGTTAGAAGAAATGTTTATAATAAAATAAACATTTTAATATTAAAATTCAATAAAAATGCTATTTTTAGTAGAACGAATTGCGTTGCTATTTTTTTTTTTTTTATTTTTTCGATATTTTCGCTATTTTTTCGTTAGTTACAACTGAATATTCGTTTGCAGCTATTACAGCTCGCAAACGAAGTATAATTGGCTAATATTTCAGTTGCGCTAAACAAAAAATTCTCTGCGTGTGATGTGTGTGAATATTCGGCAACTGCCTCACATCAAAATGAGTCGATGAAGTGAGGCGAATGTAAACAGGCACTTATAAGAAATTGTTACAGTTGTCAATTTAATTAAAACTGTCAATCACCAGAATGACAGCTCTATTCTGCTTGTTAAGTTAACAAGGAATTGTTAAGGAGCTCTTGTTAATATTATTGTTATGTAATGTAAATGTTCGTATTCTAAAAAATCATTCACAATTTGAAAGCTCTAAAATGCTTAAAAAGTTCACCACGCGTGGTGAGAATGTGAAACTCGCAGCATTCAAACGCCAGCTGTTTTTTCGATGAAATTTTATTTTTTATTATATCAGCAAGCAAAATGAAAATTCAAAGAATTAAGTAATCTCAAGATTTTTTTTTTTTTGTTTAAAACACAAATTTACATTTCTTTAATAGTTTTTACAAAGTTTGAGTGAACCACGCAGGAGCAGCTCCTATTTTATATACAATTTCTTGCCAGCAGCACCCTCAACTTTTGGCTGGCATGTGTATATTATTATATTTGGGTTTTTCATTTCGGTATTTAATTGTATTTAGATTGTGTAGAAATAAAATAATAGATAACGAGATAGATAGAATGAATCATTTTCATTACGAAGACGTTTTAAATAGCGCCGTCGCTCATTTTTTTCCTTTCGTTGATCTTCTTTATTATCAAAACTTAAAAGACGTAAAAATTCTTCCATTTTTCACAGTCATATTTATTTTAATTCAATATTATATAAGAATTTAAATTATTTTTATTATTTCCACAACAATTCTCTAGCTAAACACATAAATGTTAAGATTATGTTGTCGTTGTTAAGATACTTAAATTAACAATTAACGAAATTAACAAAATTGTAAAGAAAAGAGCTTTAAAATTTTCACCAAAATACGGAACATTAACAACTTGTTAATATTAACTATTTTGTTAATGTGGTGAGCTTTGTTAAGCTGGTAGAATAGGGCTGTAAGGCTATAAAAGTGCAACAAAAAATTTTTTGTAATCTTATATTAATTTCTCTAATGTCTAGAAGAAACTGCCCCCAAGCTACGCCAATGGGACATATTAAGACAAATGTGCCATAAGAATTAAAACTAGTAAGGCATGGAGCTTCGGTAGTGTACCGAAGCTAAAAGACCCACCGCCCCCCCCCCCCCCCCCACGACCGTATTGATGTCTTTAACCTAGGCAGACACGATTATATTATTCAACATAGTTGCCTTCGAGAGCGATACAACGAGTATAGCGATTTTTCAACTTTTCGAACCACTTTTAGAGTACGATTTCTCTTTCTCGTCAAAATAGGCCTCAATTTCAGCGATTTCTTCATCATTGGACTTGAATTTCTTTCCAGCAAGCATTCTCTTGAGATCTGAAAACAGGAAAAAGTCGCTGGGGGCTAAATTTGGAGAATACGGTGGGTGCGTAAGCAATTCGAAGCCCAATTTATTCAATTTTGCCATCGATTTGTGACACGGTGCATTGTCTTGGTGAAACAACACTTTTTTCTTTTGCAAATGTGGCCGATTCTTGACGATTTCAGCCTTCAATCGATCCAAAAGTGCACAGTAAAAGTCGCCGTTGACGGTGGTTCTTTTTTGGAGATAGTCGATGAGTATTATTCCTTTCGCATTCCAAAATACAGACGCCACCACCTTACAAGCCGACTGTTGGGTCTTTACTCGCTTTGGATTCGGTTCGTCGACTGCTGTTCAGTCAGCTGACTGTCTTTCGGATTCTGCTGTGTAATAGTGAAGCCATGTTTCATCCATTGTCACATATCGACGATAGAATTCGATTTTATTGCGGTTTAACAGCGCCAAACACTCCTCTGAAGCATCAATTCGTTGTTGTTTTTGGTCGACTGTGGGCTCACGCGGCACCCACTTTGCACAGAGCTTTCGCATACCTAAATGGTCGTGTAAAATGGTAAAAACACTACCATCTGATATCTTTACAATGTCAGCTATCTCGTGCACCTTCAATTTGCTATCGTTCATAACCAATTTGTGGATTTTTTCGATGTCTTGTGTAATAACAGTCCGATTTGGGCGTCCACTGCGCTCTGCATCATATGTTTGCTTGCTTGCTTTTCTGGTACGACCACGTTTAAATTCAGCAATCCACTTTTCTACCATTTGTCTCGATGGAGCAGAGTCCGGATAATGTTTATCAAGCCATTGTTTGGTTTCCACTGTATTTTTTGAAATGTTCGATTCATAGTACTCACTTTGAATTAAAAAATCTCGATACCTACTTGTATGATTTTTATATTCAATATGACTACTATGAATCGAACTTTTCAGTACTTTTCACTACTTTTTAAAAATTTCCTTTGGCCAAAATTCTTAGCGCGCCACAATAAGTCATATATCTTTAGAAAGGTGCTTTAATTACCTGTCTATTAAAATACAAAATATAAAAATCGTACAAGTAGGTATTGAGATTTTTTTTTTAATTTAAAGTGAGTACTATGAATCTAACTTTTTAGTACTTTTCTTTGCTTTTTAAAAAAATTCCTATGGCCAAAATCCTTAGCACGCCACAATAAGTCATATATTCTTGAAAAGGTGCTTTAATTGACTAGCCATTGGAAAACGACAAATAAAAATCCTAAATGTAGATTTATGATCTTTTATTTCAAATTTAGTACCTATCATTAACATGATTCATGACTTTTTAAAAAATTTCTGATGACCTTAATCGGAAGTTTAATCAATTTTGTATTCAATTTTCAATTCTGAATTAATGTTGTATGTTTCCCTTAATTTTATTATAATTTATAAATGTTTTGAATTTGAAATTTCTTATCAAACGAAGATAAATTCGTGGTTTTTATATATAAATTCGTACCCAAAGTTAAATTCGTGCTGTACAATAGTGCGCAAAGTTAAATTCGTACTTTTTAATAGTACGAATTTTAAATTCAATTCTATCGTACTTTAAGGAAATATGGGTTTGTGACTTTGCTAAGTTAGCGTCAAATTAACGAAGATATCTTCACGCACTTAAGCAAATATATAGTTATTAAAAAATGGCACGCCTCTTGTCTAGTTATGTACACGTTTTGCATGATGTTTGGAAAAAATTAACTTTTGTCTATATTTTTCCCCGAGCGCATTTGAAAGCATTTTTGCATTTTAAAAAGAAAATTTCTTTCTTTCTTGAATTTCACTCTTCGTCTAAGTCTTTAATCTAAAAATCATTGTTGAGCTTGAATGGTTTTTTATTATTATCGTTTAAAATTTTTAACTTGAGGTGCTTTATGATTTTAGCCATGCTTCGCTTAAATTAGAATTATTCGCGTTGTGAACTTATAAATCGATGCAATTTTTTTGATAGAAAACTTAATCATGCGATATTAAAAGTCATTTAAAAAGTAACTTAAGCTAGAAAAAAATTAATCAAACACGAACACAAACACGCACACTTTCATTTTTGAAGAGTACACTTCAAACTTTCAATGCCTTTATTATGGCAAACTTAAAGGCAAGGTAACACTTTATTTTAATCGATTATTTAGCTATTCTTTTAATTTATCAAATCGGTGTAGATGGAGTTTTTTTCTAACCAACAAGAAGCTTAGAAGTAATGGAATCATTGTGCGTGTGTGTTTGTGTCAGTCAAATAACAACAACGTGTTGAAATTCAAGCCAAACAAACATTTTCACGCCTCACGGCAATTTGTGTGATATACGCGTGTGTGAGTGTGTGCGTATATTCAGGTGTATATTAACAATGTGTTAAAGTAAGTGTATTGTTGATAAAAATTGCTCATACATTCAATAGATACTTCACCAATTACTTATTTTTACACGCCACGCAAGTGTTCAATTAAATTGTTTTTTTTATCTTATAATCTCTGCGATAGTTCTAAAGCACGCACAAGCTTCTACAACGCCATGTTACTAACTTTATAAAATTAATAACAAAATTACAAAAGCTTGAATTATTTCATAACATAAAAATGTGACTTATGCACTAGACTGAAAATTAGTACGAAAATAATAATAATTAAAAAAAAAATAATACCAGTGTAATCAATATTCCATACAGAAAACCAAAACCGAAAATTAAAGTAACTCTTTCTCAAGCTGCATTAATAACTTATAAATTAAGCAGACAACAGGAAAAAATTAAGAGATAAAAAGTAATAATAAACCGTTTATAGTGACGGCTGGTTGCTGTGCCGAGCCGAGCCTAGCCGAACCGAGAAGGAAAGCAGAAAAACGTGGCACATGCCTTGTTTATCCGACGCTTCAAGTCGATTTGATCACAATCGCTTTGAGTCAGAACGATTTTATGCCGTGTGTTTATAAGCAAGCAGCAAGCGGTTTCACTGAAAACGGTAATCGAAGCGTTTTTGAAAATTTGAATTTTTTTCTTAAATAACAATGGAAAACAATAAGAATTTCAAATTATTTCTTTCTTTATTAATCAATTCTATTAAACCAAAAATAATTTTGCATATAAAACAGCTATAAACTGCTTAGCCAAAACCAAAGCATATGATTTCCCAAACATTTTAAAAGAACAGCCTGTTTATGTCATATTTTAAACCGTCTTGAAAAATAAGAACCGAATTGAAGTGAGGTTTTATTCAATCGGCTTAAAATTTTCGAAACGGTTTGAAATTCGATTTAAGCAAAGGTTTTAACCAAAACGATTTGAGTCGAACCGATTTAAAGCGTCGGATAAACAAGGTAACATGCAATCATAAGAAATAAGCTCAAAGTGCAAAACCAGTCGCTTTAAGCTGCCTGCTCGGCTGGCACTATACGCACTTTGAGCTTATTCATTTGATTTTATTTGCACCGTTTTTCAGCTGTTCTTCTCGGTTCGGCTTGTTACAGAGAAAATCAAGAAATAAAGCAAGAGGAATAATGAAAAAGTACAAAAACTCAATCACAAAATAAAGCAACATGTTTACCAAAAGAATTTTATGTTGGTTTGAAGTAAATAGTAAAGTTTTTTCTTTTGATATTTTTAAGATTAATACTCGTAGTGCCCAACATTCGTCAAAAAACAATGCAATTAAGTGAACACATCGATTAGTGGAAAAATAATGCTATTAAAAATTACAGCAGTGCACGTTGGCTTAATTTAACAAAAACATGGGTCAAAAACAATTAAATATTATAAACCGGTAATCAATAAATCGGTGAGTGAAAAAACATTACTATTACAAACTTCAGTAGTGCCCAGCAAGTGACTCATTTGACCCAATTTGAGGAAAACATGCGTCAAAACTGAGTCAATTTTGTGACTCAATAATCAGTCGATTGATGAGTGGGAAAACTGTAGGATTACAAATTTCAGTGGTGCACAGCAAGTAGCTCAGTTGGCTTAATTTAACGAAAATACGCCAAAGAAAACGAACCAAATTTATAATTCGGCAATCAATCGATCGATGAGTAGAAAAGCAGTATTGTTGCAAATTTCAGAAGCGCCCAACCAATGGCTGAGTTGGCTCAATTTGAGGAAAAATACTTCAAAACTGAGTCAATTTTGTGAAGTGATAATCATACGTAAGTGGAAAATAAGTAATATTACAAATCAGTATGAAGCAAATTGAGAACGTGGCTCACTCATGTGTAAAAAGCAGTTCAATTAAGTGAACCGTATTAGCAGTATAATTAAGTGAGCAATATTAATCGATCGAAGAGTGGAAAAAATTATGTTCAAAAATTTTAGTGATGCACAGCAAGTGGCTTAATTTGAGGGAAACACCCGTTAAAAACGTGTGAAATTTATGTATAGAAAAATAGTTTTATATTATTACTATTTTATATAGAAAAATAGTATTATTAAAAATTTCAGTAGCGTCCAACCAGTAGCTCAGTTGGCTCAATTTGAGGAAAAATGCGTTAAAACTGAGTTCATTTTGTGAAGTGATAAGCAAATGAACGATGAGTATAAATGAATAATATTACATATTTTGTCATCGGTTCTTTAGATGTATGACGTACATCAACAGAGTTTTGATATTTTAGTCAACTTTTAATAATTTTTTAGAGCTTTAGATGTGAATAAATGTAAAAACATTTTTTTCTCAGATTTTATTCGATTTTAATTTGACAGTTTAAGATTCTATACACTTAAGCTGTTGAAACTCCAAGACATCATAAGCGTGTCGGGTTAATGGAGTTATACTTCAAGAAAACCTGTGCTTTTCTGCGCTCTTCAGTTTTTTGAATTTGATGATTACTCGATGAATACTTAGCCTTTCCAAGCATTCATTCGATGGTTTTTTAGGGAAAAAACCTGGTTACCTGGTTATTGCACCGATTACCCCATTCTACTCATGTAATGGGCTCAAAACTAATTTTCCAAATTTGTTTGTAATGCTTCGAATAGTACGAAAACAGTCTACTCTGTAAAGCTACAAGTTGTGCTTCAGAGTGTTAAATTAAAAAGGATGACGTCTTAAGCATATTTTTTTCTATGTCGCAATCGAATTGTATATTTTTTTTTTTTTGCCTCATCTTAATACATAAAAGGCATATGTACCTAATATCGCTCAAACTGTAATCATTTTATTATTACAGTGCTTTTCCAACATGTATTGTTCTAAAAAATTTTCAGCCCTAAAGTATGCACAGAAAATTAATTTGATATTTATCAGTGACAGAGCAGCATACTTGCATACTTATTATCTATGCGAATACTTTCAGGCTGAACATTTTTCAGGACAGTATATGTTGTAAAAGCACTGTAAAAATGGCAAGAAATAATTACAGTTTGAGCAATATTATGTACGAACCTCAAAATCCAGTAAATTTGTTGCCATATTTTTTACTCTAAATGCTTCCAACCCTTTTATAATAGTTGATCAATAAAATAAGGCGTTAAAAGGTATTTCATTCAAGGGAAACATTCCAACAAACTCCAATGTCAACTCCAATTTTCCTCGTACGTATCCTACTATATTTTTACAGAAAAGTATTGGTCATTTTTTTATTTATTCATTTTCTGGAGTTAGTTCTAAAAATTCGTTATTTTAGATTTATAAAAAACAAAACAGTAATTTTAAAAAAAAACATAGCTAAATTCAAGCAACTAGTCGATGAAGAACGTAGGGCAATCATTAATTTACATAAAAATGGACACACCGCCAGGTATATTGCGAGAATATTTAAAAAATCGCACACTGCAATTGGTAAGGTGATTGCTGACTACAAGTCGGAGAAACGGGAGTCTGGAAAAAAAAGGCCAAGGCGCCCAAAAGTTATAACGTCCAGACTAAATCGCCGAATTTTAGAGATTTCCGAAGCCGATCCGTTAAAATCGGTGCCAAAAATCAGAGCACAGCTACTCAAGGAGGGCAAGGTAGCCCCATCGATTTACACCATTCGTAACAGATTCCGCAAACACGGTCGGGTTGCTCGTAAAGTTCCCTTCGTAAGCAAAGTAGTAAATAGGATGAAAAGAATGCATTTTAATAAAGAACATGTTTAAAAACGTCGAGAATTTTGGCATAACATACTCTTGACGGATGAGTCAATGATTAGACTAAAGAACTCACATGGCATGGTTTATGTTTGGCGGAAACCAAATGAGAGCCTTTCTTGCAAATGCACTCTTCCAACTGTTAAGGCAGTAGAGAAAGGTCTAATGGTTTGGGGATGCCTTTCAGCATATGAACCTTGAAAAATTGTTATATTAGAGGGAAGAGTAAACGCTTCGGTGTATCTTAAAATTTTGGAAGACACTGACATTCCTGAAGGCAGACGCTTAATAGGTGCGGATTTCATACTCCAGCAGGATAACGGGCCTATCCACACTGCGAAAAAAGTACCTGAACACCTTTCTTCACATAACATTAACCTCTTAAAATGTCCACCATTAAGTCAAGGTCAAGATCTTTCTCCAATGAAAAATGCACGGGCAATGCTCAAAATTCAAGTGGAACAGGTAAAGCCACAAACCTTGTGCGAATTGAAAGACAGCTTGATCAAAAACTGGAACAATTTCACGTCTGAAGATTGTTTGAAGCTGGTTAATATCATGGAAAATCGATTGGACAAATGAGCTATTGTGGCTATTGAACCTCTTGGAAACTTACTTTTTGCACATTAAAAATGAATTTCTTATTGGTTTACGTTAAAAAAGAAAATATTGAATACTATACTTTGCTTATGTTTTTATCTCCTTTTTAAGCCTTTAGCTCATAAATTTTAGAAATAATAAAATTAAATCATAAAAATATTAACAAACTAAAACTACAGGCTTTTTTATTTACATTGCTCCGTTGGAAACTTATTTTTTAGACATACTGTATTATGCATACCTGTTTTTTAAGTAATTGAATTAATAGTCAGTAAGAATAAAATCCATTGATTAAAAATGAAATAAAAAGAAAACAAGCTTTGACTCATTTCGGAAAATTTCGTGGGCACTACTGCGTTAGATTAACAGAAGGCAATAGCAACTAATAAAAACGCCAAACAAAGATTCATTAGGTAAGAGAAGGAGAAAAGCTGAAAATCGAATACAAATTGCATGATATTTAATATTTACTCACAAACTTAAATTCAAAGACAAGTTGGCGTTGAAGTTAATGATGATGAGTTTGAGGAAATACGGTTGCCGGCCGGCATGTGTTTTTCAAGTCAAAAAAACAAAATACTAGGAAGTTGAATGTGAGTGTATAAAAAACATAAGACACGCAGTTACACGATTTAAAGATATTTTAAAATTTTTTTTTCAAAGCCTATTCAATGCATAATAATTAAAATTGGCACAGAAGACAATTTTCTTGAGCAACATCTTTAAGTGAAATGTGGGTGATAGAAAAGAGCCGTCACGCCCAATTCGTTAATGTTTTCAAATACTTTTTCGAGTCTATACTAGATACAATGGCATAACTTGATCAAGCTTTTGCTTTTAGTATAAAGCTTCAGGCAAAAAGTGGTCGGAAACTAATTTTTGTAGGGTCTCTTCGAAACTTTCGCCATAACATATGTTATTTGTTCTGTAGACAATTACAATACAAACCATTCAAGTTTGAAAAAGAACAAATTAGCCAACTTTATAAGCTTTCATTACACTGTTTGCCAAACAAAAGAAACTTTCTGATGGCCAACGTAAATAAGAGCTTAATCTTTGACATTTACGCTAATTTGTCTGAAGATCTAGCAGCCATAGTTTTATTGCAACGACAAATAAGTGAACAAGGAAAAAATGTGAAAAAAAACAAATTGTAAGAGAAAAATGTTTGCCATTTAGAAAAACGCTGAACGGGAATCGAGGTGGAGGGTACAATGTTAATATAATTAGCAAAGAAACTTAAGACAAAAATGCCAAGCTTTGCGACATTGTTAGAATAAACAAGTATTTAACGCTCGTAAATTTTCATCCAATTTAGTCCAACACAGTCGGATTAAATAAAAGTGGCAAGGAAAATAGAGGCAAGAGAAATAAAACATTACAAAAAAATTAAGACAGAGAAAAATTGCAAAGAAAAGCTAACAAGTTAATATTCAAAGATAGCCCAGCTACGGGTCATGAGGAGAAACTTAAGAATCTTGGGAATGGTTGTTTAAAGCAAAGGTCGTGAAATGGTGCGCTGTGGCCCATGAGAAAGTCTACGGTTAGTTCCAAGGCGGCCGCAGATATGTACAAAATTATTCCAGCGAACATTTTTAATGTACATATGCGTGTATAAAATTACTTAAATCAATTGAAAAGATTTTTAGGTACATATTTTCCTATGTTTTGTTACTTGTTTCGTTTAAGCTATTCGAATTCTATAACAAGAGTGCTTAAACCATAAGACTTAAATTTTACTAGTATCGCCTGTGGCCGAAATTCGACCATATAAAAATCAACTTTTCTTTAATTTTTTTGCTGAATGCAGAAACTCTTAGCCTGAACAAATTAACGGAATTGATTTCAAACGATAAACAGTTTCTTGTTTAGGCCACGGTACATTTAACAAGGTAGGCTCGTCTCGGAGCGTTGGGTACAGCAGAACACATAGTATATTATAATTTGCAGGTTTTATTTGTTTTGCTTTTATTCAAAAAAAAACCTGATTTTAACAAGTGCTGGATCCACCACAATAGAGAATTTTAACTACAAACAATACTTTGTTTTATTATACCATGGTTTAGACCAGTGGTGTCCAACCGATAGTTCGCAGGCGCCTGGTAGCTCGCGACCGTATTTTTAGGCGCCCGCAAACAAAATTATGCAATGAAACACAAAACCGAATGAATGAATAGAATTGGCGATTTGTACAAGCATGCTTATAACATGTTCAAACCGACATATAGCATGTTCAGACCGACCTAATTAAACATGTTGAACAAAATAGAGCTTTTTATTTAACACATTGTTCACACCATGGTACAATGAAAAGAAGGTAGCCTTGACAACTGGCTATTTTCTTAGAGCGTCTTCCAACACTTGTCAAAATCAATACAAAGTTTAACTTCTCATCTGCATTGCTGCTTATTCGTTTTCTCTTCTATGCTTTTTTGACAAATGCTGTTCGACAAAAGAACTGTCACTCCTACCGTATAATTATTATATCATGGTTCACACCACTTGAACTAGTTTTGAATTGACAGCGTCGTTTGTTTACATTTGGAAAAAAAATTTTTTTAAAAGATTTATGCCGAAATTAATAATTCGAACAATTCAAGTTGTTAATTAATTTGCAATACAATTCTTCAGAAATAAAGAAAGTGTCATTAAAAAATTCTCCCCATATTTGCAGATTTGCATGCTCATGTGGGAGAGACAACTTCAACTTATTGCTTGCCATAAATAATAAATTTCAAATTTATGTCAAATTTAAAGACTTCTTTCAGATTTTCAGTGTTTAATAATCAAATAAAAAGCTTTTCTGACATTTTTTGGCATGATACAGGAACTAAAACCAACTGCAGAACGTGTTTCGAAAGTGTTTAATAATTTAACTCGTTTCGTTTCCAACAACAATTGTACACATTTTACTTGATCAAAACTTCATTTGAGCTTGTTTCTCGCTTAAACTTCATTCGATTTAACATAATTAAGGGCTTGGTTTGAACATGTCATTAGCGTAACTTTAAAACAAAAACAGGAACTTGTCATTTAACACGATCGTTTACACTGCCTGTACTGCCTATACTAGTTTCAAATTGACAGCGACATAGCTTTGTAGCTGCATAGCTTCTTTTTAAAGACGCTATCATTATTTTCTGTGCCACTTTTGCCGTCAATAATAAATTAAGATACTTGCACAATTGTGTACTGATATGGCAGAGACCAGAACATCTTGCCTTTCAAGCTTTCATTTTTTATGACTTTTTATTTTGCTTCAAAATCTAAATATTCGAAAAATATTCATTTGATTATTTTCAACAAGCAAACAAAAAAGCTTTTCTGACGTTAGTAATGTCAAATTTATAAACTTTCAGATAAACTTTCAGATTTGTGTGCGTTAAATAAAAGAAAATATTTTTATAAGGATTGGTGACCGCGAAGCATGGCCGTGGTTTCAAAGTACCTTTTAAAACAAATTCGGTTGGACACCACTGGTTTAGGCTATCAATGTGTTCGAGGAGAGAGAAATTAAGAAAAAGCAACAACGATAATGTTGTAGTGTCTGAGACACTCTCCCATTCTACTCTTCTTCGTGTATGCTACAGCAACAATGTAGCCACACAACTCTGCAGAAGCTTTTGGCTTCTTTTCTTCTCTTGCATTCAACTCTCCCACAGCAAAGCTGTTCAGCAAAGATGTGCGACTTTTAGAATCTCCTGGATGGTTATGTGTCAAAGCAGTTGTCAAAGTAAACACATGCGTTTAACATTTATGTTCAGTACAAGGTTGAGCTATCCGAATGCATGAAAGGAAATCAAGAAAAAACCTGAATCTGTACAATTTTTAGCTAACAGCTTACTTTGACAGTTAGAATAAAGGCGAAAAAGAGTGATGTCATCTTAAGTGACTCAACCTATTTTAATCAACCTTGGTTCAGTATACTTTGGCAATTTAGCATGCTAAGGTTTACACTGGAAAAAACGGCGTTATGAAATATTGCCCAAAAAAAAAAAAAAAAAAATTAAAAATTACCCAAATAAAAAAAGACCCAAAACTGAATGAAAAATTGCCCAAAACGAAAAAACGACTTTTGGAAAAATTGCCCAAAAACAAAAAATTACACAAAAAAAAAATGAAATCGCCAAATTTTTGCATTGTACCCAGGAGATAAGCGAAATGAGCAGAATTTTCGCGCCCTTTTTTTGGAACGTCTAAATTCAATGAATTATGCTTAAAAATCTATAAAAACATTCAGTACAAGGAGCAAAAAATACACAAAAAAAAAAAAAAAACGAAAAATCAGCCAAAAACAAAAAGAGCAATTTTTTCCAAAATATTTTCGCATGGAAAATCACTCCAAAACAAAAAACGAAATTTCACCCAACAGAAATGCAGAAGCGCCCATTCCATTCTTCACACGAAAAATCACTCAAATTTGTATGAAATTTGGAGTGATTTTAAATTTTTATTTTACAATTTTTCTTTTGGACGATATTTATAGCGTCCAGAACAAAGATTTAAAATCATGGAAATTTATTTCCAAAATTTGCTTACTGTGCGGAAAAATTATACAGCACTTCGCACATGAAATCGTCTTCAGCGGTGAGGCACAAATTACCGTATTTGGAGTGAGAACAATCCTGAGGAGACTCTTCAGGCTCCCTTGCATTCAGAAAAAGTTACTGTCTGATCCATACTTTTTTAAAACTGAAGATAGAGTCAACGTTACCATCAGTGATGAGAGCTACAGGCAAATGATTCGCGAATTTTTGGTTTTCCAAGTGAATATCAATCGTCTAAGTGCTGAATGTTTGCAGAAGGACGGAGCAAAATGGCACATCAATCGTCTAAGTCAGTGGTGTCCAACCCGTAGTTCGCGGGCGCCTGGTAGCTCGCGACCATATTTTTTGACGCCCGCAAACAAAATGATGCACAGAGGAATATTTAGAATCGGTTTAAACTGACTTAGCATGTCAAACAACAAAGAGCCTTTCATTTAACACGATCGTTCACACTGACTGAACTAGTTTTAAATTGGCAGCGACAGCAGCTTTGTAGCTGCAGAGTTATTTGTTTGCAGACGCTGACGTTAAAAATTCATAATCGAGGGCAAGTCACATTCGAACGCCAGCTACGATCGGACGAAATAATGGATTTGCTGAACTCTGTGCGAAGGATGCAGATTTTCCAAAATATAATTCTTATCATTATGTCATACACCAGGAAAATATGATCGCAAAAACACTGAATACTGCTCATGTTATGAGTGTGGTCGTTCGTATTGCTAATTCCATTCGCGGACGATCATTGAACCATTGACATTTCAAAGATTTGCTTAATAAATTTGAGAGTGATTATGGTTCGTGGAGAAAATCGATTTATGGAAGGGGCAGTTAGCAAAAAACTTTCAGCATTTCCCATCGTGTACACTTCTCAGAATTCTGAACTCAGAATTTCTTGCGGACAAAAATTCAGATCAACACGTAGAAAAGTTCCACCAGCTACGATCGGATTTCGATAAGCGATGCATGAATATGTTCTCTATGGAACCTGTGCTTATTTTTTTTCAAAAATACATTTATAAATCACAATGTTTCACTACTCGCTTTATTAATGGAAATACGGTTGCTATATCAAGCTATATCAATAAAGCCGAAGCCGAACAAGAACTTATAACACTTCGCAGTGATATAGTACTCAAAATCACAGGTAATGAAAACGATGCAGTTTTTAAGGTTATGGACCCTGTCAAATACAAAAACTTACGCAATTGTGCACTCATCGTCAAAGCATTTTTCGGGTCAACATACTCGTACAGCCATGGACACATAAATAGCACAAATGTCAACTTATTTTTTAAACGTTTCGTTTGAACCTAATAATGCATATATTAACTGTAGTTATTATTTTTTGAGACTCCAGTGTGACGTTGTTTAAAACTTAGCACACATGTAAGATGGTGAATAAAAGTTAAAAATATCGGGTGTTTGTAAAAATTGTAGAGTTTTATTCGGTTAATTTCGCCGATTCTAAATAAAATGGGTCGTGGCAAACATTGCACTCCGGAAAAAAGGTCTATAATTGACGAACTAAGTGAATAAGCAAAAAAACCATCTGAAATCGCGGATATTCTCAAAATTTCGCCAAAAATGGTCTATAATGCACTCAAGCTGGTTACATCAAATGGTTAAAATAATTTCGAGAATAAGCCGCGCAATCCTAGACGTAAAACCAGCGCTTCCACTGATTTATTGTTCTGAATGACTTTAGTTCGCAAAAGTAAGACTGATCCTTTCAAGACAGCAAAGCAAATTATGAGGGAAATAAATGAAGAAAAGAACCTAAATGTTGCAAGAAAACGAGTATCTAGGAGACTACATGAAGCTAATCTTTATAGACGCATTAGCCGAAGAAAGCCGCTCTTAACCAAAAAAAATTTAAAGGATCGGTTAGCGTTTGCAAGGGCCCATGTGAATAAAGAAGACCAATTTTTTAAGAACGTGCTCTGGACTGACAAAACTAAATTTAATAGGGTTGAACCAGATGGAAAAACTTTTGTTCGGCGCCCCAAACGCCAAGAGTTGCATCTGAAGTATACAAAAAATTCCTTAAAGCATGGATGAGGGAATTTAATGACTTGGGGAGCTTTTTCCTGGCACGGCGTTGGGCCAATTTTTCGTATACCAGGAATAATGGACAAAAATATGTATTTAGATATTCTTAATAACCAGATGGAACCATTTGCATTTGCGAACATGCCTATTAGGTGAATTTTTATGCACTCTAATGATCCAAAACACACAGCAAAGGTTGTGATTGATTGGCTAAAAAAGGAAAAAATAAATATTTTGAATTGGCCGGCTCAAAGCCCAGACCTCAATCCCATAGAAAATTTATGGAATGATGTGAAGGTCAGCATAAGCAACCAAAATTTCGAAATTAAGATGAGTTATGGAGTGGAATTGAGAAGGCTTGGTACTCTATTCCGAAGGATTGGGTCAGGAAGCTTGTGGAGAGTATGGGACGAAGAAGTCGGGCTGTTTTCAACAATTCGGGATACAGTACCAAGTACTAGTAAACATATTCGTAAGCTCATTGTAAAATAAAAATAAATCACTATGTCTTCTTTTCAGAATCCAACTTGTGCTATTTATACGTCCACTTCAGCTAAGGAACAATTTCAGATGTGTCATTAATTTTCTAATTTTTAATTCGTAGTTACAAAGTTACTACTGATTTTAAGTTTATAATGTTTAAACTCAAATACCATGAAATAAATTCTTGTTATCCTCTATGTATTTTATTTAAATTTATGTGAAACACCCTACATGTATTTTTGTGCTATTTATGTGTCCACGGCTGTATATATGCGCAAAATGTAAAAAACATATACAGAAACATGTTGACTGACACTACAGAGCAATACAAACCAGATTTCAAGAAGTTATCTGAAAATGTGCAGTCAAGTAACACATTTAATTTATGTTTACTATATGTATTACTTTCCTATTATTTTTTTCACAATTAAACGAATGTGCTTTATATATGTCTGTATATAGTTTACTTACTCAGTCTGAATTTTATAATAAATAAATATTTTTATAAGGATCGGTGACCGCGAGACATGGTCATGGTTACAACGAAGCCCTTAGTACAAATTCGGTTGGACACCACTGGTCTAAGTGCTTAATGGTTCCAGCATGACGAACAAGAAATGGGCCTATCAATTGGACACCTAAGTCATGTAATTTAACTCCGTTAGACTCCTTTTTGTGGGGGTACGTCAAGTCACTGGTCTATGCTGATAAACCAGCTACGACTGACCAGTTAGAAACCAACAGTCGGCGCCTGACTTTTTGAGATAAGGCCGGCTTTGCTGGGAAAAGCGGTTCAAAATTGGACCAACAAGATGGTATTCGTAAGACACAGTTGCAGGCCATATGCCCGAAATTGTGTTCAAACACTAAATGCCATAAAATTTGCAAACTAATAAAACTTTACAAAAGAATTTATTAGATTTTTAAATCTTTTCATACGTATACATATCATGTTGTGCAAAATTTTAATGCATCAAAATATTTCTCTCGATTTCTACATTTTATCTTTCAATGTCGTGTAGCCAAATTTTATAAACGTTTCCACATTCCTAATGCTTCACGTATTCATTCAGTTTTTTCAAATTCACATTTTTTCAAAGACATTGATTTCTTTTTTTAATTTTCTATTTTTTTTTTTTTTAAGCTTTTTTAACTTTTTTCATGTTTTATGTTTCCGTTTCCATTTGCAACATGTTCTTCCAAAAAATTCAACACTAGGAAGTTTCAACTCAAACGCTTTCCGCGGCGTTGCTGTCAACAAATCTTATTTGATTTATAGCAATGCGTTTAAATTGGGTCGGTCATTCACTGCTGCGGCTTCCTCTATTAATAACTTTATTCGCTATAATGTAATCAGTCATGGAAAAGTCATCTTTTTCACACGCACACAAGCGAAACTCCGGCAGCTATCTCGCTTGCTTATAAAAGTGCAACACATTCCATATTGTTGTAGCTACAACTTTAGTGTGTGAATTTCTGTCGGTGTTCAGAGAGAGAGCGAGGGAGAATGAAGGAGTTATGATGAGGGAAGTAGAATGCTGTTTGTTATTGTTTTGGTTTTTTGTACCTTTTGATGATGATCAACAATGAAGACAATGACGAAGAGTTTGAAGATGACTACGTTGATTATGAAACAAACTTAGATCGATCCATAATACAATTATAAGGTAAGCTCACATGTAAATAGATACTCAAACAACAAGTTTTGCAACAACAAAGCTGTGAGAACGCTAAACTTTAAATGATAAAGGCAAAACAACAATAAGAAAACTAAAAACTCGACCAGCCGATTTTGACGTACAGCTTCCTTTTTACTCCAACTTGAGCCTACCTTATAATTCTGCCCTGGATGGATCTATCATTGGCTAGCGTAATATGCGAGTATCAACATATGAAAGTACAGTGAGTGTCACTTAAACCCGTACACATTACAAATAAAAATAATTTGTTGCAGAAAAGCTAGTTTTAAGAGGCAAAAAATAAATTAAATTCAGTTTTGTTTTTACTTGATTTCTGGCTTATAATATTAATATGAAAACAAAATATAAATAACATTTAGTTAAAAAAAAATAAAACATTTCAGGTCCACAACCATAAAATTCATCAGTCACTTGTAATTGCTGTAATTGCAAAAAATAGTTTAAAAAAACAAAATGAAATAGTTTAGTATTTCTTTGGGACACCTTTTTTGTAAGTAAGATCTTTCAGCCTTTTTGGAATTGTCTAAACTTTTGTCAATTCCAGCAACAATTCCTGCATGGAATTGTCTAAACTTTTGCAGGTTTCGTAGCTTATATTGCCCCATTCTGCTTTGAGAGAGCCTCTTGAGTTCAACTTTGTTAGAATTTTGATGTGCTCGTATTTGTTTTTTAAGATAATGCCAAAGATTGGACAGGCGTTTAAATGACTTTTGGACAGTTATAAAGTATCCAGGTTCTTGCATTCAATGAGTTATGTTAAGGATCGTTGTCGGCATAGGGCTTAAAATATCTTCGGATTCCCATTTTTTCAGCACTTGGAATCAAATTTTCTGTGAGCATGTTAATATAGCTATATCCAATGTAAATTAGATACATTCTTCTATCTCTTTATTTGGTTTTATCCACACTGTTTGCTTGTCATCTGATACAAAAATGTTGTATTTTGAGTCATTCGTGAAAAATAACATTATTCCAGAAGTCCTGCAGCTTAGATTGGTACTCTTGCGCGAACTCCAGTCGTCTGGAGTATATTGCGCTTTTTGATGTATGGCTTGGTGCGTACAATGCTGCCATGGAAATAGTTTTTTTTAACTACTTATCTGTTCGTTAAATCACTAACGTTCTTCTGCAAACATATTTTGAAGTCATTGTTGATTTTTGATGTCAATATTCGAGGTTTTTTTTTTCACTTTTCGTATTATTCACCTATCGTCGCTGGCAGTAAGCTTCTTATCGGGCCGAGTTTTGCCCTTATTTAAAATGCGATTCATTTTTTTATGCCTATTTATGATATAGTGAATGGTGCTGCGACTCATGTTAAGTATTTCTGAAATTTCTGCGTAACTTTTTACTTTTTTTTATAGTCACAAATCGCCAATTTACGTTCTTCAATAGATGTTTCAAGTTGTCGCAGAAAAAATTAGAAAAAATCTTTGGAAATCGAGGAAAACAATGTGTACATAACGGTATCTATATCGCGTAATGACGAAAATCAAGTTGTTCGCCGAACTTGAAACAAACTGATCAGCTTAAAGTACGACTTTAAGTGGCGATTTTAAGTTTCTGCTATTCTCTGAAAAAGTATAAAAAGCTTTTTGTAAATTTTTTAGCATATTAATAAAATATATTGCATTAATATACTTTCCCATCAAATTTTGCATAGAAACAATTTTTTATTTAGGAATAATTAAATAAACTGTCAGCCTGCACTTGCTGTACGATTTTAAGTGACACCCACTGTAGCTCTGCTTAAATAACAGTCAAGGCGGTAAATAAAATCACGACAATTGTTTGGTGAAAGTGGCAACATTTTTTAACTATTTTCGCGCCGAGTAATAGTTTTTCTTGGTGATTTTAATGAATTTACTGTTTAAATTATGGGAAAAAATTGCTTATCTCTGGTAATAAGATAAAATTTATTGATATGCGGAAATTGCATTGAAACACTAAAGTTGGTCTTTTTTCAAATAATTGCAAGTTTTTATAATTTTTCAAATTTTGCTGATTGGGGTAAAAATGTATAACTTTTTAAAATGGAGGAAAAACATATTATTTTTAAGTATGCGGCAGACTTCCGGTGAAGGCTATTTTTCTCTGCATTACATACATATATTTTTCACACCATGTTGTAGTGCAACGTACTTCCTTCAAATTTTAATTTTTTAACTAACAAATTAAATTTCAGGAAGCTCATAGCAGAAGCTGTGAGTACAAAACTTTGATGGGTGGCCAAAATATTGTCACTTTGAAACAACTTGTAGCACGAACGGTTAATAATTGCGTGTGAAATAATTTAATTAATACTTCACAATTTACAACAACATCAAAAGGAACAAGGCATAATAAAACTATGTCACACTTGCCTTTTCACTTTTGATCATTTGTTATATTAACAATTGATTTCTGACAGCTGCTAGTTGACAGTTGAACTATGTGAAGCAACATTTGTGAAATATTATTTGGGAGGAAAAAAAGACAATTAAAAAATGTCGATAAATTACTAATGTATGAAAATGTTCTGAGTTTTGTTTACTTTTCCCAAAATTTAATTATTTTTTCTTTTTTCAAGGTCAAAACATTAAGTCATTCGCCTTTATGTATTGATGGTTTATAAAACATATGTATTGTTGCGATGATATGAAGTACCCAATAGGAAACGAGGCATTAATGAAGCGTTTACTTAGAAACGATATCATCATTTAACACAAATTATAACATGAAACATATAAAACAAAATCGTTATTGGCGCTACAAACTTAAACAAAAAAGCATTGTTTTGTTTGCATATTTAAGTTCAGGATTAAAATATTATTTATGGTTACTTTTTAATTATAAGGGGATGCTCATTTATGGAAGGTCCTTAGCTAAAGGAGGTTTTAGGTTCAAACCTCTTTCCTTTCACCCTTGACGATAACATTAAAATCAAAACGTAATATTTTCGTTTTTAATAAAAATTGAGATATTGATGAAAATTGACTTGAAGAAGCAAAAGTGGTAACTAATTTAAATAACTAAAATAAATTTTATCTTCACTACAAATTTAAAAATTCGATTGAGAAATGAAAAAGTTTTTGGAAAAAGGATATATAACTTAAAGGTTAAAGTTAAGCATTATATCTAAGAAAAATTTCTTAGTAAAGTTAAGTGCGACAAAAGTTTTAGGTTTCTATAAGGCTCGCACCTACAACATTAAGAAAACTAGCAAAACTGTTTTTCACGCTCGACCAACAAGGCAATAATATTTTATGAACAAATTGCTTATATGATATAAAAAAAAATTGCCACAAAACAAAAAATACATATTTTTTTGAAAAACTTGACTAGGCTATGTATGATTTTCTTAAAATTTTTGTTTTTGACATACATATTCGCAAGTATAAACTTAACTTTGCCAATGTCTCAATGGCAATATGCTGGACTAGTGTGCACTAAACGTTGGTTCGAATCCTAAAGTTGGCAAGATTCAAATTAAAGTTTTTTTAGTCATTAAATAATGGCACCACTCTTCGAAAAAAGCTGAGATGATATTTGCAAAATTGTCAGAGATTTTTTTTATCTTTTACTAAGAATGTAATAAATTTTTATGTTAATATTATAAATTCTTATTAAATATTTTGTTTAATAGTCTTATTTGATCTTAATAAACAAAGCATTGGATGATTTTTTAAAACGTTTTTATTAAAATTTAATACGTTTTATTAAAATTTCTTAAGATTTTGCTTTCAGTGCAGCTTTGATTACCAAAAAAGTAACTCTAAATCATATTCATGTCAATTTATGCACAAAGATGTAACTTTAATTGTAGCTTTAACTTTATAATTAAGTTATATTATTTCCAGTACCTTATATCTCATTTATGTTCAGATGCGGCCTGATATTGTAAGACATTGAATTTCTTAATTAATTAATTTTAAAACACATGTATTCTTATTCTTACTTTTATCAATATATAGATGTTTTTTTTTAACATCAAACAATTAGTTATTTCTCTAAAAAACAGCAAAATAAAAATCTTTATCTTCAAAATAAGAACCTAAATACCAACACACTAGCACGGAAATAGTTTACGGTTGAAACTTTTAGTACCGAACAAATATTTCTTAAAAGAATTTGAAGACTTAAAATTGAATAAAATATGAAATGGTCATGCAAACGTTTTTGGGGTACACTTTAGGGTACCAATTTTATTCTCCAATCAATTAGGGTGTTGTTGCTTTGTCCGCCTGATACACACAGAAAATAAGACGCTGCCATACGAATTTTATAGTAGTTTATATTAGATATTTCAAAAACGTAGCTCTACAACATATAAACCATTATATGAATCAAGAATTGTTTTACGAATATTTTTCATTAACTGCTTGAGTTGTTGTTATTAATACGTATGTATGAAATATTTGCATATACATACATATATTTTTTCGTTTTTGTAGTTTGTTAAAGTTTTTGTTAATCTTCAGCAAGATAATTTATTTAAAAAAAAATTTATTTATTTATTTAAAAAATCTTCGTTTACTGATATAAAATCTTACAGTGGACGAAATCTTCTTAATACAATAAATAATACATAAATGGTACAAAAAATTATATTACTGCTATGCAGGTTTACATACATGAAGATTTTGCATGCTTTTAAGAACTTTATTTATTTTTAAAATATCATAGTAATTCGAATTATTTACTAATTTTATGTGTTTACATATTAGAAATATATTTTGTTTCTTCAAATTTAAATTTTCAATTAAGTTTAAAATATACATAAGTTCTTTACTGAAGGAAAAACAATAAATTCATATTATTCCGAAACATTGATTTAAATTTTTAAACATAAGATTGAATTATATTTATTTTTAACCAACAATTAAATGAACAAAAACAACAAATTCATCAACAAATATATGAAACAAAAAATTCTATGCCACACTTACGATACTATCAACTGTCTTTTTGAATTTTTTTTTACATTTTTTTTTTAACTCTTTTTTAATCTTTTTTTTTAGTATTTTTTAATTTTTTTCTTTTGATTTTATATAAATTTTTTTTTTTAATTTTTTATAATTCTTTTGTAATTTTTTTTTTTATTTTTTTTAATAAATTTTTAATTTTATTTAAATTTTTTTTCTCAATTTTTTTTTTAATTTTTTTTTTAAGTTTTTGAAAAAAATAATCAAGGTTCAAAAATAATTTTTGTGACAAAATTACCCCAATATTTCTTACCAATCAAAAGTTATAGCCAAGAATGTATTCTTATACGATTTGACATCTTTATTAATAAAACGCATTTTCTGTTTCTATAAAATTCACTATTCTTCAAGCTCCCGCTTCGGCCTCCACTTCCTATTGTACTAGTCTTTGTGTCTAATTGTTCTTTCAACTATGGGCACCTCTGCAATCTCTATCTATAAGAAATAACTGTTTTGTTGTTGCTTATACTAGTATAAAGTTATTTCTATAAAATTGTGAAATTTAAAAAACAAAGCACATTCAATAAAAATTACACAAGTTAAAAGCCTAAACACATTGAACTCTATAAGAATATTTCGTCACGAGGTCAAAAGAGAGCATTTATTATAGTAAAATTTACCTAAAAATAAGTTTTTGGTCTGATTTTTACGAAAATTTTTGGAGACTGAATTAAGTGCAAGTTTTTAATATTAAGAAAGAAAAAAAAAAAAAAATAAATATAAATACACTTTATTATATATTTTTGGAAGCTTTAACCATCAGGCACACATAGATCACGATTTTCTTGATTTTTTTTCATAAACTGTTGTCATCATAGAAACATGAGCGTAGCGAGGGTAGATCAGGGTGGGGCAATTGTCCCCCTAAACATTAGAAATATAAAAATGTTGGTATTAAATTAAGAAATTCAAAACATTTTTTCTTATTCTTAGAATTTATTAAAGTTTAATCTATTTTTTATTACAAACTACGAAAGACACATTTTTAATTGATTTATTAGTCACATGAAAAAATAATTTGGCCCCCAGAACAAAATCCTGGCTACGCCCATGCATGGAAATATCAAATTAATTCCAAAAGTTAGAAAATATCGTGGTTATATTTGAACTGAAACAGGTCATTCAATAAGTCCGTATGATAAGTAAGAAAAGAACAAAATTTTGATCAAACTCGATTATATTATTCAACATAGTTGCCTTCGAGAGCGATACAGCGAGTATAGCGATTTTTCAACTTTTCGATACCACTTTTATAGTACGATTTCTCTTTCTTGTCAAAATCTCGTCAAAAATCGCCTCATCTTCAGCGATTACTTCATCATTGGACTTGAATTTCTTTCCAGCAAGAATTCTCTTAAGATCTGAAAACAGGAAAAAATCGCGGGGGCTAAATCTGGAGAATACGGTGTGTGGGTAAGCAATTCGAAGCCCAATTCATTCAATTTTGCCATCGTTTTCATCGATTTGTGACACGGTGCATTGTCTTGGTGAAACAACACTTTTTTCTTTTGCAAATGTGGCCGTTTCTTGGCGATTTCAACCTTCAATCGATCCTTTTTGGAGATAGTCGATGAATATTATTCCTTTCGCATCCCAAATTACAGACGTCATCACCTTAAAAGCCGACTGTTGGGTCTTTGCTCGCTTTGAATTCGGTTCGTCGACTGCTGTCCACTCAGCTGACTGTCTTTGGATTCTGGTGTGTAATAGTGAAGCCATGTTTCACCCATTGTCACATATCGACGGTAGAATTTGATTTTATTGCGGTTTAACAGCGCCAAACACTCCTCTGAAGCATCAATTCGTTGTTGTTTTGGTCGACTTGCGAGCTCACGCGGCACCCACTTTGCACAGAGCTTTCGCATACCCAAATGTACATGTAAAATGGTAAAAACACTAACATCTGATATCTTTACAATGTCAGCTAGCTCGTGCACCTTCAATTTGCGATCGTTCATAACCAATTTGTGGATTTTTTTGATGTTTTGTGGAATAGCAGTCTGATTTTGGCGTCCACTGCACTCATCATTTGTGTTTAAATTCAGCAATCCACTTTTCTACCATTTGTCTCGATGGAGCAGAGTCCGGATAATGTTTATCAAGCCATTTTTTGGTTTCCACTGTATTTTTGTTCATCAAAGAGCAATGCTTTACCAAAACTCGAAATTCACTTTTTCCCATTTTTTTTTTTTTTTTTTCAATAACAACAGCTGAACACAAAATGCTATAACTAACGAATCACTTGTCAGATTGTTGTCAAATTTTTATAGGTATCGTTTGAAGGTTGGTACTAAATAAAAATCATGTGGAAAAAAAATGTCGTAACGCCATCTATGTGCCATCCTATGGACTTTTAGAACGTGCTGTTATTTAAATTTCACTGTATTTAAAACTTAAATTTATTTTAAGACTTAAAAGAATTAATTATTAAAGTACTTTTTGAATAAAAACATCTTTATAATACTCGCTTGCATTAAAATACATTCCACAATTTCTAATATTTTGAATACTTCTTGAAATAAAATTTTCCTATTGGGTACGTTTGTTTAAAAGCCCACACAAATCCGCTCTCGCTCTCTTTATCCTTTATTTTTTTCCTATATATTATATTGTTTAAATGTTTTATCACAATACAATGCTTATCAAAACATGTCCGGTGCAGCGGAATTTTTTTTAATTTCTAATCATGGAATGTCTGGGAATTAAGACCGGCAGCGCCACTCAATGATGATGCGGTGTTCATGGACGGACTCAAGTTTGTTGTAAGTTATCGCTCGGCTTGCATACCTCGAAACAATACTCTTAATCCGGAAATTGTTTTACATAATTTAGAACAGATATAAAAAAATAAATATAACTTGAGGGTGGGAGACTCAAACTAGCTTCTTTGAGCTTAAGAAATGCAAAAGAAATTTCTCTTGATTCTATATAAACATTTCATGCTGAATAAAAATTAGGGAAAGTCAATAATTTTTGAAATTTTTTATTAATGTACGTCCCTGTCATTTATATTTTCCGACAAGTTCAAGCTCAGGAGCGTTCATAATTAAAGCTAACATAACTGACCTTCAATTTGCTCTGACATTTCTCATTTGGCAAAATAAGATATTGAAAATAAAAGTTTTAAAAACAAAAAATGTATAAATCACTTAAATTTTATAAAATTCGAGTACATACATGGATATATCCTTTGATTCTGGTACGCAGATCCTTTAAGAAAACCATATTCATCGTCATTGACGTCATGATTTTTACATATTCAAATTGTGTTGCTTCTTTGGTTTTATAAATGATTGTATGATTTCATTTTTTTTCTTTTTAGTTTTTTTCTTGGGTTAAAAATAACAAAAATTTTTAAATAATTATTTTAAAATCATGCGAAATGCAAAAAGAAATTAATTTTATAAAACATTTTACTTTAAAATTTGACGTTGACATAGATTCACTTTTATCGAGTCGTCGTATTAAAAGAAAAAACATTTCGTATAAAACACATTAGATGATGCACAAAAAATCAACAACAACAGCAACAATAACGAAAAAGAACTCGGCTGCTGAATATGTTATGAGATGTAGTAAATAAAATAAAAATGTTTTGAAAATAGGAAAATTTATGATGCATTTAACAAATCATTTTCAAAACAGCCAACAGACACGCAAATTGTTGCTTTACGCGATTTCGCAAAATTTTTCGCCGAATTAACTGAAAAAAATTTAAACTTTTTGTTTTCTTTTTTTTTCCTTAAAACGAGTCACACCGAAGAAATGACAAAACTGTTCGAAACGTAAACGTAAAATGCAATCATTTTCGAAAATTGACCGAGTGTTGTTCGGAAAATAGTACGCGAACAGAAACATATGTTGCTGAAAAATCAGCCGGTAGTAGAATAGCAACAACGCAGAATGCAGACTGAGTAAAAGCACAAAAAATAAATATCAACATTTTACTTTGACTTTTTGTATATAATTTATCAATTACTACTTTTCGCTTATATCGTGCCATAAGAATGAAAGCGCCGAAAACATGTGAAACAGATAATACGAATAATGAGAAAGAGTAAAAGACGAAAATTAGTTTTAAAGCAAAAGCTGTCAAACATTTTGCTATTGATTGGAATGCGTAAAAGAAAGCCGTTGCAGAAATAGACGGCAGAAATATTTTCCAAATTGTTTAATATTCTTTTGAGAACTTGTCACAACTTGCTATATTTTCTACTTTTCGTTAGATATTTTTAAGATTTACGAAATGTTGTTGATTTTTTTTTTTGTGCATGTTTATTTTTGTAACCTCCACATAATAACAATATATTTATTTTTAGCCAAATTTTAAGTACTCCTCTTAATTTTTTTTTAAATATATTTTTAGATATATTTTTTAAAAATCTTTTTTATTTACATAAATTAAAATTATTTTTTGTAATGAAACTGGCACAAACCTGCAAAGAAAAAAGAAAATAAATGCATTAAAAAATGGTGCTTTTCTATATAGGTACAATAAAAATGGTAAAATAATATGTTGTTATATAATAATATGTTGTTACTGCTTAATTTGTTACTTTGTTACAGCTACTTGATTTCTTCTGAAAGCAAGCAAAATTGTGCTATTTTAATTTTCAATAACTATGCCAATTATTGCTAAACTTTAATAAAATTTCGAGTTTTACTAAATATTAGGTATTCGAAAGATCCTCTTGGAAACAATTCTGTGAAAGAACTGAAGATATTTCAGAGGCATCCAGGCTGCGTAAAGATCTTGCTAATACACCATACACACCCGGCTACCTCAAAAAGTCGAACTGCTCATGGACAATGTCTAGCGAGGAATCTCTTTACCTTCTTTTAGACATCCACTTCCCTAGTAGCGGCGCGCCCGAGTGTGCGCCCCTGCCTAACCTTAGCTGCTCCCAGCATGAGGTCGAAGACATCGTCTCTGATAGGAAGTTAAAATGGGCGGTAAACAGCTTCAGACCCTACAAATAACCGGGACCTGAGGGCATTTACCCTATAGAAATACAAGAGGAAATGCATACAATAAGAAACGGCCCTGCATACTCTGGTCGGAATCATAGAAAAATCCTTCTTAAAAAATGAGTTTACTTTGGTTGCCTTCTTAGATATAGAGGGAGCTTTTAATAACGTAACACCACAATCAATACGACGAGCATTAGTCAGACTAGGCCTGAACAAGAACATTACAGAGCTTATAGACAAGCTACTCAACAGTAGAATAGTTGTATCTGACCTGGGCGCATACAGCGCCATAAGATCTGTCTCAAGAGGCAGCCTCACGGTGGTGTTCTCTCTCCACTCTTCTGGAATGTGGTAGTTAACGACGTACTATCTCTTGAGAGAGATGAATGTGTAGTGGCAGCCTACGCCGATGACCTAGCAATCGCTGTCAGAGGCAAGTTTCCTACTACTCTATGCGACATTATGCAAAGGGCTCTTGCAGACTTGAACAATGGGCCAAGCCCTGTGGTCTTGGAGTAAATCCGGCTAAAACAGAACTGGTCCTATTCACCAGGAAATATAAAATTCCGTACTTAGTACCAATCACACTAAATGGGTCTGTTCTGTCCCTTGCGGATAGCGCAAAGTACCTGGGACTAATACTTGATAGAAAGCTCAGCTGGAAGTTAAACACAGCAGAGCGCACTAAAAAAGCCATAGTGACAAGATGGGGGTTCTCGCCTCGTATTGTTCACTGGTTGTATACTGGGGTCATAAGACCTATTATTCTGTATGGAGTAGTAATATAGTGGCCGACAAGGTCACATATATGAAACAACTCTAAAAAGTGCAGGGAATGGCAGCTATATGGATCAGCGGTGCTCTGAGAACAACACCGACTGCAGTCTTAGAAAACATACTTCATCTTCTACCACTGGACATGGTTGCCAAACAGACAGCAGCCTGTTCGGCGATAAGACTTAGAGAACTGGGTGTATGGAAAAGTCTGACAACGGGTCACTCATCCATACTTAACAACTACAACTTCATTCCATCAAGGACTGATTACTGCAAGCCCTCGCTTTCCTTCGAAGGATGGTATGGTACGCTAATTCTGCCTAGAACATAATGGGTCAATGGTGCGCCATGGAAACGAGGGTATCTATATTTCTATACAGATGGATCAAAATTAAACGACAAGGTCGGATACGGATTCTACTCAAAGGAGCTTGGGGTATCTCTGGCTCGTAGGATTCCTGACCAATGTAGTGTGTTTCAGGCCGAAATGATGGCAATAGGGGAGGTTGCATCATGGCTTTCAGGCAATGTTGTCTCGAAAAGGGACAAAAGTTTCATCGGGATGAAAAAATTGTCTTTTATTTTCTAAAAAAAATCCGCAATTACTTAGTTGCCAACCTGATACTTGTCATTAATGAATTCAAATGATTTTCAGCTCATATAAAAATCACATCATTTGCAGAACTCGAGGGTTGAAAACAGTGACGATGTTCTCACAAAGATGAGCGCTCTTTGTACACGGACGAATAACTAATACAAGTGTTTGAGGAGTTTATGCGAGAGTTTAGCGTTCAATGAATTGCTCTGAAAAGATTACTCATTGCTTCTGTTTTTATAAATGATAACTCGAAAGAGCGAGAGCGAATTTCGATTGCTCTACGAACTCTGTTTTGTACACATCTTCTTTCTCTATAGCTTCTCCTAGAAATTTAAAAATTTTAAGTTGTGACTGTTTTGTATTTAGTGTGCAAATGTTCTCCATTGGATGGAGATCTGGGGATCGGACTTGCCATTCTAAAACAGCGTTGCCAATTTGTGGATAATTCCTCAAAATCGGTATGATTTTAAGTGCCTTTGAGGAATTTTTGAGTATTTTTTTTTTTTAGGAATTTTTGAGGAGTTTCGCTATTGTTTTTCTTTTCAAATTTTCGATATGCTCAAATTCAGTTTTTTTTTTTTTTTGTATGCTTAAAAAAGTTGATCAACTAACTGTTACACCTGTAAATTCGGGTGTTAGTGAAATGTTACAGCTAATTAAGTTCCAGTTTCCAGATATCTTGCTCACCTCAAATTTAAGGTCTTTCGCATTGCCCTTTTCTACTTTATCGACGAATATTTTTGGACCAAAATGTCAGGGATAAATCCTCAATAGATATACATACTTTAATAATGTAAAAAAAAATTTAATAATTTTTTTTAATTTAAAAATTTAATAATAATAAAATATAATGTAAAAAAAAACGAAAAAAAAAATCGAAATGCACTTTAATAATGTACAATAAAAAAATTTGGTTTAAAATAAAAAACGGAAAAAAAAACGAAATGGCCATTTCAGCCATTGAAAGGACTTTGACCGAGCTTCTCATGATCAATTGTGCTGTGTGTTGTGAAATGTTTGAACACAAATAATCGAGAACTGGGTCACAGTTTTTATGCGGACTCCGAACTGCTCATGTTCTCAAGAAGCTTTTTCATGGCAGTTTTTACTCTCTGAGTAAACAGAGCTTCAGAAAAAAGTTTTAAAATGGTGTCATTTTTCTTCGAGAAACTTCCGGAGGCCCTTAACTCAATTAAAGCATGTTTATGCTTTGCTACAACCACTAAAATACTAGATAGTATCATTAACAACTAAACAATTGAATTATTTTCGGTGAGAAAATGGATCATTATTTGTTTTTTGTTCTGTTTTCATGATGAAACAAAAGATTAAATTTACATTTAGAAATCAGCTCTGCTTGAGACTGTTTTGTGCGCTATTCTTTAAAAAAATCTGACTAATTTCTTTTATTTTTCATTCACTTTCATTGCTAAGAAGAATTTATTTTTTTTGTTTTGTTTTTTTTTTTTGTTTTTATTTTTGTTGGTTTTTTTATTTTTGTTGGTTTTTTATTTTTGTTTTGTTTTTTCTTTTTGTACAAGTTTTGTAATAAATTTGTTACAGCAACGTTATGTTGTTACCTCGACTGTTTAATTGTCGAACATAAAAATCACCTTTAAAGTGGCCACCAACACGATTCGCGTCGGACACATGCTGTTTCTCTTTTTTTATTTTTTTTTTTTCTATGTATTACTTGTGAGCTTTTAA
This sequence comes from Coremacera marginata, assembly GCA_914767935.1. Taxonomy (NCBI): domain Eukaryota; kingdom Metazoa; phylum Arthropoda; class Insecta; order Diptera; family Sciomyzidae; genus Coremacera; species Coremacera marginata. The sequence goes on from OU612044.1 coordinate 133,183,368, forward strand.
GTAAGTGTTGCTTGGTTGTTATTCGGTGTAATTTTTAATTTCATAGCACTTTCTTTATTTGTTTATTTGTTGGTAATATGTTTTTTTTTTTTATTAAACTTTCATTGATCTTTGACTTTCAACTTCAATAGCTTCAAGTTGTTTTTTTTTTATTTCTAACGTAAAAGGAATTTAAGTAATTAAAATGATTAACAATGGGAGTTGAGTGAAATATTTGAAGAATATCGAAAAAAATTATTAGGAAACAAATATTTCGCTACTAAAATAAAATTTTTTTTATATATTTTAAGAAAATACATTTCAAGTTAGAAGCTGAAAATTGTTTGTTTTTATCTTAATAATAATAAGCAATTCATTCATTTATAAATATAGGTGATTTGACAAATTAGGGTGCTACAGTTAAAGATTTCTTCGAAAAAATGTAACAACAAGCACTTTTTTTTTAATTTCAAATAACTTTTATTGATTAATGCGGTGTGGAAAAAGAATCAATAAAACAATCACTTTATATAATTGCGAAATGCGTCATTGCGTTGACGTGGTCAATAAAAAAAGAGTTTCAACAATTAGCTGGGCAATTAATATTGATCAAATAAACCTACAACCTGTCAGTCAAAAATGAAACAACTACAACATAAAAGGCAAATAATTTCCATTGCAAATAAAATCAAGTTCAAATTAAAAATTTTTGTTTTTTTATTGAAAGTTTCATTGAACCCAGTTGGCAAGATGATGATGAAAAAGATGTTGATAGCAGGCGTCTACAATTTTGTGCCTTTAATTAATCGATGTTGCCTTGATTGCGCAAAATTTCTGTTTACTTTTAGAGATTTTATAAACTCGATGGTCGGCCTTATTTTGTGAATATGTACAGCAACATTTTTGGAAATTTTTTAATTCAATGTTTTTATTTTGTAAACAATATTAAAAGATTTATTGTACAAAAAAAAAAAAAATATATACTGAAAAGTAGAGCAAATAGATATGGCAACATTTGCTTTAGTCTGTGTAATATACAAAAAACACGCAGTGTCTAAAAGCAAGAAATTTTTTCAATGAAATGCTTTGTGAAATTGTGTATACTAAAGTTTTATAAGAGAATTATAAAAGTTCGGAAAAGTTAATTTTCCCGAAAATTCTAAGATATTTGTAATATCAATAATAACAATAATAGAACAGTGAACCATGAAGTGTATTAAAAATATTAAGTTATTTTCTATTTCGAATCGCTTCCAGTTAAATTTGTCAAAGCTACTCAAATTGTTAATTATAACAAAATCTCGAATGGGATTTTTTTCTTTTTACCAAACTTTTTGACCTTAAAATATATTTTAGCTGATTACTAATTTAACTTTAATTATTTTTTTTAATTTTGAGTCAATGTTATACTAGAGTATGTATTGCAATGCAATACTCCAGAAACTTTTTTAGTCACGTATACAACAACACAGCGAATTAGATGGTGGGAAGGGGAGGGGAAGGGGAAGGTTAAAACCGCTATAACGAAAAGTGATTCCTATACAATTACAATTACAAAACAATTACAGCATTTCACCGCGATGGTAGTATAAAGACAAAAAAATTGTTATTTTAAAAATTTTCATATTCCTGTTTCTAGCGCGATTCGAACTCACTACCACTCGATCTAGTACACATACCCATTTTAAATACAGTTGCTTGCTCATACTCATGTTAAATGAAGAATGAGTTCTTTTTTTCTTACCCACCTGATGGCGTTGGATTGTGTCTTGACTATATTCATATAATCCTCGAAAAAGTACTAAAACATATTGTCATTGAATACAAGCACCACCACGTTAGCATCATTGATGCAATCCTGCCTGTATAAAGCCAGGATAAAGGGGAATGGTTATGAATAAGATGTACAGAGACGAATCATAGTAGCCAACATTTAATTCTTTCTTCTTCTTAATTGAAAAAAGACTTCAATGTCTTTTATTTAAATTTCTTTAAATCTTTCAATTTAAATTTTATTTTGTCTTTTATGTGAAATTTTATTTTATTACTAACTGTATACCCGGCTTTACTCGGGAGTTGATATAAATAATTTTTGAATTCATTCGTCGATTTGAAAAAACTTTTCACAAACTATTGAAGGAATTTCGTGTGCATCTTTCAAACCAGTAACTTTAGCGAAAAAAGTAAAATGTAGAATCAACACCTAAAAATAATCATAAAATGTTAGGAAAATCGTGATGTGTATATCGTGTTTGAAAGTTTATTTTCAAATTTTACACTTTATTCGATAGACTGGACACTTTTGAAAACATCAGAGCAAAAACGAATTTTTTACAATCATTTATGTAAATTTTCTCATACACAAATGCTCTCTTTTGACCTCGTGTCGTAATGTTACTGTAGCGTTTAATGTGTCAATGAAAGTGAGTCAGAAATGCAATTTTGAATTTAATTATTTTTGCAACATAAATTTTTGTGCCATTTTTTAAGAAAACATTAAATATTATGGACATTTCTTGAACAAAAATTTAAAAAATATAAATGCCTTAATACCTGCTATTATTATTTTTATAAAGTACATTTATTGACCTTTCAGACAAAAAAGAATTGAGTTAAATGTATTCAAAAACAGCAGAGCAACTTGCATTGACAGTCAAAACTTAAAATTTCTGACCATTTTCTCTTGCAGCAGATAACATTGATAAGTTCAAAAATTCATTTTACTAAGAATTTCTATTGTTGTGAAATTAATGATATGAGTGTCTAACGGTAAGTTTTTCAAATTAATTATCATTCAGAAATTTTGAAAATAAATATGTACTAAAGTAAATATGTACTAAATATTTACATACATTAAATAGAAAAATGCAAGTTGTAGCCTGTTCGTTAGAGAATAGCTTAACCAATGTTAGCTTAGGTCATATTTGCAGATATTTTTATGATCAAGAATTCTTTCATACGTTATTTTTATGTACCTTTAATTTTTATCATGTTTATGGCAATTATTTTTCTTAATTTTTTGCGAATAAGCCATTATTTTGGAAATCCTTTTTTACTGGAAAACAATTAAATAAGCACTGAAAATTGAAATTGAAAAGTCAAAACAACGCCAACGTACGACGTAACGAACTTGCGCATGTGTTGATGCGAACTCAAATTCAACAGAATTTGGCATCAGCTGTCCTGATATGCGAAAATAAGAATGTTGAATATAAATACACATAAAGAAGAAAAGAAGATAAATATTACCCTTCGCGCTTTGCTACGCTTTACTGTATTTTGCAGTTCAGCGCCCTCTGGTGTTCAATATATAGCAAACTACATAGCGCAAAAATCTTACCGTACCCGAAAACCTCTTATGAAAATCATACTTATCGGATGAGTGGTTTGGAGCTTTTTTGCAGTATTTGTGCAATAGCGCCCTCTGGTTTGCGAACAAAAAAAAAAAATAGCGCCAAAGCCATTTCAATACTCGAAAATCCTATAAACAAAATTTTCATTCTAATCAGATGAGCAGGTTTGAAGTGTTTTACCATTTCTTAAGAGATTTGTACTACAGCGCCCTCTGGTGTTCAAGGAGGCACATTAAAAAATAAGAGTTTAAGACGACTGAAGAAAAACTTCTTTAGCTCCATCTTTATGTAGATATATATATGCATAATATAAACATGTATACACATATACATATCAGAGGACAACTGCCCTCTCCTGCCCTACCGTCACTACGCCCATGTATATGTATATATGTTTATATGTGTATAATACACACATGTATATACAAATTCATATCAAGGGGGCCATCTGCCCTAGCCTCGCTACGCCCATATATATGTATATATGTTTATATATGTAGATATGTATAATATATACTAGTTTATACATACAAATATCAGGGGGACAACTGCCGCCCTTTTTCCCACCCTCACTACGCCCATGTTTATGTATATATGTTTATGTATATATGTTTATGTATATATGTTTATATATACATACATATACATGTCAGGGGGCCAACTGTCCTTCCCTTCCTTACCCTCGCTACGCCCATGGATATGTATTTATGTTTATATATTTATATATGTTTAATATAAACATGCATATACATATACATATCAGGGGGAAAAAACTGCCCTTACGTCGCTACGCCCATGTATATATACATATAATGTATACATATTATGTATGTACAGGGTTGTCCATATTCGAAGCGCCTATCTGGCAAAAATCGATTGTAGTGCGGCTTGTGTGTGGTGGCGCGCCGTCTTGTTGAAACCAGTAGTGCCTGATACGCTTTCGACGAACGATTGGCATGAAAAAATTGTTTATCATATCGCGATAACGCTCCTGATTGACAGTAACTCTGTGGCCATTATCATCTTCGAAAAAGAACGGCCCAATGAGCATTTTAGCACAAACGCCGCACCAAACAGTGACTTTTGCATCGTGAAGAGGTACCTCTTGAATCTCTTGTGGATTTTCAGTTTCATACAAACGATTAATTGTTTTCTTGAAGACGCACTTTTCACTTTATTTATTTTTTTGAAAGCACGTTGAGTTTTCACTATTGACTTGTTTTGTTGAATGTAAATTTCAACAATTTTAGAGCGTTCGCGTGGCGTGTACTGTTCCATTGTAAACATTTGCTTGGAATGACGCTTCAAACGCGGTATGTCATTAGTCGATTTGGCATCACTGCGGAAAGTTACAGTGTTGCCAGATGGGCGCTTCGAATATTGACAACCCTGTATATATGCATAATACATGTATTCGGATAAATGTACACGGCTTAGGAGTTTTTCGACTTCTTTTAAATATTTGTACTACAGCGCCCTCTGGTGTTCAAGATAGATCCGAGTAGATAAGTCAAAAAAACTCAGCGTGTCTGAAAACCTCTACATGCTAAATTTCATGCAAATCGTATAAACGGTTTTGGACTTTATCGACTTTTTTATCGACTTTTCTTGAACCCTCTGGTGTTCATGAAAACTCACCGTATCCGAAAATATCTACATACCAATTATCATGTAAATCGGATGCACGGTTTAGGAGTTTTTCGAGGTTTTTAAAAATATTTGTACTACAGCGCCCTCTGGTGTTCGAGATAGAACGGTGTAGATAAGTCAAAAAAACTTAGCGTGTCCGAAAACCTCTACATACAAATTTTCATGCAAATCGGATGAACGGTTTCGGAGATAAGCTAAAAAAAAGGGGTCCAATCTTTTTTCTTAAATAAAAAGTAACCTATATGTTGACCGGGGATATAAGGAACCTAGAAATCAAATTTCATTAAAATCCATCCAGTGGTTTTCGCTTGATGCTTTAACAGACAGACAGGACTCAGCGTCATTCAAAACGTTCATAGCAAAAAGAATTTCAAAAAAATATTTCATGTACAGATTTTTTTTTTTACAATTTTATATATAATTAGATAGATATATTTTCTCATTTTCAATTATTGCTTATTTTTATTTTTTAATGTTAAAATTTTGTTGTTAAAGCACAAGATAAGTGTTAAAATCAACACTTTTTAGCTACTTAAAGTGTTGAACACAAAATGTCCAAACAAAAACAACTCACACATAAGAACAATGGTGTCGGTTGAATTTGGCAAAACTTATTTTGTGTTGGGTCGTTTTTGTGTACATTAAATATAGAAGCATGCGTTAAAACCACAACTATTAATAAAAGCGAACAAAAATTTGTTAACAAGCCGTTCAAACTGCAACAGTTCAAGGAATGCCCAATTTTTCTTGCCACATAATTGTATTCATAAATTTTTTTTTTTTTCCTTTTTTAACAGTTTAGGGAAGCGAAAAGCTTTTGTAAACAAAACTAGTGAATAACAATAATTAACACCCAATTATGTGGCAACGACTGTATTTAGCACATAGAGGCTGAAAAAGGTATTAAAAAATTATTTGAAGAGATTTTTGAAAGCAATAAACGAAAAATTTAAACCAATGCGAGAAAATTTAATCAATGCAAATATTTAAATTTTCTTTTAAATATAGCTTCTTTTAACGATTTTCTTCTTAGTAGATTTCTTTAAATTTAAAATAACAGAATTAAAACTTTTGAAATCGCTTTTAAAAAAAATCACTGTGAGTTTCAAGCATTAATCCAAAAAATGTTGGCAAAAATATTCATACTAAAATGTAAAAAATGTACTAAAAATGTGGTAAAATCTATCCCATCATGGCGACTTCACACTAATAGATAGTGGGAAAGCATGAAATAGTCTCTGGCATGAATTTGTGCATTTCTAGCGTACAGGAAGGAAAGAAGTAGGCGTTCATTATAAATTTGAATTTAATCAAAAACACTGTTATAGTTTTCTTTTTTCTCTTCAAAACATATAAAAAAATAAAATTAATAAGCAAAAATTTCAAAGATTTAATAAGTACGGTAAAAGCGGGAAATATTATATAAAAAAAAAATTAAATAAAACAAAATTATGAAACTAATTGCAATGTGGGAAATACGATAGATAGCAAGAGGAAACAAAAAGTGTAAAGTAACCGGAAGATAATTTGTTATGGATAATGTTGGCAGGCCTTTTTGTTTTTTAATATAATAATTAAAAAACATATAGTTAATACAAGGCTAAATAATTATACAACGCAACAAGAAAAATAATTACAAATATCTCAATAGTTTAAAGTAGTCTTATGATATAATAAATAAAAAAAATGTAGAACGTACACCGAAAAAAATCGGCATGTTTTAAAATTTAACACAATGTTATCTTTTTCAAAATGTATTTCTTCATATAAAATGTTTGAATGTTTTAAATATTCACATATAAGTTGATAAAATTATGTTGTTATTTTGACGAAATTTGTTTTAAGCTATTTTTTGATCACAAAGTTTTCAATTTTAAAACAATTTGTGATAAAAAATAGCTTAAAACAAATGTCGTCAAAATAACATAATGTAATCAATTTATATTTTAATATTTAAAAAATTCAAAAATTTTATATGATAAAAATACATTTTGAAAATGATAACATTGTGTTCCATTTAACACAAATCCATTTTTTTCGGTGTAACCTTCGAACAATTTCCTGGACTAGCGTAAACAACCTTGTTCCCCAGGTGTCATTCGCCGATTTGAATGATTTTTGGATATGAGATAGAAGACGAGAATTTAAGGTTTAAATATTTTTCTTTATACGTGCTCAATCGATGGTTTCGGAATTTAAAAAATAAGCGTTAATTTCATTTCGTTGCAACTTTACTATTTATCATGGAAACATATACAAATTTTATATCCACTTAGTAAAGATAAATTATATTGTATTTCTTATTTGTTGTTGATATATTTAACAGTATTTAGTCGATATCATGAGGAGCCCGTATCCGAAATTGTTTAATCTTTACCCTCTAAGAAAAACGGGACGTAAGAGTAGCGCAGGCGAAGTAATTTACTCATATAAGACTGCGAAAACGAACCGGTTTTGCGATACGAAAACGTGCCGTATATGTAATGTTTGGAATAAGAGAATTAGACAAAAAAAGGAGTAATTTTAATGTGTTGGTACTACAATGCTAAGGCGTTGCAAAATCGGTACGTTTACGAAAAGTTTTACGTTGAAATAATTTCGTCTTACTTTTATATGAAAAACTTTGCAAGTGTTAGTGAAATGACGGTCTGTATACGGTACGGTTTCGTTTCGCAAAATTCGTTACGCTTATTTTTCTTGGAGGGTACTCGTATGTTTGATTTACGATGATTTAAAAAATTAAAAATGCACATGTTTTCTAAAAAATAAAACTTTTATTATAGATAAAATTCACAATACGTAGGGTGCCTTTTATATTTCGGGATTTGGCAACCCTGGTGTTGCAATCTGTCAACTGAAAGCTCTATCGCAAAGTTTGACATTTGTTGGCTTATACGTACTCAGAACGTTTTGACATACGAGCGCTATTTGTGTTGTTTATAGTAACTTAAAAGATTCATCTCGGTCTAAAAATGGAATTAAATCGTGAACATTTTCGTGCGATTATTTTTTACAACTTTCGACGTGAATTAACACAGCAACAGTGCATGGATGAACTTAATTCAATTTTTGGCGATGAAGCTCCATCAAGGACCAGTGTTTATCGATGGTATGGTGAATTCAATCGTGGTCGTAGTTCACTCCAAGACGAATTTCGTGAAGGTCGTCCGAAATCAGCTGTTGTTCCGAAAACCATTGATGCTGTGAGCGAACTGATATTGCAAGATCGTCATGTTACCTATCGTGAGATTGAGGCAACCTTAGGCATAAGTGGGACCAGCATACATTCAATATTGCATAAACATTTGACTGTCAAAAAAATTTGTTCGCGTTGGATCCCACACAATTTGTCAATCGCTCAAAAAAAGGCTCGTGTCGATTGGTCGAAGGAAATGCTCAAAAAATACGATCGCGGTGCTTCGAAACACGTCTATGACATCGTGACAGGTGATGAATCGTGGATTTACGCGTATGAGCCCGAAAGTAAACAGCAGTCGACTGTATGGGTGTTTCAAGATGAGCCAAATCCAACAAAAGTTGTTTGCGCAGGAAGCACTTCCAAGCAAATGGTCGCCTGTTTTTTCGGAAAATATGGACATATCGCAACCGTACCACTAGAACAACGCAGAACAGTCAACTCTGAGTGGTACACAACCATTTGTTTGCCAGTTGTCTTCCAAGAAATCAGGAAAACCAACCGCCGAAGACGCTCATCACCACGACAATGCGAGCTCTCACACATCGGCTCAAACAACTGCATTTTTGAGCACCCAAAACATCGATTTGATGGGTCATCCGCCGTATAGTCCTGACTTGGCACCGAATGACTTCTTTTTATTACCAACCGTGAAGAATAAACTGCGTGGACAACGAGTATCGACGCCCGAAGAAGCGGTTGCGGCATTCAGAATGCATGTTTTGGAGATACCTCAATCAGAGTGGCAAAAGTGCTTCGACAATTGGTTCAAACGCATGCAAAAGTGTATAGATCTTAATGGAGAATATTTTGAAAAACAATAAAGTGATTTTCGATGATTAATATTTGTTTTTGTTCTCTAATCCCGAAATATAAAAGGCACCCCTCGTATAGATATCAAAGTTGAGTTTTTTTTTCTCGATTTTTCCTTACGTTCAATATGATATTACATTTAATAGGGCTTCCATAAAAACTGTGTGCTTTTTACTTGTTATGAGGAAAAGTTATCAGAATTTCAAATATTTGACTTTCGATGCAAATATCTCCGCTGTTTTTTAATATATTTTACTCTATTCTTTTTTGTCTAAATGTTCAATGCAACTTTTTAATAAAAATTATTTTAACAGAACTGTTAGCCGATCATTTATAATTTTAATCTTTTTTTTTCCAAAAGAGGTGCAAATATTGAATAGTTTCTCAAAAATTAGCACAAAAGTCGTATTTATTGCAAAAAATATTTTCAATTCAAAATTGCATTTTTAAGTCTGTTTTAAATTATATTACATTCATTAACCAAATTAATTTGATTTTTACACAAGAATTAATAAGCTATTTCTGTCATAAAAAAACTTACACCCCTTTGATTTTTTGATGAAATTAATTTTGTTTGGTTTGTATGGGAGTCTTTTCGCAAATTTTTTCAAGTACATGCAACGTTTTTGTCACTTTTTGGGATATAAATACAGCCTTTAAAATTTATCGTACAAACATAAAATATATGCCAAAATATTAGCTACATGGCGAATGAAACGAATATTTAGCTTTGATGTGATAATTCTTTAACTTCTTTAATGTGAAAATAAATGCAATTCACAATCTTTATTAATGTCAATTTAATAAATTAAAAAAATACCAAAATCTATGAAGAAAATTATGTTGTTGCTATGGTTGTTCGTTTGGTTCGTGCCAAAATTACGAACGCAAAATAGTGTCGTTTATAAAAAAATTATAATATCTAAGCGTAGGAATTTTTCTTTTGCATACAAATATGGGTGATTCTAAGGTGATTAAAGGCCGGCAATACATTTAGAGGAGAGTAAAAAAGAGTGATATTGAGGTGATGGTTTTTATTAGAAGAAATTTGTTTAAGAGTTTAAAATTTTCCAATTTGGTAAAATATGCATTTATGCCAAAAAAGTTTTTTTTTTTAAAAAACGCAACGACGGCGCTGGCTACAACAATTGCTGTAAAAGACCTCTTTTCGTACGGCGAGCATTCTGCTGGCTCCTAGGTTGACCCGACAAAAGAAGGTTTAAAATTTTAAAACGCAATGAATGAGACAGAAAAGTATTTTATAAAAATTTATACTTTGGAAAAAAATTTGAAATTTTTACTTATTTTTTTGTTTTAAATTTTAAAAAAAAAATGATTTAAAATGGCTATTTTAAAAATCGGCATCATTCAGATTGATCAAAATGTTATTAAAAAATGTTTTTCCAAATATTGTACGGATCAGTCAAGTAGTTTTTGAGCTAGGTTGCCCGCAGTTTTCAAAAACGTGGTATTGAGAAAAAAGACTTTAATGTTATTCGAACAAATAATACGAAGACGTTAGTGTTCAAACTTAATTAAATCACTATATATACATACAAAGAATTATTATTATTATTATTAGAATTAGTTAACATTCTTTGGAATGTTCCTTTTTTTAAATATACCGATTTGAGCAGATAAAATAAATGATATAATAAAATAACAGCCGTAGTAACTTGATTTTTATATCATATCGAACTAACGCGCGGGTCTCTTTTCAAACCTATATATAACTTTCTTAATATTCAAGATATCTTCATAAAATTTTGATCACATATTTTTGAGATGTTGTTTAGTCATTTAAAATGATGAAAACAATTGCGATTCTGGGATGCTTCTAAATGTATTGCCGGCCTTAAGAGATTGTTTGATATTAGGACAGGCGGCGTGATTTAAATCTTTTCAAATGTCTTTTCCCGAAGTTGTATTAACATATGTAATCAAGTATTTTGTATATAACTTTAAGACGGCCAGCCAATTAATTAATTTTTACGTGTTTTTTTAGGAACCAGGAGAGATACTCTATACTATACAGGGTAGAGACATGAAGGCCAGAGATTCAAAGAGAACACAAATAAAAAAAAAATGAGTTGTGCCAAAACAAAAACATAGATTGACAAGCGCACGTGATGTAGATGCGCAGTATATTGAATTTCTACTCACTTGAACTTGAGGCCATAAGTCCAGCCTCTACACTGTCATCTCGAGAGGCAGAGGAGAGATATTTTTACCAAAAACGTACACAATCAGAAGAATATATATTGTTAAGAAAAAACGAAGGACACGATAAAGTTAATACACATTACAAACAAAGTTATACTTTGAATAACAAATGAATAAAACTTAACAGGGGAGATACTGCATTCACCGACCCACATCACATCAAAGTCAATGATCTGAGACTTGAAATTCTAAAGACAAGTACTTTATCGAAATTTTTAAACGGACGTAAAATGTTCAGAGTAGGAGACTTAAATATTAGCATTATTACTAATGCTTCTTTATGAAATAAATAATGCTTAAATGTCTAATCAATTAGAAATGCATTCAATTATACTGACTTTTTGCGATACAGAAAAGGGATAGGCCAGGGTAGATACTTTTTTCAAGGTTAACATGCAATTATAACTAAACAATGTTAATTTAGGTATTGCAATTTACTTCTAACAAAGTAAACGTTGTTTATTATATGTATGTTTTTCGATTATATGCATCGTTTTCCGCAAATTTTCAACTAATGTATGGTTTTTGATTTAGCCACCGCTAGAACCTCTTAACGTAGGATCACCTATATACAGATATTTGACGCACTTTGTCAACGATATATAACTCTTAGTGGCGCGCTAAGGATTTTGGCCATTGGAAATTTTTTAAAAAATAGTGAACAGTACTGAAAAGTTTGATTCATAGTAACAACTTTAAATTAGAAACTCATAATATAAAACGCACGATTTTTATTGTTGATATACTAATGGGCAGGTAATTGACGAACCTTTTCAACGACATATGGCTCATTGTGAGCTAAGGATTTTTGGCGATTAGAAACTTTTTAAAAGTATTGATAAGTATTGAAAAATTAAATTTTAACTGCTAAGTTCGAAATAAAAAAACCCCTAGTATCTGAACGCACGATTTTTATCTTTTGTGACTAATGGACAGGTAACTAACGCACCTTTTAAACGATGCATGACTCATTGTGGATCGCTAAGGATTTTGGCCATGGGAAATTTTTTTAAATCGTATTATGATTTGGCAATGTTTTGGCCATTTTTGAATCTGCCCCCTCAATTATAGAAATAAATATACATTAACTGAGTCGTTAAAAAAATTGCGAAAATATGCTTTTTTTTGTATCGAATAAGCCTTACCCCCTTAAGTATATCTACATTTTTGCCTATATATTTTTGGTTTTTCTACTTTATTTCAATTTATTTATTTATTTTAATTATTTGCATAGTTTTATTTCTTACGATTTTGTTTGTTTTCAATTTTATTTTTTTAATTTTCTATGTTCATTTATATTTTTTTAATATAGTCTTCATTTTTTATATTTATATATTAATTTATTTTTATATTATTTCTTTTTCGTTTTAAAGTTCAGTGCATGAGTTTCACCAATCGAAATACTTTTTGTTTTGTCTAAGTAGAACAAGACAAGTTCTTTATTTATTTATTTAATTCAACAACAACGCAGTACTTAAAGAACACCACCATTGAATGTAATCTCTAAATTTGAACGTGAAGGAATTTTTGCCCAACTTAGTATTCAGGTGAACAAAGTTTCAGCGGTCATCAAATTGCAAACCAAGCCGTAACCTGATCAATTCATTAAATTTAATTCAGATCATTTTAAAAAAGCTCACACAATTATTCAAAACCCAAACAAATGATAATTTTTTGTTGGAGTACCAAAAACTGCATTTAAAATGCAAAAATAAGCATTTTGGCTAAACGTGTGAACCGCTGCGGAAATGTTTAAAAATGACCCAGGCAAAAAAGAAAAATAATAAATAACAAAATGCCTTCAATATGCATGAGAACAATAATGGAACACCAACTACAACAAAACCAACTCAACAGTAGCAAACCTCATTGACAACAACAAAGAGCAAACTCAAATTGTTTATGTAAACAAAATGCAGTCAGTCAGTATCTGCACTTTATACAAAACAAAAATACTTAATGCCGAACCTGTTAAATGGTGATTGTTGTAGACATCAACTTTTTTATTCCAAATCAAAAGGAGCAAGAATTGTACTGCAGCTATTTGCTTATATTCGAATAGGCCGCAGCAATTGTAACTAGGTTAAGACCCAATAAAATCGTTTCTTTTTTTAATAAAATAAATAATTTATTGAAGAAAAGTAGTAAAGCAGAATAAAAAAACAAAAACATTTCAATAATATAATAAATTGAGCATGTATTGAATTTGGCACAGATACAAGTGATACTTTTTGTGTTTTTGCAGTTGTGATTTTATGTTTTGCTGTATGGTGTAGAATAACAATTAGATTCTTTTGGAATTTTGGCTCTGAATTTCACTTTCGAGTGTAGAAGGTGGAAAGTTTAGCAAAATAATTAAAACTAGATGAGAGAAGGTTTTTTTTTTGAGCAAATCGTGTTAATAAATTATTCAATTTTGATTATTTGACGAAACATGGATATAACACACCAGAGCCCAAGGAATAGCCAAAGCAGTGGCCCTCTCCAGGTAAGCGTGCACCAAATGAGGTTAAGATGAGTCTGTCGGCCAATAAGGTCATGACCAGGAATAACCATGATTACAAATAACGATTAATGATTACGGATTACGTAAGATTATAAAAAAAGGGAATTATAATCTCCCGGAATTTAAAAAGCTCTTATTTTTAGCCATGTTCACTGAATTTTTGAAAAATTTTAACACAAATATTTGCATTTAAAGTCAATTTTTAAGATGGCAAGAAAAAAATCATTAAAAGCATTTTCCCCTGTCTAAAAAATGAAAGTTTCCTTTTTTAATTCCGGGGGAACTTTATTCATAATAGGGCTTATTAACTTTTTTTAAATTAAGTTTAATTGCAACAAGGAATTACATGCTCCCCTCTAGTTTCTAAATTAATATACATCCCTAGAACTTACCTATTTACGTACGCTTTTATTATGATGATGGGTAACCAAGGGAGAGGTTCTTCTGAATCTAGAATATACCTACTATATACATATACCTCATACAAATAATTATATGTGCACCATTAGAAAAACTATTTTTTGCGCTAAAATAAAAATGCTTCAAAATTCTGATCTTGCAGTTATATTATTTATAACAACAGTAACATAACATAACAAAGACTTTATTCAATTGTCCTTTAAATTAAATAAAAAAATTAACATACAAAATTTCATCAGAGTAAGTAATTATATGTGCACAACTTAATTATATGTGTTTTTTGCTTAATTTTCGAGCTTAATAATAAAAAAAAAATGAAATAAAATTTCATATTAGTAATTTATATGCTTTTCTTTTTTTTAATAACTTGGCTCAGCTGGAATGGCATAGAATTAATCAAGGGTTTTGGGTTGGATGGGCTGATACTTTGCCATTCTTGCTATTTTGCTATTTTAAACTCCCTAGCTGCCTCAAATTGCCTTCCATCCTTATATACTTTTCCATAGAGGATTCCCCAGAGATTCTCAATGGGGTCTAAGTCTGGACTTATTGCTGGCCATTGCAGTAATGGTATATATCCTGCTAATTAATCCAATTATCGCCACAAAGTTGGTCGGAAAATTATATTAGTTCATTGTCTAATAAATAAACGTACATTTCAGCATTCATTTATGTTGATATTAAATACTTTGAAGTCTTTCCTTCATAACAAAATGCAGCTCAGACCACGACCAATCCTCCCCTATGGACACGCAAGTGGCAAGTGCGCCGCAATTGATTACTATGCCGCGAATACTTCTTGGAACCATCTGGCCCATCTAAATTTAACTTTTTTTTGTCACTAAAGATAATGTTACGCCATTCCTCATCCAAAAAATGGAACATGATAGCGAAGGCCAAACGTGCGTTAATATGTCGAGGCAAAAGGTTAGGTTGTCGCGTCTTGGAAGTATGTGTTGCTTTAGGATTTTCATGTAATATTTGTAATGATTTTCATGTAATATAAATGAAAAAACTTACCTTATATTTCGTAACAATTATTTCCAATGCGAGCACTTAAAGCTCTCAATTAAGCAACCAAACACCAACTACATGCGTTATGCATATATAATTCTTTACTACTGATCATTCAATGCACCGTCACATTTTTCATATAACGGTACATTAAATGCATTACGAACTGCATACTAAAACAAATAACAACGAATAACAAAAACAAACTGCATACATAAAAACACTGTACTATTCTAGGTGGAGAAAAAATGCAAGCAAATATTTATGCACATATAATTATTTGTATGAGGTATGACAAATGTCAATGAAATTTATTTTTTTCTTTTTAGTTCACGTTTTGGTCTTAAATAAAAGCTTATTTTTTAAAAACTTTTTTATATATTTTTTATTTTTTACATTTTAGTCTTACAGTTTTATTATGAACATCTTTTATTTTAAAGCCTTACATATAGCATTTTAATTTTTTAGACCATTAACTTTAACAGTACATTATTTAACATTATTTATACCATTTACATTATTTATTGCATTATATACTTTATTATGATATAGCTTTTTTATTGATTTGTGGGCGGGAATAGGTGTGGCCAAATTAAAGCCCCCTATCTCCTACTTGATGTAAATGTTCTGCCAAATTTTCAGCTGAATCGGCCTAGTAGTTTTGGAGATATATAATATGTATTGATTTGTGGGCGGTAAAAGAGGGTACGGCAACATTTTTTTTATAACCCATGCAATACTTGAAAGACATTTACTGCCAAAATTTTAGCTGAAACAACCCGGTAGTTTTGGAGATATACTAATTTGTGGGCGGTAAAAGGGGGTGTGGTTAAATTTTTTTCGTAACCCCCATTTTCTACTTGAAGGAAATTTACTACCAAAATTTCATCTGAATCAGCCTAGTAGTTTTCGAGATATAGCCTTTTTATTTATTTGTGGGCGGTAAAAGGGGGTGTGGCAAAACTTTTTCATAATATTGCATTGTCACCGGACTTGCACATGTATGCTAAATTTTAGCTTAATCGGAGACCACAAGTCGTCGAAAAATTGTTTGCAAGATTTGCGGACATACATACATACATACGAACGAAGCAAGTTAAATAAAAGCTTCTAAAAACAACACGCTTACACTCGTCAATAGTTAACCGTAAATTTAGACGGTCAAACATGAAGATGTACGGACGGAAATGTTTTCAAATGAAGGGGTATTTTTAATATGAATTTGCTCAACTTTCTTTAAATTTTCGGAAACATTACAATATTACAAAAATTATTTTAGAAAAAAATTAAGTTCAAGACCAACATCCACCGATAATCGTTTACTAAAGACTGTTTCACTTGGTTTGAAGAAAAATGGCCCAATGATGGTTTTGCCGGAAACGACGGCCCAAACAGTCACTTTTTAGGATTCTCCGTTGCTCAAATAGATAAATTTTTCATGTTAACAGCGCCAGAGAGTGGTAAATAGGCCACGTCGGTCATTACAATTTCCTTTCAAAAATCAGGTTCAGCCACCATTCGAGCGACTTCTTCGCCGTATTCCAGTAGACGTGGTTGATCTGCCGGCAATATTCTTTCAGTCAATTGTACTTTATATAGAAATTATTACATAATTGTTTGGTTGAATTTTGTTTTTAAAAAGTGAACCCCAAATTGAAGCAACTAAAAACCAAAATCGTGATTAGAGATTCCAAATTCCCAAAAAAAAAAATTGTTGAACACCTACTTATATTTTCCAAAAAAAAATTAACACGTATTGATTTTTATACCAATAAGATGATTTATTGCTGTTTTTTACAGCTTAAGAATAATATTAAAAAATACATTGAGCACGGTATCAGATAAATATCACAAAATGTTTTAAAATCCTTCATATATGTTCTATGAGTGCAAATAAAGCAGGTCATTCAACTTATATGACCGACCTGTTTGGTGCAGGTTATTGAACAGCTTCGAATAAATCACTGCCAACACTTTTGTATCTTTTTGTTGAAGTGGGAAAAAATGGCTTTGAACTTATTCTTCAAAGCTAAGTAGTTTAAGATGAAGTTTCTGTATATTAAATAACCAAAACATGATTTGTTTGATGGATGAGTTCACTGATGAGCAGTGAAGGTCACAGTTTAATGCCCACATCAAAGACAAAATTTGTAAAGCTTCTTGAAATAAACATTAATTTGAAATAAATATTGCATAGTTCTTTTGTCTTCTTATCTATTGTCTTATCTGAATGTGCTATAAAAAGCACACTCTGTTGCTTACCGAAATCATAGCCGAAGTTAAAATTTTAAAACTTTTCAGATTCGAACCGTTGTCGCTTGGCATAGGAGAAGTAAAAACATTTTTTGGCAAACTTCTATAAATAGCTTAGAACTAAGAATCCTTACATTTTCTACATGAATAAAGCTGCTCCAACTTGTAATTCCAACTCGATGGGATAGATAAGCAAACAAAAATTAAAATAAATCTTCTAAACAGGCCGTGCAGAAGACAAAAAAAAAACGCATTCGAACTTAGCCCGTTTGTCGACACGTGGGTGTCGCAGACACAGGCGACAATGAGCTTTAACTTTTTATTTCTTTATTTTTTTAATTAAAAACTCATTTCATTTGTGTTTAAACAATCGATTTTAACTTTGTTGTATTTAGATTGTTTTTTAAGTAATTTAATATTACTTATTTTTTGCTAATCATTTCTTTTTAGCTGTACAAAATGTACCAAATATGAAGGTAAACGAGTAAACTTAAAGCAAGTAAAACCGTAAGAATCGTACGCGCTGAACTATGCGTCATTCGTAGGCGGAACGTGTTGAGAGCAAAATGTAAAGAAATGCAAAGAGTTCGAACAAAAAAAAAAAAATTAATTCCAAATAAACCAAAACAACTTTCACGCTACCAATAAAACGCGAAGAAGACAAACAAAAACGTTATAGACGACCGAAGAGCGACCCAACAATCAACAACCGTGCGATTGTGTCTAAAGTTTGGAACTAACTGCCGGGCACAAAATCGGAATGCAGACTTTACAAAACTTACAACAACTAGCCAAGGATCGTGTACGAGTTCGAACGAGCTTCGAAGTAGCAGTAAAGTGGTAGAAAGAACCGAAACAGAAGTAGCGACAGAGAAAAACTCAGAAGAATCGGCGAGTTTCATTCAATTTTTAAGAAATGTCTTCGGCTTTGTTAACATTACGTGGAAAGAGCTTTAAGCGTGGCTTAACATTTAAATGCACAGCAACATGTTCGCTACTGTAAGCAACATGTTGCATCAAACTGTCGCGGTGCGATGGCAACCTGTACTGCTTGTTTGTTGTCTGCATTTCTTTGTTATGCATTTTGTAAAGTTCATCAGCTGACTTTTCATGCTTGGTTGCTTTTTTAATTGTGTATTTTTTTTTTTCTTTTGCTGTTGTTATTGTTGTTGTTTTTTTTCTCATATACATTCTTTGAAGAATTCTTCTTGAGTTGTTTTTCCATACTTCTTTTTTTCTTCAACTTCTTTAATTTTTATTTAATTTCAAGAACTGCTACTTGAAGACGCGTGCCGCACAAACAAGTTTTTATTTATTCAGTCTAAGCTGATGAATCTGCTGTAGCCAACATTTCTTGGAATAAAGTTAGAAGCAGATATTTTTAGAACTGTTAATTTTTATTTCCTACATTCAACTTCCAAATAGTTGTTATACTTAAAAGAAAACATTACATTTGTATTGGCTAGATAGAACCGTTAGCAGTAGCTGTAACTTCTAACATAAGCTCTTAAATGCATCTGTGGAAAAGCTGGATTTTTGAGACCAGAATAGGTAAGCAAAAAATTTAATAAGCTGTAAGCAGAGTTTGTTTAAAGCTCGGCATGAAGCCGCACAAAATTAACCAGTTTAAACAATTCAAACTGAATCACAAATAGTCTAAAAATATTTGCATATTTAAATTATGTATTATGTCTTTTTTTTCTTTAAGAAAGAAATTTAAAATATTGACCTAGATGGGACAAAGCAACATCTTATTAGATTGGTCATGATTCAAGTTTTAGATGGATAACTTTTGAAAAAAATGTGTTTACTTTCTTCACAATTGAAATCGATTGAAAAAAATGTGTGAGTCTGCGTTATTTATTGGTAAATAAATAATTCAGTTAGACTTAAACTCAGGTTAACGTGCCATTACGAATTTGACACCTAAATTTAACACAAATTTTAAAAATTGGGGTTTTTATTGATAGAAAGTAAGACGTGGTTCGTTCAAAATTGCGAAACAAAATATCTTTTTTCTGTATTATACATACATTATTATTGTATTAAACATATTTTATTTTTTTTTTTCTTTCAACATAACTGTGATAATACCCTTTAATTTTTTATCCTTTTATTGATATGTTTATTTGTACTTTCTGTTTTTTTTTGGTTTTATTATTTTTAATTATTATTATTTTTTTTAATTTTTTTTTACTATTTTGTCTTTTATTATTTTTTACGTTTTTCAATTTTTTTTAAACTTTATATTATTTTTAATTTTTTTCTATTTATATAATTTTTTTATTTCAATTTTCTATGCTTCTCTAATATTGAAGTTTTTTTAGTAAATAAATAATACAGAAAATAATACTCAGAATAAGGCCGGTAATACATTTAAAGGAGAGTAAAAAAAGAATGACATTGAGGTGATGATTTTCATTAGAAGAAATTTGTTTAGTTTTAAAATTTTCAAATTTGGTAAAATATGCATTTATGTTTAAGAAAAAATTTTCTTTTTGTTTTCAAAAACAAAGATGGCGCTGGCTAACATGGTTGCTCCAAAAGACCTCTTTTCGCACTGCGGGCACTCTGCTGGCTCGTAGGTTGACCCGAAAAAAAATTTTTATAATTTTAAAATGTAATGAAAATATCTGAATGAGTAAACAGTCTTTTTTAAAAATTTATACGTACTTGAAAAAAAATTGTATTTTTTACTTATTTAATTTTTTTATAATTTTGAACAAAACGATTTTAAAAGGCTATTTAAAAAAATCAGTTTCATCATTGAGATTGTAAGAATTCAGATTCAAAATGTTGTAAGGATCGATCGGTGAATTAGTTTTTGATTTATTTTTAATTAATTTTTTTTTTTATTTTTTTTTTATTTTTATATTTTATTTTGCTTATTTTATTTCATTTTATTTTGTTTATTTAATTTTATTTTATTTTTTATTTTATTTTTTTTTATTTTTTTTTTTGTTTCTATTTTTTAAGTATGTTTCTAATTTTGCTTAATTTTCTTAATTTATTTTAAAATTTTTTATTGTTATTCCTTCAGTTGTTTTCTTCGGAAAGCAAAATTGACCTTGAGCTCGCTAAAATATAACCTTTTATAATTGAAAAATTATTGGAGTTATATAAACACATAACTTAAAACTTATGAAAGAAGGTCGTAATTAATTTACAAATAAATTCTATGGCAGAGCCCGGCCGTTGAAAATATGATTATTTGTGTGTGTTTACACACAATAAATTAAAAATCTAAGTTTTCAAAAGAAACAAATCTTCATGTCGTCATAGTTTAATACCAGCTAACTGCTGAAGCTAAGATCGATTATGAAATAGAAGAGCAACAACAACTAGCACAACAAAATCTTTGAGTATTTAGAAAAGCTTTGATCTATCTTCGAATAATAGAACATACTTTCCCTGAAAGTATGCTTCACAAATTAGAAGAACTTTAAGCTGATTTCATATCATTTGTATTCTCGTACCGCAATTCAGGGTAATTTACTAACTGCATTCGCGAAACAAGTAGAAAATTAAGAGCTTAGTGGGTCACAGCAAGAATTGGTGTAGCGGCCAACGAAACAGCTGTCTAGTCTGCTATGTGATTGATACTCTATATAGGGTATTGTTGTTGTTAGTTGTTATTCCTTCAGTTGTTTTCTTCGGAAAGCAACATTGACCTTGAGCTCGATAAAATATAACCTTTAATAATTGAAAAATTATTAGTTATATAAACACATAACTTAAAAAAATTTTTTTTTTAGTTTTTTTTTATTTTATTTTTGTCAATTTTTTTTATTTTATTTGTTTTTCAATTTTTCTTTTCATTTTATTTTTTTTATTTTTTTTTTATTTTATTTTAATTATATTTTATTTTAATTTTATTTTATTTTAATTTTATTTTATTTTAATTTTATTTTATTTTAATTTTTTTATTTTATTTTTTTCTGTGTTTAATTTTAATTTCATTTTTTATTAATTTTTGTGTTTTATTTTTTTAATCACTTTTGTTTTATTTTTTATTTATTTTTGTGTTTTTAATTTTTTTATTTATTTTTGTGTTTTATTTTTTATTTAGTTTGGTTTTATTTTTTTTATTATTCTTATTAGTGCTTTTGAATTTTTGTAAAGTTTAAAGTTTAAAAATTTATTCTTTTTTAAATTTTGTCGTATTTTTCAATTCTACACTTTAATTTTTTTACTTATATAATTTTTTGTTAAACCTTGGCCGCCACACCTGTCCGGCCTGTTTTCAGCTTTGTACCGTGAACATAATTTGTCGGTTGCTTGGAATTTTTGGATGAAAGAGAAGCTCTCTCAAATTTCAGTTTTTCTTTTACCCGCGAAAACAACAACAAATTTTCTGCTAGGTCTATTTCCTATAGCGGAGCATGCATTTTCTATAGGTCTGTTTCCTATAGCGGAGCATGCATCTTGACGATTTGTTCACATTGTATTATGCTATAATATGCTTAATGACGGAAAAAAAATTGTTTTCGATTTTTCATCAAACGGCATATAATGCTACGAGGGCCGTTAGATAACTTTAAATACAACAATGATCCTGTCAACTACCATCTGTTAAATAGGCTACTGTCAAAAATTCAGTTCACTGCGACGCTTGGTTTGTGTTTGGCAGCCATTGACAGCAGACGATCTTGTGATCGTCAAGTATTATTTTTTGCACAAAAAAAAACCATCAGCTAAACTAAGGAAAGGCTTGATAAATACTTTGGAGACTCTGCACCATCAATTTCAATGGTTACGAAGCGGTTTACTGAATTCCGATGCGGTCGTACAAGCACAAGTGACGCCGAACGTTCTGGACGCCTAAATGAGGTCACCACCCCAGAAATGGTCACTATTTACAATAAAATTAAATTTGAATACAATTTAAAATTTTGAAATCTTTATTCAAACATTTTTTGTGACGTAACGCACGACTTAGGTTTTTTACGTTTTAATTTCTTACGTTTTTTTAGTAATTACTATTGGTTTATATTTTTTCCCCCCTTTTTGTTATTTATAGTTCTTTAGCTTCTATTCTTTATTTTAGTTTTATTTTTCATGTTTTTATTTGAGATTTTTCTTTTTATTTTTTTTAATTTTTTTATTTCTTTTTATTTATTTTTTAATTTTGTTATTTGTTTTTTTCACATACATATTACATACATATCACATACATATTACTCTACAAGATCTTAACTACAACATTAAGTTTATTCTACGTTTACGGTTTACATTGCATTTGTGTTTGGTAAAGTAACCTCTATTTTTTAGATTTGTTATCAGCATTACTATTGAACAGCCTAAAGAAGTATTCCTTCAAAAAATCAGTTTACTATACATGTCTATAAGATACTCTTCTTGTATTTACTTGCAAGTAGAAGTCGCAGTATTTAAGCCATCCCTCCGGAATCCTTTCTTTTATTTCCTAGAATTTCGCTAAACATAGGAAAGTGAGATACAATATAATTTATAAAACACGTTGTTTTTATTCACTTGAAGAGGATTTGGAACTTGCCTTAACCCTTTCGAACCGAAAAAAATGACTGGATATACAATATTAGCACTAGGTGCACCTTCAAGACTAGGAAAAAGTACAAATTATTACCAAGCCAGATTTTTAGATTTTGCCACCAGAGGCGCTGGGGGCGCACAGTGTCGCGGCCACATATGAGTCAAAATACTACTGGGACATATAATCCCATGATCAGAAAGCCTTAGTTATATCCAAGGCTGTTAATTTCGCTCACTTTTTGAGTGCGCTCACTTTTCCAAAAAAATGAGCGCGCTCACATTCTGAGCGGCTCACTTTTAGAGTAGAGATATTTCTTTAGTGACGAATTGGGGCCCAATTTTTGATAATTTCATGTTAAATAGTTTCGCTCGTTCTGATCATACTCAAAGCTCCGCCAGGTTAGCAACTTAGTTGCGCCTGCCTGTCCACAGCCAGCATAAAGGAGGATGGTTGTTTGTATGATACGTCCTGCAAACGTAAAAACTGATAGGGCCAACCAAGAGCTCGGGGTGGCGCCCATCTTGGTAGCAGGTCATAGCATTTGACCTTAAACCTTGTTAGCACGGGGACAGTCTTAACCCGTCAAATGGGGTAGACTCTATCTATCCACCACACTGAGACCTTAAATCGGCTGGAAAAATTGGATGTTGAGTGTTTTGGCATGCGTGCTATAAATGTGTCGACGTTCTGGCTTTAATTAGGGGTTTGCTTGTCGACGTTTTGACACGCACCCTCAAACTGGCACGGCAGTCACTGAGGAAAGTGTACAAATGGGTTGTGAAACTTGGGTTCTCATACTGAGCACGGCAGTCCCTGAGAACAGTGGCCTATACTCTGTCTGGATGTTGAAATCCGGACTGCCAGAGTAAGAGTGGCATTTGCAAAGGTCCTCCAAAGTAGGTACCAGACATGTGCAACAGTTTGCAGTTGAGCCGGCAGCTGGGAATTGTTAAAATAGCCCTTTCAGTGCTCATTGAGCACGGTCATGCATAAGAATGCACTTTTCATAATTGCATTGGTGTATTTTTGGTCTTTTTGCGGGGATGTTGTGAATCCTAATTGACGGGATCGAGTTGCCCAGATGACTGTCGTGGGCTGGCCCTTCGGGGAGTCTCGTACTGGTTGTGGTTGTGTGAATACTACACAGGTCTAGATTGACCGGCGGGGTCGCGCAGTGGTACGACCGGGCTGGCATATCTGTCTTAATATACAAGAGATTGGGTAGGTCTCGTATTCACCAGTAGATGAATTGTAAGTACGTCACTACTGAAATCTAAACTGGTATTGCTATTACGGGCAATATGTAATTTATTGCATAATGCTCCTTATCAGCAGGGCACTTGGTGATGCTGTGCTTGTGAAACATCTTCCACATCGGAAGTTCGTGTTGCCACACCGGATGCCCCGTATGTTTTACTAGTTAAAACATAAACGGGTCCGTGTTGTGGTATAACACATAAGTTCTGGTTGTCTGTTTCATGAACTATTACTCTAGGTCTGGAAGACCCAAGTATTTAAGCCCTGCGGCAGGCGTACTTGTCAAACCAAAATCTAATTGATCATACTCAACACACATTACGGTTTTGAATATCGCATCGTTAAACAGGTCGCAACTTTTTCTACGTACAATGAAAGAGATCACACCAACCTATCCAAGCAAAATTGGCCAAGAAAAATCTTTGCTAAATATACAAGCCAAAGCAGCAGTGAACCCTTTTTAAGCCAGCTTAACCCCCGTAATTAGTGAGCTCCAGTTGTTACAAATGTTGTTGTGGCTAATGTTTCTATTGTGTAACTCTTGCAATTTTATGCCTAAAAGAAGGCACACGAAACAAACAATGCGTAGGCGCTGTTAATTAAATCAAGAAGCCATAGCATGGAGTTGCCAACAAACAAAAGAGAACAAAAAACCGACAACGGAAGCCGTGCTGCCAACGCATGCAAAAAAAAAAAAAGGGAAGAGGATAAAACTTAAGATAAACAAAAACTCACATGACAACCATAATTCACCATTCCTCAATCGGTCAAGTAAAAAGACAAGTAAAAGATTTGAGTTTTTATTTAAACAAAAAATGCAGAGCTGCTCGGAAGTGAGCTTTTTTTGCATAAGTTTTTTTTATTATTTTAAAAGCAATACAAAATGATAGCGTTGTTGTAATAAGCTCCACAAAAAATGGAAAAGTTGTTGAACCACAAATCAGCGACCTAGACAGCGACAGTGACCTAGACGTGGTCGTTTTCGCTTTCTTTGCTTAGACTGCAGCACTGGCAGGTTGCAAAGATATGCAGAGAAATCTGTGCTGTAAAGCTTTGGTAGAATAGAGTTAAAATGTACAAAAATTTAGCTGCGTCATTTTGATTTTTAGCAAAACAAAACAATATGCTGCAATGTGTCCAAAGTGACACACTGAAATAAAAAAAAATTGTATTCTAATGGTATGATTTTTATGAAGTAAAATTAGCTCTGACATTTGTGCTCTATTTAAAACTTGTGCTGTAACATGCTTGGATTGTGCTGCAAAGTGGTGTAGAGCTTTAAAAACGATATAAAGCTTTTTTGGAAAGTTAGTCCCAACATTAGGTGTTTTCCAAAACTCGGAAATTGTGCTATGATGTGCTCAGCATGTGCTGCAATGTGACATGGAGAGATAGAGAAAATTCGCAGTTAGTTAGAAAATAAGTTTATGCTATTTAAGTTAGTAAATAAGTTATGCCCGTATTTTGTATTAAATTTTAAATGTCCCGCCAAGACAAGACTTGTCCCGTATTTTGAAAAATTTTTGTTGACTATGATTTTTGGAAAAGTATCCACATTTATAGAAATATAGTGGAAACATTTGTATAATTTAAAGTTGACGGAAGAAATAAATGATTTGAAAAATTTTGCTTCTGCCCACATATATATTCTCTTTAGACTAAAATGGTAGTTATTAATAATTTTTAGATTTATAATATACAATCGAAATTAAAAGAATTCTAAAGTTCTGATTGAATATTTTTGATAAGCAAATTTTTAAGTTATAATTTAATTGAACTACCAACCCGTTCAAATGAGTCTTAATCGCCTTGCGTAGGGTGTGAGTGAGAAAATCGCGATACCAGTTCAAATTTTCAACAACTAAAATGCGGTAATTTAAACGCCTTCGCAATTGAAAGGTAGGAGTAGCAACAACTTAACTCAAGAGTCGTCTGGTCACACCAGAGACATGAAATCTTGCCTCCAAAGCGACATGAAAGACAGACAAATGTATAGAAAGATACACAAGCGACTAGAGACCAAGTCAGGCTACAGTAAAAAAGAAATTAAAGAAGAAAATTGCATGCGTCACACAATAAAAGCAACAATGTAGCCAAAATGAAAAACTTACAATTCATTGACAATAAAAAAAAAAATAAAGAGTTATCAAGGGAAAATTTAAAAATAGGAGACAACAAAACTTACGATGGAATGAACGAGCACAGCATGCAACGGACTGTAAAACAGAATTTTAATTGTTGGTTACAACAATTTTTATTTTATTTTCATCATTACAAATGACAGAGACAGACCATAAAAAAAAAACAGTCAAAAATGGCAGCCAAGTAGCAGTGGAGGTTGGGAGAACGGACTGTACGGAGCAAGTTGAAAAAGATGCTGAAAAGTGAAACCCTGCATTAAGAGGCTTTTATAATTGTTTCAACGCGTTATTGGCACATTGTTGTAAACAGCAACAACAATGACAACATAAGCAACAACATTTAGCAAAGCAGCCTAACAATCAATACTAGGTGGCACCACTTGCCGAAATTAAGCTCGTTACAAGAAACTGCTAAGCACAGCTAATGACAAAATGCAAGAAGCTTTCACTTTTTTTAAATCACAAAAGCTTTTCATAAACATTCTTGTTTCAAGTACTAAAAAAAAGTAACCACTTGGTCAGCAGAGCTCCAAGCTAGCGCCCGATGTCAGTAGGACAAAATATTTTTTATGCTATAAATTAGCTGATAACGACAAAGAGTGAAAGGAAGCAAACGACGATAAAATAATAAAACACAAAATAAAAACATAAAAAGGGAATACAAATAAAGTACTTCCTTCGCAATTGCCGGCATCACGTAGGTAGAATTCAAAAGAAGAATAGAGAAGACGACTAAGTGTCTCTGTATGTGTAGCCCAAGACAATGACTAAATAACCGGATTTCTGCTGCAATTTCAAGAAGCAAAAGAAGACTAAAAAAAACACACAAGGCAAAAAAGAAAACCGGCCCAAGTAGAAAAGGTTGTAAAACAAAAACAAGTCTCTTTATCAAAAAAAAAAACGTGGCAACACCACCAGCCAACAAGCAGAAAAAAACATACCGCCTAAGAAAGGAGGAAAACAAATATAAAAGTTGCATGCAACAAAAATGTACAAGATCGAGTATAAATCCAAGACAAGTCATAAAAATGCATAAACGTAGAAGAGGTTGAACAAGAAAAAAAAACACACACATAAAAAAGAATTATGTTACACCTGGTTGAGCCTGGATTGTGTAGTCGTTATTTTTCTTACCCACATGGAGTATAAAAGGTGAACTGACTTGAGTGACACCATCCAAAGGGTGGTAGGTACGCTGAGGCGGCAGCCTCCAGTGTTAAGTAAGAAAATGCAATAGAAAAGCAAAAAAAAAAAGAGTTTAATAAAATATCTCGAAAGAGGAGTCGGTAATATTTATAACAGAGCCATCATATGAAGATAATTTTTTTTATAATATCCATTTAAAAATATATATATACGTATAATTAAGAAATATCGGTGTGTACCAGCAATACATATACATAAGTACACTTTATGCAATCATTAGAGCTGACTTGCCACCTGTTGCGTGTCGCATATAAACAAGCTCTTGGCTCGAGTTAATTAGTGAATTCTTTTAAAAAATTTCTTTATATTTTACTTAAACAATAATAATAAGAAGTCATTAAAAACTAATCAAGATTAATAATCATAAAACTAGTACGCCGAAAATAAGATGCAAAAAAATTAAAGTTAGTAAATAACATTACGTTAATTTTATATATGAGAGAGGAAACAGTTTAAAATAATTTTTGATTCTTTTTATTTTATTTTCAATTTTTTGTAATTCCATAATTTTTTTTATAGATTTTTTCTATTATCTCAATTTATTTTTTATTTTTATTTGAATATTTCTTATTTTCTCATTTCTTTTCAATTTTCAGTTGTCTATTTTTTTATTTTTGTTTATCTTTTAATTTTTTTTTTTATTTTTTCACTTTTTCTCTTTTTTATTTTTTCCTTTTTTATTTTTTTGTATTTATTTTTTTATTTGTTTTATTTGTTTTATTTTTTTTTATTTTTTATATTTTTTTAATTTTTATATTTTTTATATTTTTTATATTTTATTTTTTTTATTTTTTTTATTTTTTTTTATTTTTTTTTATTTTTTTTATTTTTTTTATTTTTTTAATTTTTTAATTTTTTAATTTTTTAATTTTTTAATTTTTTTCTTTTTAATTTTTGTCTTTTGAATTTTTTTATTTTTTTCTTTTTATTATTAAATTTAACATGTAATTTTTTCCTTTTTATGATTATTATTAAATTTAATGTTTCTAATCTTTTGCAATAATTTTTTTATAATGTTATTAGTTTTAAGAAACTAATAGTTTTTAAATTATAATTTTTAGTTTTTTTATTTTTTTTTTATTTTTTATTAACTATTTTATTTAAATTTACAATTTTTTAATTTTCGTAACATTTTTTGTAACTTTAGTTGTATTTTATTATTATTTTTTTAAGTTTTTTCACTTTTTAATTCTTTTTTTTATAAATTGTATTTTACCTGTCTTTATGTTATGGCATAGAATTACGTTTTACAAGTTTGTATGGTAGTATTTTTTGAAAATTCTTTTGAGCACATGTATCGTTTTTATTCACTTTTTGGGTTATACCTACAGCCGTTAATATTCATCGTACAAAGATAAAATATATGCCAAAATATCAGTTAGATGCTGCATGAAACAAATATTTAATTTTCAATCTAAGAAGAAAAATTCATATTTTCGTAAGAGAAAAATCATTCATAAAATGCTTCAGTAGCTGTTTATATTGTTCTTATGGTTGTTGGTTTAGTTCGTGTCAAAATCATGAATGCAACATCCTGTCGTTTGTTTAAACTACCCTATAGGAACAAACTAACTTGTTTTTTAGAACAACTAATTAAAAAACTAATTTAAAATAAAGTAGTTGCAAATTTTTATTAGATCAGAAGTTTATATATATTTAACCATGTTTTTTCATCAAATATTATTAACTTTAGGCTTCACTGACATTTTGTTCAAAAAGACATATTTTTTTATTTACGACATTGAACTGCAAGACAGACGTGGTAAACACACTTTAAAACTGATCAAAACCCTGTGAAACGATTAAAAATTCTTTATTATTTAAGATATTCAAATTACAAACTGGTAGTGTTTGCAAACATTGCACAATTTGGACTTTGTACGGAAATTGCTGCATTGCTTAACCATTCAGCAAACACCTCATCACTTCATGATATATGTATTAAGGTATTTTTCAAAAAAGTCAAATATGCTTTTACATTCATCTTCAGTAAGTGGAATATTAAATACTTTTCAATTGGTTACTTTAAAGTAGTTTCAAAAATAGCTTAAATATAACTAATTTAACAAGTAGTTGAAAATATATGCAGACGAAAGTCAATTGACTTATTTAGCTGACATCACCATACAAAATATGTTAGTTCGTTTTCTATGGAAAAAAGTCAGAATTCCAACTAGTTGTGGTTGACAAAAAACTACATTTTCAACTACTTTTAAATTAGTTGATTTCCCTACAGGGCAGTGATGACCAAACGCACACAACTGAACTGATGTGTAACGTTTAAAGCTTCTCACTGAAAGAAAACGAACGTTAAAGCATTTTGAAAGCTTCCTGAAAGCTTTATGTACAAAAATAATAACATTTTTTTATTATTTATTTTGTATATTATTATTATATGTTTATTATTTATTATTATATTATTATGGCAAATATTATATTTATTATCTATATTATGTTTACATTTAAAACAGAGTTACATTGCATTACATTAACAAATTACTAAATTACAAGTTAATTAATGCCACTACAAAATCTATATTCCCTGTGCCATATGTGCATTTCCGTGGTGGCGCACATGACGATCGTACGACGTTAATGAGTGAAAAAAGGATGAAAAATTTAACATACTATTTTGATTTTCCAATAGCTTACTAAGCACACTATACAAGGTGTAAAACCTAAGAGTTGTCAAAAGTTGGGCTCTTAGATAGAAGCCACCAAAAATGATACGTTACGTGACAAAAAATAGAAGTGGTTTTTGACTTGGATCACTAAATTAGTAAAATTCTGTAAATAAGCAAGAGTTTTTTTTGTATAAAACTTTTTTTAGAAGTATTTGAAATAGTATAAGTATATTTTCAAAGTAATCAAATTTAAAAACCTCTTCTCGTTTTTTTTTTATTGGGCTTAGTATGAAACGTTATGTGGCATGGCGTTACGTGACATTTTTTCCATTGTAATTTATTTGGGTAATTAAGTAATTAGGTAATTATGTGATTTAGTTATTAAAAAACCAATTTAATATATTCTACCTCTCCTTGCCTCAACCATTTTCCATTATTTTTAGCCAATGACTTAAATTTTTACTAAAACAAAAACGTTTACGAAACATTTAAAAATTACATTTGTGAAACAGTGCAAACGATTTGATCATCACGGTCAATGAATTCATATTTAAATTGCTTAAATCAATAAAATAAAAATGTTTCTCTAAGATTTTAAGATAAGATAAGATAATTTTCGTGTCACGGTGGACTTTTCGGCGGAAATGCCTATATACATGGCCATTTCAGCCCTTGAAAGGACTTTGACCGCGCTTTTTATGATCAATTTTATTATGCGTGTTGATAAAGGTTT
Source organism: Coremacera marginata (assembly GCA_914767935.1). Taxonomy (NCBI): domain Eukaryota; kingdom Metazoa; phylum Arthropoda; class Insecta; order Diptera; family Sciomyzidae; genus Coremacera; species Coremacera marginata. The sequence goes on from OU612044.1 coordinate 133,214,248, forward strand.
GAACACAAATGATCGAGAACTGGGCCTACAAGTTTTATGCCGACTCCGAACGGCTTATGTTCTCAAGACACTTTTCATAGCAGTTTTTACTCTCTGAGGTTTGCCATTGTCTGCAGAGAGGTGACGGCCGAACAGAAAAATTAATTCAATTGAAAAACTTTCTGTGTCAGGTGGGAATTGAACCAGGGTTCTTTGGCGTATGGGCCACCCACTCTTCCCTACGGCCGTCACATGAAATGAGCTTCGAGCTTATATTAAATAAAAACCCTTATTTATTTCATCTTAAGTCGCAGACTCGAAATAATATAATAGAAGAAAATTTCATAGTAAAATTTATAAAAAAATAAGCTTTTTCCATATAAAATTTATAAACAAAAAAAAAATTCGTTAAAACGGCGTATTAACAGCAGAAAGTTAAAATACATTTAAAAAAGAAAGTTCATGTTAAAAAGTCGGTTTTGCTATCGTATACATTCGAAACGAATAGGCGCGATTAAGTTTTTTATATGAAAAATTCTTCCGAGAGAAATTCTCGTTTTTGCTAAATTGGATTTTTGCAAACTCGTTTCGAATTCACGATGGCGAATCCGAGATCTCGTATTCGTTTCGAATGTATAACGATGCCAATTTTTAAAAATGAAACATTTAAAAAAAAAAATTTTTAATGCGATGTTATTTATGCGTCTTTTAAGTTAATATTTGTTTTTTTTTTAAGTTTTATATGAAAAAAGTTGGTCAAAAAATAAAATATATTTCGAACTTTTATAAAGGCAAATCTTAAAAAAAAACCTAAATAAAAAAAAAATTTCCGCTCGCGGACTCGAAAACAAAACGAGAACGAATTTCGTTTTCGAACTAAATACAGCTCGAATTCGAAACCAATGCGTTTGGTTTATTGGGTAGGATTTAAAATCATAAAATTTTTTTGAGACAGATACACACCAGCTATTCAATTAAGAATACTATGAAATCAAGTTATAAAATAGTAAAGAAGAGGATTCAGAAGTAATGTCACTTAATTAAATGACTCGAAATAATCATTTTTTTTTACATTTTTGAGACATAAAAAATAATATTTATAATACTTATTCTTAAAGTAGACCATTAAACCGTTTTCTTTAATCGAAAATACCAGAAATAATTCCATTCCAAGCAGACAAGTCAACAAGACAGAGAGACTTTCCAAGCAATTCAGTTCTTTCGTTGCTTGATTGACCGCTAGTGTTGGCCCGAATATATTTAGCAAACTGGCTGGTTGGCTGGCTGACTGACTGACATTCATGCAGTACGTGGCGGCGTGCGTATGGTTAGCCTGGATTTTTTATCTATCTGCATTTCTTAATCCAATTACAAAATATATGCAGATGAATAAACTTAACATTTTTCTAGAGAAGCAGCTGGCTGGACAATGAGAACACTTGCTGTGTGCTAGATATGAAAGAATTCCAGTTTAACAACTCAGTTCGAGGCAACAACCAGCTGATCAATTTTGAGTGTTTTTTTTTTGTCATTCTTTTCCGAGTAGATTTACAAATTAGTCAACTTGGGAAAGTAGCCATAACTACTTTTGGTCAAGTAGAATTCTTTGCAAGTGATTTAGTAGAACAATACAGAAATACCGAAATTTGAGAAAGAAACAACAAATATATAGCCAATTATGTTGAAATAAATTAGATATGTTGTATTTCTGGTAGATATTTAATGTCTGCATCCGTCTGTCAACAAAATTGCTGCAGGATCAACAAACTTTCAATCAGTGTCAATGCTTGTGATTGCTTAGTTTTAAATCTTTTAATAGCGACAAACAGCCCACTTATTAACCAAACTAATCGGCTGCCTCGAACCACTCCGTCTCAATACTCAATTTTATAAATTGTATAAAATTGTTATAATCGATTGCATCAATTAATTTCCTGTCTTACATTGATAGCGGGATGTAGTGGCTAGAGTTAACGGCTTACAGGGACAACATCAACAACAACCAGCTCCATTTCAATCGCTACAATTAATTAAATTATTATCAACGTCTGATGACCTGCAGCGCTTTTCTTTCCGTTTAATGGAGCGAGCGTCAAGAAAAGAGAGTCGGATAGTTTTCAAAAAAAACCAACAACAACAACAACAACAACAATATTTAATTAGCAACCTGTAGCTGAAGTACAAACCTGGCTGGCTATTATTAGGAGTGGCACACAAAGTGGTTCAGAAGTTGAGTTTTGTCAGCAAGCAGAGCGGGGATCTGGCATTTTGTAGCAACAACATTATGTCAGTCAGGCAAAGTTTGTGCCGCACTAGAGTGAAAGAGCAAGATTGGTTGTACAAACTTTTATAAGGAATTGGAAGAAAAATCACAGCTGTTCGGCATAGAAAGAAAAAAATCAAAAATTGTTACCGATTTATCTCAGATTTCTCTTATTTCAACTATTAACTGCTGTTCCAACATTCGATTGCTTGTTGTTCATTTTGTTTTTCTTGCATTTCTGTAGACTTGCTGGCGCTCCAAATGCACCAGTTGCAAGTTAAGCCAACAACAATTTTTCACCATGACACGACATGCTTCGAGGCTGTTGCTGAAATGATGACTCTGAGCTGCACTTTCTATGTCACCAGTAATGGGCGCATTTTTTAATTCAAATGCAGGAAATCAGCGAAGTGGGCGTGGCTAAGAGCGCTGTGAAATGACTCAACAACTTAATTGCAGGTCGCAACCGAGTCCGACTTGCAACAATTTTAATGATTTCAAGTAAGACTTGGCAAATTTTTTAGCAAATATATAGAAAAAAATTAAAAACAATGTTGAAGTATGTCAAAAGATCTTAGGAGAGCGGAAATCATCACTAAGAAATTGGTTACTTTTTTTGACATGCAACGTATCTGCTTACAACCTAGATGCTCAGGAGTTCGTATACACAAAATATGCTCTTGTGCACACTATTCATGTTAGTAATTTGCCTCACACCAAAATTTATGACATTATCAGACCTAGGAGGATGAGTCTGCTTGTCTGTACCAAAAATATTACAAAATTTATGTGGGTTTGAATATAGAGGCATGGCACCTTGTAATGATCAGATCGTTACAAAACACCTTAAGAATATAAATATGGTTTTTTTTTTGGTTTAAACATAAAGAATTTAAACCTAAGGAAACTGCACTCACATGATCAAATAAGAAACCAATACGTCCGTCAGCCACAGTAATTTGCGTTGTCTTCAAAATTGAAAATGAAATAAAACCTTAATGAAGGCTTTAAATATATATAAACAATATATCAAATTACTTGAAATGTTGAAAAATAACGAAAAAAAAAGAAACAAATTATTATATTTTTTTTTGCACGGCGCTTAATGCGAATAATCGCAAGAAGCGGCGTTAGCGATCACAGCCAGCAATGACAGCAAAGAGTGCGATTACGCGATGCATGGCGCCACCAGCGAATGCGTGTAGTTCACATGTTGTTCATATGTTAATATGAACTGACATCTGCTTAATATGGCACTGGTTAATATGAAAATGGCATCATAAGGCAGTCAAGTGGTTTGACCAAAAATTCAGCCATTTAGTAGGTAAATGGCTTTCTGGTGGTTTGAAATAATAATTTTAGAAAACTAAAAATTAATAGGCAGTCTTGGTGGCAAGATCTAGCCACTTAATCACCAACAAAAAAACCCAAGCTCCGGCTTCGGCCACAAACTCAAGCTCCGGCTTTTCGGCTTCGGCCAAACCGTATCTTATGTATCATATTGTAAGGCCTTCTGCCATCGGCACTTTGCCGCCTGATCCGACTGTAAAATTAGATTGTGTACCGTAGGAAGTATTGTTAACCTAATATTTGTAACAATTAATAGAAAAATAAATTATAAAGAAAAAAATAAATATTAAAAATAAAAAATAAATAGATTTTGTGATCGCTTCGAGCTAAAACCTTCGGGTTTAGTGATAAAGTTGGACTCTGAGTTCAACCGTGACAAATTCTGTTTCTGCCCAGGGGTTGCGAGATCCCTTGGACGGACCCTGTCGCGGCTGAGCATACCCCAGCCTAAGAAATAAAACTCGTTACAACCAATACTCGAAAAAAAATTGTTGTAAATATGAATGGTAAAAAACTAAACCAAACACTGGGAAGAATACATCTACACTGAGCAAAAAAAAAAAACATCTTAAAATCAAAGAAAATTTACTAAATTTTAGAGAATATTTTACTGATATAAGCGTCAAGCAAATTTTTTTATATCAAAACGAAATATTTCTTTAAAAGAAAACAAAAATATTTTTGAAAAAAAACTTGTTATAAAATGAATTTATCAAAAAATTCTTTTTAAATTCAAGTCAATGGTAGAGTTGTATTCCTGTTAATTTAACATATTTGTGAATAGTAAGTAACAAAGAGTTAAACAATTATTGTTATTATTTATATTTGGGAGGGATAATAATTATTATTATTTATATTTTCTCTCTTGCTCGAAAAAAAAAAATTTTAAGAAAATTTTACTTTTAAATTGAAATTCTTAGTTTCTTGAGACAAATTTTCAAAACAAAAACTGGTGGTTTCAGATTTTCTAGTGTAAAATTTTGAAAAAAATCGAAAGTCGAATCAAATGTTTAACATTAAAGAATATGCCCTTGAAAGAATTATTAACGAGAAATATTTAACGAGTTATAGTAACTTTAGTGGTGCTGCATCTAATCTTGTATTACATTTCAAATTTTAAAAAGCGTTTTTCTCGATACTTCTAATGGACCGAATAACTTAAAATTTTGATTTGGGCCATTTTTATATACCCCTCTATGACCAGGACTAGAATTATGTTAAAAGTTTGTTTTTAATATTTTAAAAAATTCAAAACATTGAAACGGCCAAAAAATTACTTCTTTTTTTCAGCAGTTGGCATTTCGCGAAAAAAAAATTATTTTTCTTTCTTTATTCCCGGATATAGCGCCATTATTATAAATTAAGAATTTTTTTTGCAGATGCCAGAAAGGGTTGAAATCGAGTCATGATGGAGGCACCCTTTTTTTTCAGCATCTCTCCACTTTATTAGCATGTTATTTTTCAATTTTTAAATTTTTCTTAAATTTTTTTGTGGATTATTGAAATATTAATTGATTTCAATTGATTTCAGATTAATTGATTTAAATGTTTTTAGTTTAGTCGAAAATCCATTCAATAGCTTAAAAGAAGGCAGTTTTTGTGCACTCCTGTAGAATTTAACTTTTTTCGTGTGAAATAAAATAAACGATATAATAAAAAAAGGATACTAAAAATATTTTTAGTTTTCTTTTATTTAATTTAAAAAACATCCAAAATTTTACCCTCTAGACTAGAAAACTGCCTTAAAATCGATTTTGGTTTTTCTGAGTATAGTAAACAATATTCAAAGTTCACAAATATTCAACCAAAAAATTACTGTTCTAGTAATTCAATCATTTACTGAATTCTCATGAAAAAAAATTGAATGAAAGTCAGACATATATTTTGTGTTAACATCGAAAAGTAACACATATGACATGGCATATGACATGCCATATGAAATGACATATGATATGATATTTGACATGACATATGACATGCCATATGACGTAACATATGATATAACATGTGGTATGATATATGACATAACATATGATAACATATGAAATAACATAACATATAATATGACATAACATATGACATAACATACGACATAACATACGAAGGCTACTCCGAAAAGAGCACCCGAACGCAGCAGACTCCCGGAAACCTCCTCCAAAAAGAAGTCGAGTGCAGCAGCTTGCTGTCCAAGAGGCTGCTCTAAAACCCTCCCACTAGCGAAGTGGCTAATTCGTCTCCTCTGCCAAAAACTCCAGCAAAGCGAATGGTTGAGCCTTGGACAAAGGTCTCTAGAAAGCCCAAGAAACACAAAAAACCGCCTCAGAAGCTAGCTAGACCTGATGCAATCCTTGAAGCGAAAGCAGGTGAGCTTTCATATAGGGATATCATCATGTGGATGAAGCAGGAAAAATCGCTTGAAAAGTTCGGCGAAATCGTCTCGAGAGTAAGAAGGACTTGAAAAGTGAAGTACTTATCCAGCTTAAGCGCGCAACCATCCAGTCAACCCAGGAGCTGAAGAAAGAATTCGATATGGTTTTCAATGGCCAATCCGAAACGAGGACTCTCACGGAAGAAACGCAGGTCGAGATCAAGGACCTTGACGAGGTTACAACACCGGAAGATGTCTGCAGCGCAGTACAAAAGTAGCTCGGCGACTTAAAGGTGCCAAGAGTGATATCAATCCGCAAAGCCTTTGCTATGTTCTGCGGAAGCAAGCTGTTTCCTGTGCTTAGAAAGAAACTGCTCAGAAACAAATCACCGTGCCGGAAGCTGGAAGTGTCCGTCCTTTACAGGAGCTAGCAAACCGAGGAAAATATGAGGTCCTTACAGTTGAATCTAAGCAATTGTCGCGCAGCACAACATTTTTTTAGCGCAAACCGTTCGAAACCAAAGCACTGTCGTAGCTATCTTGAGCGAGTTCTATAACGCGAAAGCACCAAGAGTCTGGGCATCAAACATTTCTGGCAGAGCCGCCATATGGTCCTTCGGAAGGCATCCTCCATTAATGAGGCAACATACACGTGCAAACGGTTTTGTTCGTGCAGAAGTTATGGATACACATATTGTAAGCTGTTACCTAGCACCAAGTCTATACACAGATGAGTTTGCTGTTACTGTCGACGCAATAGTTGACGATGTTAGAGGAACCAGACCATTTGTTGTAACTAGTGACTTCAACGAGTGGGCCGTTGACTGTGGAAGCCAGAAAACGAACCAAAGAGGGCTCATTATTCTGGAGGCTTTTGCTTCGTTAGATGGTCCTTTTAAACACTGGAACGCAGTGTACATTCTCCAACGCAAATGGCAGCTCAGTAATTGACTTGGCATGGACTCATTTCCATGGTAACCGCACAAGAGTTTATGAATATCCCAACGCTGTTCATAACGACAAGGCCCCAGGTCCAGATAAAATCCTGAACCACGCGCTAAAAATGGCCATCGCAGCCCAAACACAAGCCTTCGTACAGCTGTATAACGCTTGTCTCACAGAGGACATATTCTCCGCACAATGGAAGACGCAAAAGCTTGTGCTAATACCAAAAAGTAGCGGCTCTCTGGAGGATACCTCCCTCAGCCTACTGACCTATATGTCTGCTCGAGACGATAGAAAGATCTTTGAGCGATTGCTGTACAACCGCCTTGAAGAAGCAATATAATCCGGAGGCGGACTCTCGAACCAACAGTTTGGGTTCCGGAAGCCACACTCAACGTCTGACGCCATAAAACTAGTTACAAGCATAGCAAGTAAAGCTATTGAAGGCACATGCTTTAAGAAGGAGGCAAAGCAGTATTGCCCAGTGGCAACGCTGGATGTGCGAAATGCCTTTAATTCCACAAACTGGGATAAGATAATAAGAAAGCGCTCGAAAAATTTGAAATTCCACGCTACCTCACAAAGATATTAGCGAACTACTTCGATGGTAGAATACTACGCTACCCAACAGACGAGAGGATAATGGTGTATAACGTCTCCGGTGGTGTCCGCAGGGGTCAGTCCTAGAGCCCCTGCTGTGGAACGTTATGTATGACCACGTCCTTAGACTCGCAGTTCCCACAGGCGTCAAGATCGTCGGCTTTGCGGACGACCTAGCGGTTGTGGACACTGCAAAACACCTTGAAGAAGTCGAGGAGCTCAGTAGTGTGGCGATTGGCATTATATATAACTGGCTTATGTCAGTGGGCATTTGTCTAGCCGAACATAAAACCGAAGCGGTGCTCATAAGCAGCCGCAAAAAGAGGGAAGTTGCAAGCATCAATGTTAATGGGACGCTGGTGCAATCAAAGGAATTTATTAATTACCTTGGCGTGATTGACTCCCTATTAACATTTAAACAGCATCTCCAGTATGCCCACAAAAAAGCATCAGGCGCATGTATGTCTTTATCGAGAATAATGCCGAATACGAAAGGCCCCAAACAGGAGCGCAGGACACTACTCCGTAATGTAGCACGATCCACCGTGATGTATGGGTCAACGGTGTGGGCCACAGCAATGAAAACGAAGTCTTACAGACGTGGTGTTGAATCTCTGCACAGGCTTGGCGCACTCAGGGTATGCTGTGCCTTCAAAACAGTTTCCGAGGATACAGCACTAGTAATTGCAAGCTCGATACCTAGCGACCTTCTCTTAGACGAAACGCTGTTCGAAATCAATAGCAAAAGCCCAACAGTTCGCAAAAGACTCGCACGGGAGAAAAGCTTGCTAAAGTGGCAGGATCGCTGGGATAGTTCACTCTTTGAGTGCCCCAAGTTCCAAAATGTCGGACTTGAGGCTTCGGTCAGTCTCGGCGAAACGGCGACTAATAAAAACTTGGTTACCCTTATGCCGAGAAAAGAAGCTAACTGGTCAGTGGTTAGCACCCTAGCACGACTGATTATCGACGCACTGCGAATAGTTGAGCGTTCGCGAAATAGATAGGCTTATACAAGGCTTTTACATATGGTAAGGCATATGTCACGAGATATGAATCTCCGGAGCTTCGTTGGGAAGTTCTTATGCATCCGCCTCATAGTTCGTACCTGACATCAAGTGATTATTACATTTTCCTGTATATGGCGAATAATTTTATTGGTAAAAAAATTAATAAAGCATTCAATTTCATGCAAAAATAATGGATTTGTTGTTACTACACGTAATGCGCTCGTGTAGCAAATCTCGGAGTAGCATCTACGCTAATATCTGTACCAAGGGGAACTCCTCAAGGAACAATGAAACACAACATACCAATAATCAGTCCTCCAAACTTCGGGATAAGGTCTCATACTGGATAAGAAACTGAACTGGAAAAGCAATTTGCTGGAGAACCAAAAAATTCAATATAGTTCTCTACTTATGCAAAAAGGTAGTGGGAAGCAAGTGAAGATTACAGCCAAGTGTTACTCCCTGGTTTTACACGGCAGTGGTAAGGCTGATGTTGCTAAACGGTGTCATTGATTTGTGGCAAGCACTAAAAAAAAAAAAAACACAACTCAACATTCTTCGCAAAGTTCAAAGATTAGAAGAGCTACGAGCTATGGAGCACTAAAAACCACTCCTACACCGAAAAAATCGACATGTTTTAAAATTGAACACAATGTTATAAATTTTTATAATGTTATTCTGACGATATTTGTTTTAAGCTATATTTTGATCACAAATTGGTTTTAAATTGAAAACTTTGTTGTTTTGTCTTAATAAAAATTATATCGTTATGTCTAAAGTAGAACTTGCAATATATTTGGACAAGATTGCCTAATATTTATATCGCCATGCTTATTAATTAAAAGAGTACCACAATACTATAACTTTTTTATGAGATCCTTTTATCAACAAAAATTTTTTAATTTCATATTCCACAACAGCTCAGAGTAATGACTCTTTATAACTTATTTAACAACTGTTAATTGTTTCGACAGCCTAACGATGCCGTAACGATGAATGACCCCCCATTAAAAAAAAAAAGAAAATGTAATGGCAACATCGCTGAATGACACAAGCTGTCAAGACAGACAGACAGACTGACAGCTAGTTTGTCTGTTATGACTCTTATTTAAAATTGAAATTTTTCAATTCCAAATGTTGTGCATGATCTTTAGATTTAGTAATTTTCACTTTCACTGAACTAAGAAAAATGGACGTGCGCGCGTGCGCAAAATGAACCAAAGCAAAAAGCAGAGCTTAGCAAAACAATGGTAGAAGAAATATTAACAAGAAAACAAAAAATATCACTGATGAAAGATAGAAAATTCATCATCATCATCATCATCACCGTTGTGCATGGCAGAAAGATGCTAAAAGTTAAAGCAAAACAACGCCAAAACTGAAATGTTAATAACACCAACATCAACAACAGTAATAACAACTACAACAACAACAAGACAAAACAAGTCCGTTTTTTAATAACCACGAACTGAACGTAACCAAAACCAAGTGACGTGACGTTGACGTGAGGAACGCGCCAAATGTGCAAAACAAATAAGTGAGGAAGTTGTGGAACAAGTAGTGGAAAAAGGGATAGAGGTAAAGAGAGAGTGAAAGAGTGGTGTTAGAGCTAGATTTGTGTTTGGTTGATCAATATTTTTTTTTTTATTACCAACAATCATGCATAAATCAAAGATATTGTTGTTGTTGTTTACAACATCTGCCACAGCATCAGGCTGAACTGGATATTTTTTTTTGTTTTTGTTTACCACTCTAACAACAGTTGGTTGCTCTTTTTTGAACTCTTTAAGAGTTGGAGGAAAAATATAATTTTTTTTTAAGATCAATTCTCGCGATCTCGCGTGCTAATCTCTATTGCTCTCAGTCAGGCAGACTATTCAACAATTGATTGTAGAGCAGAGCTGCCAGGTGGCTGGATTTTTCGTTTTTCGGGATTTTTTTACTAAAACGGGCTGGCGGGAAAAACAGTGATCAAGAAGGGGAAAATATAGCCTTTATTTACATTTATTGAACCAAAAACAGTTTTTTGAATAAGGCTGATAATGTTGCAGTAGCTACAAAAAAATGTTTACATAAAATAAAATCTTATATTTCTTGACAACGGTTTCTAGGATTGTAAGGTAAAGTTAGATATTTTGTCTGAATATTGAAATAAATACTAGACGACGCCCGGCTCTGATGTAACATTCCAGATGTGTATAATGTATGGAACGTGATACAATTAACAATGTACAACGTTCAATAGGTCCAATTTCAATCACATTTTTGTTAGTCATTATTTCTGAAAATAAAAATTTTCAATTTTAGGACTAACACTTCAGTATTTATAAAAAAAAGATTATCCAGTTTAAACTATCAATACAATTTTTTTTATCACTTATATACAGGGTGTCCCGCAATTGAGTGGAAATATTTACGGAGATGAAAGGTTATGTCGAGCTGAGAAAAAAATCGTATGGGAGAGAGGGGTCTATTTTCACATTCTTAGGAGCTACAGGGTTAATTAATATTTCACGACTTTGATTCACGTTATTATTTCTGGCACAAAAACTAAGTTACGGAAAACCAATAATCTTTTCAATGGCACCAATAAAATAAATGTATCTAAAAAAACAAAAAGTTGGTTGTACTAAAAAAATTATACCTATAAGAATATAATGGTAAATATTGCCTTACAATTAGTTATGCAGTAGATAATATCGTTGTTTTCTAATAAGTTTTCCGTAACTTAGTTTTTGTACTAGGAATGATAACGTGAATCAAAGTCGTGAAATATTAATTAACCCTGTAGCTCCTAAGAATGGGAGAATAGACCCCCCCTCACGATTTTTTTCTCAGCTCGACATAATTTTTCACCTCCGTATATTAATTTCACGAAGTTCCCGGTCCAAATTGTTATTTAATAATTTGATAACTTTTCCTCAATGAATTACAGTATGTAGGAGAGCAAGGAGTACAATAAGGAGGAGTGAATATTTTTTATAGAAATTTACCTACTTTCAACAGAAGAAATGATGTATGATTAATGTGACCAACAGTTCCGAAAAATCGGAATCATTCCGAAATTTAAAGGCAAGTGCCGAAATTTTCTGTTCTACTCCGAAATTTCCCTCAGACAAAAAAAAAAATAATTAAGTCAAACGATAAATCACATAATCTGAGAGTGGCAATCGCATACATTTGGATGAGTCACTTGATTTTTGAACGCAAATTGTAGTGAATTTTTTTTTTATCTTCCACAAACTTACCAAAAAAAAAAAAAAAACAGGAAAGTTCAGGAGAAAAGGGATAGACTTATGTCCTGCTTATGTTAAGTTAAAGTTAATACTATTAAAAAAGCCATCGGAAAACTTCCCCGTCTTCATGTGTTACAACAGCACTCCACTGCTTTGAGTTTAATTCACGTCCACAATCAGTGCCACTTTTTTCGACATCCAATACTTTTACTATTTTAAAGGGACTGCATACAAATTGAGCTGAAAATAAGCCATTCGAATGAAGTTGTGTGATCTCTAGTAAAAATCGAAGTTTTTTGTCTCTTTGACTCTGATATTTACTTTCAATCGAACTACTGGAAAAATTTATTGTGAGCTGATTTGTTTTCCAGTTATCTCAAAAACAAATATAATTTAATTTCGCAATATAAATAATCGATGCAGATTTCGAAATTTCACCAAAAGTAGTTGGTCACATTATGTATGATATATTTGACCCATTATGGACGTAGAAGTTCCGCACAAAAAGAAGAGAAAGAAAAAACTTTCGGCATTGTTTCTTTCTGTATTGTTTCTTTCTGTATACAGAAATAACTTTCTGTGCATATTTGTCGGTCAAAACTCTTTTACTATTTTTACTTTGCCGCTCACATTGTGCTCTCTTCTGAGCGAGAGAACTAGTGGCGAATTCATTAGTTCAAAGTGATGCCGAATTTTTTGTGGAAAAACATGTTTTTGACATTAATTTTGTATCGAATTTTATTTCAATGCAATTAAAATTTCAAATTTGATTTGAATTTAAACAGTGCAAACGATAGTATGCAAAAAGGGGAATTATTTTCACAGAAACTTGGCAGCACCTATGTAGAGCTCAAAATAAAGTTACACTGAAAAAAAAGTCTCATAACTTTAAACTGTAAAAGAAATTGAAAAGAGGCAGAATAAAAAATCTATTTTAAGTGTGTTGCAAAACGAATCTTTGGGTGTTGCTCTTAGTTGTTGTGTGATGTTGACGACCGCTTGCTGTTAATAGCTGCTGCTGCTGGAATAGCTGGACGAACGATATTGTTTATAGCAACAACAAAGAAATAGTAAAAACTAAACCCAGGAAACAAGTTTTCAGGAAAACTTGCCAATTCAATTAACTGATCAGTTAATATCACCGGTTTATCGCTTGAACTTTGGTAGCACTACGAGATTTTCTCAAGCTTTAATTTTGTTGTTGTTGTTGTTGTTGAGTTTGTTTTTGTTGTTACAAGTTTTTGTAAACTGATCACTACAACTACTGTTGCCCATATTGATTAGCTTTAGAGTTGCATTTGTTGTTGTTGTTGTTGTTGTTGTTGTTGTTGTTGTTGTTGTTGTTGTTGTTGTTGTTGTTGTTGTTGTTGTTGTTGTTGTTGTTGTTGTTGTTGTTGTTTTTATTGCTATTATTGCTGTTTCATTGATTGACTTGTTGCTGCAATCTAATAATTGTTGTTGTACGTGATTCTGTAGTTTTTATACATAACATTTTCATAGTATTCCTCAACATTGCTTCGTTTAATCCATTAAATACAATTTATGCATGATAAACATTTTTTGCTGAACGCATTTACATCGATTCGTTAATAATGAAGCAATGCCACAGAAGAGTTCAAATTTTAGATCGTTCTTGAATATTTTTAAAATATTTTAGCAAGTCAAAATATCGTAATCTCTAGTTTTGAGAGCGATTTTTGTAGTTGTGACGGCCGTGGCATACTGGTTAAGATGCGTGGCTTGTATGCGATAGAACCCAGGTTCAAATCCCATCTGACACAGAAAGTTTTTTCAATTGAATCAATTTTTCTGTTAGGCCGTCACCTCTCTGCAGACAATGGCAAGCCCCAGAAAGTAAAAACTATCATGTAAAGCTACAAGGTATAATGCTTGTAGGTCCAGTTCTCGATCATTCGTGTTCAAACATTTCATAACACACACAACACAATTGATCAAAAGAAGCTCTGTCAAAGCCTTTGCAAGGGCTGAAATGGACAATTCGTTTTATCGTTGAGGTATTGTATTACCCCGGTATTACGGCTATGTTACTGAAACGAGGTGTAGCAGCCAAGGGTTAAAAAATAACAATCGTGGAAGTTTTTCAATCCAGTTGGAATTCTAATATAGCTTTAAGATGCGAGAGAAATTTTCAAATCTTAATTTCGTTAATTTTGGAATTCATTAATTTTTTTAATTCAGTTCATTATAAGCTTTTATTTAACTTGCTTCGTTCGTATGGATGTATGTTTGTATGTATGTATGGATGTTTGTATGTATGTATGTCCGCAAATCTTGCAAACAATTTTTCGACAGCTTGTGGGTCTCCGATTAAGCTGAAATTTAGCATGCATGTGTAAGCCCGGTGACAATGCAATATTATGAAAATCTGTTGCCACACCCCCTTTAACCGCTCACAAATCAAAAAAATGCTATATCTCCAAAACTACTAGGCCGATTCCGATGAAATTTTGGTAGTAAATTTCCTTCAAGTAGAAAATGAGGTTTAAGAAAAATATTTCACCACACCCCCTTTTCCGCCCACAAATTCATATATATCCAAAACTACCGGGCTTTTTCAGCTAAAATTTTGGCAGTAAATATCCTTCAAGTATTGCATGGGTTAGAAAAAAATGTTGCCAAGAAATCAATTAAAATGATATATCTCCAAAAATACTAGGCCCATTCAGCTGAAAATTTGGCAGCACATTTACATTAAGTAGAAGATAGGGGTTTAAATTTGGCCACACCTCCTATTCCCGCCCACAAATCAATTAAAAATGCTATATCATAATAAAGTATATTATGCAATATATAATGTAAATGGTATAAATCACGTTAATATGTACTGTTAAGGTTAATGGTCTAAAAACTTAAAATGCTATATGTAAGGCTTTCAAAATAAAATATGTTCATAATAAAACTGTAAGACTAAAAAGTAAAAAATAAAAATATATAAAAAAAATTTTTTAAAAATAAGCTTTTATTTAAAACCAAAACGTGAACTAAAAAGAAAAAAATAAATTTCAGTGACATTTGTCATGTATGTATGTAGTAGGTATATTCTAGATTCAGAAGAACCTCTCTCTTGGTTACCCATCATCATAATAAAAGCGTATGTAAATAGGTAAGTTCTAGGGACGTATATAAATTTAGAAATGTTCAAAATTTAAATGTATTAATTTTAAAAGCTTAAGGCACTGATATTGTGCAGTAAACCTGTATAATGGATTGCGGTTTATATACAGATAAGCCTACTAAAAGATTCAATTCCACTGATATTGTGTAGTAAACTTGTATATTTTACGCCATTTTTTCGGACGCCATTTTAAACCTTTAAACCGGAGTTTCCGCACCTATAAAAAATACGTGTACCTTAAATTTTTGTCCTCTATCACATATCCGGAGCTCATTTAAAACGGCGATCATTTAAACGTTTTGTTGAGGCAGGGCTAAACTATGGCAACTGGTAGCGACCTCTAAGTCGTAACAAAAAATTAAAACAAAAAATTCTCTTTCATAGTTAGACGTATATAATCAAATGACATGCCACGATGATAATTCAAAAGTCGAAGTCACCATAATATACATTATTTATTTTTTCATTCTATTTTTTTTTATCTGATAAAATTTTGTCACATTTTTTGTTTTCCGTGTTATGACTTATAACATCTACCACCCTCACAACTTCAAGTCTATAGCCTCGATATATGACATTTGTATAAAAAAAAGCCAATGCACTTTTTCTGTCGGGAAAAAGACGTAAGCCGAAAAAACTCGACATTTATTTCCTAACTATCTGAGTGTCTTTCTTGAACTGACAGTCTATCGTTGGCAATGTCTTCGACGCCTGTTAATCACAAAATAAATTCGCTATAGAACTTTTTTAGTAATACTAATTCAATTAAAAACAAATCAATTTTATACCAAATTTTAAGATTGCGTGGTACGGAAAGTGACAATATTGTCCATATTTTTTCTGTGATTATGTCTGCAATGTTCGCAATTTAAAGACTATAACTTCTATATAACCATAAATACCTCGTGTAGTACGGGAGTGTTTCAGTGTCTCTCGACGTAAGAAATTGATTGCTGTGACTTGTTGCGAATTTAAGGTTGCTAATTCTTGTATTATTGTTATTATATTTAGTCCGAGTAGGTCTTGGTCTCCAGTGCAATTCACTAGACTTTTTTTTTGCTCAACACAATTCTACAGATATTTTTCATGGGTTGCTTTCGGCATAACAACAAAGGTGTGAAGTGCTGTTTAGTGCTTTTGAAGTAGCATTACGTCTTATATCTCAGTTTGTATGGGGATATTTTTCGCAAATTTTTTCAAGCACATGCAACGTTTTTATTCACTTTTTGGGGTTTACCTATAGCCTTTAATATTCATCGCCCAATGATAAAATATATGCCAAAATATCAGTTACATGGCGCATGAAACGAATATCTAACTTTGGATTTTGTCACTTCTTTAATAAAGTAACATATAGTTAAATCTAAGAAGAAAAATTTACATTTTTGTATGCGAAATATCACGCATAACATGATTCAGTAGCTGATTATGTTGTTGTTATGGTTGCTAGTTTGATTCGTGCCAAAATCACGAACAAAACATCGTGTCGATTGTTGAAACGAAGTGTTGACCAATATTTCTCAGTAACTTCTTGTGTTGTTGTTTTTGTTATTTATTGTATTATTATTATATATTATTATTGTTTTTGTTATTTATAGTAACTGCTTGTGTTGTTGTTTTTGTTATTTATATGTCTTGTTATAATCTCCAGCAAGACGAATACAATAAAAAATACAGATGTATGTAACATGGTCGCTGTGCTATGAAAACTCCATTTATTTTTTAAATATCATAATAGATTCATAATATTTATTATATTATTATAACTTTTTTAAGTTATGTGTTTATATAACTCAAATAATTTTTCAATTATTAAAGGTTATATTAAAGGTGAAATAGAAGAGCAACAACAACTAGCACAACAAAATCTTAGAGTATTTAGAAAAGCTTTGATCTATCTTCGAATAATAGAACATACTTTCCCTGAAAGTATGCTTCACAACTTAGAAGAACTTTAAGCTGCTTTCATATCATTTGTATTCTCGTACCGCAATTCAGGGTAATTTACTAATTGCATTCGTGAAACAAGTAGAAAATTAAGAGCTCTGTGGATCACAGCAAGAATCACGATAAAAGGCTACTGATGAGTTGGTGTAGCGGCCAACGAAACAGCTGTCTAGTCTGCTATGTAATTGATACTCTATATAGGGTATTGTTGTTGTTAGTTGTTATTCCTTCAGTTGTTTTCTTCGGAAAGCAACATTGACCTTGAGCTCGATAAAATATAACCTTTAATAATTAAAAAATTATTGGAGTTATATAAACACATAACTTAAAAAACTTATGAAAGAGGGTCGTAATTAATTTACAAATATTATTATTATATTTATTCCATATTATAAGAATAGAGTTTTTTTGCTTAAATTTAAATTTTAAACTTCTACGTTTACACTTACGACACTGTCGAAACTGTGTATTTATTTTTTTAGTTTTGGTTTAAAAGCGAGGATTTTTTGTAATGTCTTTTTTGATATGACGCTTTACAGCAATTTTTTGGAGTACTTCTCTGCAATAATATTTTGAATGTCGACCACTTATATTCAAATTTGTGTACATTTTAAAGCTTTTAGTGATGATTTATAAAACTGCTTAATTTTTTTGTGTCGTTTCACACCCCAAATTTGCAGTTTTCAAAATATTGTCATGCTACTAAATTGACATTTATTTGCCGATTCATGTCACTCTTGCATTACGAATGGATTGCCAACACTAATGCCTGAGATAGTATCAATTTCCCATTAGAATTTAAAAATAAATTGTGTCCACATTATTTGCACGCACACCCTTTAAGCCGGCAACGCACCTTTTTCCATACCGTGTTTATGTTTTTTGTTTTTTTTGTTTTACCTTTATCCTAAGCATTTTTTCCAACACTTGCGAAGCCATTGTTCACATAAATAAAAACATAAATAAAAAAAAAGAAATATCAAGAGGTACAAGTAACAATAAATGACATCAGATTGCTTTAGTTACGCGCAATACACACTCGCATGCCATATTTTAAGAGTGTGACTTAGACTTAAAATTCTCAAGATAACAACAACAATACCAATTTAAGCACACTGTCAACTCTTGTTATTGATGTTGTTGTTTTTGGCATTTAACTATAATTTGTTGAATTTCTGTCGCACCAGCTGCTTTGTTTTGCTCAGCTCTGCTTTGCTTTGAACAATTCTTTCAATCATTTCCATGCGTTTGATTCCATTCGTTTGATTCGGTTACATTCATTGTTAACTGATGTTTAATTGTTATTGTTATTGTTATTGTTATTAATATTGTTTTGTTTTTTTGTTTTTTCTTTTTGTGCAAATTTATCGCACGTCATGATTATTTCTTGCTACTGTCTGTTGGAAACTTCTACAGTTCGTTTGAATTTGAGTGTGAATGTGTCATGCTCAAAATACTGTTTTTGTAATTATTTTTATATTTAATTTTTTAAATGATTCTCTGGAAATAATAAATTGTTTCTTCATACAAAATGTCAATGTTTTAATAATGCATTCTTAGAACGTGCAAAGCTTCATAAAATAGTAAATTTCAATTAATAGGGGTATTCACGGGTTGATGCAAATTGCAAAAATGTGAAAATGCAAGACATTTTTCGCACTAACATCAATATTGCATGAACATCAATATTGCAACTCTAGTGTTGCAACTTTGTTAAAATTAAACTGTCAATCAAAAGTTAAAAAGTACGAAGAAATGCGTCTTTGGTTTTGTATACAAAAAATCCACACATGTTCACAGTGTTTACAAAAAATAGTAATGCAATGGATCTGGCGGATGAACTAGTGGACGAGGAATTGGAGAAACTGTATGAAGACCTATTCAAAGTATTAGGAACTCGGCGTGGAATTGAATATTATGTACCAAAATCGAAAAGTTGGTGTGAAGACAGAGTAGTAGCACAGTTTGATGATGACCGATTCCATCAAATTTTGCGATGCAGTAAAGTTCAATTTCAATTACTGAAATCGTTGATATGCAACAGCGTGGAATTTCAACACAAGAACTCATGTCAACAATTCAGTGTTTCGCTTCAATTAGCCATTGTATTGTCACATGAACAGAACATATATTGCCATCTTATTTGAAAATCACAAAAATTTAATGAAAAGAACGTACAAACTTAACCTTTCTAAAGTTTTATCCAGATGGCAACTATATTTGAAAACAACCAAAACATGAAACAGGTGTTTAGCATCAATGCTTGTGCGTTCTCGCAATAGGTTTGAGCAGTGCGTAATTCAAGAAGAGTTGCAAAATTGATTCCAATGTGTTTGTTGTTGGAATGATGCGAAAGTTCGCAATTTTGTATTTTCGCATCGTCGCAACTCCGTTTCGCATCAACCCGTGAATACCCCTAATGTGTATTTTATTTTGGTTGTTAGAACAGTTCTAATGAATGATGCATAGCTACTTCAATAGGCATTCAAGGGTTTAACTTAAGAGTTTATTCTTTATTTATTGTTTCTTTCAAATTTTGACTTTATATGTATCACAGTACCTGTGTGCAAAAAAATACCGGGAAATTTGAATTAACATTTTTTAAGTATTCCGATAGGGACAAGTGTTTTCATTTTCAAAGTGGCACTACTGTCACTGATATCTGTGCCAAATTACACATCAAAATATTCATTAATGTTTGAGTAACGCGTGCTTTGTAAATAGCTAAAAGTGAGTTTTTCGTTTTTTATAATGTCTGAAAGTATTCAACAACGCAATTCCATTAAATTTTGTTTGTGGAATGAAATTTCTGCTACCGAAACGTTAAAAATGTTGCAGAAGGCCTTCGGTGAGTACAAAATGTTCAAAGAGGGTCGAAAAAGCGTTGAAGACGATGCACGGCCAGGATGCACATCAACTGATGAGCTACACGTCAACAAAATCAAAGAACTGGAGCTCCAAAATCGTCGATTGACAGTCCGAGCGCTTCTGACTTTGTTGGAATATCGGGAGGACACAGTGAAAACCAATTTGAGTGACAATTTAGGCCTCAGAAAAGTGAAATCTCGATTAGTGCCAAAAACGCTCAATTCCACGCACTCGTAATTCTGGATTATTTCGCCAAAAAATCGACCCATATCGGCATGTCCGAGTCTCAAGAATAATATATAAAGAAGTGCGCATTCAAGTGAACAAAAATTAAATTTACTGCGCATCTACGTCACGTATGCTTGTCAACCCACGTTTTTGTTTTTGAAGAACTCATTTTTAGTTTGTTCTCTTTGAGTCTGAGTCACAACAATGGCTGACATGCGCAAGACGTAATCTACAGCTGAGTCTCTTGTTCTCTTACTCCCTAAAGCGGAATTGCCTGTAACAGTTGGGCTGAAAAGTGTGTAGGCTAACACAGAGATGGCGTGCTAGAATTAAATCCATATGATTTGCAGTTAGTACCAACCTTCAAACGAGACCTGTATAAAATTGACAGCTGCCGGGCAATTGGCTCGTGAGATTGTGAGTGAAGTTGAGCGTGTTGGACATATCGTGCATGAATATTTGGAAATGCGAACTCTGTGTGCAAAATGGGTGCCGCGCGTGCTCACAATCGATCAAAATCATCAAAATGTCATTGATTCGGAGCAATGTTTAGCGATATTCAACCGTAATAATAACAAAATTGGCTTAAGTCTTCTTTAATGGACCTGCTGAATTTCAAGGGGTTACACTGCTGGTGGGATAGTGGCCTTTTTTTCCAATACCATTATAATCTACGAAAAAAATGCTTATCTTGTACGCATGATACAATTATAATTTTTCCATGCCTTTTACTAAGCAATTTAAGCGGATTCACTAAACTAGATTTCTTCCACAAAATTTTCCATCGATATGTGACAATGGATGAAACATGGCTGCATCACTATACTCCACAGTCCAATCAACAATTAGCCGAGTGGACTACAAGCGATTAACCGAATCCGCAGCGATTATTACATAGCGGTTGTTGGAAGTGCCTCTCCATTAAGACAATGCACCGTGTCTGAAGTCCAAAAAAACGATGGCAAAATTTCATGAATAAGTTCACTTCACTATTCCAATGACTTTTTCTTTTTGCAGACCATAAAAGAATGCTCGCTGGAAAGAAATTCAGCACTAATAAAGAAGTTATCGCTGAAACTGAGACCTATTTCTTGGCTAAAAAGAAATCGTGCTAAATATAAAAATGGTTTCGAATAACTTATATAAAAATGGTTTCGAAAATTACCGCTTTTAAAAGTTGTATCGCAATCGAAGGCAACTATGTGTTTCACTATGTTAGCCTACGAACTTTTTAGCCCAACTGTTATATGCCAGACACTCATTTTTAAAGGAATGAAAATTCACTTTACTTTTCTCTTCGACACAATTTTTTCACATAATTGGAATGAATTTGAATTTGTACAGGTAAGAAAGAAAATACGAATTAACTATTTTTTCCTTTCGATTCGAAGAGAAATTTAATTGTTTCAATGTGGACCGAAAAAATTTTTCACATTTAATTAAAATAACCAATTTTTAAATGTTCATTTGTGTTGAACATTTATTCGCTGCAGTAAATGTCTCTTCAGCAATTATGTGGGGGATTCATGTAACATATATTAATTTGTTTCCAAACCATTTTTTTCTTATATTCAGTGTGTATATTCACTGAATTTATATTCTACATTAATTCTACACTTTAGTAAGGGAGGACTCGTCATGAGTGGGACACTGTTCAAATTTCGAAACAATACCTACCGCTACTACTGAAATGCTAGCCGAATAAAGTTTATTGGGACCTAAAAAAACAATGTCGTCATGAGTAAGACACTATAAAAATCTTTTTTTTTTTTAATAATACATGCATTAACAATAGAGTTCAGCTACTACAGCTTTATCGCACTTCCTCAGCATTAACCCAGTAATCATTGAAAAATATCAATGTTATGGATACAAGTGACCACATACAAGTTAATGTGGGAAAAATGTACCCACCAATAAATAGGTTGGGCTCAGGGACAACGCAAGACGTAACAACTAACTATGCGTATACATAGATCTAACTACATAACTAATTTTTATCTACTTTTGAGTTGACCTTTTGACAAATTAACATCAAAAAAGCTACAATTGTTATTTAGAAACATATTAGTTTTAGAACACCAAACTTCAAAGGATTTCAGATCAGACTGGAGTAGATCTGAATTGTCTTTAGAATCAACAGTTCTGTATATTTTCATATCATCTGCATAAATAAGCAGATGAGAGTGTTCGATGATGTAAATTACATCATTGATTGCTAAAATAAACGGAAGTGGACCAAGGTGGCTACCCTGAGGAACACCTGATTCAGCACTAAATTCCGAAGACAATACGTCTTGGAAACGTATTTGATAAGATCGCTCCTTCAAATATTACTTTATCCAGTTCACAAAATATTATGGAAACCCCATTAACTCGAGTTCAAATAAGATAAGATTGTGTTGTAATTTATCAAATGCCTCACTAAAGTCAGTGTAAACACAATCGGCCTGGTTACCAGAATCAATTGAATTTAAGCAGAATGTTGTGAAATCGAGAAGATTAGACACAGTGGATCTGCCATTAACAAAACCATGCTGACGAGTTGCTATGACTTCCCCACAGTGAATTTTTACCCGATCGTACACGATCCGCTCAAAAAGTTTTGGAATCGATGAGAGCTTGGCGATAGGCCTATAGTTATTGAAATCATTCCTGCAACCCTTTTTATAAATAGGACTTATAAATGATTTTTTCCAAAAAAGTGGACAATAACTTTCGTTAATTGATTTATTGAATTATAAAGAAAGTGGTTGACTCAAAACGTAACCGCATTGTGTTAACACTGCGGCAGGAGTACCGTCGGGTCCAGCGCCAAAATCATCATCGATCGATCCAAGATACATTAAAATATCCTCTGGAGTAAAGGATATATGTTCCAAAGAAACTCTGGGTGCGGAATTCAAGTATTCAAAGTACTCTCCATCAGGCCACAAATTTTGACGGGATCGTCAGTAAATCCCTCAGGAGTTCTAAATGAAGAAGGGATCCATCGGATTTCTTCTTTGTGTTTATGAATCCCCAAAATTTCTTTGCAGCGGACAATATCCTCAGCCTTACATTATCTAAATATTAGTGATATAATGTAGCTGAGCGATTTTCAATTTCCAGAAACAAACGCTTGTAAGTTTCTAGGTCATTTGAGCTTAAGCTACAGACGTATTTCTTCCATGCCCTGTTGCTGTTGTTGCGAAGGGTCTTTAAATCCTTTGTGTACCAGGGGTAAGCAGAACTTCTCGCAAATTTGAGACTATATGGTACGGACTGAGAAAACATAGCAAATAGTTCCATATAAAAAAAAATTAATGGAGTCATCAAGGCAATTTCCATTAATGTATTCTAAAATAACATTAAGTTTACTACGAAGTAAATGATTCAACTTCAAAAAGTCAGCTTTTTTAAAAATTGAATTCATAAAGCTTATCTACTGAATTTCTCTATACTTTATACTGTCTATTTTCTCTATTTTCTCTATCGGATTTGTACCAAATATTCAAAGGTGGATGGTATTCATCAACAGTAGTTAGAGCATGACAGGCCTTCTTAACAACAACATTGTTACTGTCTGTAGTTAAGACCAGGTCAAGAAGTCTTTCAAGACTATTATAAATACAACTAACTTGTTGTAAGTCTGAACATATATTAGCAACATATATTAAATCAGGTAGATTAAAGTCACCCAATAATAAAATGTCGTCATTAACGTCAAGTATATCAATTATGTAATCTATGCACCCCGCAAGGCTTGCATAGACCTCTACACTACTCTTGTTACAATGTTCAATATTAGAATAGCAGGGAATATCAACAATAGAACTGACAAAGCAGTTCCCTACAGCCAAAAGGACACCACCACCGACTGAAGAAATATATCTTCCAAAAAATATCAAAAATGTAAATCAAATTATAAAAGATTCTAAACAATAAAAGCTGGTGAACATGTGAATCATTTGATCCGTATTCGCAATGTCGTCAACAGAATAACGCATTTCCGAACGTACCGCGACAAACTCGATTTAGGAATCCGGAAATGCCGGTTTTCTCAGTAGTTTTTTATCAGTTATCACCGCTTCAATCGCGGTTTAATAATTTTGGATTCTATGCTTGGACACAGTTTGTTTGATTTGTTGGCATTTTATTTAAAAAAATCACTTAAAATTTATTTTCTATTCCTGATGTTATTAAAAAATTACATAAGAGGCAATTTTCATTGTTTTTCACACGAAAAACACTGAGCTGTGTACGACAATTAAAAAAAAACAATGCCATTTATTAACATCCAACCAAAAAAAATATGCAAGGACATGTTACCATACAATGAAAATTACGTCCTCATAATAACAAGAACTTTTAAAAGAGACTGTTCGACGACAGTCGAAATTTATTGCTGCCAATCACTTTTCACTGTCCCATTCATAGCGCTGTCCCACTTATGACTAAATTGCCCTATATTAGTAATACTACATATTTTTTGCATGTTTATTGCTTATTTGTCTCTAGATGTCTCAACACCTTTTTTTAAATTAAATCAGCCACTTGCACATACACACACACGGTATTAGTAAAATTCTACAGGAGTGCAGAAAAACTGTTTTTTTAAACTATTTATTGGATTTTCAATTAAACTAAAAACATGTATTGAAATTATATACTTCCTTTGTTCTGAAATCAGCATTTAATGGAAAATCCGCTCTATATTAATTAAATCAAATTGAATTAAAATCCAAATTTAAATTTTAGCTTTTTTGCAATATACGCGGTATTGCAAGTGGCTGATATGCGGTATTGCACGCCCAACGACGATATGCATAGTATATTTATAAAATATGTAATCAGTAAATCAAATCAACTGTTTTTTAGATTGTAAAATGATATTAATTTTTTTTGGCTTTTTCGATATAATGCTGATTGCATTTTCATACGTTACTTCCATGTCACGATGCATGTTCAACAACACCAAGCCGTTCAATAGGTCATCCTTAGTTTTGCTTCGCAGATACGTTTTTAATCTGCGTAGAGTCTATGAAACTGTGAAAAAGCTTCTCTTCTGTCGTGTGTCAAAAGACGCACCTGTGTTTTTTTTTTTTTTTTTTGCAAGTTGTCACGGTATACACGTACACCCGGTATACACGTACACCCGGTATACATTTAGACAGTAGTAAAACCGCTATATCTTTAAACCGTTAGTTCTACAAAAAAATGTTCAGAAGATATTTAAGATATCGTGAGTTGATTTCTTTAATTTAAATTTTTTGGAAACTAATTAATATTTTTCAATGTCACCACTACTATTTCTTGGCGTTTTGAAAACATGGTCGTATTCAGGCATTTAATTTCAATGCATTCTTAAAATTTTACATTAAAAAATTAATGCTATTTTAAACGAATTTTTCAAAAACTAAAAGCTTAAAAAAACTAAAAGTTTAAAATAAAAAAAAGTATTTTTAGTATTTTAGTATTTTTTATATTTCTTACTGCATTTTTTAATTTTTCAGATTGTATACCTCCTACGCCTTTTTTTATCAAGGAATAAAAGAAATAAATAAAAAAATAAATAAAAAATTATATAAATTTGAAAAATAAAAAGAATAAAAAAATTATAAAATACTATAGAAGTACAAAAAATATTAAAATAACATTTTTGATTTAAAATTAAAGTATTATTTATGTAAAAAATGTGTAGGCAGTTTTTGAAAAATTCGTTTAAAATCGTAAGGATTAATTCTTCGACGTACAATTTGAGAATGCATTAAGAATGAATGCCTCAACACGACGATGTTTTAAAAACTCTAAAAAAAATTGTCGTGCTGAACTTTAAAAATGTGAATGAAATTTTAAGTGGTCAAAACAATTTAAATTTTCATTAATGTGTTGGTAAGAAACTGCACATTTACAAATTGAGAAATGTGAAAAAGATCTCTTAAAAAAATCCTGAACATTTTTAGGTAGGACTTAAAGTTTTGAAGATATAGTTGTTTTTCTACATGTCC
The DNA here is from genome assembly GCA_914767935.1 of Coremacera marginata. Classification (NCBI taxonomy): domain Eukaryota; kingdom Metazoa; phylum Arthropoda; class Insecta; order Diptera; family Sciomyzidae; genus Coremacera; species Coremacera marginata. The sequence continues at coordinate 133,240,165 of OU612044.1, forward strand.
GAATGACAAATTTTATTAAATATTATTAAATATTATATTATATTAATATAATTAAATAAATATGATAATGTTTCTATTTTTTAAGTACTATTGACGTGCAAAATTTGAAAAAAATCGGTATCGTCAAAATCACTTTTTGGACAAAAACGTCCGATTTGACATGGAATCACCGTTGTATGACTGTTTACAGCTAAGGGCGCGATATCGCAAAGACCATAAAAAAACAGGAACAGAGAACTCAGGTGTGAATATTTAAAATAAATTATTAAAAATTCGATTTTTTCTTTTTAGTACCCTTAGACCACATTATTTATTTGAATGCTAAGCACATATGGCTTTATAGCAATTAATATTAGACAAAATAAATATGATACAATTAATTTATGTACAATTAAAATTTATTAAAATGTAAAATTGTCAGGATTTCAGGTTTATACAGTTGGAATCCGGTTAGCTTCTTAGTAGTAAATAGAATGAATTGATTAGAGCGGTGCTCCCATATGCCAGGCTAGACGGACGAGGTCGAGCTCATACATGTGCTAGGCAAGACAGACGAGGTCTTGCTCTGGATAATCAAAATATATCTATAGCGTGTATATCTATATAAATATGGATTAGAGCACAGCTCACACATGCAAAGCTAGTCGATCGGCGTCAAACCGGCATATGCCAGGCGAGACGGACGTGGTCTCTCTCTGGATAATCATATTAAACTACACAGCTAGATTGTATTAGATGTTACCAAACATCACAGAAAAATAGTAAGTATCCTTGGAAGCATGATCCAGATTAGTGGCGATACTGTAGATAATCTAAAATATTAAATTTAATTGAGTAAACGGATTCATTTAAAGAAATTGCATCTGAAACAAAATTAAAGCCCCCACAAGCGCTTCTAAGTGGTTCGTTTTGCAAGTAATTAGTTTACAAAAGTTTATGTAAAGTCATCGGAGAGGAATATTTAAGTAAATTTTGCTCAGTAAATATTGACTGTCAACATATCCATGTAAAAGTTTGAAAATCCAAGTAGCATTTAGCATAATTCTCCGATTATTTAAGGGGGTCCTCTGGTAATCCGAAAAATTTTTTTTCAATTTTTTTTTTTCATATTTCTATTGCTGATACTCAAAAACATTTTCCCAAAAGGATTTTTCAAAATTCGAAATAGTTTAGGAGATACAGGCATTTTTGTGTAGGTATGTTTTCGTCAAAATAACGCATCAGCAAAGTTGTTTATTTGCCTGCAGTCATTAGTCGAAAATTCTGTGGAATTCTTCCAAAATATGTATTGATATTACAAAATATACACACACAGTATGTATACATGCAGTATGTATACATGCATGTTTTGATTTAGGGGTTGAAATGATTTTGAGCCCAGGTGTTCACATGAAAGAAGCAAACGAACGAGATTCAGTTTATTTTCGAGTATTTTAAAAATAATGTCAACAATGGGTATTGTCATCGGCCCACAAGCCGAGATGTATGCTGAATCTCGCGACGGAAAACGACTTCAACGCTCAGAGCTAAAAACGTACGCATCATCGAAAGAGGGTCGCACAGCCCGCAGAGCCCAAAAAGCCATGGAAAACTCGTTTTATGAGATGGAGGAAGGCACACTTTATGGGGCTGGAATTGCCGATTAATATTCGTAAGTATTGTATTAAAAAAATATGTGTTAATGTCATTTGTGTGCCTCAAAATTGAAGTCAAAACTTTAAACGCGTTTTTCTCGAAACCATGTTTTTCAAAACTTTGCGCACGATAACTCAAACAGTTTTTGACCGATTTTGATATATGAGGCATGAAACGACGCAGAATTTACGCCGCTATAGCCCCTACCTCAAACTTCTACACTAGACTACAAAAAAAAAGGTCGAAATTCGATTTTTCATTTTCAAAGTGGCGGCTCCCCCCCTAAAAAAATTTCGATTTTTGTTTCCGAGGTAGGGGCTATAGGGACATTCATTCTAAGTAACTGAATATTTTTTTTTTTTTCAGACGATGTTTACACTTGGAATCGTGCGCAATTTGGACCCACCTTTTTTCCGGAGAACCTCGTTACCAGGCCGAGAACTTTCTGAACGGTCCATAAATTCACTTTTTCAAAATTTTGTATTTTTTTCAATAAATTAAGCTACCCAAATCAAAAAACGGAACTAAAATATCTTTACTCGTTCTCTTTCCACAATATTTTGAAAAAAGGCTAAAATTTGGCATAGATTACCAGAGGACCCCCTTAAAGTAGGAAGATTTAAAAGTTGTAGACGATATTCATAAGGTGGTAGGTGATAGTTGAAATTGCAGTAAAGATGGCTTAAGCAGAACAAAATAAACTTTTTCTGAACTGATTCTATGTCGTTAATGTAACAACTGTATCGAGGGCACCAAACAATTGAAGCATACTCTAAAATAGGTCGCACTAGAGAGGTGAATAAGGTTTTTGTTATATAGGGATCATTAAACTCTTTTGCCCATCGTTTAATAAGACCTAAAGTACTATTTGCTCGATTTATAATTTTATTAATATGAATATGAAAGCGAAGTTTAGTATCCATAGTTACTCCAAGATCATGAACGACATCTAAAGACTCTAATGTATGGTCACAAATTTTATAAATACATGTGACAGAAGATTTTCCAGTGAAAGTCATGTGCTTGCATTTCTTCATGTTAAGATTCATACGATTCACGTTGCACCAGCTATAAAGATGGTCTATGTCAGCTTGCAAGAGAACGGCATCATTAGCATTTTTGAAAGGAAGAAATAGTTTCACGTCGTCTGCGTACATTAAAATAGTCGAATGCTTTATGACAGAGGCCCGAGGTGGCTTCCTTGAGGTACACCAAAAGTGACAGGAAACTCATGAGATTTCACAAGTTTAAAAAGAACACGTTGTGTTCTATTGCATAAATAAGATTTAATCCATCTTACAAGTGTTGTGGGAAATCCAGCAAGGGATAGCTTTAAGACTAAGAGTTTATGATTAACAACATCAAAAGCTTTACTAAAATCTGTGTATATAACATCAGTCTGTAAAACTTTTCCAAAATTCTCAATGGTTTTGGAAGTAAATTTAAGTAGGTTTGTAACCGTAGATTTTCCTAAAACGAATCCATGTTGGAGTGGAGACAATAAAGATTTACCACTAAGTGATAATTGTGAAGTAATGATTGCCTTGAAAAGCTTCGGCAAAGCGCTTAATTTTGCAATTCCACGATAGTTATCGAGTAAAGACCTGTTACCAGACTTGTGCAACGGAATAATAAAAGACGACTTCCAGGCAACTGGGAAATAGCAAGATTTTAATGAAGAAGTAAAAAGCAAAGTGATTGGAGTTACTAATTCATCACAGCAATATTTTAGTATACATGACGGTATATTGTCGGGACCACTTTTATGACGTTTTAAGAGCTTTTAAGTATGATAAAACCGTGTTAGTATCAATTATTGGGAGACAAATCTCCCCAGATTGAACACTAAATGGATAGCTTAGATTATCATAGGATGAAGATGAATAGGTCGCTTTGAAAAAGTCAGCGAAAAGATTACAAATGATATTCTCGCTATCTGATTCAGCAGTTTTATATTTCATAAAAGAAGGATAGGAATCAATCTTGCGTCTTGTGTTGACAATATGTTGACATGTGTTGACATAATAAACACTAGTACACCACATTCAAATACAGGTTCACCGAGAATTTCGGGAGAAATAGGGGGCTTTGAACCCCCAAATCGCCCCTGAATCCGCGCCTGGGCACAGGTTTACATATTTTTTTTTTTAACAAGTATTCTTTTTTTAATATTATAAAATTTTCAAAAAGACGCCGTAGTGCATAACTTGAAAAATTTTTATTCAATTGGTTTAAAAATTTAACTGTAATTTCTGAAATATAGAGAACGACTTACGGATTTAGCGAAATATCAAAAATTTGAAAAGTTATTAAAAAAGTTCTTTAAATATTTTTCGCGGAATTCGAATTTTTTTTTTTTAAACTTAAAATTTTTTAGAACTTTATATTTTAAAGTGACTTTTCCATGCTATGGGCTGTCCTTTATACTAAAGAATATACTTATATGCAAAATTTGATTGCAGTTAGAAAAACGTTGTAGGAGGAGTTTGGGTACATACAGATATACAAAATTGTATTCAGCTTTAAATATTGAATATCTTATGTATGTACTATATTCAAAAAAAGGTCCTGAGAAATTAATTAAAAACGATGAATATTCACATACCCAGTTTCAATACTGAAATTTTACTTTAGAACTGAATTTTTTCTCCTATATTTTAAAAACTTTGATCTAAAACTAAGATTGGACTCATTTCTAATCTTAAATTTTTTCACACCAAAACTTTTTAGACTACCGAATTCTATTTATTTGGAAGGGTTTTATGTAACCTTTTTTCTTTCCAATATTCTAACAAATAGTTCTTTTGTAAGATTTATTGTACGATTATCCTTGTTTGCTCTATAATTTTCTGTTATTACTTTTTCATTTGTGAGTTTTTTATAATTTACTGCTCTCTTTATAAATGTTTTTAGCATAATTCAGCATATTTCAACGCATCTATTTATTTTATAGTAGACGCCATCTTGCTATGCCAATTTGCTATTTTTACTTGTTTGGCGACCGCTGGCGTTAAGCTCAAAATTTTTTTAGAATATTTTGTGATTTTTGTTCTTAGCTACAAGTTTCTGTGTTAAAACCAGTTTAATTCCCATCATACTTCAGAAAAGTTTTTTTTTAATACCTTCATTTGTTTTTGTGTCTTGAAAATTTAATTTGTTTTTGCCTTATTTTTTGGGAGGTTATTGACAACATTTTCAGGTTGAAGCAAAGTTGGTTATTTATTAAAACTGGTATTATAACACAAGAACCAAAGCAACGCCATTTTTAAATATCACATCGAAATAGTCAAATCGCAATCGAAATAGCTAGATATCAATTTAAGCTTTTTTTTTTTGTTCAAATGTACCTACATATCTACAATTTTTACTAAATTTGGTAGTTATTTTTTTTTTTTCTTTTTCTTTTGTCATTTCTTCTGATGACACTGAAAAACCATTAAATTTACTTGAACTTGAACCTCACTTGAGTTGATTTACTGTCATTTATTAATTTAATATTTATGTTGATTCTGTTGTTCTTCTAAACTTGAATGTGTGACGGCAAGACCTTTTTGGATGTTTTAGTTTTAGTTAAAATAAATTAAGGCAAGTTTATAAAACGACCTAATGTTTGTGAGTATGCAAACAGTTTTATTTTTATTACAATTTTTTTATTATGGAGAAGACGTAAACTTGTGTTACAACAATACGTTACGTTGAAAGTATTTTTATGTATAGAGAATAATATCAAATCTGAACCAATGAAATGGAGTGGTTTCTTGCCTCAAGATTCATATTGTGCGAAAGATGCAGAAAACTTTCTTACTAATAAAATGCCCCAACATGCTCACAGAAATCCAGTGCTCGACACAAAATCGACACTTAATCAACAGTGCTTAATTAAATATATAATAACAGCGTCGAGTTTCTCAGAAAAGAACCTAAATTTGCGATATACTACTTCAGTATTTTGAAACTATTCCGTTTCATTGAAACAGATATTCAGAGTACGTTAGGGAGGGAACACTTTTCTAGTCTTCTGAATGGCGATGATGAAAACAATTCCACCCACTGAGAAGAAATCCCGTAAACCCCAATTACGGATAACAGCGTTGAAGTTCCGCTATCCGACTATAATGAAGTCTTGACCGCCATAGCTCGGCTTAAGAACAAAGCCGCGGAAATCGATGGCTTACCCGCTGAGCTGTTCGAGGACGGATGCGAAGCTCTAGCTCTTAAATGCATTCACGAGCTTCTATGCAGAATATGATCGGAAAAATGCATTCCAAACGATTGGAACCTTATTGGACTCTACCCAATCCAGAAGAAAAGCGATTCCATCATTGGCACCAACTACCGTGGGATAAGCCTTCTTAATATCGCATAAAAGGTCCTGTCGAGCGCATTATGTAAAAAAACTCAAGCCGTCGTAAAGCAACTGATTGAACCTGATCAGTGTGGCTTCAAGCCTGAAAAAGCTGCCACCAACCAGATATTTACGCTACGACAAATCTTGGAAGGGACAAGCCCTAGATAAAATAATCCACTGCCACCATTTTTTTGTGGATTGCAAAGGCCTTCACCTAAAAGGCGGACAAAATAAGGAATCCACCTATAACCCACCATGTCTAAATTTGGTATACCTACAAAAATAACTATGCCGGATGACACTAACAGCGCAGATAAAATCGGGATAAACCTCTCCCCCCACTTGTGACCAAACGAGGTTTAAGACAAGGGGATTCCTTATAGTGTGACTTTTTCAATCTAATAATGGAGAAGCTCATCCGAGCTGCTGATCTGAGACATAGTGGCACTATATTCTATAAGAATGTTTTAATGCTAGCGTATTCTGATGATAATGATAAGAATTTTAAGCCCGTCCACCCATTTTTTAACTGGGCTGGTACGACTGTGAAGGTAAGAGTATTGAAAATATTAAGCACGAGAGTATTAAAAATGATCTAATTTATTCAAGAACTTAGCAGAATGGAAGAAAATTGTATTGACAATAAATATTTCAGAAAAATTTTCAAACAGAATATTTGATCAGAAACAAACAAGTACATATAATTGAAGTTGTATTGATCGTCTAATAATTAAATACAACAAAGAGATCCAGCTAGTTGTCCAAAAATACACCAGGCCGCCCATCGTTTTTCGAAGTTTCATCGATTTTGGCCCGCTAGTTAAGGAGCCGCCGGAAATGGATTGACCGACCCCATATTTTCACTTCAAATATCAAGGTACAACAAACAAATTTAGAACCACATGAAATGACTTTTTTTTTTGCCCTTAGAGGCATGACCGAGGCCTGACCTTTCCTTCAAAACAGTCCTTACTTTTTTAAATGTTCATCTATGATTTCTAGTCTGAATATTAAATTTTATTTCAAATTCAGATACGAAATCAAGCCTGAAATAAAAGATGACTGATTTTTTGTTTAATTTGAGGTAAGAATACCGGTCCATAAAAAGGAAGCCTGAATTATATATTTAATTTCAACCTTGAAATCTAAAGAGGCCTGAGCGAGTTTTCTGCTGGGTAGAGATTAAAGTGACAAAGATTACGAACGTACTATACCAATTTTGAATAAAAATTAGTTGTTTTCTTTTTTCGGTACCAACAAATTACACAAGAGGTAATCATCGAAACAATATATTCCAAAAACTGTTGAAACACAGAGTCAATTTATGTTTTTCCATATATGTATCTTTTTTAAGAAGATTTTGTGGCAATGTCTTTAATATAACATAGTGCCATAGGTCGTCGTCAAAATTTTCTGTTAGAATACATCAAATACTAGGCAAATAAACTAAATTGCATGCAAGAAAAACTAATTTAAAAAAATACCACTCTTAGCTGTTGTTGTTGTGGTTGTTGTTGGGCAATATAGACACATTACTTCATGCATATCAAAACTCTTAGCGACTGAGGGCAACTGAAAAATATGAAAAATGTGGCATGCCACCCAATAAAGTACACAGATAAGTAAAGCTGTAAAATAGATACTGCACTGCTTAGATATTGAGTCGTCGCTGCATAGATACAAATGAAGATAGACAGACAGATATGTATGTATATGAAAAAAATTATGATGAAGAGCAAATTAATGTATCTGGGCATGGAAAACAAGCCAAATGCAAAAGGAAGGCAGCGAATAAAAAAAGAAAAAAAAACAATGAAGCGCAATTTATTGCATGTGAGAAACTTTATTTATTTTTGCTTTGGGTGTAATGCGAAGCGAAGAGTCAGTCAGTTTGTATTGTTTGAAAGGAAACTTTTTTTTATTCCGCTGTATAAATTGTTTATTTGCGTGATCCAAAAAGGTGATCTTTTCATATGAGAAAATGTGGTTGCTTTACGATTTTCTTTTCTTGATAAAAAACACAATATTTCAACATTAATTTTTCAAATTTTTTCTTTGCTTTATTACTTAATGTGTTCAATAAAAATTGAGCAAAAATTGGAGTAAAATGTGTTTTAGTTTTAGTTTTAAAGACGAACGGTTTAACTTGAATTTTTTAAATTTATTGTACATGACTCATTATTAAATTTTAATATATTAAATGTGAATATAATAAAAAGAATCTTTATAAATAAGAGTCAATTTCCGCATGTATGACCGATCATCACTTGAGAAAACCTCGACCGATTTGGCTGATTTTTTTACGAGTTCGTAATTGTTAGGACAAGGTTTGCATAAAAAAAAATTTTGAAAATTCAACCGAAAAAATAAGAAATTAAATAAGTATTTTTTTTTATGAATATTTCCAAAAAAAATTTGATGTTTCAGAAAACATTATCACTCCTGAGTTGTACATCGTTTGATAGTAAAACCTGGTATGTAGGTGCTTTGGGTCCAAGTGGCGGTCGCTATATATATAAATGTTGCAACGGCCACTGTTACCATACATCTATATATAGACATGGGGGCGTGGCACCTCCTATACGACACAAATTTGCCATATCGAATAGCTTTGGAATTATAAGTCGCACAGCCTCGGAATTCGGTATTCGGCTTCAATTTATACGTGCTGTTCCAATATTATTTTATGGGCTTTGGACGTAAGGCTTGGCACTTTTTCGGTTCAGCAGCCCAAATTTTCGGTATAACTTTCGAACTATAAGTCACACATCAGTGAAACTCGGTATAAACTTACTATTTAATCGTATGCTTCGACTGCTTTAGCGAAACATTTAGCGAGCATTGGACAAAGAAAAATCGAATAGCTTTGAAACTAAACGTCGCAAAACAATGTAAATTAGTATGGAGTTACTATCTGAACTGGAATTTCTACTGTAAAACTGGCAAGGAGATTGCAAAACGGGGAGTAGCCAAGTCAAATTTTCAAATCAGAGTAGCTAATGAAGTAAAAGTCACAGAACATTGAAATTCAGAATGGAGTTACTATTTGGTGATGTCCTGCTACTACACGGTTAAAAATCTTCGAGCAGTTTTTAAACCAATGGTTGGAATAATGTATTTTTAAACTATTTTTTATTAGAATTAATACTTTTCAAAATACTAGAAGTTTTTTTAGTCAAAGCTGTACTTAAATTTAATAAAGTTGGAATAAAATTTGAACTTTAGTAGCTACGACTTAAAATTTAATACAAAATAACTAAAAAGTGATAAAATCGGTTTCAAAAACTAGTACAATTGGAATAGATTTTGAATTAAGATATCCATGATATTAGATATAATACAACAAGTATTACATTTTAAGCCATGCTGTATTATATTTCAATACTTTCCGTCTTAATTTTCAGATTGTTAAAATTCAAAAGTCTTATGATTCGGAGTTACTTTTTCGGTTAACAAAGGTTAACAAAGGTTTTGAATTCAAAACCTACAATAGGAGTTAGTTTACAAATTATAGTATAAAAAAAAAAGACATAAATTATGTTAACAAAACCAGTTTTGTGTTTAGTACGCTATGGTTTAAAATCGAATACAACTTGTAATAAGGTTTTTAATCCACACTGGGTATTGCAATTTAAATCCATGCGGGAATAAAACTTGTTTTAGTATTCGGCGTGGTTTAAATTTTAATACAATTTCGGCGAGCTGCTGATCTGAGAGAAAGCGGCACAATATTATATAAGAGTGTTATGCTGCTAGAGTATGCCGATGATATTGATATCATTGGCCATAACACACGCGAAGTCAGTGCAACATTCTCCAAATAAGAAAAGGAGTCGAGTCGCATGGGTCTTGCAGTAAACGCAGATAAGATGAAATATCTGGTGTCAACAAACAAATAGTCCCAGCGTATTGGCACCCACGTCACTGTTGACAACACCTACTTCGAGGTTGTGAAGGACTTCGTCTACCTCGGTTCCAGCACTAACTCCACCAACGATATTAGTAGAGAGATAAAACGAAGGAAAACTCTTGCCAACAGGTGTTACGTTGGGCTCAGTAGGCAATTGAGAAGCAGAGTCCTCTCTCGACGAACAAAAGTCACGCTCTATAAGTCACTAATCATGACCGTCCTGTTATATGCAGCACAAACCTGGACGTTGAGCAGCTCTGATGAAAAGATTTTGGTAGCGTTCGAAAAAAGATCCTTCGTAAAATCTACGGACCAATCTGCATCAATGGCGAGTACCGAATACGATGGAGCGATGAGCTGTATATATACGCTGTATACGCCGACATCGACATAGTAAAGCGCATAAATATCGAGCGGCTTCGCTGTCTATGTCATGTTGAGCGGATGGAAGAAAATATTCGATTCGGTACCCAGCGGTGAACAACGCAGAAGAGGACGCCGCATCTCCGTTGGAAGGACCAAGTGAAGGACAACCTGACGAAACTTGGAGCTTACAACTGGCGCCAGCAAGCGCAAAACAGAAATGACTGCCGCAATTACAACAGGCGGAAACCGGCTTACGGTTGTAGGCACCATCTAAGTAAGTAAATAACAATTTCGGTGTCTTCATATATATGTTGGATATTGCGATCACTCACATATACACTGTATATTTTAAATAATTTAATGTTTTTTGATTGAACTGTTTTTTAGTCGTTAGTAATTGATTGGGCGTGTCGAAAGCAGAATTGTGTGTCGTTGTCATCAACTGAAGCAGAGTTCATTGCCTTGTCCGAAGCATGTCAGGAGGTGTCCTGGTTGCGATGTTTATTGTCTGACATGCACTATGAAATCATACAGCCGACCGTTTTATATGAAGACAACCAAAGCTGTCTCAAGTTAATTAAGGAGGAGAAGTTTTCGAATCGGACAAAGCACATTGACACAAAATTTCACTTTGTGAAGGATTATGTGGATAAGGGAATTGTCAAATGTGAATATTGCCCGACGGATTTGATGGTTGCTGACTTATTCACAAAACCATTGTCAGTGGCCAAACATGACATTCTTCGTAGACGTTGCCAAGTTGTGTGATCGAGAAGGAGTGTTGGATATTGCGATCACTCACATATACACAGTATATTTTACTTTATAAATACTTTGTTAAATAATTTAATGTTTTTTGATTGAACTGTTTTTGAGTCGTCAAATTTTTTCTATTCATTCAATCTATAAAATTCAAACTATTCACTTTAATAAAATTTAACTGTTCTTTAAATTAAGCATCGCCACGCTGCTCATTCATTTGTTCCAACAATATACAGTATAGGATTTACTAAAATTTAGTCCAAGATTTTTAACAGTGTAGGAAACTGGAACGGGCATTGGACAATGAGCGTGGTGTCAAAGTAAGGGTCTAATAAAAGTTTTGAGTATACTTATAGTTGCCGGGTGTAGCAACAAAAACCGGGTATTGTTACTTTACCATAAAAAAAGTTTTGTTGTTTTTTCTTAAGTAAATTTATAATTTTTATTAATCAAATTATAATTTGCCTAAGTTGTCTTAGTTAATATTGGGAGTATGAATTAAAAACCGCGTATTTTTTGTTAAAATGGGGGCTTTATTGTGAAGAATTGGTACAATTTATTTTATTTTATTATCGCTAGTGGCGGCCGTGGCGTTGTGGGTAGAGTGTGTGGCTCTTACGCCAGAGAACCCAGGTTCGAATCCTCCATCTGACACATAAAATTTTTTCAATTGAATTAATTTTTCTGTTCGGCCGTCACCTCTTTGCAGTAAAAACTGCCTTGAAAACCTTTTTGAGAACATGAGCCGTTCGGAGTCGGCGCAAAACATGAAGGTACAGTTCTCGATAATTTGTGTGCAACATTTTACATCACACACAACACAATTGATCATATGAAGCTCGGTCAAAGTCCTTTCAAGGGCTGAGATGGCCATTTCGTTTTTTTTTTCGATCGCTAGCCACTTCGTTTCCCCAACTTTCTGGTAATTTAGGGATTCCGTTTCGAAAAAAGAGCATGTTTTTTGAGGATATTTACGAACGGACCCATTTTTTGACATCTTAATAAGAACGGAAGTGCTACTGAGCCAGGTCATGGGTGATCGATCGAAACAAGTAGTAGTCAGAAGGAACAATGTCTTTTGAATACGACGGGTGTGATAGCACATCCCATTTCAGCGTTTCCAGGTATGTTTTGACTGGCCTTGCAACGTGTGGTCGAGCATTGTCATGTCTTTGCTGGAATTGCGGCAGTTTTTCCTTCAATGTTCGGCTCAAACGCATCAGTTGTAAACGGTAGCGATCTGCTGTGGTTGTTTCGTTAGGTTGGAGTAGCTCATAATAAATAGCACCTTGCTGATCCCACCAAATACAGAGTATAAGCTTGGAACCATGGATATTCGTCGATGTTGAAGCATGGCCGGGGTAACAATATGTTTTTTTACGCTTTGGATTATAGTAATGGATCCACTTTTCATCGCCAGTGACAATACGATGCGGAAAACCTTTCCGATTTTACCATTGGAGTACCTGTTATATGCGAAAAATCGTCTTTCGACTTCAGATCGGATGGCACCCGATTTCCTTGCTTTTGGATCATTCCTAATGCTTTCAGACGCCCGCATATGGTTGCTTGATCAACTCCTAAGGAAGTTCATGTTACGTTTAACACGAATCTTCATCGAGTATTGCCTCTAAAACCTCATCTTCGAAATTTTTTGGCTGGCCTGGACGTTCTTTGTTATCGATGTCAAAATCACCACTTCTGAAACCCGCAAACCACTGGCACGTTCTAATCGACGGAACATATTCAGAATATGCTTCGAGGAGCAAAAGATGTGCTTCGGATGCATTTTTCTTTAAATTAAATCAAGAAAGTCGTAAAACTTCCCACATATGCTGTTTTGTTAGCACGTAATTCGAAATTTCCAACGAGACTAAAAACTTGTGTGTATGACCAAATATTAAGTTTGAAAAATCAAATGAAATGTATTTTTGGGCGCACTTTAAGATGCAATAGCTGTCATTGTCAAAAAAATTACAGGTTTATATAAATATCAAGTTGGTTACGAATGCGGGTTTTTTAATGCATACTCCCAATGATTTTACCTCGACTTTGGTTTTTCAAGAACTTAGGTAATAACTACCAACGCTTTGTTTTCCCTAGCCAAGTACATATTGAATAAGTTTTTTGTTGAATTATACAAGTTTCTTAGGCTTAATACAAAATGTTCTAACTAAGCTGACTAAGACAAAAATACTTGTGTTTCTGCGTTCAGGCAAAGATTTTCAAAGCGCGAACTGCATACTATAGACTTGGCAAAATATCGCGGTCGCGAGCATTATCGCGAAGCACAAAACTACGTATATTTAAAAGTAGTATTAAGCCAACACTTATAGAAGAAAAAATGGTGCTGGATTGGCCACAAGTTGCGTAAGCCAGATGGAAGCATTGCTAAAATGGCACTTGAGTGGAACTGCGAAGACAGGTGCCAAAGAGGAACACACCGTAATATCTGGTTAAGGACTGTTTACTCCAAATTCTTCTAGTTTTTCGGCTCTTGGCAGGATATCCGTAAAATAGCATATATAGATAGAAGTCCGACGAGAGAACTAATAGTTGTTGTCCATGCTTCAATTAGGTGCGTTTAAAAAAACAAAAAATGTGACTACAAACACACAAGTTTCAATGACTCAATGGAATTCAAACTGAATAAATGTAGAAATTTCCACATGGATACATATTGGCAGCATAGCAAGCTTAAGATTATTATTAATAACTATTGCCTATAGAATAAAACTGCAAATATCCCGTTTTAACAGATATTTATTGAGTTCAAAATTTCAGCTGTGTGGCATGATGTGCCTTATGCTCATGATATTAATACGAATCGAACAACTAACAACAGACAGATGTAGAACGTTGAAGTTAAGATGCTCTCGTCTATAGAGGGGAGGCAGCCGATACTGCATCTGTCAGACCTAGTTTGAGTTGTTTATTTATAGTTAACGCAGAAACTGTTCATTTATGCATTAAAAGTTTGCTCCAACAAATACATGTTGAATGCTGTTAAATCGTTTGAATTTATGTGGCGTTCAATTATTTGCAACATTGTTTAATTTTAAATAAAATCAATTAAATAAAAGAATGATATTCTTTTCGAATTCAATGTAAGAAAACTAACGAAAAATAGTTAATTATAATATGTATGTATAAAGAAAGTTGCACCATTTTTTTTTTAATTTTTTTATACATTCTAAATTGATTTAATGAGATGTCATTAAAGAAGTTAACTCCGACATTATTTTCAGAAATTCGGTAAATGTGCTGTAATGTGCTCGGGTTGTGCTACAATGTGTCACTGAGAGATTTAAAAATGTTCACATTCACCAATTTTAAAAACAGAAATGTAATTCAAGTTAGGATCGCAATAAAGTGTAGTATGATTTTATTTATTTAAACAATTTAAGCATTTGCTAATTTTTTGTAAGGAAAAGCACTAATATATTCAAGTAGTAACAGTTTAAAACGTATTTGTTTCAAATAAATAAAATTCACAAAATCGCTTACAACATATTTTCTTAACTTGTTTTTAAAGTGTTCGGCACGACATTGATAGCAACATAAAGCATGACAACTAATTCAAACTGACACCCGAAACAATGATAAGAATTCAATTTCGAAAATACAAAAACATACACGCGATGTCGTAAAAGCATTTATGTGACAATGACTCGAAGGTAGCTGATGTTGTTGTTGCCATTTGGTATAGCGGATAAGTCACGTATACGCACACAACATACAACAGCGATGAGTAATCAGTGCATTAGGGACATTTTTATATTGGTCCCTATAGGAAAATCAGAACCAACAACTTAAGTCCGAAGATTCCGATCAAGGTGAATGAATCATCGCCAGTGTATTGAACTGTTGCTTTATCAATCGTTGCAAGTTAAAGGAATGTCTATAAATAATTTAAATAAACTAGCTATAAAATATTATAGCATTATTATAATAATAATAATGATGATAAGCATACAAATTTTGCTTTTCGATTTATGGTTGTTGGGATCGTAGGCAAAGGGATCAGAGGTTTTCAACGCTACACTGGCAACATTATTCTTAACTCATAACAATGCCAAACAAGAAATAAGATCAAAATAAAAACAACAACATAAAAACAAACAAAGTTGGGAAGAGAAAAGAAGAAAGTCAACTAAGCCGTTAGTTAGCATTGAAGAAAGTAGAAAGAATAAAAGAACGTCTGGAATTTCATAAGAGTTAAGCAGTAAATGGTTGTGTAAACTTTATTGTATGTTATAAGTCCGCCGGTCGGTTTTTTCTTTTTTTTTTTAAGCGAAATTGATTGCGAAAAATGTGCAGAAAACGGACCGGCTATTTCTTAAATAAAATTAAGCTGCATACACCCCTTTCACATTGGTCAAGAATTGAATTCAATTTTCAGAGTTTGTAGTCAATTCGCCGCAAATCGGAAGCGACGAAAGGGAGAAAAATTGACGGTACCAATGTCTCTGTACCGTCAATTTTTTCGTGTTCCCTTTTGTTCTCACTTTCATTGCTTTCAATTCTTGACCAATGTGAAAGGGGTCATAGACTTTAACGCCTATATACAATTCTTTTTATAAGTTTGTTCAGTGCGCTCAAACATTGATGACACGTACATTACATAGTAAGCAGGAACCGGAGTAGGTTTACTGTATACGACGCACAAGAAGAAAGAGAACATACGAAATTAAAGGAAGTTTCTCTTAATTACAAATCACAATGAAAACAAAAGGAAACATTGAAGGGATTTTGTCGCTGATTCGCTGTCCGTATCGCTCCGTATCGCTGTCCGAATAGTGTCAACCATTCTCATCTCGTCTGGCTATCGAAAAGAAGTTGTAGCATTAAGATCCCTGCATGGGCATAGCGAGGGTAGAGCAGGGGAGAGCAGTAGTCCCCTTGAACATTAGAAAAATAAAAATTTTAGTATTAAATTAAGAAATTCAAAACATTTTTTCTTATAATTAAAAAGCATAGAATTTATTAATACTTATTAAAGCATTATTAATTTTTTATGACAAACTAACGGCCGACAAATTTTTTATTTATTTATCAGCCACATAAAAAAAATATTTTTCGTCCCCTGCAGTCCCCCCTGAACAATTTCCCGACTACGCGCATGTACAACTTGAAAAGACGCCTCCCGACCCTGTCATCGAGTTTTGAGACATCAGTAAATATGCGAGCTATGATATGGTTAAATTATGGTAAGCCTTACAGTAAGATAGACCTTAATATAGTTACACAGTCATCGTGAAATATATGGGGACAAACACCCAGGTTCTGCAAATTGCTTTTTAGCAGGGATATAGATATACAGTTGGGCTGAAAAGTCGTTGACATAGTTGACAACACATTTTTATTTCGATTTTATTTTTCAACATAAGTTGCCTTCGAGGGGGATACAACGATTATAGAGAAACTTGTTAAACATGCACTAGTCTTGTCTTATCCATGTAAAAGGGGGCCTACCTTGGAGCCCGACGTTGGCGGCCTTCCTTGGAGCTGGAAAATAGGCATTTTAACCGAGCATCTGAATGGAATAGCAGTTGTCCAAGAAACTTGTTAGCGCGGGGATAGTCAAACCCGCTAAGATGAGGCAAAGCAAAGAGACCAAAAAAAAAAACGAAAATGGCCATTTCAGCCCTTGAAAGGACTTTGAACGAGCTTCTTATGATCAATTGTGTTGAGTGTGTTGTGAAATTTTTTAACACAAATAATCGAGAACTGGACCTACATGTTTTATGCCGACTCCGAACGGCTTATGTTCTCAAAAAGCTTTTCATGGCAGTTTTTACTCTCTGAGGTTTGCCATTGTCTGCAAAGTGGTGACGGCCGAACAGAAAAATTAATTCTACTGGAAAAAACTTTCTGTGTCAGGTGGGATTCGAACTAGGGTTCTCTGGCGTATAGGCCACACACTCTACCCACTGCGCCACCGCCGACAATTGGTAGATATATAATCCTTGAGCCAACTCATAATGAAGTTGGTGATATTAGGCACTCCTAGTTTTCAGTTAGGAGAATGCCAACCATGCACGATTTTGTAAATAAACTGTACACGGACAGTTAAAAATGTTCATATTTGAACTTTTGATCTATTGTTGGGATGTTGAAGAGCTTCACCTGGCGGGACCCTTCAGGGCGACTATCATGGGCGGCTCTTCGGGGCGTCTCGTGCTGGCTATGGTTTGTGTACATTGCTTGCACAGGTCTAGATTGATCGGCAGGAGTCGCGCTTTGTACGGCCGGGCTGGTATATACCTTAATATACAAAAGATTTAAGGTAGGTCACGAAAATTAAGGTACAGCAGTACGTTTGCTTTTCTGGGTGTCCTGAATGCTTTACTCGCTTTTTAAACACGTATATTTCCAAACAGTTCTTTATAAGAGTATTTCATTCGCACATCTTGAATGTGTTTGTTGAAGTGCTGGTTGACGGTTCCATAATCAACTTTGCACACATCTTTCGCATGTTCAAATATTCACGCACGATATGTCCAACACGCTATTTTGATATATTCAGAGTCTCAGCTATCTCGATAGACTTCACGTTACGGTCATCCATAATTATTTTTTTAACTTCTTTATGTTTTCATTCGTAACAGCCTCGTACGGGCGTCCACTGCATGCATCGTTTTCGGTGCTCATTTCGCCCCGTTTAAATTTTGCAAACCACTTCACAACGGTTGATTTTCCTTTGCTTTGGCTTCAACGGGATTTTTGTTTACTATAAATTAATGCTTCATTAACACACGAATTTTATTAATTTTTTTAAATAATAACAAAAGTTGTTAACACTCACAATCTCACGAGTCAATTTTATACACGTCTCGTTTGAAGATTGGTACTAACTACAATCATATGGATTTAACTCTAGACCAATTTACAAAATATCGCTGATTTCTAAGTTGTTCGAAAAATTGCTTTACAGCAGACTATCATTTCCTCTAAGAGAGATTATATCTCCTCTTCAACATGGTTTTGTTACTGGGAAATCAACAGTTACTAATCTAACAATCTCTTGCAATTACGTTTTTTGCAATTACTTTTTAAGCCTCGAAAAAGGTTATCAGTGTGATGTCATTTTCACTGACTTCTCTAAAGCGTTTGATAGAGTTCCCCATATTTTACTTATCGACAAACTTGGATGAATTGGTTTTCATTCAAATATTTTAAAATGGCTTAAGTCATATCTAACTGGACGTACACAATATGTACGTATCTATGATAAACTTCCAGAAGTCATCTATGTTACGTCTGGCGTTCCTCAAGGGAGCCCTAAGTGAGCCTCTTCTTATTTGCTAATGACATTCCAAAAATTTTAAAGTCGTCACAATGTTTAATGTATACTGATGATATAAAAATTTTTAGGAACTTTATGCAAGGCGAACTTGTTGCCCCTTAATATTGCAAAATGTCAGAGTATAACTTTTTACAGGAACTCTAATCCATTAATGTATCCTTATAGCCTGGATGAAGTATTTCTATCAAGAATAACAGAAATAAAAGATCTGGGTGTAATTCTTGATCATAAGCTTAATTTTCATAGACTAACATATATGATCTTCATGGATTATATGATAGCTAAAGCTAATTCCATGCTGGGCTTCGTTTCACGGAATTCAAAGAAATTTAGTGATCCTTTATCACTTATTTCCTTGTATAATGCCTTCGTTAGGCCAATTTTAGAATACTGCTGTATTATATGGGACCCTTTCTACGCAGTCTCATCTGATAGAATATAAAGAATTCAGATACGTTTTACCAGACTGGCAATCAGCCGTTTACGATGGAACATAGACATGCCGACATATAAGGTAAGATGTCTAAAATAAATAAATAACGCCATGTTAGCCTACACACTTTTCAGCCCAACTGTTACGCACAAGTATATTTGGTTAAGTATAACTAAAGTATAACTCCCAAGTACTTTGCTGTGTTGACGAAGGATAGCTGGGTACCATCTTAACATGGAGAATTGATATTTCTTCGTGAAAAGGAGAAGCCCAAAGTTTTGAGGATTTAACTCCAACACACTGCTTATGCCGGCTAGTGAGATCGGAGAGCGCTGACCAAACTAGTTTCGAATAAGTATTAGAATACTTTCCCTATGCAGCAGAATACTTTCCCGCGGGCAGCAGATTACATTAGCACGAAGCTTGACTATCAACCCGAAGCCCTGTGAGTGAGTTAATTAATACTCCTGGAAGAGCGTAGTTAAAGATACCGTCGAAACGCATGTGTACTTCCATAGTATATTTCTATGTTTTCGCATTTACACACACAAAAGCTACTGAGTGGTGACTCAGAACATCAATGCCTTAAAACTTTAACAGTTTTAATTATTTTTCTCTGGTTATTAGAAGTTAAACATAATGGAATTAGTTACCTGATAATATGAATCTGCCATGATGCTGCTTTTGATTTCGTAGATTGTTGCTGGCAAAAACGAAAATCAGTTGTTTTTAAAAATCACAACAATTGTGGGTTCCAAATATATCCAAGACACTGTAAACGTATATCGTAAACGGTAAGTTATTTTCGTTCTTTACAAATCACACCCGTCGACGGCTTAGTGAACAAAAGCAAAAACAAAAATAAAAACAATACAACGACAGCAAGAGAGATCTGCACAAAACAAAATGGAATAAAAACTACTAAAAACAAAAATGTTCACTTCGTTTGTTGGAACAGTAATCGGCGCAAGAGATAAAAACAGTGAGGAAGTGACGATTTTACGTTGTTTTTGTTGAGCAGTTGGTGAAGGCGTACAAAATTTTTAAATTTCTCAATATTAATATGCAATAAAGTGGCGCTTGGTTTCGTGGAAATGTTTTAAAGACAGAAAAACAGACAATGTTGCAGCGGTTGAAGTGATGAAGTCTGAAATGAGAGGAGAAAAAAGTACAAAAATTAGTATTTCCTGCAGTGATAAATAAAAGTAATAATAACAAAAGTGGCTAAGTTATAAATAAGAACAACAACAGATAATAACTTTCGTACCAGCTCAAGCGCCAAAAGCAACTGATAAGAACTTCAAAGAAGCAGCACAGTACTGGAACAACAGCAGTAGCAGCAGCGACTAGACTAGATAACGCGTTAGGCCCAAAACATACAGGAAAGACCGTAAAAGTTAAGATGATGATGAATCGAAAAAAGAAAAACCATTTTAGGATTATGCTAATAGCTACAGAATAAAGCTGCAACGTATCGAAAATCGTCTTAGCCCTAAACTAACTCAGACGGCAACTGTTTTTATGCCTTAGTTCAACACCACCCATCACTGGCAGGCACCATTTTAGCCTGGCAAAGCAGCTTTTCAGGTTTAGCTTTAAAACTACTGATGTCTGTCAAAGCACAGTTTGTGGGAAATTTATTACGTAGAATTCTGTATATCTCTCGCCATCATAAATTGTTTCAATTGCAATAGTTGCTGGATTTAAATTGAAAATGTTTTTTGAGTGTATATGCGCAGCGGGACGTAAGTTATATACAGAATAATTGAAACACAAGCAACTAACTACTAAAGTATGATTATTGTTGTTATTGTTTTATGGAACTTTAAGGTGCTCTTCGCGATGACCAGAGACAGTAGCGTACTTTTTTTTTTAAATTAATTCAAGTGGTTTTTTTTAAACGTGTGAGAAATGAATGACTTCAAAGCATTAGCTTCGATAAGATGTAAAGACATATGTAAACATCAAGTCTCTATAACAAAAAATTAAAAGTAGAAATGAATAATAGGGAAATCAATGCGAATACTATTTCATCCTACATCAGATAGATTACTTAATTGTCATCATACTTATTTGCTCTCAAATGTTATGAATATAGCTTAATTCGGTTTTTTACCGTTAACTATATAACTGCATAACTGCAAAATAGCGGGCACAGCTTCAGCCCGTGGTGGATTCTTTTTTATGATTTGGCTCTCGTGGAGGACTTGGTAGTCGTGGACACAGTTGTGGATGTGGTGGAGAGGAACACTCCAAGGATTGGGTTCCAGTATCTAAATTGCGCCGTTTGGTGCGCTATGGCAAGATTAGCTTGTTGTAGGAAATCTATCTCTACTCTCAGCCCATTAAAGAGATTGAAGTCATTGGCCCTTGGTTATAAACAAATTCTAAGTCGAATCTTTCTTAAACTCAACTTAAGTTTTTTTTCATCGTGTATTTACTTTAAAGTTAACAAACATCGATGAATTGGAGGACTTCCTTTTCCTCCCACGTCCAATTCCGATCTTTCTCACGTTTCCATAAATATAGATAAGTAAACAAACAATAGCTTAAGCAAAAAAAAAAAAAGAAGGAGCTTGCTTTTATAGCGGCTTCCTTTTGTTTCTCGTGATGTCTGTAAAATACAAAAAGCTAATAGTAAATTCAGCTGTCAAAAGCAAACCGAACAAAGGGTACGTTCAGAGATAAAATTTAAGACCAGTTCACAATAGATGTACTGAAGTCGACTTTTGTTAGATTTGTTTTATTACTATGAAACCTTAAAAGCAGCTTAGAATCACCTTACTAAATTTAAGTTTTGAAGTGAGTTTTAAAGTTTCTATTACTAAGGGTCATGGACTTTTTCTTGGAATCTGCTTTGAAACGTGAGGTTCAACAGACACGCACAGTTCAACAATTTGTTGCTTAATTTTGGTCAAGTGAACGCCGCGGACGTTATGGATTT
The DNA here is from genome assembly GCA_914767935.1 of Coremacera marginata. NCBI lineage: Eukaryota > Metazoa > Arthropoda > Insecta > Diptera > Sciomyzidae > Coremacera > Coremacera marginata. The sequence goes on from OU612044.1 coordinate 133,261,872, forward strand.
TCAATGGATCAATGCTTGTTCATAACATTGTGGAAGTTGTTCAATAGTCGGGTTACCTTTAGGGAATTTAGCGATTGCTTTTACATGGGGAAAGGAACTGCACACGAAATATTTTTTAAGATCATAAAATCAATCTGTGCTTTGAAAAATGAAATCGAGTGGCCTTCTGATGAACGCCAAAAAAAGTTTATACAACTTTTTCAAAGTAGCAGACATAATCCCTTTCCTTACGTTATCGGCTGCGTGGACGGGACCCAATTTAATATACCTACTCAACAAAGAGACGCAATAAGCTATTATGATCGGAAAGGTAATTATTCGATTATCATGCATTTGGAATTCACCGCTTCATTATGTTTTTAACGAATTAACAATTTCAGGCCATTTGCGATAGAAAATTTTGTTTTTTAGACGTGTTTATTGGATACCCAGACAGCTATCATGATGCAAAATAGTCCCATATTCAAGATTTCGGGACAAGTTGAACTAGCACCAAATGCCATAATTTTAGGCGATTCTGCATACCCTCTATCGAAATTTGTTATGGTTCCATACAGAGACAATGGACATCTCAGTAGTTATTAAAAGAAATTTAATTACTGCCTAAGCTACACAAGGCTGTTTACAAAGCAATCCTTTGGAATATTAAAGCAGAAGTTCAAAATATTGAATAACATTGACATAGAGACGCCAAAAGCTAAATCGGATGTGGTCTTGGCTGTGTTATATTGCATAACTTCATAATTAAGAAAGATTTAGTTGGACAATATATCAACGACATATCCACAAGTACGAACGAAGCAACTCATGACACTGATAGCTCCATGTCAAAAATATCTCGATGCCAATACGTGAAATTGATGAAAATATTGACGGAATTAATATTAAAAATAACTTGACAGCACTAAATATTTCCTAAACAGAAACAACATTTTTTAGTCATATCTTCTCATAAAAAAAAAAACATTTAAACAAAGAAACTTAACTAAAAAAAAGCATTGCAGCTACATATTTAAAATAAAAAATTCATTTCAAAAACATCACTTAATCTATTAATCACCGTGAATGTTTTTAGCGTAAGGCTAAATCATAAACTCGCATTTTTACCGAATTTCTTTGACTAAGCCACTTTCCGGGATTACGATTTAATTCGTTAAATATTAAAGCAAAGGAATTTTTTTCCGCAAAAGAGACGGGACTAATGTTTAATGAGACTGAGACAGCTCTCATTTTCGTATTTAGAATTTCGTTTTTTTTAAGCTTGAAGTTAACTATTATATTAACTATAAAACATTCCTATATTATTTAGACAACTTACACTCAATTGCGTTTTTTTAATAATCCAATGAATAAACTGGAAAGAATTAAGGTTTTATGAATGAATAAAGATTTTTCTGCCCAAAAGATTCCAAATGGATTTGAGATGCGACTTTGGGGTTTTCTTTTTTGTTCTCATGAATTTTTATGGAATGGATAGTTTTCTGTGAAAAAATATTACCATATGATAGCGCTTAACGCGTCATTTATATTTTGTTTTTCTTTATCATAAAAGAAGTATAAAGTTTTTCATGTACCAATAATGAAGTGCGTGAAGATAAATTCGTAAATCCGACGCTAACTTAGCAAAGACACAAACCCATATTTCCAAAAAGTACAAATTTTATATTCGTACTATTAAAAAGTACGAATTTAACTTTATGTACGAATTTAACTTTAAGTACGAATTTATATAAAAAACTACGAATTTAACTTAAAATTCAACTTAAAATTCAAAACCTTCATAATATATGATAAAACTAAAGGAAAAATACAAAATTACTTCAGAACTGAAAATTCGATGCAGAATTGATTAAACTTCCGATTCAGGTCATAAGATATTTTTTAAAAAGTCACGAATCATAGTATATGATACTAAATTTTAAATAAAGGATCGTAATATCTACATTTACGATTTTTATTTTTTATATACCAATGGACAGGTAATTAAAGCACCTTTGAAGGATATAAAAGGGTATATGACTAATTGTGCCGCGTTGAAGATTTTGGCCAAAGGAAACTTTTTAAAATGGAGAGATCGATCGATTCATAGTACTCACATTGAATTAAAAAATCTCAATAACTACTTGTACGATTTTAATATTTTGTATTTTAATAGAGAGGAAATTAAAGCACCTTTCTAAGGATATATTACTCATTGTGGCCCACTAAGGATATTGGCCAAAGGAAATTTTCAAAAAGTAGGGAAAAGTACTGCAAAGTTCGATTCATAGTACTCACTTTGAATTAAAAAATCTCAATAACTACTTGTACGATTTTAATATTTTGTATTTTAATAGAAAGGTAATTAAAGCACCTTTCTAAGGATATATTACTCGTTGTGGCCCGCTAAGGATATATATTATAAGGATAATATATCCTTAGAAAGGTGCTTTAATTACCTCTCTATTAAAATACAAAATATTAAAATCGTACAAGTAGTTATTGAGATTTTTTAATTCAAAGTGAGTACTATCTTATGACCTGAATCGGAAGTTTAATCAATTCTGCATCGAATTTTCAGTTCTGAAGTAATTTTGTATTTTTCCGTTAGTTTTACCATATTTTATGAAGGTTTTGAATTTTAAGTTTCCTGGTTGATATTAAAAAGGTTTCTTTTCAATCGAAGTTAAATTCGTAGTTTTTTATATAAATTCGAACTTAAAGGTAAATTCGTACTTAAAGTTAAATTCGTACTTAAAGTTAAATTCGTACTTAAAGTTAAATTCGTACTTTTTAATAGTACGAATTTAAAATTCGTACTTTTTGGAAATATTGGTTTGTGTCTTTGCTAAGTTAGCGTCGGATTTACGAATTTATCTTCACGCACTTCCAATAATGCAACTAGCAGCTGATCAAATCTAATTGGAATCTTTTGCCCACAGATAAATTAATTGTAAAGCTCCATACAATTATTTTGTAAAGCTGCATACAATATACTTAATAAAAATAAAGCAACTGGGACTGGCCTAATTTTCAATGAAAGCCCACAGAGTCTCTTATTTCATTGGGGATTTATTCGTACAGCCTGTTCTGTTAATAAAAAATTTTAAATTCTGCAGTCACGGAAAACGTTACAATAACTTACGATTTTAATCATAAATTTCGAAAGATATTAAATTTATCTTTGTTCGCACTTTAATTAGTCGTACAAACCTGCACATATAGAAACACAATATAAATTCGCCCAAAATCGATATTTTTCCGAAATTTGTTGTACAAAATAGTAACGAATTCTTTAGGACAGCTCGAAATAGTTACGAATTAGTCTGAATTTCGACAAAGACGTCATCTTTGGTTTAATGGGTATTCATAAAAAGAGGCAAACCCAACTTACGCATTACCAGATCTGACCCACTTATAATAGTAATATCCATGTCTCAAAATGGAACCTCTAAAAAAACACCCTTTACGATCAAAACTTCTGATATATTATTTTTGATTTGTTGGCAATAAAAATGGATGTGGCAAATGGAATATATTTATATAGTGAATATCTGTGCCATATCTTTCATATCGGGTGTATGATAGAAAAGATTTGTATAAAGAACATACACACATACATAGCTACAAGCCCTGCAAACATTGGCTAAGAGCCTCAAAAAAATTACTCTAAACAGAATATATTATTATGCGTGTTTTATGAGTACGTCATAAAAGGACTCATAAAGTAGTTTTTGATGTGATTGTTAAATCTGTGACCAAAAATAATAACAGCCTTAAGTCTGATTTCTGTGTTTCAAGAAATCTTGCTTCAAAGTTTTTAATCGCCATATTAGTTGTATGAAAACTTTTTTGGTTTTTATGCCATAACTTTGGCTAGTATCACGCTATAAGCTTAAAATTTTCCGTGTATATAGAGATATTCGTAGATCTCTCAATAACTCAGATCTGCCTTAAGCGATTATTGCTTATTACCACAGAAATGATTGCTCAAAAATAAAACTCCTGAGTCATTATTACGCCTGATTTAAGAGAACTTATTTAAAGCAATCTTGAAAGTCTTTATTATGATTCTTAAATGATTGCTGAGTCTTAAAAGCGTCTTAATTTTGAGTCAAAAAAGAGACATAAGACAGTCATTATTATGAATTATATTTTGGACCCAAGAACCTACGAAAATGTACTCATGAAAGTCATTTATATGAATCTTAAAAGAGGCATAATGTTGGCTGGGAGACATTTCACTTTATATATATAGAAAAAGTATGATGTCAACAATTCGTCGCCCCGATGCTTAAGTGTCGTATATGAATTTTAACCTTTTTTGAGTTATGATGCAATTTATAGTAAACAAAGAGTTATCTGCCGATTGGTCCGATCAAAATTTCAATATCTCTTTTAGTTTAAAAGATATCAGTTGTTAGTTCATCGTATACGCAAAAAACTCTTCAATTATTTTTGTGCTTATATGGCGTATACGAATAAAAATAAAGTTTTGTTTCATTTACGACAAAAACCCTTTAAAAAACGTGTAAGTTAGAAATGCATTCTTATGTGTTGTACATCCCTGAGAACGTAACTCCAGCCAGAGTCGCCAGATGAAATTACCACCAAAATTCTCTTTTTCTCACACTTAATTCTCATAAATTACCACACTCGCAAAATACCTCAAAATACCACAAAACCAGCACAATACCTCAAATTACCACAAAATCCCTCAAGTTACCAAAAAATACCAAAATGCAGTGATTACCATAACAGATTTGATTCTGACAGCATCAGAACATAAACACCAAGATTTTACCATATTCAATAAAAAACATTAATTTTAAAAAGTATTCAGTTCTTTATTTATTAAATACATAATAAGCATATTAATTCAGTTCTTTTTCTGAAATATTAATTAAATAAAAATATATACACATCGGAGCTGTAAAAGAATGCAATCATTTGTGATTTTAAATCATGTGATTTATATTCCAAATGAATGCATTCATTTTTTCAAATCATTGATTGGGAATTTGAAATTTGAAATCACCATCAAGCTTGAAATTCAAGTCCCAATGATTTTAAAAAATGATTGCATTCATTTTTTCAAAACATTGATTGGGATTTGAATGATTTTATATCACAAATGATTGCATTCTTTTACATCTCTGATACACATAATACATTAGGTTAAATGAAATATGTGCAGAGCTTAATTAAATTAATTTTTTTACATTACGCTAGAATAAAGTGCATAGTTACCACCATATAGAAACATAGAAACCACTCCAAACAAGTGCATTAAGTTATTTCAACAATTAAATTAACGCATCGTTCTCTTAATTCGTATTTCTACCACGCGTGTTGAAAATGTATTGGTATTTCGTGGTAATTTGTGATATTTTGAGGTATTGTTGTATTTTGTGGTATTTTAAGGTATTTTTCCCCACGCGTGGTAAATATCGCACATGTGGTATTTTTTCCCCACGCGAGAGATTTTTACCACACAATACCATGGGAATTACCACATCCCAAAATCGGTGCAAAATATCATAAGCACTATTTATCGTGCTTTTTTGGCAATAATGACCCCAGCTAGACACGTGAGACAACAACATGTTTTGACAGATCTTGTTTAGAGGTAAGAGAAAAAAGGCCGCCACTACTTTATTGAACACTCTTTTAGTCGTCAACTGTTTAAGGCAGTTCTTGTTTTGTGCCAAAAATAAAAGTGAAATGAAAATTGGAATAAATAACAATGGATGGAATTAAATTAGAGTAAATCATTTAAATGTATTTGTTTATAGTGAATGAATGATAAACGTATATTAATTTAGGTAGAAGTCTCCTGTGCAGTTTATTCTACAGGAAGTTTTGCAGCAACTAGAAAGTATTGAACCATTATGAATCAATCCAAAGTGGTGGCTTCTTTGATTCGTCAACTAACCCCCTATTATGAATTTTCCTACGATATTCGATAAACGCTTGCAAGCGTATCGTAAAAAAACAGTTTTCATATAATCGATTTCAAACGGGTGATAGAAGCACAATTGTGAATGACAGTGGTTTGTGTTTACATTTTACTGTGAATTTAGGCAAAACAGCTGATATTCTCAATTGGAAATATTTTCAAACGAACAATTTTGAGTGTCAGCATCATCATCTCTTATTTCTATGGTCAGCATAGTCAAAATTTAAAAAAAAAGAAGAAAGAAAAACAGACTTTATGTTATTACCAACATCAATTGGCTTTAATATAACCTGAAGTGAAGAAAGTGAAGATAAGACGCGCATGGAGGCAGTCGAACGAAGATAATTGATAGATGCGTCAGTCTTTGGGAATGAAAGAGTTTATTTGCCACCTCTTCCAAGTTTAAAAGGGGGACAGTGTTAATAGGTCCACCACCAGTCGCCAAGGTTTCTGCAAGGTTGTGTGAGCTCTTTTTTTCGATTTGGATTTTAAATAGCACCAAGCCTACAACGTAATTGTATTATTACCCTAATGACATAATTATACCTCTCAAAATTGCTTAACCGTTGTTATGCGTCTGGCGAAGGCACTGATGGGCCCAATAAGTTGAGCTCTCTGGCTATTTTTTCCCATCATGTTTTCGCAAAGGGCTTCGGGCATAAATCTCGTGGAATATCCGCATTGGCCTTCATTAATGAAGCAAGACGCTGTTATTGTAATTTTGAACTCATAAACCTTGGTCTAAAAAATTTGCACAATTATTTTCAATCATGTTCGTTTTACCCACATTAGTACTTACATGCTTCGTTAAGAGTAAAAAGTTCTAAATTTCAATATTTTATTAAGAAAAAGCAAAATGAAACAGCTGATACGACACGTATCGTGTGGCAATACTGATTTTTCACGATATACGATAAACGTTACTTATCGAATTTCATACGATAAGTTGTAATTCGTAATATTGAATTCGAACAGAATGCAAGCGTTTATCCGTGTATCGTATGAATTCGTAATAGGGGGCTAAGTCTAGGTACCATATATTTCTATTAATTGTTTTTTTATTAAATATATTAATAAAACACTACCGAATGCCAAAACATCAAAAGGGCAAAAAATATTTCGACAATGACGGAAAGTTCACCTGGCAAAAGGTGTTAAATGGAGAAGTTGTCCGTCAAACTGCAGTTTTAGTTGTTCGCAACATTTTAATTCCGATGACCGGCAAAATATACACAGAAACTTTTGGACTCCTGATGACAACTCACAAATTAATTTTTATTCCAAGAACGTCAAGAGGAGAATTATTGCTAACAGAAAATCAAAAGTTCCAGCGAAAAGACTAGAGAATTTTCATATCAATATTATTTAAAAAACCATGACAACAAAATAAGCACCTTTTCCTAACCACTCTTGATATAAGTGAAAGACGAATATATTGCGCTTACAACAAAAAAATTGTAGCCACTACTGTAGATTTGATAAATTGTAGACACTCAAGTGAGTGAGAGCTTATACAGAAAAATATTTAATCACGAGTATAATCTTGCCTTTAATGTTCCTAAAAAAGATTTATGCGACATTTGCTGCGAAGTGGAAAACGATTTGTTAAGTTTTTTGTTTATTTTTATAGGTTTTCGCTCGCTCTTTTATGCGAAACAAATTAATTCCATTTTTATTTTATTGTTATTTTCTATTTAAACTTATTTCTGTTTTAAATAAATACTTCTTTGTACAAGATAGAACATACAAAAATAAAATATATTTCTTTGCATAGAAGATAAAATTCTCTTGCCAACAGTTTCGATTCAGGCATGGTAGAAGAATACAGGTAGATGCAGCGTTGACTGTGCTCTCTTCTTCGTTACTGCCGATATTGTCAATGGCGCTTCCTGCTTGATGTTAATATTTTATTTAATTAATTTTCCATGTTGTGTGCCTTGACGCAACTTTTTGTTGCTTAAATATCAATGAAAACACGAAAAAGACATTTTTTTACAATTTTGAATTAAATAAACAAGACAGTTTCAACCATGGCAGAATTATAAGGTAAGGTCATCACGCAGAGGAATGGAGTAGAATGCTGAATAAAGCTACATTGATGTCAAAATCAGCTGTTCATCGCTAATTTCTTTATGCCCACGTGTCGCAGTTGTTTTTAGGTTAAAACTGTTACAGTTTTTTTGCAATTTTAAGACTTCTTTCACATTTTATAGTTTTTATTACACTTTTTATATAATATTTTCACTCAAATTAGCACAAATTTAATACCCGCGACCGCACTGTTTGCAACTTGGAAACATAAAATATTTTCTTCATTTGCAATTTCTACGAAATTCGTCGTTTTGACATTAATGTTGCTTCTCATTATCCACTCTTCGTTGACGCGTGAGAGCACTTAGTATCATGGGCCTACCTTATCATTGTATCATGGTTTCAACTACTTAACTTCGTTTACATTTTGACAATTCTTGCTTTCTCACATCTTTGTCATAGCTTTGAGATTTTATATGAGTTGTACGCTCTCATCTAGCGAGTTTGCCTGTATTAATTCTACCATGGATTCAGGACACTATTTGGTGTTTAATAGTTCTTTTTTTAATATTTTTTTCTATGTGCTGTGTCGTATGCCTCTAAAAACAATGTCACTTTTTGATTTATGTTTGTTTGTCGCAAACGCCAATATTGTCGTAAGCGCACCCAAAAACAACGAACGTTATTTTTCAACGCATGTCTGAAAATTTGAAAACAAAGTAGCTTTTTATTTATAAACTAGTTCTCCCGTATGCCGTTAAAACACCAAAAAACAAAAAATGTCTTGTAATAGGTAATGTCGTTTTTATATTAAGGACTATTTTTACTTTTGAACCAAGGATTTCATACAAACTTTCTGTTTCTATTGAATTGCTTATCATTGCATTACAATAAAAATCTATCACATACTTTTAGGCATCACAAAGAAATTTGGCTTGTTTCATAAGAAAAAATAAGACCTTATTGCACATCTGCAGAACAACCCCTTTCAGTTGCTGCCCAATTTTGGAAAATCGCATCTACAGTATTGATTTGATAGTCATCACAAAAAATGCCCACGCCTAATAATAATATAGATAGATTTTTTTTCGTTTTTTTTTTTATTGTAAAATCACATCTAAGTAATCACTTTTGAACAAAATAAAAAATAATTACATTAATACATTAGATAAGATACAATTGGCATTTCCAACACAAAATGCATTTTCCCAATAATCTAAAAATGTTGTTTATGACAAATAAGCATCCAAGCGACGAATTATTGTTAAATTGTTAAAGTATGAAGACTTATGCCCACTTTTAATAATGCGAATGCTTCGTTTGTATCAGATATCTAATGAAGTTTACTTTCTGTAAATCACACGAACATGTTCGTGTATTCGTCGAAAAAGCAAAGTGTTATACAAACGGGTTGTCAATATTTATTATGTTCGTATTTTGTTTTTTCATATTTTCATACATTTTCAAATCAATAAATTTTATATGATTAAATAGCTCAGAGGCAACGCTTCTGGTCTTTTAAACCGAAGGTGTGTGTATCAAATCCAACATTTTTTTTTTTTGTAATACAATAATTTTAAAATTATCTACTGCAGGAATATCTTTTATTAATGATTCATGCAGATGCAAACACTGCCTTCTTACAAAAAAGTTTGTTTTAAGATTTTGGTATACCTTTGTTTTTACTCATCTCCAGGTATAAGAATATAAATACAAAATTGGGAGGCAGAACTCTTCTGAAAGCTATTAAAATTAGATTTGAAGTATCCCTTCTGTTGCAAAACCAGCTATATTGTATGGTAAGCTCGGTTGCAAGAGCTGACAAATTTCAAATCTCACACCACGAGTTTAGATGCAGTTTATTCGCCAACTCGCAGTTTATAACATTTCACTAGTTTCTTTGGTGTTAACAGTTTATTTCAATGTTTTTCTGTTTGATGACGTAGGTAGCCATAACAAAATATATTAAATTTTACAAGGTTCCTCTCATGGCCCACAGAATATCACTAAGACATATTCCAGCTGTTGGACCGAAATTTAATTCATGAAATTTAATTCATCCAATTAGATAGCGCCAGCTCTTTTCCATCGAAAACAGAAATCAGTGGTATAAATAGTGAGATTGTTCTGGGATGGTGTAGAGTACAAAATAAATATAAGACATTAATAATTATGCTTTGCCACTGGTTTGTTCAAACGTTGATCAAATTCCAAATTGAGGTATGGTTTCTCCCTATTTGGTCACACTCTTATACCACCCTATTGCGGTTCGGGGATTGGATAGACGTTTAATAAGAAAAGTCTCGTCGAAAACCCTGAAATATAATTATATATGAATGTAATGAAGAAATTTTTTACAGTAATGTCTTCGTCAAACTCTTATTTGTTACTTGAAGGTGTATGCAGTAGAAATTATTAAAAAAATGGGACTTCTTTTAAAAGAGCAAAAAGATTATTCAAAATTATTAAAAACAACCCCCCTTTCTAGATAGAAACTCTCATAAAAATTGGTTACTATATTTTAAAAATATGTTTTGAAGATCAGTCACTACAGGAAACAATTAAAAGATTTGTCCATGAAAAAAATTCAAATTTTTCCCACCTTTTTATTGTTATCATTTTCAGGCTAGCAATCTCGTCTATTAAACGATGAACAATTTTTATTCGTTTTGTTTTGAAGTTTCAAAATATACGTTCGCATTACAGAAAGCAAAATGACTATGTCACATGAACTGTTATATTTTCATTTTCTGTCAAATTCGGATGAAAAATTTTTATGATTGTTTTATAAAAAGCAAAAACTAGTTTTTTTCGTGTGTTTGACGAAGTATTCGTGTAAAATCAGTTTGTTTCGCATTAGAGAAAGTGGCTATTCATTTTTAAAGGCGTTATTATTTAAGGATTTTGAGTGGAATAGATTGGTGCAATCAAAACATCCAGCTCTTAAACAATCCCACATTTAGGACAAATTAACTTTTAATCTGTGCATTCTTCATCAATTTATATGTCTTACATGATGTTACCTTTGAAAAGGATCATATCAGAACATATCAGTAAAATACTAAAAATGTATCCGTTCCATTAATAAAGATCCAATAACTTCAATGTCGTCGACACCTGTTCGTCACACACTTAATACACTATTCCAGCCATTGTCCCTTATATATTGAAATATTCCAATTCCCATGCTCCAACAGCCAACTTCGTTTTAATTATGCTAAAATGAGCAAATTGTTCGTTGCATCAAGAAACCTGTTTACCATCTTTCTAAATATCTTCAATCTAATGTTGTTAAAAGAAAGATATTATTTTAGTTCTCAATCAAACGGGTAATGGATGCTGTAGTTTACTTGTTTGGTCGCATTTAAAGAAATAAATAAAAACTTGTTTCCATTACAAAAAAATAATAGCATGCAAAACGACAGTTTGAATAAAATAAATAGAAGAAAAAGTATTTCGAATAAAAATACTGTGAAATGGCTAAGCGTCTTTACTAGTAGAGAACTTAACGTTTCATCTAAGAATTCCCAAATAATTTTAATGACCTTTAAAAGTTCTCGAGGCAATATTAAAGCATGTCGTCAGTCAACTGCATCAAATAGCGAGAAAATTAAAAATAACTTGTTTGAAGGTTTGCGGAGTGCTTTAGTGAAAAAATAGCGATGATTGCAGTAGCAAGTGAGAAAAAAGAAAATATCTTGAAATTCCAATGCAATTCCGATGCACTTCCAGAATGACTGCTAATGACGGCAGACTTGATTTTTACTTGCAGCATCAGTTGAAAGCAGCTGAAGTGACGGCAGTCACGGGATGTATTTATAGTTTAGAAATTAATAAATCAAGTTGTTGTTGGTGCTGCATTTGGAAAACTCAATTGACAATTAATTGTTTCTGCTGCTACAGTTGTTCAAGCGTATTTTATAAACTGACAACAGAAGAACTCAAATTGTTTGGCTGCGAATAGCAAACCTTAATGGCTGATTAAACATGTAAATTTTAAAAACAAAAGTAACGATGATTTACCTTATTTCGTTAACGCTTCGCTGCTTTGGCAATGTTCATTGTATAGTAAATGCTGGGTTAATATATTTTCTTTCTTATTTTTAAAATTGCAATAATTTAAAAACTAGATACATTCCATTCTAGTCTCTAGTCCTATAGACAGTGCAGATATTTTCCCTGCTGCTTTCTTACATTTCCTCCTTCGTTATGGTTCTTTCTTTTAAAACACTTGCTGTTGAACTTTACGTTTGTTTTGCTTTTATTGCTTCTTCTACTTTTTAAACGCCAGCACTGTTGGAAACACACGCACACACTCAAAGACAAAGTATCGTACTTTTTTTTCCTTTTTGATCGATCTCAACACCGATGATCAAAATGAAGATTTTTCGATTCCTCTTTCTACTCTTTTGTTTCTTTTTATCTTATATATTTTAAAAAATAATTGCTTACTTAATTTATTCACTCTCGAGTTTGCAAATTTGGAATTTGCCTTGCTATCGCGTTTTTAAAGGTTTTGGCACTTAGTGGCATGCAATATTTTGGTCATTTATATTTGAGCACAACTTTAGTCAATCTTTTTAATATTTTTTGTTCACTTTGTTACACGATCTCAGGTGGAAAAAGTTAAAAAATTATAAACCGAAATGAAAAAATGGAACACATCACCAAAGCAACCAAGAAATTCAACCGACCAACGAAGACGTACACAACGGACGACGAACATAAACGAGGTAAGCAGTGCTGCCAATATTAGCACACGATTTTTGGCGAAATTTGACAGTTGTACCAAGTCAAAAATTTAAAGGTTGATGCGTTCGTGTAATGAAATTGTTTGTTTGGAAAGATTTCCGTGGAGCCGCGATTTAAGAGTGTTTTCTGGTAAAGCACAACAAAAAACATCTAGTTATCGAATTATCGATTAATAAAAATTGTTTTCTTGCTAGAAGATCTGTTCAAAAAACATCTACATCTTTATTATCCAATGAATCTGAAAGATTGATTTGCCATTTGAAAGGTAATTAAATTGCCTTTTGATTGATATGCGACATTTCAAGAATAAACGTAACGTTATTTGCTACCAAATTTGCGTTATTGAGGCACTAAAAATATATTTTATTTTAAAAGCCTTAAGTTCAGCCTTTTTATTTGGTATATAAAAATATATACATATATTTCCTAAAATTTAAAAAATATTAAAAAACTACGGAACTATTGAAGATGAGTGGAAATGACTTTTTAATTTTTTTTTTTAATGTGAATATGGAGCTTAAACATTTAATTGTGAAAAACATTGAGACCGCTGTTAAGTAGTTAAGAATTTATAGATGTCCAAAATTAAAAAAATGGGCTTAAAAACTTGTGATTTTTTCCCCCTACAAAAGTAAGCATTACAGGTACCAAAATGTATGCTTTTATCTATTCAACGAGCTAATAATCATAAAAATTCATGCATTACTTTTGAAGATATAACTATTTCTGTAGCCAGAATGCGCGATTTTTATAACAATTTTTCATGTTTTTATATACCTACTATATGTAACTGAAAATCGAAATGTGCTGAAAAAAAACTAAATTTATTTGTTAAAATAAGGTTTTTTTAGTTATTATTATTTATTAGTCAGTTGTGAATAAAGAAACCGCCACGTACCAAAAAATGTTTCATGATTTAGTTATTTCGAAAAAGGGTGAACCATCGGGAGGGGCTTACAATTTTTTTGGGTTCGGATTTAGAAGGTCTTAATACATTTAATCAACCAAAAAAGAGGAAATCCACCAAAAGTAAAATTTCAGTTCATATACCATCAATTATCTTCACCATTATCTTCAATTATGCCGCTTGAAATATCAACATTCTGTACATGGGCAAATCATTTTATCATAAAAAAACACCACAAAAAATTATATAAATCATACATATTATATAACAAATGAAAGATGAATTTTTAAGCTTTTATAATTTACTTTCTTTGTTCATGCTAATAACTGTAGTTTTTGAGAAAGTAACGATTTTATGTAAGCAAATATTTTACTTTAACATACAAATAGCTATAAAACATGAAATACTTAACGGATTTGATTCATTTATGTGAAAGATTTATATATTATTTTTAAAGTAATACCTTAATCATCAATATCGATCATACATTAAGAAAAATATAGCAAGTTTTCTTAGAAGATCTCATAAAAAAGAATTCTTAGAAAACCAATTACTTCAAAACAAATTGATAAATCGATTTTCCTTTTGGCACTCTTATTTTTATTGAAAGAACTCGACGAATCCATTGTCAAATTGCGGTGCCCTGGAAATTGTTATCTCTCCGTTTGTTCAAAGTTATTTTTTTACGCTTAGGGCCAATTTCACGAACATTAGTTAACCACTGACCAGTTGCGGGATTCCCAAACGCCTTAAGGACGATTGTAGCTGTAGTTAACTAGCGAAAACTGTCGTTTACTATGAAACTGTGCATGCACAATGACCGATAACGACAACTATAATTATCGCTAACTGTTTGGGAATCCTGCTAAAGAGGTTAACAAATAAATTTAAGTTTCACAATCAAATTTAACCAGAGGTTAAGCCACCAGTGGTGGTGGTTTAAACCATTATTTAACTAACAGCTAGCTAACTATTTAATTTCCATAATAGAGGAAAAAAAAGCAAAAAGAGAGACGCAAAACAAATAATGATGTATTCCGATTGATACTACGGCGGTGATAGCGATTCGGACTATGGGGAAGTGTGGAGTGTTTTAAGTACCGCTCGCTTCTTCAGATCCTTTTTTAAGTTGTAGTATTTGATTCTTAGAACCTTTAAGCTATATCGCGTTTGCATTTTGTGTTGCATGTATCGTTTTTTCTATTGTGCAAAAGAAAAGTATTTGAACCAAATTTGAAAAACATGTTTTCTCCAGTACTGCCATTATTTTTTACAAAATTGCCATTATTTTACTAATAGTACGTTCACACCCAAGCTGATTTCTTCATTTCGGTCAAAAATCACAAATGAGATTTGTTCATGTCTTGTAGAAAAATATTTGCAATTATTTAAATTGCCGTTATTTGACACATAAAAAATCGTATGAACTGTTGCATATTGATGAACACATTTTACAACATAATTAGTCCCCCATTTTTATCCCATTTAAGTTTTGTGTAGTGCTGGCATATAAAGCATCACTGAATAAAAGCAAGCGAAATAATAAAGTGGTCGAACCTTGGCTTTGCCGACATTTTACAAATTAACATTTACTATCACTTGGGGCCGCAGCGTATTTGTAGATTTCAATGCTAATAAATTTCGATGCTACATTTACGATGCTAGTACATATCACGTGAGGATGAGCGTAATACATAAAAGGCAAGCACAATGCTCTGCACCTAATATTGCTCAAACTGTAATTATTTTTTGCGGTTATTACAGTTTGTTTCCAACATGTACTGTCCTGAAAAATGTTCAGCCTGAAAGTATGCACAAAAAATTCATTTGATACTTATCAGTGGCATGCTTTCCTTTTATGTATGTGCATACTTTCAGGCTGAACATTTTTCAGAGCAGTATGCTGTAAAAGCACTAATAATGGCAAAAAAACAATTACAGTTTGAGCGTTAATGCTTCCAACCCGTCGTTGGACGGGCTTTTATACTAGTTATATAATTACTAGTTTTATCAGGCATATTTTGTGCACGTCCTTCTATATCAATGATGAATTTGTTGCATACATGTAACGTGTTTAGCAAGGTGACAAAAACAATTTAAGCTTTACCGTCTGATCAAAATTCAATGTAAAACTACGGTAACAAAATTATCATTGAAAAATTAGTCATCTTAACTTTCTAAGGATGCTCGATGTTTAACGATGCACCGGAAACGATATTATTATTCCATATTTCGGGAAAACTTTATATTTTCCATATTTATTATAAAATTTTATAAATTCTACCCAAAATTCAGTGTTTGGAATTTCAAAATAGAATGAAAAAATGCACCAAGTTGTACCAACTGTGTTCACATGCCCAACATAATGGTATAATTATTCCAGGTACTATTAATCGCTAGGACTTAACTGTCTTGGATGCATAGAATGTCAAAATTTTGAAAACAATACTGCTTGTATTGTTGAAAAGAAATAGGGAAAGTTTTTGCTTAGCATTCACATTATACATAAATTGTAATACATAAATACTGTTGCTAGCAATTTTGCTGTGATTTTACTTTATATTCATGATGAAAAACATATTAAAATTCTAAATGAATCTATGTTTTTAGTCGATGCATCACAAATTTACGTGATTTAGTCGATACACGTGAATTTACGATGCATTGCATCGGAAAAACATCGATGTACTTTTTAGGTGAACATCCCTAACTCATTCAGCCAAATGAGAACCAAAATCATCTAATTTCTCATACAAATTCTTATATTCCATTTAAGTCGTTGAGCCTGTTTTCACACGCCTTACCGTTAGGCGGCGCATCAGATTAATTTTGACGTATACAGGCAAGGGGGGACGTGCGAAAGTGACAAGTTACGTCGGGCAGCAGTTTCGATATAACCACTTTCGGAATTTAAGGCTTTTAAATTTTTTGAATTGAATTAATTTTTTTCTATTTTTCAAAAGATTTAGGCTATTCACAGTTTAAACGTAAATTAACAAAGCGTATTTATAGCATTTGTTATTTTTGCAATTGTAAGCTCCTCAGTATGTGTTTGCCGTTTTCGATGATTTTGCAACCCTGTTATATATGCTGTAGGTAGCTTTTATTTACGCGTGTTTGCATTTATGCGTTTGCATGCAAAACAACAATAAAGAAAAATACGCTTACGTAAGTTGGCGTAAAAATAACAAATCGTAAATTAAACAGGCCTGCGTTCTTAAATTGTGAATTGACCAAATAATTTAATTTTTTAATGTAATTTTAACTCATATTTTTCAATTTGAAGCAATGTGATATAAAATTCTGAATCGCATTTTGGTCGAAGAGGCAAGAAATAAAATCTAATCGGATAGAACTAAAAATTAGCTGAAGCAATTTAAAAACATTATCGAATAACAGTACGTTCAAAAAGTCCATAGGATGACACATAGATGGCGTTTCTAGATTTTTTTTCATATAACTTTTATTTTATCAAACGTTACGTATAAAAATTTTCAACAATCTGGCAATTTATTCGTGAGTTATAGCATTTTGTGTGCAACTATTGTTATTAAAAAAAAAATGGAAAAAAGTGAAGCGAGTTTTGATAAAGCATTGCTTTTTGATGGAAAAATACAGTGGAAACCAAAAAATACTCAGCTCCTCAGTATGTGTTTGCCGTTTTCGATGATTTTGCAACCCTGTTATATATGCTGTAGGTAGCTTTTATTTACGCGTGTTTGCATTTATGCGTTTGCATGCAAAACAACAATAAAGAAAAATACGCTTACGTAAGTTGGCGTAAAAATAACAAATCGTAAATTAAACAGGCCTGCGTTCTTAAATTGTGAATTGACCAAATAATTTAATTTTTTAATGTAATTTTAACTCATATTTTTCAATTTGAAGCAATGTGATATAAAATTCTGAATCGCATTTTGGTCGAAGAGGCAAGAAATAAAATCTAATCGGATAGAACTAAAAATTAGCTGAAGCAATTTAAAAACATTATCGAATAACAGTACGTTCAAAAAGTCCATAGGATGACACATAGATGGCGTTTCTAGATTTTTTTTCATATAACTTTTATTTTATCAAACGTTACGTATAAAAATTTTCAACAATCTGGCAATTTATTCGTGAGTTATAGCATTTTGTGTGCAACTATTGTTATTAAAAAAAAAATGGAAAAAAGTGAAGCGAGTTTTGATAAAGCATTGCTTTTTGATGGAAAAATACAGTGGAAACCAAAAAATGGCTTGATAAACATTATCCGGATTCTGTTTCATCGGGACAAATGT
The DNA here is from genome assembly GCA_914767935.1 of Coremacera marginata. Classification (NCBI taxonomy): domain Eukaryota; kingdom Metazoa; phylum Arthropoda; class Insecta; order Diptera; family Sciomyzidae; genus Coremacera; species Coremacera marginata. The sequence goes on from OU612044.1 coordinate 133,279,780, forward strand.
TAGAAAAGTGGATTGCTGAATTTAAACGTGGTCGTACCAGCACAAATGATTCAGAGCGCAGTGGACGCAGAAATCAGACTGTTATTCCACAAAACATCAAAAAAATCCACAAATTAGTTACGAACGATCGCAAATTGAAGGTGTGTGAGCTAGCTGACACTGTAAAGATATCAGATGGTAGTGTTTTTACCATTTGACACGAACATTTGGGTGTGCGAAAGCTCTGTGCAAAGTGGGTGCCGCGTGAGCTCACAGTCGACCAAAAACAACAACGAATTGATTCTTCAGAGGAGTGTTTGGCGCTGTGGAACCGCAATAAAATCAAATTCTATCGTCGATATGTGGGAATGGATGAAACATGGCTTCACTATTACACACCAGAATCCAAAAGACAGTCAGCTGAGTGGACAGCAGTCGACGAACCGAATCCAAAGCGAGCAAAGACCAAACAGTCGGCTTGTAAGGTGGTGGTGTCTGTATTTTGAGAAGCGAAAGGAAAATAATATTCATCGACTATCTCCAAAAAGGAACCACCATCAACAGCGACTATTACTGTGCACTTTTAGATCGATTGAAGGCTGAAATCGCCAAGAAAAACCCACATTTGCAAAAGAAAAAAGTGTTGTTTCACCAAGACAATGCACCGTGTCACATATCGATGATAACGATGGCAAAATTGAATGAATTGGGCTTCGAACTGCTTACCCACCCACCGTATTCTCCATATTTAGCCCCCAGCGACTTTTTCCTGTTTTCAGATCTCAAGATAATGCTTGCTGGAAAGAAATTCAAGTCCAATGGTGAAGTAATCGCTGAAACTGAGGCCTATTTTGACAAGAAAGAGAAATCGTGATATAAAAATGTTATCGAAAAGTTGAAAAATATCTATACTCGTTGTATCGCTCTCGAAGGCAACTATGTTGAATAATATAATCGAGTTTTATCAAAACTTTGTTTTTTTCTTACTTATCCTAAGGAAATAAAGTAACATGTCCTCTTTTAAAGAGATATGGTTACGCTGGTCATGTAAGAAAACATTCATTTCGAATGACACATCCATTTGCAAGGTTATTAGCGTGAATAAAATCACACTCATCAGGCTTCTTAACTGCAACAAGATTCCCAAATATTTAGTTTTTAGCAATTCTTAAAAAAATTAATTTTTTTGACAATTAGAGCTTTATGCCAAGTAATTTCATGAAGCAACAGGTTGCCACAAGAACAATGTTCTTTACAGAACAACCACCAGCAGACTAGACAGCTGTTTCGTTGGTCGCTACACCAACTCGTCAGTAATCTTCTGTGGCTCATGCAGTCCATTAACTGTGAAAATCTTTAAGCACACCTTCTGCTAAAACCAAAGCGGAATCGCAGTTGTGTGCTTTCCAATTTAAAAAGCAATGTTTTTCTACTTCTTATCACAAAGCAAAGGTTCAAAAAATTGACTACATTAATCCTGCAAAGACTTGTTGTTGCGCTCTTTGTTAACTTCTTTTCACGATTCCATTCTTTGGCACCAACAATTTGTTAGTATTAAACCATAGAAGGCGTGAGAATTTTTTTTTTTAAAGAGATGACTCATCTTATTTTCTAAGGTCGGGCTCGTACCAGTTCATACATGAAAAATAGATTGTGGCATTTTTTAATTTATATTTAGTTTTTAGCAATTCTTAAAAAAATTAATTTTTAAGAATTACACTTAGAGCTTTATGCCAAGTAATTTCATGAAGCAACAGGTTGCCACAACAACAATGTTCTTTACAGAACAACCACTAGCAGACTAGACAGCTGTTGCGTTGGTCGCTACACCAACTCGTAAGTAATCTTCTGTGGCTCATGCAGTCCATTAACTTTGAAAATCTTATAAGCACACCTTCTGCTAAAACCAAAGCGGAATTGCAGTTGTGTGCTTTCCCATTTAAAAAGCAATGTTTTTCTACTTCTCAGCACAAAGCAAAGGTTAAAAAAATTTACTACATTAATTCTGCAAAGACTTGTTGTTGCGCTCTTTGTTTACTTCTTTTCACGATTCCATTCTTTGGCACCAACAATTTGTTGGTATTAAACAATAGAAGGCGTGAGAAGTTTTTTTTTAAAAAAAGATGACTCATCTTATTTTCTGACGTCGGGCTCGTACCAGTTTATACATGATTCAAAATTTCAAGATTCCCAAACATTTAACGATAATCAGAGTTGTCGTTATCGGTCATTTCGCATGCACTGTTTCATAGTAAATGACAGTTTTCGCTAGTTAACTACAGCTACAATCGTCGTTAAGACGTTTGGGAATCCCGCAACAGGCCTGCCAGCAAGCAGGCATACAACAATTCGATAATGGGATGTTGTCAGTATGCTGTTACAAGCGTTCGAATGCTCAAATACCTGGTTTGACCTACCATGTGTGCCAGCATTCGCTATCTTCTGAACCCCCCTATTAGCTCAAGTGTACATTAAACACGTCCGCTCGCCCTACTCGCTACAAGTGGCACGACCGCTGACGTTTTGTCCCGCAACATCAAAGTGGCGCCAGCGTCGTGTTAGGCCTTTTCCACATAGAGAAACTGAAAAGTAATCCAACTGCAACACAATTGCTTACAAAGTTGCAAGCCTATTCAATTCCAAACATTATCGCAATTTATGCTTTCAGATGAGCAAATCACTCACAACGCAACATTGATCTCTCATTGATATTGAAGCATTATTAAATTAATTAAATAAGCAGGGATATTTCTCTACTTCTTGTACAAGCATTATATTTGTTAGCTGCTCGTTCAATGCTGCTTCCTGTATACAATATAAAACACAGTTTTCCTGAATTTAATTGTTTATATTCTTGCTTTCAAGTACCACACTGTTTTTTTAAGGTCTGAAGAAAAACGCAAGTCGCTGATATAAATTGCAGCATGCTGTGTTGCATAAAACTTATCACAAACGTGCTGCCAACTAATTGCGAAAAAGTTGCTTCATCTGAAGGTTTCGGTATACTTACATGAACAAGCAACATTTGTTAACGTTGCATTGTTAATGTTGCATTGAAAAGGCCTTATTCGTTTCAGAATATGGCAGCGAACTTATTTTTTTTTAATCCACCCAAACAAATAAAGCACAAGAAAGACATCAAATTCCGGAAAACAAAACAAAATTCAACATGCACCATCATCACTGCATAATAGTCATCCACATCAACTATTTGACCCGCACAAGCTAGTACAATGCACAACACCGAACAAAAGAACATATTTGAACATGTAAATGTGGCATGGTTTGGAAAGGTGCACACCCAAAAACACCAGCACCGGAGATCTATGCAGTGTGCTGCGCACTCAACAGCAAGCACACGTGAAAAGTGCAAAGGCAGTGTTTATACGTCATTCAAATTGAATGAAGAATATCGCATTTTTTGCTCTCTTTTACTCTCTTCGAGATATTTGATTGAATAGCTGTTCACACGTGATTTTTGATTGAATGGCCGATGCCGACTAAAAGTGTTGCTGTAAGTACCAGAAAAGTTGATCATGCAACCTTGTGATTGATTGATGCAGGTCATGAGCTCCATCAAAATTTTGATTGATGCGATGATGTGTCGAAGTTCATTTCCGCTCTCGCAGAGAGTTCATCTTTTTTTTCGCTGGGAAAACAACAACAAATTTTGATGATCCTTCAATTTGAATGACGTGTAAACAGTGCCAAGCAGAAATCTGCGAGCACCGACATGCTAGCACCAGCCCAGCACACTTCAGTTGGGGTTTTCAGACGATCGGACTTGGGCATGTCCGACGACATGTACGATCGTTCGAAAGCAAAAGAGGCAGTCGGACCGACATGTCGGATGAAATTCAAAAAATTTTGATTTTTCTGCCGGTCCGACCGACATGTTCATGTGAAATCGTGTCGGTCCGACTCGGTGCATTTTTCATTGCATTAAAATCGTCAGCGAGTGAACAACAACGGAGCGGAAAAAATTAATGAAGAATATAAATATGGCAAACGGATAGAATTTATTAGTTTTCCTGAAATATGAAAAATTTAAAGCATACAAAAATAGAGTAAAAATGTCGGTCAAAAATAAAAGCATCCAAAAATTCTTTAGCCAATACGCCGATGTGTTCTGCGTGAGAATCTGCAAAGAATGAAGTCGTCGTACATGTCCGATTGTTTGAAAGGTCAACAAAATATTTCCGTTATTTTGTCGTCGTACAATGTACGCTGACATGTACGTTCATCTGAAACCCCCTATTAGGAGCTGGGGGCAAACAAAATAGGATGTTTACATGTGCAGTGTGATATTATGTTTGCCCCGGCACAATTTTATCGCAAACGAGCACGGAGCCGGAGCTTTTCACTAGGGTGATCCCATAAAAATGTTTTTTATTCATTTACAAGTTTCATATTTGTGTTGATATTATAATGGAGCCGCTGACTTAGTATCTGATGTTAGCATTGAAAGTATTTTTTTCACCAGGGTGGTCCCATAAAGCTGTTTTTGTTAATTTACGAGTTTTATTCATGTTCTCGTAGTATGAGGGAGTCTCTGACATAATATCTGTTGCGGGATTCCCAAACGCCTTAACGACGATTGTAACTGTAGTTAACTAGCGAAAACTGTCAATTACTATGAAACTGTGCATGCACAATGACCGATAACAACAACTATGATTATCGTTAACTGTTTGAGAATTATGCTACTGATGTCAGCGTTAAAAAATAATTTTTTACACTAGGGTGGTCTCATTAAACTGTTTTTTGTTAATTTACAAGTTTTATACATGTGTTATTGGTATGAGAGAGTCGCTAATTTAATATCTGATCTCAGTAATGAAAAAAAATGTTTACACTAGGGTGGTCCCATAAAACTGTTTTTTGTTAATTTACAAGTTTTATACATGTGTTGGTAGCATAAGGGAGTCTGAGCTGAGATCAGGTATTAAGTTAGCGACTCCCTCATACCAACAACACATGTATAAAACTTGTAAATTAACAAAAACAGTTTTATGGGACCACCCTAGTGTAAAAAATATTTTAATTTTCTTACGTCAGATATTAAATCAGCGGCTCCATTATAATATCAACACAAATATGAAACTTGTAAATGAATAAAAAACATTTTTATGGGATCACCCTAGTGAAAAGCTACGGCTCCGTGCTCGTTTGCGATAAAATTGTGCCGGGGCACAATTAATAATAATTTCTCACCGCACATATGAACGTGCTCTTTTGTTTGCCCCCATCTCCGAATAAAGTGTGCTGGTGCTATTGAAAAAACACCGACACCGCAGTGCGGGCAAACAATTTTTGCTCAGCACATTTATTGGTGCTGTGCTGGATGCAACTCATCAGCACACTGGTTGGTGCAAGTGTGTGTGCACATGTGCCTTGTCAAACAAAATTGTCACACAAAATAAAATTCCTCAAAAATATATAATAAAAAACTAAATAGTTTATAAAATAAAACAACGAGCTTGCACTAAATACCTATATACGCAAAGTTACAAAAACACAATTATTATAATTTCACAAAATACATTGTTAACAAACTTTGTAAAACTTAAACATTAAGTTGAAATGTAAATTTAAAAAACAACCCTAAATTGTTAACATGTTTTGTACATATTGTAAATTTTTTTACCATATTCTTTAATTTCTCTTTCCGCACGTAGTTGTTTTTTTTTAAACTATTTAATTTTTTTATTATACATTTTTGAGAAATTTTATTTTGTATGACAAGGCACCACATATACATGTTCAAATATGTTCTTTTGTTCGATGTTGTACATTTTACTAAATTGTTAACATTAATTAATATATGTTTTGTACATATTGTAAATATTTTAACCTGAAATTACATATTCTTTAAAATCTCTTTTTCCGACAATTGTTGCACTCACTCGTAATCTTAACATTTTTTACTCTGAGGTTCGAGGCCGATTAGAAATATTAATTTAAATTTAAAAAGCCCTCTGTGGCTGATTGAATATGAACACGGATTACCCGAGGTTCTTTGACAACTAACTAAGGTCCCCACATTCAAATGTTCGATGTTGTATTTTTTTATGGTTTTGGTTTTGTTGCGGTATGGTTCTGGTTACGGCTTAGTGATGGTATGAAATTGAATTTCCATCTTTTATAGCGGTAATACTTTAATATGTAGAAAAGAGGGCGTTCCCCTGGTTCAGCCTATTATTTTTTGGTTAAAATAGTTTCTATTTAATGTATATTCGTCGACGAGGTCGCAAAAAGAAAAAATTGTGATTGTTTTCATTATTCAAGGATCAAAAATTTAAATATTAAAATAAGGTCTAACTTAAAAAATGGCAAGTGCAGCAGTACTGAGCGTACTTGAATTATGTTTACACACCGTGTTTCCGACTAACTTTAGGTACTAACTCCTTAGAAAAATTTATTTTTATAAATCGAATAAATTTATTGACTTTTATTTGATTGGTTTTATCTGAGAAAAGAATCATTAATTGTTTGAAAATACCCAGGAAATTTCAATAATTCTACATCTTAATAAAATAGAATAACTAGTCGTTGCTCGAAATTCCAATAACGAAAATTTTTCGATAGTAAATATCCAATAGCTTTGTTCTTAATACATATTTATTAATATTAAATATCTAAATTAATCATGAAATTCAAACTTTACGGCGCTGGTTTTTTTGGCAAAGAGCCAAAAGCCGAAATAACAGTTCCCTTGGTGCCAGTAACCGTAGTGGTTAGTGCAGTTGGAATTACCGGTGCTTTTACAGGCGCAGGTTGATCCCATTTAGATTTGCTATAGAACGAAACGGATTAAATAAAATAAAAATAAAACCATGCTACACACCGTTTTTTGGCTTCTTCTTCGACCTTGCGTGCCAAAACAGTGGCTTGCTCGATTTTATCATTATCCTTACGCTCCTTCTGACGCTTCAGCATTTCATTTTTTTGTACGCGTGCCAACTCTTCGTAGTAGCTTTCTTGACCCCACTGCAGTGGATCATATATCTCAGGCGGATAGTTCGTGCCAAACTCGTTTATATCACAGAACTGAATTAGTTTTTCGTAAATGCTGGGATTTCGAAATTCTTTGCGTTCTTGTATTATACGATTCATATCCATGTTGGTGGTGTCCATCTTCTCGTAAAGATGGCGGATTTTTTCCAGCAACTCACCGGAGGGCTTTCCTTTGGGCTCCGGCGGTAGCGAGAATCCATAGTGTGCATATTTTTCTGATTTTTCTGTTTTAGAATAATGTACTGGCGTTTTGGCGTTGCTACTGCCTGCAGCAGTGCTGCCTTCCGCATCGGCATCAATAACATTCATTGGAGTGGCACGTTCGTTGACTGAAAGCGAAGACGTCACTGGAGGTGATCTTTCATCACTATTACTACTGGATTCATAGCTTGAGACATGTGCATGGCCTTCATCGTCGGATACGATTGTATCATCCTGGTAACTGACCAAGCGAAGCGCTTTCTTTTGTCGTTTTCTACTCGATGTCCTGAAGGTATGATGTGGTTTTTCAGGAGTTTGCATAGGCGGCGTTACTTGCCTTGGAATAGCGACCTAGAATAGTTAAGTTTTATGTTTTTAACAAATTTTCATCATGCCTACCAGCTCGAATGCCTACCAGCGAAGCTTGCGAGTTCTCAGAGTCGGGGCTTAGGTCTGTATGGTGATCCTCATTTTCAGAATCAGTATACTGAGCAGTTAAATTTGCTAATGCGGAGTGGCTCATATTTTTTGTAAAATTAATTAATAGAATCTCATGCACGCACGAAAAAACAAATCCAATAAAGATAGCAATACAGCAGAACTGTCAAAATTACTAAAGTTCATATTTCCAGTGTTGATAAACGACAAAATTGTAAACTTAATACATTCATAATAATACGTTCGTTTATGTCGTTTCGTCTCGTCTATTTTGGCTAGGCCTTCTAAAATAAGATTATGAATACAAATAATGCAGATGGATTTGAAATGCACAGTGTGGAATATATGAAATTGAATTTTTGACAAATAGTTTGTATTTGTATCGTGATACAATTAACAATGTAGTAGTGACGGAAATTGTATCGTGATGCAATTAGCAAGGTAGTAGTGACAGCAGTCTATTTTCTCACAGTCGGTGATCATAGCTTGTTATTTATCTGTATATATCTATAATTTTTTATTTTTTCGTTCTCTGTTTCATACTATTTTTGACAAGCTATGTTCGCCAAACGAACTGTCACTAATTTAGAACTGTTCCTCATTTCATCGCCTTTAGAAATTGTTTATCGGTTTTCGTCCGCAGAAGTTGAATATTCAAAATTTAATTTGAAAAATAACACGCGTATTGGAACCAAATTGAAGAAATAATATATTTTATTTATATTTATTAATCAGATTAAAACCTTTTATTGTCACTGTTTACTTTTTAACAGTGCGTCTCTCCAACATTTTTCAATATATTTTTGACATACTGCCTAATTTCGACAAGTCTCATGACGGATGAAGGATGAAAAACCTTGTATTTATTCCATCATATTTCCAATTAGCCTCGCATTGTTTGGCAGAGCATACAACGTAGATTAGTGGCTAGCACATAGCAATAAAAATGGTGATTATACAAAACATAATTTAACACAGCACTTGGTCAAACAAGTAACAGAAATATTAACTTTGATTGTTATAAAACTATTTAATTTTTAGAACTTCTCGCATTTCACAATTTCCAGCAGCGAGTTATTGAACATCAAGTGTCAAAACCATGAAACAGAACTTCTGTCCAAGGTTGATTTATAAGGTTGTCGCAGGGCTGATCGCACTCTCTTCTCAGTACCCATAATTGTCAAAACCAGCCAATTTTGCGAATGACTACGAAAGAAAAACGTATGATAAAAGAGAGCACTTGTAGGTTTTCTATGAGCTGTCAACTTCGATTTGACAATTATGGGTACTCGCTCTCTCCCTTGCGACAACCTTATAAAACCTTGCTTCTGTCTTTATCTATGTATTTAAAAATATGTTCTGTTTTTATCTGAGCATTGACATGAGTCCTCATATTGTGTGTAACCAGATACAAGCAAATCCCATTAAACAGATTTCTATGTGACGCTATTTAAGCCATGCATTGCTAAGCTATGCGAGGCTGATTGGACCATAATACATAACAGCAATATGTTACAGCAATATGTAACAGCAATGTATGAAATTATCGGCAGATTTATTTTGGGGATACATCACATAGAGTTTTGGAATTCTTGGTTTTTTAGTTTTTATATGAAAGCACTTTGCCTCCAACATGAGGATACTACTTGCAATAGGTTAAAAAGTACCTCGGAACTCTGGTCGATTAAAATAGGGTGTGACGTTACCGACTGTGACAATCCCTGTAATTTATTGCTGTGTTCTGGGTGTTAAATTGGCGATAAGGTGCTGGCCGAATTGAAATAAGCTTGTCATTAGTTGGCTTACAGAGCCCTTGACGATTAGTAACTGCAGACAAAGATGTACTCTCCTGGGACGTTTCAAATTATGAACTTGGTTAGGGTAATGAGGAAGTATACGGCATTTGAGACTTCTCACTATCGACGCACAACTTAAGTGGCTGGTCGGTATTCGAGGAAGAAGCTTTAGAGCCACAAAAAATATGTTTCTTGTGTCTCCTTGAGACTTTGCCTTAAAAAAAATCATCTGGAATACCCTCCAGTTCCATCTCTACTATTTTTCCCAATTTGCATTGAGAGCTTACTTTTGCATTTTGCTTTTCTCGAATGCTTGCAGCCATCTCTTCATCTAACCTTAGCTGCCTACTCATACTGAGCACATCAGCATCATTATCAACACTGTCAGAATTCTCCAGCAAGCTTTCATTTGAAAGCTAAAAATGTATAAATTAAACAAATTGCAATGCAGCAAACTATCTATAAAAAAACTTATGGGATATTCGACGTCTAAGAAGTGGATAAAGTGTGGCTGTTAGAAACTGAAAACTCATCGAAGCTCCACAATCTAGGCACACATATATCATCTCTTGAGGCACCACTTTTCTTCGATTTTGCAACAGCATTCTCTCCCGAATGAATTGGTTACGCAAAGTCTTGATTTTTGACTTGACTTCTTCTGAAGGGCATTCTGGGCACAATTCCTTAAAAGCTTTGCAAATGCTATTGACGGTGGATGGTTTTTCCATCCTGTCCAAAAATTCTTTGGACTGAACGTTGTATAAAATTGGGTTTGTTCATACAAACTTATTAATTGTAACGTTTAGGCACGAGTATAATTGTTCACAATTTAACCAATATTTACTTGCTATCAACAACGATTAAACAAAATTAATAAGTAAAAAATCTTAATTGAACAAACGTCACCCTGACGTACGCCAAAATAAGTCACAAAATTTTTAAAATTCTTGTCTCACGTAATAAGTCATCTTTCTGCTTTCTCCTTTGTTATTTGAGGCAAGTCTGGACAGTCTCTAGGATGTTTTTCGAACAGCTGTTGTATTGCAGCTGACTCTGAGAAGAATGGTTTTTTTGCTTCATCTTCGACCTTTCGTGCCAAAACAGTGGCTAGCTCGATTTTATCAAAGGTTGATTTATAAGGTTGTCGCAGAGCTGATCTCACTCTCTTCCCAGTACCCATAATTGTCAAAACAAGCCAATTGTGCGAATGACTACGAAAGAAAAACAGATGATAATAGAGAGCACTTGCAGATTTTCTATGAGCTGTCAACTTCGATTTGACAATTATGGGTACTGGCTCTCTCCCTTGCGACAACTTTATAAACAAAACAACTTGGAAAGATTTTATATTTACTTCGTTTGCAATTTCTACGAAATTCGTAGTTTTGACAACTAGCCGGCATTCTCATTATTCGTTGACGCGTGAGGGTACTAAGCGACTCGGCCCTACCTTATAATTCTGTCATGGTTCAGAGCATGGTGGAATAACAATAAGGCGTTAGTGAGTTTGACACTTCTCACTCAGAATGATAAATTAATGTGTCCCCGCTATTTCCAAAAACAGCTGATGGTGAATTGGAATAATTTTGTTAAATTCGTGTTTTTTGTGCAAGTAAACAAGATTTTCAGTTTATCAAGCTATAATTAGCTATTACCAGTTGAGGCATTGAACCTGAAGCAGACGATGTGAATGCAAGACAATTTGCATGATACGTTTTTGATAAAATGGCCAAACCGTTCTATGGGGAACTTGGCAAATGGGCGAAGACAACTGCAATAACTTTTTGGCAACATAACACGACACAATTAATTGCATTAAATATTTATTTATACTTAATTCACACAATAAACTATAAAATCTATAATACTAGCAACTCAATCAAATAATACATATTGTCAACTATCAACAATTCCGCTCTTTCGCTCACAATTTTTTAACAGAATGAAAGAAATTTTTGGTGTTGTCAAAAACTCACTTATACCTTATTATTATTCCACCATGGCGCTCAGACATGAGTTTTGTAGAGTTGAACTTTGAGCAATGTCAAGATTTAAGTAAGCAAAACAAAACAGCTGAGTGCCATTTTCCGTACTTTCTGCAGTTGTTGACGTTGCTTTATATTTGACGAATAATTTAAACAAATTAAAAATCTAAATAAATATGACTTCAACTGCCGCCGCTACAAGCGAAGAAGATCGCATACAAAAGCGTGTAAATAAAATACTAGAAACGCGACTTGATACGGATAAGGTGATAATTAATACAAAACATGAACAAATATTTAATGCTTAAAATGCAATAAATTATTATCATAGGACACCCTTGAGGCACTCACAGATTTGTCACATTTCTTTACGGAGAACACCCTGCAGAATCGCCGTAATCTACGCAGTCAAATTGAACGACGCTCAGTGGGCATAAATGAAGATTTTCTTAAGGCTTTTAGAGAAGTCAAAATATCGCTGGACGCAGTATGCAATGATATTGACAATATGGCAAAGTCAGTAGAAACCATGAAAGCAGACTTGGAATCATCCAAGGCGCTGACGCACGATCTAATTGCGCAGACCAACACATTGCAGAGCGAGCGTCAAAACTTGCAATTGCATCAACAAATTGCCGAGGCATTTCTCAATCGTTTTCAACTAAGTGTGCCAGAGCATCAGCTACTCTATGGCACCACCAAGGATGCACCTATTGTGTCTGAATTCTTTATCGTCTTAGATCGCGTCCAGGCCATACATTCAGATTGTCGAGTTCTAATGCAATGTGGCTATCAGACGGCAGCTCTAGACATCATGGAAGAAATGACATTGCATCAGGAGGGTGCACTAGAGCGACTCTATCGCTGGACTCAGAATCATTGTCGTAATCTGGATAACAATGAAATTGGCGCTCTAGTGGTGGAGGCCATGAGCCGACTACAGGATCGGCCGGTTTTATTCAAGTCAGTTTTATTCAAAGTTTAGTACTTATGGAAATTTTGTTTATTGATCCTTATTGCCATAGATACGTTATTGATGAATACGCCATAGCGCGCCGTGCTGTGCTTGTGCGCATGTTCATCGAAGCTTTGACTGAAGGTGGCCCTGGCGGCAACCCAAAACCCATAGAAATGCATGCTCACGATCCGAAGCGATATATAGGTGACATGTTTGCCTGGTTGCATCAAGCTATACCCAGCGAAAAAGAAAACCTAACCATGTTGGTTAAGAAGTGTGATAAGAACGGTAAGCATAAACTTTGTTTATAAATTTCATTGTTTATTTTGGGGATTACATTTTATAAAATAAAGGCCAAAATAAAAAAGGAAATTAAGCCCAAAATAATCGCCTGTGAATAATATAATTTTGAGCTTTATTTTTTGAAAAAAGATATTAGAAATAAGAAAAATATTTCCTTTGTTAGTATAATTTTTTTAGTACAGCCAACTTTTTTATTTTTTAAGATATGTTTATGTTTTTGATGCCATTGGAAAGAAAATTGAATAAATTACAAAATTGATCTTAAAAAAAAAAATTCATTTATTACGCGAAATTCTGAGAAATTTGCACTCAAAATTTAAATTTGGTAGTTTCAATCGATTGATTTCATCTTCACACGAGCACAGCACGGTAACGGTTAAGTTGGTGGGGTTTATTGATATGCCGTTAGAGAGGTGATTTTATTGCCTTTATAATGAGCTATCAAAATAAGTTTTATGTTTTTCTGCTAGAAACAATAACGTAAACCAAAGTCGTGAAGTATTAATGAACCCTGTAGCTCCTAAGAATGTGAAAATAGACCCTCCCTCCAATACGATTTTTGCTCAGCTCGACATAACCTTTCAGCTCCGTAAATAGTTGCACTCAATTGCGGGACACCCTGTATATTATAACTTGGATATGCAACAATTATGTTGTATTTGTTTTAGTTTTTTTTATTACTTTTTGATGTTCACTTTGAACGTGAAGTTATAACAGCTTTTCCCGATGACTGCTTGGGAGTAAGAATTCACACTTCAGTTCAGCAAAAAAACTGCTTTTTTAAGCTGCTACAGTTGTAAAGGTGTTTAGAATGCCTTTAATACCTTTGTTCGATTTAAACAGAGTTTTAGTTATCTTTTTCAGTTTGTGGTCCTTTCGTTTTATTAGGTGCGTAAAAAATTAAATTTTAATAAAATTTAAAATTTTGAAAACTGAATTAAAAAATTTTTTGACGTAATGCACGACCGACAGGTGATACTTCCCCACAAATGGTCGGTCCCCTCTTCCCCCTCCCCCTAAAAGGGTTACGTAATTTATGAACAGCTTCTTAAGGCCGAACAGCCGTAACTGACAAAAAGGGCCAAAACCGAAACCGATTATTCGGTCGAACACCAATCGTAACATCCCCTTTAGCCACTCTCCGTCTTCATAAATGGGCATTTCCAATGATCTAAAAAAGATCCCATGCTATATGCAAGATCTGTTCGGCCGGCACCGCACTGTAGACAATAGCAAAACTCAGAGAGTAAAAACAGCCACGTAAAGCTTCTTGAAAATAAGCCATTCGGATTCGGCATAAAGCTTGTAGATCCAGTTCTCGATCAATTTGTGTTAAAAAATTTCACAACCCAATTTAAAGAACTGAAATGGCCAATTCGTTTTTTTTTTATATGCAAGATCTAGTCCTGTACTAAAAATTCGATTTCTCCTACACCGTTCCCTGATTTTGATATTTCTGATGTTTGTTGCATTGGAGTTGCTACAGGATTACATTCAGTTAATCAGTTGTAGTTAAAACGCTCGATCACCTTCCTTGCATTTCAATCCATATTTCGATTGATTTAAAATGTAAATTTATAGATTTCATGTCATAAATGAATACAAAGGTTATTTAAATTTGTATTTAAACATATATTTTCAATAAAAGAAACTTTCAAAAAAATTTGCTTCAATAAATAAAAATAAGACATTGTATTTTTAGATATATCGGAACAAATGCAAACTGCTTTGGCCTACATAGCCGATGGCGTCTACCATCCGCTCAAGGTGCGCGTGGACACTATACTTACATCAGAGCAGGACACAATCGTACTCTTTGCCCTGTCTAACTTGCTGCGCTTTTATCAGCAAATTATCAAACAGGTCCTTAAACTCTAGATAAAAAAATTCAAAATGATTTTATGTTCTGTATTTTTTTCACGCAGGCCGTCAAAGGTGGCTCACTCGAACAATGCCTGATTGATCTGCAAAAGTCCAGCGAAGAAATCTATCTCAACTCCTTAGCCAGACAAGTGCGTACCGTGCTGCAGCGTCCATCAGGTGCCAGTATTGGCTTGGAACCACCACAGCGTGATCTTTTGCCACCCTCTAGTGCTGGGCGTCTGCTCAATATGCTGAAGGAAATACTGTCGGTGGCCACCATGGTTGATGGACGTCAATCGGATATTACCAAAATTGTCTCTTGCGTCATTGACCCTCTACTGCAATCGGTACAAGAGTCTGCATCTCACTTGCCCACCGTTGACATGGCTGTCTATCTGCTCAATTGTTTATATCAAATGCAGAGCACTTTGGCTGTCTACGAGTACATGGATGAGCGCGTTGAACGCTTGCAGGCACAGTCAGAGGCACAAATTGACACTCTCATCTCTGAGCAGGCTTCCTCACTAGTGGCCAATCTCAACCTGGGTCCCATCTATACGATTCTGCAGAATAATCAAACCAAAATTGAGGCGAATTTGTTGAAAATTTTCATGAGTAAAATGGATGCATTTCTGGAGATGCCAGAAATGCTGCTGCTGCCGCAAATTCAACTACTTATGAGCAGCACGCATCGGGCATCAGTGCAAAAGCGTTCCTTCAATGTTATTGTGGCGATTTATAAGCAAATCTACGAGCGTGTACATGATCCCGCCAACGGCTTTGAGCAGCCAGAGACAATTTTTGCCAAAAATCCTGATCAAGTGTCCAAGATCCTGGCAGTGTAAATTTCTAATTCTATTTATTACATATTTATAGCTATGTAAACTAAAAATGCTAGCGTAGCAAACAAACACACTGTTTATCACTTTTTATGAATTCTGTTTTGCTCTTATTTAATTCATTCTATTCGTCGGCAAATATTTTTATCACAACACAACAGAGGAAAACAAAACAAAGACGAAACAAATTCAACAGCTACTCGTTGACGACTCCAAAATTAACACAGAAGAAATCAAAGTTCGTTCTTAAATTCTTGTGAGCACACGCTGCTGCATGATTTGAACTCTCGCCAGTTTCTCATAGCGTTCGGAACACAGCTAATTTACGGCTAACCGCCCACTAAGTACAAATTCTAATTCTTGTGATTCTTTGCGGCAAATGCGACAAAATAAAAATAAAAAAATAAAACTTGGACTGTGACTTGCCACTTAATTAGTGATAATCGAGTGTAACGCGTTCGTTCACAACAAAAGAGAAAGAAAATAATATAAGGCGCAATGCTTATCATTTTTCGATTTTCGAAATCAACAAACACGAAAAAAAACTTCTTCAAAAATTGAAGCAAATTTTAAAGTTATAAAACTCAAGTTGAGCAAATATAAATACATTTCAAATTAATTAATTTAGTGTGTCGTGTTAAAAGTGCAAATAAAAATAAGAATAATAAAAGCTGTAAGCTCATGTAAGACAGTTTCACTTTAATTTTGCAAATTCTTAACTAATATTTGTCAGTAACAATATTATTGTTGACGTCGCGGCGTCTCTAATTGAACTTATTAAGTGAATTTTCTCAACGAGCGACAGTGATTATTTAATGAGCTGAACACAACAGAGCGAAAAGGAATCTGTTTAAAAATACAAAATGCAAAAAATAAGTTATAAATAGCAAAGGTTTTGTATTTATTTAGTGCTGAGTGGAAAAGATAATTCTACGTTTTTATCAATGGTAAGTGACTAATTTTGTAAACATTCAGCTCTCAAATAGAACAGAAACATTAGGGTCAGTGTATGCTATGTTAAGGATTTTTTTTTACTATAGAATATTTCAAATCTGCGTTATCTTAATTAAAGCAACTAGTGTCGGTATTTCGCAGTTTTTTTTTTTTTTTTTTGGTTATGTACAATATTTAAATGAAATTTTTATCTATAACTTGCTCAACCAGCTGTTCGCAATAGGTTTTGCTTGATTCGTCTATTATTTTTGAACTTATCAGGAACCTTCGTTAAGTGAGTTCAATTGTAGCTTATCCTTAGCGTCTGATAAGGTTACGTGACAGAAATTCAAATTATAACCAAGGCCCAAGTGAGACCATATCGCAGAGCATTTCATATTTTATTTATTTACTAGCTGTACCCAGCATGCGGTGCCATGCGTTTATTTTTGTATATCTATTCGAGTATATATATAAAAAAGAGTGACACGTGCCACTCGAAAGTAGAAATTTTTCGCGGTTTTTTTAATGATTTGTAATGCAGCGCCCTCTGTTCGGCCGTTACCTCTGCAGACAATGATAAACCTCGGAGAGTAAAAACTGCCATGAAAAGGTTGAGAACATTAGTCGTTCAGAGTCGGCATAAAGCTTGTAGGTCCAGTTTTCGATCATTTGTGTTTTTAAACATTTCACAACACGCACAAGACAATTGATCATAAGATCGGCCAAAGTCCTTTCAATGGCTGAAATGGCTATTACGTTTTTTCGTTCGTACTAGAGCGCCCTCTGGCGTTCAAGATGGAGCAAAAGAGGCAGCGCCAAAACACTCAAGGTACTCAAAAATATCTATAATACTTACTTACTTAGGTGGCCGTAACAACCCGTGTCCGGGTTTCGGCCGACCTCATCAGCTCTCGCCAGGCGCCTCTGCTTTGCGCGCGCCTTCTCCAATCGGATACACCAAGTGCGGTTAGGGCTTCCTCAGCCTGGTCCCTCCATCGGAGGCATGGTCTCCCTCGTCGTCGTTCATCAGCGACCCTCGCCTCGAACACCTTTTTCGCTGGAGCTTCGTCGTCCATACGATGGACATGACCCAGCCAGCGTAGTCGCTGCACTGTTATACGTCGCACTACGTCAATGTCTTCGTAGAGCTCATACAGCTCGTAGTTCATTCGGATGCGATAGTCATCAACGACTCGAACAGGACCGAAGATTTTGCGGAGAACTTTTCTCTCGAACACCCCCAGAGCGGCTGCGTCATTTTGCGAAACTACATTTGCCTCAGCGCCATAAACCAGCACAGGTAGAACGAGCGTTTTGTAGAGTGTTAGTTTTGTCGATCGAGAGAGGGCTCTGGAACTTAGTTGCTTAATGAGCCCGTAGTAGCACCTATTAGCAATTATTGTTTTTCGCTTTATTTCCAGGCTGATTTCGTTGTAGGTATTAATAGCGGTGCCAAGGTATACGAACTCCTTGACTACTTCAAAGTTATAGCTGCCGGATGAAACGTGGGAGTCTAGACGCCGCGCTCCATTGTTTGTAGACAGCATATACTTTGTTTTACCCTCATTTATCGTCAAACCCACTTTGGCTGATTCCTTTTCTATAGCGGCGACATCTCTCTTGGTTCTGCCGACAATATCAATATCATCAGCGTACGCAAGGAGCTGGACACCTTTATAGAAAATGGTGCCATTACGATGCACACCGGCCTTTCGTACGATCCCCTCCATGATGATGTTGAAGAGATCGCAAGACAGTGGATCGCCTTGCCTGAAACCTCTTTCGGCATTGAAGGTTTCGGAGAGGTCATTTCCTACCTTGACGGAGCTGCGTGTGTTTTTCAACGTCATTCTGCAAAGTCTAATCAACTTTGCAGGTATACCGAACTCACATTGTTGCGTATAGGCAATCCCTTCTCGGGCTATCGAACGCAGCTTTAAAATCGACAAAGAGATGGTGTGTGTCAATTTGATTTTCGTGGGTTTTCTCCAGGATTTCTTATTGCTATTATTGCTATTGTTATAAAATATTTTATTAATTTAAAAGAGTTATGTTTCCACATACCTTTCCGGGTAAATTAAAAGTTGTCATTTTCGAGTTGAGAACGTCAAACTAATCGTTCATCAACGAGATGAAAGCGGCAGTTTCTATTGGATTGCACAGTTCTTTTCCGTTCTGCGTAGCTAGCTTAACCTTTTGGCAACCTGAGAGTTTTATTGTATATATCATTATTTGTAAACATGTATTAGTTTCTATTTTTCATTTACCTGGTCCTCAAGTTGAAAGATGTTCGTCAGTCAGCTTGAGGGTTTGCGTTGTTAGAAGTGTATTCTTCCATATAATGCCAGTGTCCAAAAATGATTTCTCACCAGATGATTTCTCATCAGGTGAGAAACATCGGCAAAATCGAAAACTTTTTCGTTTCTGTCTGCTGGACTTTCAAACCAAGGTTGATCTGTAAAATTAGAAAGGAAATATATGTTTTGGACGAACCACTCATCCCTTTTATTTACCTCTGATTACATGGGCCCATATCTGACATGAGTGCCACTACTGTGAAGCTTGCATCCTTAAGCGCTCGTATAAGCTCAGATATTACTGCACACCTCATTTTGCAGTCAAATGACTAAAATACGGGAAACTTCCATGATTTTCTCAATCCTCGAGCCATCACCACCTGCTTATAAGTGCAAGGCTTCCTCACGGAATCTGTCGATGGGTCATGCTCATTGACTACAGCCACTTTCATTTCATCAAATGAAATAAACACAGATTTTCTCATCTGCTGACAGATCTGTGTTCTTTTGCATGCAGTCTATGGCAACTCGCAGAATTCCCTCGCTTATTTCCACTTTCTGCGCCTACATCTGAAGTGTGGAAATATGAGGTAGAGGAAAGACTTGCTTGTACATATGGTTGTAAGCTTTCGGCCCAGATGCGTGAATGCAAACGACATATGAAATATCATCCGACCCCCATTGTATATATATATGTCTTTTCCGGTTGCTGCATTTTTTTGATCTACCCTTCAATGAAAACTGAGCTCATGGACGCATTCAAAGCTTTGGCTTCTTCTAACTCCGCCGTTGTTTTAGATAGCTCAAACTCTAAATCCTTCACTCTTTGCCTCAATACGGCCAACGATACAAGTGCGCTTACCCAGATCTCGGCAGCACTTTATATGCATATGAATAAAATTAAATTCATACTTAGTAATCAATCTTCTAACTGGTGTGATTATATGATTAAGTGTGATTGATGGACGAACAGATAAAACTTTACTTACTCAGTTTGGGTGCAGCAGATCACACATGAAATGCAGTTGTCATCAAAGTTGACGCCTAGTGCCGAAATGTCTTTTGGTGGACTCTTCTCAACATCGCGTGTCAGCCGAGCAGGCAAGTTACATCCAGGAGGTTGCGCTAAATCATTGCTCTGAAAGTGTTTCACCCGAGCTCCTTCGTGCCATCGTTGCGGCCTGGACTCTTTAGCCGGAATACGAAAATATGGCCAATTTTTTTTATTTAAGTCCTTAAGGCACAATATGCACTTAATTTTTATTTATTTAAAATCAAAAATTTCGTTGTATTTAGCACAACAAAAAAAAAAATCCAATTGAAAAATCAAAAATTCGTTTTATTTGAAACAACATAAAACGTCAATCAGAATAATTAAATTTTAATTTCTTTCTTTTGTTTTCATTGGGCACATATTCGCCACACAGCTGATTTTGACAATATTCATGGTATTTATGCTACCACAAGGTTGATTTATAAGGTTGTCGCAAGGGAGAGAGCGAGTGCCCATAATTGTCAAATCGAAGTTGACAGCTCATAGAAAATCTGCAAGTGCTCTCTTTTATCATCCGTTTTTCTTTCCTAGTCATTCGCGAAATTGGCTGGTTTTGACAATTATGGGTACTGAGAAGAGAGTACGATCAGCCCTGCGACAACCTTATAAATCAACCTTGTGCTACCATGAATTCTAAAAAATTATTTGTTTTTCGTTCGAAAAAATTTTCGAATTCTAAGGTTGCCAATATATCGTTTTATTCATTTCGTTTTTTTTTCGGTGGATTTAGGTATTTTTACGAAAAAAATGTCAAAAAATGCTCTCATTTTTTAACACTTATGCCCAAATTTAATTTATTTTTCACTTACAATATTTCTGCTACATTTCATTTGGAGCACGATAACCCGTGCCGACAACCATCGAAAAATGTTCATACAAGTTACGAAGAAGCCACTTGCGAAAATGAGCAGAAATTTAGTTTTCGTGTGTTTTAGGGATTAATTGACGGAATTAGGTCTTTAAGGCCTAACCAAAATAGACGAAACGAGACGATTGCAACTTGCCGAACTTCTAGCGAGTTGAGACGCTAGCAGTTCGGTTCTTACGGAACGAAATGTATGAACAAGCTGTTTCGTTCAGCTTCGTTAAATTACGTTTGTTCATTTTGGGCAACAACATTGAATTGCATTAAAGCGAACATTTTCGTCTCTACTCGTTACGGATCAACACGCTTATTTTGGTTGGGCCTTTAAAGTTTAAAAATAAAAGCATCTTTCGGCTTTTGGAAATTTTTTCGTAACAAAAAACCTAAATCTAACCTAAAAACGGAATGCAAAAAACGGTATGTTGGTTACCCTGAAATTCGAAAATTTTTACGTATGAAAATAACAAATATTTTTTTTTTTTTAGATTTTAGGATATTGATAACTCTGGATAAGTGTATATTTTTAAACTTTTTCTGAGAATGACACTATTTTATGTACCAGGAGGGTATCCCAGATAACAATTTCACCTAAATATTTGAAGGTATTCATGCTCAACTTGATGGTATTCATGTCTTTATTAAAAGAGCCTTGTAAAAGCCTTGAAAATTCCGTTTTCCTGTATCATTTTGTAAAGAAAGCTTTATTCATTGATATATTTAAGGAAGTACTCAAGAAGATTTTTACTCAAGCTTAGATTTTTTTTTTAGATAAACAGTTTCAGTTTGTTATAACAATAACATTATACAGCGTGGGCCCTAATAACTGTCGCACTGTTTCGAAGTACCGTTTTGTAAAACTGAGCAAGCATAAACTGTTTTTTGTCACAAAATGTCATTTTTACATCAATTGTGAAATAGAGGTGAATTTTTTTATTTCTTTAAACTTCAAATAAAAAATTGTGAGCGATGGAAGCAAAACGAGAATTAATTCAAAAATTGCATATGCAGGGTAAAATAACAAGTGAGATTGTTAAGTCGCTGAAAACCCTGGATATTAACCGCCGATTTGTGCAGCGCACTGTGGCTCGGTTTAAGGCAACTGGTAGTGTCAAAATATCCAAAAAATCTGGTCGAAAATGCAGCGTAAGAACTCCTAATCTGGTGAAGAATGTTCGTGAACGGATAAGGAGGAATTGTGCTGTTTCTGGAAGAAAATTGGCCAAAGATCTGAGTGTGAGCCGCAAAACCATTCGAAACATCCTAAAAAATGTTTCAAAAAACAAAAAAAAAAAAAAAAAAAAATGGACTTACGGAGCGTCAAAAGAAAATGCGAAGAGTAAGAAGCTCCCTACTCCTTCAGCGGCACGCAAGTTGCAATATTGTGTTTTCAGATGAGAAGTTGTTCCTTCTGCAAAAAAGTCACAACCAAAGAATGACCGCGTGTATGCTACAAGTAGTCTGATATTCCAGCTGATAAAAAGGGCATCGAAAGATACCAAAACACAACATCTGTCATGGTTTGGGGAGCCATATCCGCAAAAGGCAAGCTTCCTCTCCTTTTTATCGATAAGGGCGTTAAAATCAACGCAAAATATTATTTGGATGAAGTGCTGATAAGCCATTTTTTGCCTCATGCATCAGAGATTTTTGGCAATGAACCATATTGCTTCCAGCAGGATTCTGCACCGGCTCACAAGGCCAGAACTGTCCAGGATTGGTGCAAAGATAATATTCCATGTTTTATTATGGTGGATGAATGGCCTCCATCTTCTCCGGATCTGAACCCTTTGGATTTCTGCGTATGGGGATACATGATGGGCAAACTGACAAATTTAAGGAACATAAAACTGGAACAATTCAAACGCCTTTTGCAAAAAATTTGGGACGAAATACGAGAAGAAGTCATCCGTGCCGCTTGTTCAAATTTCCCAAAACGTTTGAAGCTTGTGAAGAAAATGAAAGGAGAAAGATTTGAACTTAAATACGACTAATTTTAGACAACATTGCAAATAATAAAGAATATATGTTTTCAGCTCAAAAAGCAAAATCGTTTGTTTATTATTTAAAAAATAAAGTGCGACAGTTATTAGGGCCCACGCTGTAAATTTCTTAATTAAGTAAAAAAACACTTTCTATCATAAAAAAATACAAAAAACAAAAACTTTCAATAAAAAAAATCTTGTTCGAACCCCGGATCTAACCCTGGACCTCTCGACTGGTAAACTGCCCCCTTAAGCCAAAGTGCTACCTATGTAATTTACCTTACCATGACTTTGTCTTAATATATCATTCTTAATTTAAAGTGAGCATCGTCGAGCTCCTGAAAATAGCGCAAATGTTGTTGGCATATCTTTTAACATTGAGCCATTTTTCAAGTCTGAAAACAGAAAATATTTCAAGGGGACTAATTATGGCGAAAAGGATTCATGAGGAAGGAAACAATTCCAACTTAAATTCTTAGGGTTGGTCACCGTAATAAAGAATTTGTAATAAAGTAGAAAACTTTCTTATTCGCCATAAGCGGCCGTTTTTTTTTTTTTTAATTCACTACTGTCGCCATGACTTTGTCTGCAGATGGAACAGTCTTTGTCTTCTTTAATCCCGATTTTTTTTAATGATATATCAAGTGTTAGTGTAGCGTTTGTAGATTTGCTGAAATAAGGGGACCCTTACCGGAATAAATATATAGAAGAAGATTATATATAAGATATATTTTGAAATTCATCTGTATTGAGGAAAGCTGTATAGAGAAAAGCAAAAAAGTTAAGAATTGCAAAGTAAATTAAACGTTATTTGAAAGTGGTGTGGAAGTGGTAATTAAACTTTAGGTGTGAAAGAAAAAAGTGAGGTATCTGTCGAGGTATCTGTCTCACTTTTACCTGAGATACCTGTCTCAGGTATTTTTTCACTTTTTTTAACCAATTTATGAGTAACGAACTTCTATGCAATTTATGTCACACCTCATCTTTTTGTGTCACGAATAAGCAAACTAATGATAAACACGGTACGAGAAGCATTAGATTTTTGTATGAAATAAAGTAGTGCATTTTGTGTCTTGCTGATCGTTGATGGACTTTTTCGTTACACAAAATGAAGGGGGTAAGCTTTGTCGAGTGAGCTGGGTTGAGCAAACAAATAAAGACATGCCTAAAACTTTGTCATACAATATTTTCAAAATGATTCTAGCGTTGCGTTATGTAGTCACTTTCCTATGAAATTAATATATTGAATTATGATAAATATAACTATATTGGACTGTCGAAAGGACCGTTGTAATTGACATAAAGATGATGCCTTCCAGTTTAGTTTTCTAGGGTTACTCCAAGATTTTTCGTAGTGTATATATTGTGGGGAGTCATGGCGCAACGGGTTAAGTGCGGGGCCCGTATGCCAAAAAATCGCAGTAGACCAGGGTTCAAATTCCATCTGACAGAAAATTTTTTAATAGAAATAATTTTTCTGATCGGCCGTCACCTCCGCAGACAATAGCAAAACTCAGAATAAAAAATGCAATGTTCTTAAGAACATGAGCCGTTCGGAGCCCAGTCCACTTGTAGGTTCAATTCTCGATTATTTGTGTACAAACATTTAATAACACGCACATCACAATCAAGGGCACAAATTGTTACAGCAGTTTTATAGGTCTAAATCCAACCTGTGCCATATTAGTGTACTTTGGATATCTGTCACCATATCACTATATTTCAGTGTTCATTCGTTCAGCAGGAAACAGTAACCGTATTGAAATCATCGGGTTCCATTTCTGTCGCCATGGATCTTAATTTTTCCCATTCGAACCCATTTATCTCGAACCCTGAAATGCGACTTCCTCATCACATCTTCTCTCTGTACCAATTCAGTTTTAGCACGAGTTACAACTGACTACAGGCTGTCTTTGTATGCGGCACCTTTTTTTGCAGTGACGTTGCGACACTCCGTTGGTCGTGTCACTGGTTTCCAAGAGGGTGACTTAGATTTATTTTAAATATTAAAATATACAAAACTATTTTTAGTGCCTTCTTGAAAATGGTTATATTGAATGTTTGTATTTGTACACACTATTAATATAGATAGCTTTTGTAAAAAAATAATTGTTAGTTGATGCATTTATGGTTTGTTAAGGTTATTCAAAACTAAACACTTATGTTGCAATTGATTAAGATAATTATAATAATTATAGCTTTACTCTCAATAAAAAAAAAAAAAATAATGTAGGTATGTTTAAGAAATAATTCTGGTAAAATCTCCCAAAATAGAGTCACAGCTTCTTGTACACCATTCACCTAGGTCATGGTCACTGTAGAGCGTTGAAAGAGTTCCAGTGTGAGTGAACTTAAAAACGCTGGCAGTGATTTATTTCCTATCAACTGACTCTCAATGAGCGGCTTTAATGTTGCAGAGTAGGGCGTCTCTAACATATCCAGTACATTCGATTCAGTCAAACGAAAATTGAGATAATCATCTTGACTCTCGGCATACATGCTGGACAGTCTACAATATTGAAGAAAAATTAGTTAAGCCTAAGTATTGTTTATTTAGAGAGCTTCTCATACTTATAGTTTGTGTTGCCGCAAGGACGATCAACGCGATAGCCGAAAAGCATATAGCAAACATCGCGAAATTCCATATTTGCCGATTTGTAGGCTTCCTTCAGTTTTTTCATTTTATTGTTTGTAGTTTCTAATTCAGCACGTAGCTGATTCAACTCCTTAATGTTTAAAGTCATGTTGGAGGTTTCATTGAGACGCGCCTGTGACACCTCATTATCTTCCTCCAATTTTTGATTGCGACGCTTCAGACGCTCAATCTATCATACAAGAAGAAGCAAAGATATAAGAATGCAGCTATTTATAAATTAAAATTAGAACTACCTCAGCTTGCAGCTTTTCAACGAAGTTGTTTGAATTTTCATACGCTTCAGAGGCAAGATTTTTTGTCAAGTGAACTACTTTGTATTTGTTTATATTAAAGTCGCCCTTCAAGCAGCGATGCTCCATTTCCAGCTCCAGCTCATCTTTACGTCTGCGCAGCCGCTCGTTTTCCATGCGTAGCAAGTCGATTTCCTTCTTAAAATGTTCATAGCTCTCCGCATTTAAGCCGGACTCAATAGATTGATCCGCGCTGGCTAATTGACGAGAATATGCAAGCTCCTTTTCCAAGTTGAGGCACATCTCCTTATAGCCCGCCAGCGTCTTCTCCAGCATATCTAAACGCAAACGCAGCTGCGTTTCAGGATTGCCAATATCCATCAAAGTGTTGGATACTGTAAAATGAAGTGAACAAGAGAAGTGTTTTTGAGCTAGTATTAAAGCTCACTCCGTTTTTAACTCACTAGTAAGATCCTTTTCAAAGTTCTCCAACAGTTGTTTATATAAATCGCGCTCTTTGGATACCAGAAGCAATTTCTTTTGCACGCGTTCCTTGAAAGTTTTGTGTCGCTTTAGCGCAACATTTAACTCTTCAATGTTTTTTGTATAAATCTCGCATTTCTGTAGATAGAAAATAAAATAGAAGAATTATATTTTGAAGCTATGAGAATGAATTTTAAACTTTTAAAATGTTGACCTGTTTCCAATCTTGAAGTTGACTCTCCATAGTTTTAGTTTCAGACATATTGGAATTCTTCTCCGATGCCATTATGATATCATTCTGCAGTATCTGTTCGATGCGAGCGCGCAAAGCTATCGGACTGACTAACATGTTGGGCAAGCAGTGATCTTGAGCAACTTGGACCCATTCCTTAAGCTCCTTTTCAACGTGTGCCAATTTAACCTGTTATTAAAGCGAAAAGTAAGGTTTTCACTTGCACAAACATTATTTAATATTGTAAAAAAACCTGCAAGGAAGCGGCATCCGTTTTGCCACTCTCAGCTTTCTCCAAACGCGTTTGCAAATCATGCACTTGCTCCTCTAACAGTAGTTTATTACCCAAAAGATCGTGCAAGTTATGATTGTTGGCCTTCAGACGTGCAAGCTCTTTGTTTAGGTCGGGAATGCTCAGGAGTCGACTTTGTGAGTTCTTAAATAAGTTGAATAAGTTTTTGAAATAATTTTATTAGGTTAGTGATTTTACGAACCATTAGTTTATTTTTTATTTAATTTCATCAAGACTTTAGATGCATATATCCTTACAGACTACAATTAGCAATAATAATACAATAATAATAAGAATAATTATATAATTATGTTAAGCCTAGTTTTTTAATGCCAGAAGGTATGTATTGGCCGGCTTATCTTCCAATATAGCCCACTTTCTGCGTTGAAAACTGGGTCAATGTTAAGATTATTTTTTTC
This sequence comes from Coremacera marginata, assembly GCA_914767935.1. Lineage (NCBI taxonomy): Eukaryota > Metazoa > Arthropoda > Insecta > Diptera > Sciomyzidae > Coremacera > Coremacera marginata. The sequence goes on from OU612044.1 coordinate 133,306,605, forward strand.
AATTATTTCAGATAACTTCCTTTTAAAAGGCTCAACAACATCAGTTCGTGACGATAATTTTTCACTAGCTTCCTTAAAAACGAGAATTTCGAATTGGTTTTTAAATTTCATTAGCCATTCGTAACCTAGATAACCGAAAGTTTTTTTGAATTCACATTACGAAATAAATCATCATATAAATTGATGATTGACCCATATTGAAACATATACATTTCCCTTTCCTCAAGGATAGTCGGCGTAAAAACCAACTTTGGGTAGTTTCCAAACATTTCTGAATTTCTTTCCGATTTTTTATAATGGTGGAGGCACTTGATTATGGATTTCCAAGCCTTATTCCAATTGCTTTTAATAATTTTGTTCTTAATATATTGTGTATACTATTTTTGGACACAAGATGCTGAATTGATGTATTCATTGGACGCTGGAGTGGATGATCAGATGCTATGTTATCTATTCGTGCTAATGTAGAGTTTGTCGTGGAAAGCTGTACCATTGAAGTTGAGAGTGTCTTGCTGGGGGCAGCGGTTTCTATAATTTGATCAGCCAATGGTCTACTGTTTGTTGACACAAGAGGCTGATATGATGAATACATTGGATGTTGCATTATATGGTTAGATTCCATGTTAGCTAAGCTATCGGCTGGTGCCGATGTGTGGTATTTGGTAAAGAGGCAACTGGACTAATATGTGGACAAAATGTCTTCCGGGTTTTCAAGAGTATCGGGGTGGTTTTTTATAGATGCAGGTAAAGTTGCAGAAGAGCCTGCAGAAGTGCAGTTGTTGGCTTGATTATTTTTTGCCAAATTATTTTTTTGCGGTATGGCCGGAAGCAGTTTGTTCCACATCAATATTATCTCTGTCGGCATGAGTTTGTAACGCATGAGGTTTATCCTGTATACATGGCAATGCAATATTGTTAGAATCATTATCGGATGGAATACGTTGAGGAGTTTTTCTTTGTGATTTTGAACGCAGCGATCTTCCAGTGGTTATTGATGGATTTAATTCGGCGGCATCCTTCGAGGACTCTGCAGAGCAGGAGAGATGCTTAAGGGAATCAATATCTTCCAGCAATGCGATAATTGAGTTGTTTAAACGCGAAAACTCACTAACAATCTTTGATGAGGAGGCTTGCAAGTCCAAATAACGTGATATAAGCACTGCTGTTGAAAAATTTCTGCACTGGGTGCAGCACCATTGTAAGCCATTTGGTGTAGTGCTCCTTAAAGCATCACAAATTTTAACGTTGAAGTTTATACATTTGGAATGGAAAATTTGTAAGCAACCATTACATGAAACAAAATTGTCAAATGTATTTCATTTTGACTTGCAGATTTCACAACCATAATTCATTGGGGTTATGTTGGCCGCAATGACAAGCAATCAAATTCGTAATTTTATGTTGATAGATGGTTGATATTTACGGACGTATTGAACACCCGTCATGGTGAACTATTTATCCGGAAGTCCAATCTGAAGAATGCTGCACTAACTACGCGTTCATAATGACCATTAATACTAATATCTTCAACATATGCTTCAACATGTTTTTGCCAACGAATATAAGGTTCAGAAGAAATACGAATTCTCCGTTCCTTAAATCATGGTTTTGATGAAACTCTCAGGCATGGTTGGCTTTTTTAATAGATTAATTTTAATTAAAAAATGTATGGTTTACTTAGACTAATTCAAAATTTCTAATTATATTTTTGCGTGGCATTGTCATTTTTTAAACATATTTAGCAAAAGAGTTTAGCCAATTTATTGTCAGTTGTCAAATAAATCGTTTTAAACTAGTTCAAATTCGCATTTGAAGTTGTCGAAAATCATACTTTAATAATTTCCCTTTTATCTTTTCTTTAATGCGTTTCAGTTATAGCACTTACCTTTGTTATCTCCTTCCAATCCTGGTATGAAGCAATTTCATATTCCAATTCTTTTATACGTGAATTAGCTTCTTCCAAACATTGTTGATCCTTCTCATATTGCAGTTTAAGCTCGTCGTAACATGCAGCACGGTCTCTATATTCATCTATATGATTGCGCATATTGGCCAGCTCTTCAGAGAGGAGATCGAGTTCCTAGATAAATTTAATATCATAGCTATATTGTTTTCATATTTCACTTCATTCAACATACCATTTCCAGCTTCTCTGAATGTCTCCTATATTCACCCAGCTCATTGGCCATGCTATTCTGCATTAGTTGTGCATTTTCTTCGATTTCAAATTTAGACTGCTGCAATTTGTGGATTTGCTCTTCAAAGGTGTGCTTCTGCTGATTCAGCTCCTTTTGGATTTTAATCACCTCATGCTTGGCGGCTGCCTCGCGTTTTCGCACATTTTGCATGTGTTTTTCCATGTCGAGTATTTTGTTGGACGAAAAGTCACATTGTTTTTTAAGTTCTCTAACTTTGCTCTCGTATAGCGTTTCCATTTCGGAACGCACCTTGTGTTGGCGTTCAATTTCTTGCTTTAATTTTGTGACCTGTTGAAGAGCAAGCATATATTTAGTATGTTAATTAAAAACCCAACAACAAAGCTTTGAACTCACTCTAGCTCTGGCCTCAATCAAATCTGCTTTCATGCGTCGCGTTTCCCATGGGCTGGGCGGCGGGCAGGATGCATTCAATGAACTGTTGCTCGCATTTATACTGGTATTGGCGTCGGTAGGTGTATCCTCGTCATAGTTGTACGATATGCGACGCTTCTTGGGATCTACAATGAAATTTTAACTTTATAACGCATCTTCAAATTGTACACGAGTTCACTTACAATTATCTAAACCATTTATTGAATCATTGATGTAATCAAAACTCAGCTTCTTGGGTGCAGAGTGTGTAACGCTATCATTGAATTTCTCCATAATTTTTTCAAAGTTGGTTTTGATGTCTTCCATTGCTTAAAATGTATCTAGCAAAGCGTATGTGAATGAATTTCTTGGGCTCGCGGAAGCACCGCGGGCTAAAAGCACCACAAGAAACTATCACTTTCGTCGTCTGAGCTTGCCGTTGAGTTAATTAAAATGCTTTCAAAAAGATTGCTTTTAAGTAGAATTTTTATTGCTTGATATTAAAACAAATTAGTTTTTCGTACAATTAAATATTTTAGTTAAAACGCACGACAGCAAAAAAAGAATGCTTTTCTTACCGGTTGTTAATTTACTTATATTGCTAGAGGCGCCCTGTGTGTGAAACTTTGAAGCACTACCAAAGTTATGGCAGCCACACAGTACATCATACTTTATTCTGTGATTGGCAACGTGAGCGGTAGTTTAACATAATACTACAGTCTTGCATAGGTCTGTTTTGGTCATCTTAAAAGCTGATTATAATAGACGAAACGGAACGTGTAGAACGTTGAGAATTGTCAGTTTGTGATCTATTGCATGAGTTTTTTATGAGCGTTTATAAGTCTAAACGAAGCGAAGTGTGCCGTTGAGATCTACAGAAGACTGATTTCTCTGCTACGTTTCATTTATTGACAGTTGCTGTAATTTTATTTAATTTGCATATGATTTGTTTAATGAATTTTTGATAAAATTAAATTAAATTGGTGTTTAAAATAACGAAATTAGAGCATTTAATGCAATTTGTTGGGAAGTAAAAATTTTTTCTAAAAGAAGTCTTGTACCGTTGCTATTATAATTGCTACACCTTTTGTAAGCGTTTCACTACGCTACGATGACATTAGCTCCATTCCGATCCCTCTTTATAATCAGGGCTTTAATAATTTTAATTCAGAGGCATTTTCAGCATAATTTATTTAAATTTGTCAATATTTTCTGTTATAAGGCTGTGTTTCAATCGGAAACTTTTCACTCGAATGATGAAATTAATACGGTCGGAAGGAGAATATTTGTCAATTCTAATTTTATTTAGAATGTGAGGTAAAAATGATTGTCGAAAATTCTAGTTGCCCCAGGGGCTAGTATAAATTTTGAATACTGGCAAGAGAATTTTTGACTGAAAAGAATGTTGGTTTCAGTGCTTTGTTGTATATTTTTTTTTTTGAAAAAAGTAGTCGCCTGCATGTTTATGCATACAAAAGAAGCAACATTTTACTATAGAGCCCGGATACGAATATTTATTTTTTTATTTTTTTTAAATGTATTTGGGTCTTCTTATTCCAAATATGCAAAAAAAAAAAATTCCGCTAGCGAATGGTCTAGGAAATTTACGAAAGTTTGGAAATTCTGTACAATTTGTTAATTGTGAGTAGAAGCTGTAAAAAAGATTGATAATTTGAATATGATCAAATTTACAGAAAAAACACTGTTTGAAATTACCTACGAAGTGCAAAAACTTTAACACTCGTATTAGAAAACAAGAGCAAGTTTTTCATTGCAGCGGCAATTTTCATTACCATACACAACTACTACTTTATAATAATGGTGCTTAATTTTGTTTTCTACCATCACCAAGTAACAAGTTTCGTTACAAATTATAGATCGGTGTATTTTTGCATTTGGAGTCACGATTTAGCATTCGGACAGAACAGATTTGAATTATTGATATCGCATTCAAAAAATCATATTTTATAGACCTATTCTTGAAAATTTACAAAAATAAACCAGTGTTTTTCATATTTTATGTGCTTTTTGTAATTTTTTGATTTCAAAACAAAATTTGAAGCCCAAAAGTGATAAATTTTGATAAATATTGTCAGCAGCTTTTCATATATCGACAATTTCATTGATACATTTTGTTTTTTGAGCTTCAAATTTTGTTTTGAAATCAAAAACTTACAACAAACACATGGAAATTTGAAAAATTCTGGTTTACTATTGTAAATTTTCAAGAATAGGCCAGTAAATCTTATTAAAAGTAAACATTATTCTTAGACTACTTTCACATATAAAAACTTTAGATGTTTTCGTATACTTGAGTTGTTGTTCTTTTAAAATTTCCACTAATTTAACTCCTAAACCATTTGAGAGCGACTTTTTTTAAGGCCTTAGATTATGGGAGGTTTTAGGCAAACAATTTTTTAAAATCAAATTCTTTTTTGAATTGATTTTTGTTGTACAACTATTCGAGAATATGTAAAAAATATGTTCAAATCAATCCTGCTTATAATACAGATTCTACAGCGCTTGTAGAGAAAAAAATATTTAATTGTTACAGTCTTGTTTTGAGTTTAACCGCTTTGGTGCTTTTTAAGTTTGAGGCTTTAAATGCGTTTCTCTCGAAACATACTTTTTCAAAACGGCCCTCACTACTGCAAACAAACTAATCGAGCGATTTTAATTTTTTTTTTTAGATCTGTTTGTAATGTAATTCTACACATCTTTTACCAAAATTGACGTCTTTGAATAATTTGTCTTGTTTTTACATAAAAATGTGGGGCTCCGGCCCGTAAAGTAAAAGTAGTTCCTATTTATAACGTTATTTTATGCAAAAAAATTTCTTAAAACTCATTAAATTATTTTGAACAATAAAATAAGTAGCAGAAACCGTAGTAGACAAGTGCGTCTTAATAAACCTCGTATTAGAAAAAAGTATGATATTAGGGCAAGTGAAGATCATTCCTTAAGAAGACGTCAAATACTTGGATAACCTTTTCCATATTTCATTTCGCACAGCAAAAATAACAATTAAAATTCAACAACTAGAACTTTTCTTCAACTCAGTATTTTCTTTCCTACCACGATTGAAAAGTTCCCGATGGAAACACAGCCTAAGATGACAATAATAATGGCAATAAAAGTAGTGACAATAATTTTCACAGCGTTTTACATATCGTTGAAAGTACTTGACTTGACTTGAAATTGTAAACATAAAGATATTAACGAAAAATAGGTAGCAGTCTGATGAAAATTCATAGTAAAATTTTTAATTTTCGTGAGTTTTTATGCATATAAACAACGCTTTTATCGCAATATTATAATTTGCATGCAATTTAACCATAACACAACGGCCGCCACAAAGTATAAACTACTAAACAAAGTGCAGACGACTTTCTTTAATAAAATGTTGTTGTACGCGACATTTACGACTTTTTGTTATAGGAAACTTCTTATACGACATTCGACAAAAAATTATTGAAAAATTCTATTTGTTTGGTTTTTGCCACTTGATTTCTTTATTAACACGTACGATTTTTTTCTAGTAAAATTTTGCCGTGTATGTTGCAAAAATAGCGGCTATGACAATTATTGACTGATAATGTAAATTTAAAATATGGCTACTTTTGACAACTTTGTCTAAAAAGATTTGTCACTTTTACTACCCTATTTTTTGCATCATGGCTAGGTTGAGAAGACAGTAACCAGTTGCGGGATTCCCAAACGCCTTAACGACGATTGTCGCTGTAGTTATCTAGCAAAAACTGTCATTTACTATGAAACTGTGCATGCACAATGACCGATAACGACAACTATGATCATCGTTTGGAAATCCTGCTACAGGCCTTCTTTGTAGAATGAATAAGAAAAAACTTAAAAAAATTTGTATTTGTGTAAACATTTTTGTTTTGGAATCATTTAATTTTATGTAGAATTACCTTCCTTTGTTCCAGTCGCTTCAAAAGCGATAAGCAAGAAAAAAAAAACGGTTTTTAGTCTACACAAATTTTCGAACTTTATGGACTCCTTTTCTCCCACTGTATTCAAAAGTGGAGCTTAGTGCCCCATCCTGTACTTTTCTTACTCTGATACATACAACTTAAGGCCCAAACATAATAGGCTCGTGCTAATGTCAAATTTTATACGAATACATAGGAATGATACGGACACACCATATTAGCTCAAGCCAGATTTTTCGTCAAGTTTCATTAACTTAATCTGGTTGCAGCCAAGGCTATTCAAATTGAATGCTCCGAACTTATCTGTCCAACAAATAAAATGAAAATAAATTCCAATTATATTTCTTTTTGTGAATTGTGAACTTTTGTTTGCGAATTTTAAATAAGGAATGTATTTTATGTTGAAAAAAAATTAACTTAAAAATATAAAAAATATGATTGCTAACAATTGACATACAAGCGAGCCAACTAATCTTTATTATAAGCAAATTAAGTATATATCAAAATTGAGCTAGCTTGTTCGTTGAATTTTGATAGTAGCTTCAGCTAGCTCGAGTCTATTACTGAGTTTACATGCCGAGTTAGCTCGGGGTTAGGGTTTTCGTTGAGTTAAAAACATGGCGACGCTAACTCGATGCTGTTTACATGCAAAACATCGAGTTGAGTTAGACTTGTCAAATTTACTTGACATTTGCCATATATATTTGCAAACAGTTTGTGTGTGTTGTGTTGTGAGCACTCCAAAAAACTCTATCAGCTGCCATTTCTTTAGTAATAAATGCCATAATGCATTTTGACAGATAGAACTCAGCTAGATCCAGCAAGTTTCGTTTAGTTTACTTGGATTTAACGCAACTCAACTCAACTCTCGTTTACATGCAGGGTTAACTACGAGTAAACCCCGAGTTAACTCGGTATGTAAACACAGTATATTATGTTTGGGCATTTAAAAAAAAAAATAGAACGTATCAAAAGTAGTATGAAAGTACGTTTCTGTACAACTGTGACTAAGAATTCGTAGTAGTTGGCAATGCCCTCAGTGTTGTAATCATAAACAGCTGTCTTGCAAAGAAAAGTGCAGTGAATTGTTTTCATCATATTGGAATTAAAACAAGAATGTCTACCACCACAGCTTTAAAAGATAGAATTAAGCAGTTGCGAGAACATATGCAACTACTAAATGCTAGGATAACACAATTGGAGCCTTCGTTAAATGTGCTGGAAAAGCAAGAACGTGGAGCTCAAGGTGCCACGTGCAATATGCAACAAGAGTACAGTGCAGAATTTCTTGATGTGATTTCGAAGACAAGTGACTGCATTCAGGAGTTCAACAAGAACTTGGAATCCTTTGGGAAAGTTTTCGGTCATTTATGCGATTTGGCAATTAGTGAAGCAGCTAGCACCAGGGAAGGTGTTGCAACATCAAATGCAGTTGAACAACGCCTTACTAATGACGACATCTCGCGCTATAGCCGTCAGCTTATACTGCCAGAGTTCGGTGTAGCAGGTCAGTTGAAACTAAAGCAAACTGCTTTTCTGATAGTTGGGATGGGTGGACTAGGCTGTCCGGCATCACAATACCTGCTTGCTGCTGGATGCGGCCGTATAGGACTCGTTGATTATGATTTAGTAGAGCGCAGCAATTTTCATCGCCAAACTCTGCATACAGAGCTGTATATAGGACAGCCGAAGGTTGAGTCAGCCAAGGCTAGTCTGATGCAGATAAATCCACACTGTCACATAGATACACATCAATTGTTGCTTAATAGCGAAAATGCCCTCCCGCTGCTTGAGCAGTACGACATCGTGTTGGACTGCACGGATAACGTTGCGACGCGTTATCTGCTCAACGATGCCTGTGTGATGTTACACAAGACACTCGTGTCTGGCAGCGCTCTTCAACTAGATGGTCAGCTAACAGTTTATAATTATGGTGATGGCCCATGTTATCGTTGCTTGTTCCCGGTGCCACCACCACCAGAGACCGTGACTAATTGTGGCGATGGAGGCGTCTTGGGCGCAGTAACGGGTGTGATTGGCTCTCTACAAGCTTTAGAGGCAATTAAAGTCGGCATCGGGTTAGGCGACGTGCTCGCAGGGCGCTTGCTTATTTTTGATGGTAATCGGTGTATCTTCCGCAATATTAAGTTGCGTGCTAAGCGTGCTGATTGCGATATTTGCTCTGCAACACCGTTGATAACACGTCTCATCAACTACGAACAGTTCTGTGGCATGCATGCCTCCGATAAAGATCATGCGTTGGCATTGTTAACACCAAGTCAACGCATCTCAGTATTTGATTACAAGGAACAGTTGTTGCAACAGCCGCATGTGTTGCTGGATGTACGCAATTCGGCGGAATTTGAAATTTGTCAACTACCACTGGCTGTCAATGTGCCACTGAAGCAGCTATTAAACGATGCCGAACTTATAGAGCGCTGTCGAGAACAGTTGGTGGATAAGAAACTGCCATGCGTTGTCTACTGTAGGCGCGGCAACGATTCACAAATTGCGGTGCAGCATCTGCAAAACAAATTTCCAGATCATTTGCACATCAAAGACATTGTAGGGGGCCTGCATGCATGGCACTACAAAATCGATAATGATTTTCCGATATACTAGTTTTGTGGGAAAGAATTCACATTACGGTTAATGTCATTTTGAAAGCATGTCGCTTAATTTTAGTTTTAAATTATAATTCAATTAAGAAAGGAACGTTTTTGAGGAATATTACTGCCTCCGTCTTAACTTTTATTTTTAGTTTTTATATCTACTTCTTGTACCACTTCGTGTACTTCTTTTTATAATCCTTATTTTGATATTTTTGAGAAAATTTAATTCCATTTCCTTGCAATGTACCTCCTAGTTCATAAAGTATACCAAAAATGACTTAATTTAACGTACATTTTCCGATTTATAAATAACATTCAGTTAAATATAAACTGCTTTAATATTATATGTTAAGCATTTATTTGTTGAAAATAAAGTTACAGAAGAAAAAATAAATAAAAATCTGCGCAATTGTTTAATTCCCTCTTGACAGTCAGTCAGTGCACACAATTAATTACGTTGGCGCACTCTGTGACACTCGGTCACTCACAGGTACTTCACTGGCTAGTGTGTGTCAAAGGGACATCAAGTGTGTGTGTGTTTGTATGTGCTTCATCGCTGGTGCTGCGATTTTAATAACGTTACGATGGACCTGATCTAATTTTGATAACATTCATGTGCTTTGACTTGTACAGTCATGCGAAATGTCTGTATGTAGAATTCGTGAAGTTGTCCAGAGATGTGAATCGGAAAGGTAAAAAATTAGTTAAGTATGGGAGCGCATAGAAGAAATTGGTATTTCATTAAACAAAAATATCGGTACTTTCGCGTGTCATTTCATCGAGTTGCCGCGGATTACAAATTTAGATCTAAACGTATTTAAATTATTTCTTAGAGAAACAGTAGTACAAGTGCACTTGTAAATTTAGATTCATTAAAAAACTTAATGAAAGATTTAGAATAAGTGAAAAAAAAAATTTATGAAACCTTCCAACCTTCTCCTGGTTTTTATTAGCCTTAAAGGTAAACAATTTATTTAAGAGTGCGTTGCACAGTGCTTTTCGCTCATACAAATTTGGAAATAAATAGAAGGAAAGCTCCTATGATAATGAAATTTTTTTATACTTATTGTTAGCACGCTTAAGCTATCTAAGCAAAATATAAAAAAATGATTGAAATCAGTCAGTCCTTAGGGGTACCTCCCTTGAAATTGTATTAAATTTTCACATAATTTTGTATAGGCGGTAAACACAAAAGTTGACCGATCTTAATAAAACTTGGTCAGGAGGCTTAGAATATAAAGTGATAGACGTATACTTAAAATAGTTTAAATTGATTAGTTTTTAAGGGTACCTCCTTTGAACCTATATTTATTTTTTACGTGATTTTGTACGGGAGCTACATACAAAAGTTCGCTGAAAATAGATGTGAAAAACGGTAATAGAAGTGTACTTAAAATGGTTGAAATCCATCATTCCCCCTAAGGGTACCTTCCTGAATTAAAATTTTTTTACATGGTTTTGTATAGAAGGCAGATACAAAAGTTGACCAATCACTATATAGAGGTATTTTCAAAATTCTATTTTTTCTTAAAGACGAGAAAATGAGGAATTTTTTTATATTTATATTATTTATCACATTGACACAGCTACTGATGCAATAACATAAAATTTACAGTAATAAACATTTTGAAATCGAAGCAAAAACTATGTTTTACAATGGACCATATCCGACCCCTTTGCGCGAAATAATCGGGTATGCCAAAAACCAAATTTTACAGCGGGGCATTTTTTCTAATTTTTATACACTTTAATATTTTTTATCTGTAAGTAACATAGTACGAAAGAGTTACATAAAAGTGAGCAATCCGCTTCATATTCTACTTCTAGTTAAAAAAAAAACTGTAATAATCAACAACTACTATGTACAAAATATTTTTGTATGTCCCCTTTTCCACACGTCAAGTTTTCTTGAAAGCAAGTCGAGTTTGTGGGATAACGTAACATAAGGAAAGGGGAAAGAACATACCTGAATGTACCTTCAAGTTTTTGGCATTATGCTTTGCACTTTCGGTGTCCCATTATTAACCGACTTCAAAAAGGAGGAGGTTCTCAAGTTCGTCGGTTTCTTTTTTTTTTTTTTAAATGTATGTACATCGATAACTCCTAAGCCATATGTCTGATTGCCATCATTTTTGGTGGCCAGATAGATATCATGGTGGGCGGTATTCGAGAGCTGGGCGTGGCAATACTATATCTCGCAATACTAGATATTACTGTATCTCGAATAATATTGACACTAGGGTACTGCAATTTAGTGTAGGGGTAGGCACAATTATTACAAATTACCGTCAAGAAAATGGGCGTGGTAATATTTAAAAACAGTGTATCTTGAATAATTTTGAGACTAGAGTACTGCAATTTAGTATAGGGGCAGGTACTATTATTACAAATTATGGTTAAGAAAGTGGGCGTTGTTCGACAAATGGGCGTGGCAATATTAGAAAAACACTATCTCGAATAATATTGACACTAGTGCCCTGCAATTTAGTATAGGGGTAGACATAGTTATTAGAAATTACGTTCAAGAACATGGGCGTTATTTGGCAATTGGGCGTGGCAATGTTAGAAAAGAGTATATCTCGAATAATATTGATACTATGGTACTGCAATTTGGTATAGGGGTAGGTATTATTAGTACAAATTATGGTCAATAAAGTGGGCGATATTCGACTACTAGTCATGGCAATATTAGAAAAACAGTGTATCTCGAATAATATTGACACTAGGGCACTAAAATTTATTGTAGAACAGGGGTAGGCAGAATTATTAAAAATAACGGTCAATAAAGTAGGCGTTATTTGACAAATGGGCACGGTAACACTAGATAAACACTATCTCAGTTAATATTGACGCTGGGGTACTGAAATGAAGTACAGGGGTAGGCACAATTATTACAAATAACGCTCAAGAAAGTGGGCGCTTATTTAACAAAGGGGCGTGACAATATTAGAAAATGGGTATAATTATTTCAAAACACGTCACATCTAATATAAATTTAAGAGACAGATATTTGAAACAACCAACAAACTTTCAGAATTTGAACAAATAGAACAATTTTTTTAAGAACAATTGTATTTATGTAGTTTATACACTTTTTTCGAAAATTTATCATATTCTGTAAAAAGGAAGTAATAAAAACTTTTTTTAAAAAAAAACAACCAACTGCAAAATCACTACAAAGTAAAAAATAATTTTAAAATTTCTTTTCCTTTCAATTTCTTGGTCATATTTGATAATTTATCTAAACATATTATTACATATGAAATCTTATTATTTTAATTTTTTCTTATTTGTTTTATCATAAATATATTAACTTCTTCATGAATTCAAATGCTTTGAAGTTGGCGCTTCTGATTAAAAGTCTGATTATATTAGCGCCGACCTTAAAAGCTTTAGGTCTTAAAGCTTCTTATCTTAGTAAATCTTAATAAGATTTCATATGTAATAATATGTTTAGATAAATTATCAAATATGATCAAGAAATTAAAAGGAAAAGTAATTGTAAAATTATTTTTTACTTTGTAGTGATTTTGCAGTCGGTTGTTTTTTTTTTTTAAAAGTTTTTTTACATCTTGTATAGTGCGCTTAGTAAGCTATTGGAAAATCAAAATAAGGAACTTGTAAGTTAAATTTTTCATGCTTTTTTCCACTCATTAAAGTCATACGACCGTCACGTTTGCCACCATGGAAATGCCCATATGTTGTTCTTTCCTTGCCTCAATCATTTCATTATCTTTAGCCAATACCATCCATTTTTAATAAAACAAAAACATTTACGAAACACTTACTAAACACATACATAAAAAAAACTACATTTGTGAGGCACTGCGAGCGATTTAATCATCATGGTAAATGCACTAATGTATATATTGCTTAACCCTTAGCGGCCTCATGGGACAACTAGTTACCCCGGCTTAAAAAAAAGTGAAATTAGTCTAAGACCTTTGAAATTAATACAATTAACGACATCTGCCGGTAGTAGACAGTTGTGAGATGTGACTCCATTACATAGGAAGCCGAAAAAATGCGTGGCGGCGCTTTGAGCGTTCGTTTTCTTGGCATGGGGTAATTAGTTACCCCAGTGTGGCCGCAACCGTTGCTCGGAAAAAATGTTTTTTTTTTCAAATCGACTTGTTTGTGGTGTCAATAGACAAAATAAAGGTATTCTACTTCTGATATTCTACTATTGATATTCTTCTATCAAAAAATAATTTTTTTTAATCCTAGTCGTTATGGAATCTTGTCTGTTCGCGTGAAATTATTCAGTTTAATTTTTATATAATATTATATTGAATAAATCTTCTGTACGTTCATTGTAGGATAACACGTGGATTTTAGATTATAAAAATGCAATGTATAAACTTAGTTTAATTTATATATATGATTTAGTTTTTGTGTCTCAAATGCACATAAATTAAAAAAAACAAGATACTTTCCCAACAATTTTTGACTAAAAAAGTTCCGCGTCCACATGTGAGAAGTGAAATAAATTTTTTTCGTTTGATTACTGCGTGTTGGCTTTTTTGAAGCGAAGCTTTTTACTCCTCGTTCTGTGATTTGCTTGGAGTGAAATCTGAAAAATTTTCGACAGATTTTTTCTTGGAAATGTGATGGTTTCTTTGTTGCTAGCGCTTATTACAACAAAAAAATTTAATACTTTAATATTAAATACTAAAAATATTATTTGGCCCGACCGTGGGATCGAACCCACATTCTTTTAAATGAGAGTCCAACACACTAGCCACTAGGCCACAAAGACTTTATAGAAATAGTTGTTAATTAAATACTAATTATAACAAAAGCTATGCTGCAGTAGATCGTCATCATCTATCAATAGATAGAGGATTGTGTATTTGCTATGCTACAACTACCAAAAATTTGCTTTAATTTGTCACAAGGTGTCTCCAGCATCGGTGTGTTTGTATTGTGAATGCGTTTGTGGTGTTGTTGACACGAAGAAAATTAGCAATGCCCACAAGTGCGTTTTTAAGTATCAAAAAAATAGATAATATCAATATATATGGAATTAACAAAAAGCACCAGATTTAAGCACCTCGACGTCCACAAGGCCACAAGGCTGTCCCCGGATCAAAAAACGCGAAACCAAATTGATCATGTTGTAATCGACGGAAGGCATGCCTCTAGTGTTCTAGATGTGCGTACATTTCGGGGGGTCAACCTTGACTCCGACCATTATCTTGTTGCAGCCAAGATCCGCATGCGATTATGCAATGCGAAGAACATACGCACAGGAATGCAACGACAGCTAGATGTCGCTAATCTGCAATTACAACGGACTGCCGAAGCCTACTCCGCTCAACTCTCGGTTAAGCTCAACCAACCAACCTCTGGACCCGACGACGCCGGCGAACTTTGGGCGCATATATCCCACTCCATGCGCGCTGCCGCTGAAGAAGTCATTGGTTTTTGGCGCCCGCAACCTCGGAACCAATGGTATGATCAGGAGTGTCGCATTGCGACTGCAGTAAAAAACGCCGCTTATAGAAAAACGCTGCAGTCAGCTGCAACGCGAGCCGTGCGAGAAAACTATCGCGAAAAGAGGAAGGAAGAGAGGCGCCTTTTCAGACGCAAGAAAAGAGAGCAGGAAAAGCGTGAGCGTGAGGAACTAGAGGTATACCAGGACAAGAAGGATGCACGAAAATTCTATCAACAGGTTAAGCGTCTAAACCAAGGTTTCAAGCCCGGAGCATCCACTTGTAGAGACGAAAATGGAGATCTGAATATGGATACGCAGTGTGTGCTGAGATTGTGGAGACGGCACTTCTCCAATTTACTTACTGGCGACGATTCCACCAATGCCGCCCATGGAGAGCGCAGTTCAGAGCTACCAATCAACAATGACGGAGTGGAAGTACCACAACCTAGCCATGATGAGGTTCGAGTTGCTATCCAACGACTCAAAAACAACAAAGCAGCGGGTACTGACGGCCTGTCAGCTGAATTGTTTAAAACCGGCGGCGATGAATTGGTAAGGCGCATGCATCAGCTCATCAGCAAAATATGGCTAGAAGAAAGCATGCCCGACGATTGGAACCTCAGCGTACTGTGCCCTATACTTAAGAAAGGAGACCCAACAATCTGCGCAAGTTATAGAGGTATCAGTCTTATTTCCATCGCATATAAGGTTCTCTCAAGCGTACTGTGTGAAAGATTAAAGCCGATTACAAAAACACTGATTGGACCTTATCAGTGTGGCTTTCGACCTGGTAAGTCCACCATAGACCAGATTTTCACGCTACGAAAAATCCTGGAGAAATCCCACGAAAATCAAATTGACACACACCATCTCTTTGTCGATTTTAAAGCTGCGTTCGATAGCCCGAGAAGGGATTGCCTATACGCAACAATGTCTGAGTTCGGTATACCTGCAAAGTTGATCAGACTTTGCAGAATGACGTTGAGCAACACACGCAGCTCCGTCAAGGTAGGAAATGACCTCTCCGAAACCTTCAATACCGAAAGAGGTTTCAGGCAAGGCGATCCACTGTCTTGCGATCTCTTTAACATCATCAAGGAGGGGATCGTACGAAAGGCCGGTGTGCATCGTAATGGCACCATTTTCTACAAAGGCGTCCAGCTCCTTGCGTACGCTGATGATATTGATATTGTCGGCAGAACCAAGAGAGATGTTACCGCTGCTTTCGCCGCTATCGAAAAGGAATCAGCCAAAGTGGGTTTGACGATAAATGAGGGAAAAACAAAATATATGCTGTCTACAAACAAGGAAGCTCGGCGTTTAGACTCCCACGTTTTTGTTTCATCCGGCAGCTATAACTTTGAAGTAGTCAAGGAGTTCGTTTACCTTGGCACCGCCATTAATACCAAAAACGAAATCAGCCTGGAGATAAAGCGAAGAACAATAATTGCTAATAGGTGCTACTACGGGCTCAGTAAGCAACTAAGTTCCAGAGCCCTCTCTCGATCGACAAAACTAACACTCTACAAGACGCTCGTTCTACCTGTGCTGCTTTATGGCGCTGAGGCATGGGTAGTTTCGCAAACTGACGCAGCCGCTCTGGGGGTGTTCGAGAGAAAAGTTCTTCGCAAAATCTTCGGTCCTGTTCGAGTCGGCGATGACTATCGCATCCGAATGAACCACGATCTGTATGAGCTCTACGATGACATTAACGTAGTTCGGCGTATAACTGTGCAGCGACTACGCTGGCTGGGTCATGTCCATCGTATGAACGACGAAGCTCCAGCGAAAAAGGTGCTCGAGGCGAGGGTCGCTGGTCAACGATGACGAGGGAGACCATGCCTCCGATGTATGGACCAGGCTGAGGAAGCCCTAACCGCACTTGATGTATCCGATTGGAGAAGGCGCGCGCAAAGCAGAGGCGCCTGACGAGAGCTGATGAGGTCGGTTGAAACCCGGAAGCGGGTTGTTACGACCAACTAAGTAAAAGTAAGTAAGTAAGTATGGAATTAACAAACGCATGCATGACATCGGGAAGGTATCTAAAATGTTTGTTAAATTTTGTTTCGTGTGCGTTCTTTAATATATATTTCATATATTTTTTAAGTTATGTGTTTAATATAACTCCAATAATTTTTCAATTATTAAAGGTTATATTTTATCGAGCTCAATAGCAGACTAGTCTGCTATGTGATTGATACTCTATAAAGGGTATTGCTGTTGTTAGTTGTTTTTCCTTCAGTTGTTTTCTTCGGAAAGCAACATTGACCTTGATCTCGATAAAATATAACCTTTAATAATTGAAAAATTATTGGAGTTATATAAACACATAACTTAAAAACTTATGAAATTATAAGTTTTTAATAACTTTTAAATTTTAACCTGCGGTTGGGCTTTGCCCATATATTTCGCATAAATTATCTTAAAAAAAATCAGACCTACCCATATCTATGAAACGTGACCCTACAGGCCAATATTATTTCAATTTTACTTTTATTCTGCAAACTGTTGAGATACTGGTAATGAATGCTTCATCAAAATTTTCGAATAACAGGGCATATATATCTGCAAGAGAATTTTGGGATCCTTGGGACTTTATGATGATTTTGAAGAAAACGCAAAAATATTCGGGGCTTTGAAATTTTTATCTAAATCTAATATCAGATTGTGAAGAATCTTTTTACTGCCGTGGTATTACTCGCCGGTGTCCAGGGTTCGATCACAAAAAAATAGATCTAATTCACGGTGGTTAAATCTGATTCTTTTCATTCATATTATTTCATTTAGTTAATTCATAACTATTCAATTACATATAAAAATGTATATATAAAATTATAAAAGCTCACACGTCAAAATGATAACCTGAAGAGTGGTGCCCTGCTGTATTCGTCCTGATGTAATGGTGTTTGATTGCCGTGACTGGCGATATGTATTCAAAGACCTCCCGTATAGGGCCCCACAAGAAACCGCTGCTCAAATTTTCTCCGATCATCAAAACATACTAACAGTTGACACACCCACTTACACAAGGCCTCTCAACGAAGATATCAAATTAAACCTCTACATTTTCTTGTATGAACTGTGAGAATATCTCAGCTGAAAAATTAAAAAGTTCGTAACAGTGTTTCCACTATTAGTCTTATTATGGAGACGGATCACAATATCCGTAAACCTGTTTAGGAAAGGTGACAATATCCAGGTCTTGCAATTCTTCTTTTATCAAAGAATCGGCTCTTTCTATTCTGTTCTACTCGCTTTTCCCGCGGTAGTGTCTTCAGGCACGAACAGTGGTCAGAGTAGGCGTCAGCTACTGCCACGACTATGGCGAACTGAGAGATACCCCAGCTGAAAAAATGGTCATACTAAGGTGTGTATCATCTTTATTTTGTCTTAGACTGCATTAAAAACAGTTCAATCGTATTCTTAGAAATTTCTGAAAAATTTTTGTCTCTTATTCTGTATTTTAGGCCCCAACCTTTAAACATATACCAGCCAGTGAATAATTTTGTATGGTAATTTCCACTCGCCTATCATGAGGATACAGAAAAGTAAAAAAAAGTTCATTGCAAAATAAGTTTAGTATTAAAATTCTTCAACGGATAATTTCCACAACCTGTGGTTGAAGTCGGAAAAAGGGGTCTTTCAAGAACTAAAAAAAAAAAAAATACTTTTTTTTAGGAAATAAAAACTAGAAGTCGTCAGAAAAGTCGTTAACCGAAAACGAGATAAGAACTTTTGTCTTGACATCATCCATATAGCTCTGAACCATGCACTTATAAAAATAATAAATAGTAGGTAATTTTAAAAAATTTTCCGATTGAAGTACAACCAATGGAAAGAAAGTGATTAATTTTTTATTTCGACCACAGGTTGAAAGCGGTGTCCCAAAAGTAATTTTGTGAGTTTCAATTGAATTATAAAGTTGAGACATGGAGGTTATTGATGTAACATAATATCGCTCAAATTACGCGCTCAATGACGCTTTTTCTATTGCGAGTCCTTTTCATTAAATTTTCCAAGACACTCTGGCATAATTCTGGATCAAGTGCTGCAATGGCCAGTTAGATTTTCTATTTCAGATCCAGAATCATTCGGGGTTTATTGGCATTGACCTATCCCTTGAGAAAACTACAAAGGATGAAATCCAAAGGCTTCTTACAATTACTTGAATAAATTGACCACAGTGTAGCGAGACAGTGAGTTATGATGAACGAGAAATGGGCGGATTTTACGAACCATCTCTGGAAAAATTTCACTACATTTGTTGTGAATTTTTACATTTTGTACGCGTTGCTTGACCGTAATTTCTCCATGACTAACCTTATAGTTAACAGCTGTCATAAATTTACAACTTTAAGCTTGTTATAAAAAAAGTAGTGCCCGAATCAAAATATCACTGACTTTTGGGACACCCTTTAGAAGAACTAGATGTGTTGGAGAAAAACGGAATTCAGATAGAATTCGGCTAGATTTAAAAAATTTTTTTAATAAATAGATTATATTTTTTCCACAAGTGTAGCGTATTTAGTTAAAATATTCATTCTCTCAGATTGGTGTGCATGTGTGTTTGTGTGTGGGTGAGTTTGTTTGCATTCTCAACAAATTGTCAGGTGCTAAGCGTTGATAAAGTACTCAATTGTGTGATATTTTTTTTTTTGTGATGGCTTCAAGCGGTCCTCTGGTTGCTGCGGTCGTTTGGTGGACACAAAAAGAGGTTCACTGTTTCTAACCAGGCGTTTCTTCTATCGTACTTTTTCATCGACGACGTTGCCATCAACTTCATCGTCTCTTGGGGGATTTCATAAAGCAGTAGAGATTTAGTAGTTGTTGTTGTTATATTTGTATTGTTTTTGGTGCTTCAACTTAAGATTTATGACCGTAATTTAGCAAAAATGTGCAAAAAGAACCTTTAAGCGGTTGTGTGTGTGTGTGTGTGTGTGTGACTGAAGAGATTTTGGCGCGTCAATTTGCTTGGCCTGCAAAAAAGCCACACTCTGGGGAAAAACGTGTTTTACATGTATGACGTTTTCAACGAATTTTTGTTTACTACTTGAATGTGTTAGTTAAGCTGACATTCATACAAAACGCATTTGAAGAGCGTGCTTGTTTAACTTTTAACTTGACTTGGCTAGCTTTTGTTTGTATAAAAAAGTATTCTAGTGAATAGCGCGGTATGTGTTGTGAGATTTTGTGGTTGGTGTAGACTGTACAAAATGTTAATGATACTTTAAACAATATCATAAAAATTAATGTGTGCATATTTTATAAGCTTAAAGGGCACAACACACCTCTTAATATGAGTTCCATTGTGAGCGTGTGCGTGTGTGCATGTGTGGTAACCACTTTATTAGCAATAATTTTGCGGACATTTTGCTTAAATCAAATTCGAGGGTCAAGTCAATATCCTTCTTATGTAATTTTTTTCGGAATCAGTTTCCAGACATTCTCCTCCTTTTTTTCCGCTTTGGGGACTCCCCTATAAATGCAAAAGCATTGTGCTATTTCGGTAGACGCTTGATAGTTAGGGGGAGAGTGGAAATATGGAATAGTTTCGGTTAAAATTTACAGAGCTCAAAATTGTCGGGGAACACACTCGCAGGGAGGTTGTTCCGAACTTATATTGTGCAACTAAAGAACGAATTATTTCGGTAATGCGATATTCTATTGGTCGAAAAGACAATGTTAAAGGGATGGCCTTGGAGAGCTGCCCAAGTAGACCTTCAAGTAGACCAATATTGCTTTGGTTCAAATGTATTGCATGCCGCACGTAGAAATTTGAGATTAAATCTCTCGCATTCAGGCTTAAAGCTGCCTTTTTTTATTTTTCGAATGTTTTCGCCCCTTTCAATGGACTTCAGAGAGACATCAGAGAGGGAAATAAAGAATATTCAGAAGATCCGAGAATGTGATGAGATCAGTGCATTTTTTTGTCGTAGAAGATCCGAAAATCAGTTGTTCATCAATTTTAAAGTATCATTACAGTTTCGGATAGGGAAAAAGTAAGCAATTTTTTAAAGTTTATAACTTAGGCCGCTTATTAGATATTGGCATATATATATATTTTTTTTTAAATTTGTACATCCTTGAAGATTGAAAAAAAAAATAAGAAAAAAATTAGTTTCATAATTTGTATGAGTTATAGTACAGTCATTTGGGAGAAAAAAAAACGAGGTTACCTAGAAAGTTTTCTGGGAGTTTTGAAAATGGTTTTTTTTTCTATATGTCGGCGTGCCCTTCACGAATTTCGACTTTGCCACCTCGTATTGTTGCTTTCCAACTCATTTCACGGTAAAAACTTATATGTACCAAATGAAACTAGTGACATTCCCTACAATTCAAGTTATACTCTTTTTTTCGTAAAATCATTAGATTTGGTGTACCTCCAAAGTGGAGCGCCGCAAAGTGTATTTCAAATAAAATAAAAAATTTTTATAGTTATTAAAAACATATATAGGTATATTGTATTAGACTACGTTAGATTTGTATTTAAAATGCTTAAATATTTGAGATCCGTCATGTCCAATGCCAATGAAATGGTTGCGAATGAAATAATTTGTCCGGTGCCACCAAAGTCACTGCAAAATTGAGATTTTTCGATTATTTTCATAGTATTTTTTTTTCATGCATGCCCATTCGATCGTAATGATTTTTCAAGAACTTTTTGTTTTAGGTACTGTGTATATAAAATGGTCTTTCTTATTGCATAAAAAGTTTTTGAAAATTTATCAGTATCGACCTAATGGGTAAGCATAAAAAAAATAGTATGAAAATAATCGAAAAATCTCAATTTTGAAGTGAGTTTGGTGGCACAGGACTAAATTATTCGGTAATTCCAAGTCCAGAATCAGCTCTTTAGGAAACAAATTGCTTTAAAACCACTTTAAAAGCACTCTACAAAATCACAGTAGCGCTTTGTTCTTGCTTTAAATAGCGCCTTTTTTAACATTGACATGTCATTGGGAAAAGACCTTTGCTCTCGCTACGGATGATGTTTTAAAATAGCACCTTGCTTTCGTTTTGGAATTTTATTTAAAAAAGGGCTTTGTTCACGCTTAAAAAAGTGTTCAAAAAAGCGCTTTGCTCTCGCTTGACCCCATTCACATTGGTCAAGAATTGAATTCAATTTTCAGAGTTTGTGTGCAATTCGCCGCAAATCGGAAGCAACGAAAGGGAGAACATTTGACGGTACCAATGACCCCTTTCACATTGGTCAAGAATGGAAAGCAATGCAAAAACCAACAAAAGTGAACACGAAAAAATTGACGGTACAGAGACATATATTCGAAGTTTACAAGGCTTTCGCAATGATATTTAGTGTCTTTTCTTTTTTGAAAGTTGGCATAAGTTTTTGTCTCTGTAACTGTCGTACTATATGTCAACCGATTGTTCTTTTTTGAGCTACTATTTGAGGAACTTTTGAGGAACTATGACCAACAGTTCCGGAAAAAATGCGAACAAATTTTATAGACACCGTTCTACCATTGACAATGACTGCTTTTTCACTAATACTTTTCATCTCCAAAACAAAGCCCAACAAAAAATCAGTAATATTTTCCGGTTTCCTACTGCCAAGATTCGCTTCAATAAGGAAAGGCTTAATATTGTAGTAGTTTGATAATGACACCAAAACTGGCCAAAATGCTAATGAAGAGCTTTTATATAATGGTAAACCGTCTATTCCATCGTCTACTTGTAAAATGTTGACATCTTCTGTTAACGTCGAATTGAATACCTGACAAATATTTTTTCTAACTCGTAGTGAAAGTTGTTTCCCGTACTAACTTTGCGTTCTAAAAATAATGTATTTGAAGACCTTTAAGGCCGCTGTCTGCAGAATTTTCAAAATTCACTAACGTCTCGCCTAGTTTTAAATCGCACTACCCATTCTCCATGCTCTTTTTAAATGTCAAATTCGGACGCAATTTCCATTGCTCCTCTTTCTCCTTCATTTTCACAGTCACTGTAGTTCGTATTACAATGGCTGAAATTTGATGAAATTGCTGTTTCATTTTGCACTATCTCATTAATTTTAATATGTGCGTCTGTTGCGCCTTAATCGTTTGCACCTGCATGCGCAGCTTCATTATTTGTTGCGTCTATTTTCACTGCTTCCAATCTTTTAAAATAACGTTTCGAATACCCTAACCACTTGCCACTCATTTAATTACTTTTTTATCACTTTAGATAATTATTACTTAAAATATTAAATTACTTAAAAGCTACAGTTTATTTTTTCCATATCACTATTTTTCACTTTTTGTCGAATTTGACAAGATATTCGAAATAGTAGCAAGAACTTTTACGACACAGCCAAAGCCCTCTTTTGAAGCACTAAGAAAAGCGAAAGCAAAGCGCTTTTTTGCAGTTCAGTTAGTACCGAGAGCAAAGAGCTTCTCAAAAGTACTATGCCAAGGTAGAATTAAGCCCTTTTTACTTGCTTTTTAAAGTGCTTTGAAATTTCCAATAGGGAGATTCATCTCAAATGCATAATTTCTTATTTTAAAAATATCATATAAAAAATTTTAAAATAAAATGGATTTTCGAGCAGAAACGGCCGGGTTTTGACAATTTTTGAACTTTTAATAACTCAAATTATTTCATTTACAACCATTGTTTACAATTCCAGGGGCACACCGGATCCCAAATATTTAAGCATTTAAATACAAGTCTAACGCAGTCTTATACAATATATATATTTTTAATATAAACATTTTTCATTTTATTTGAAATACACTTGACGGCGCTCCACTTTGGCGGTGCGCCAAAACTAATGATTTTACGAAGATTGTACCATGGTTTTATTGATTATGCGAAGAATATACTCCCAGTCCAAGGCCTGTACAAGCAATAATTATTTTTACATGTTCTTAAATCGTTACATGGAATTGGTTTACATACCATTTAGTATATATCATTTGGATATGCCTATTAAGAATTCAAAATTTTTTTTTAATTCTGTCCAGCAGTTTGGATGGTACATAATCCGAAAGTGATCCAATTTTGCGTATTTTTCAACAAAAATTTTTGTGAATGAAAATCAGTGCAAATTCAATGCCTGGTATTTCTTAAATTTTATCCATAAGGTCTAGCAAATGTTATTTTTTGAAGAAGTTGGAAGATAATATATGCACGGATCGTTTTTTTTATTGAATAAAAGTAAAGTAACCTTTTTTTTTGTAATTTCAAATTTTATTTTTTGAAAACCTGCAGGGTTCATAACATTGAAGATTTTATAGTCGCATGTTGATTGCTTCAGACCCTTACATTACAAATTTTCGCTGTATCAATGTAAATTGTTACTTATAAAATAAACTTTAATTATCTCTACTTAAATTTGGATGGAATATAACCTGATGGAATTAGTAGAATACTTATATTTTTAACCTCGGTAGAACAAGGGTGCCATACCTACTTGTGCAATGTCCACTTGTTTAATCGTAGCCAAACTTACCCTGCTATTTTCAATAAATAATCTAAAGCAAAATATGAAATTTCGTCGTCTTATTCTCAATAGTTATGAAAATATGGCAATATAAAAATTTCGATTGCATGGGAGGAGCCACGCTCTATTCAATCATTGCCAAACTTACCTTGCTTATTTCAATAAATGATCTGAAGCAAAATATAATAATTTGTCGTTTACTCTCAGTAGTTATTAAAATATGTCAATATTTAAATTTTGACTGTATGGGAGGTGCCACGCCCTCTTGTTCAAAATTGCCAAACTTTCCTTGCTTTTTTCGATAAATAATCTGAAGCTACGTATGAAATTTTGTCGTTTTATTCTCAGCAGTTATTAAAACATGCCAACATTTAAACTTCGATTGTATGGGAGATGCCACGCCCATGTATTCTTGCAAAGTGATAAAGTACCTGTGAACTAATTTAGGTAAAGTTCCAACAAGAATTGGAGTTTCGGCCAAGCGTTCCATACAAGTCGCCTCATAGTGCGCTGTCTAGTTTTAAGCAAAATTTAAAAAGTTATTTGCTGCAAAATGTTGAAGTTCTTCTTGCATCTTAAACAATTAAGGTTAATATATATTATACTGAAGTTTATTATTTAATTTTCTGAATTTTTTAAACCAAGCATTGTTAAGTTTATTAAGATTAATAATTGTTGCTTGTTACTTCTCTTAAGCCTACTTAGCGCTGAGAATTTATTGTAATTTTATATTTATTTATATAGTGAAATCAACGTGGAAAAAAAAATAGTTACGGCCAAACAATTGTAACTGATAAAAAACGGTCAAAACTACCCGAAACCAAAATTGTTTTGTTTAAGATTTACAAAATATTCAGCATTTATTTTTTTAATTTTGTCTTTTGTCTTGGAACACTTAAAGGAATTAAACACTTCTCACTAAAAAGTAATTGTTGCTTTTGTAAAATAAGCTATCTCTATAAAATTTTTTAATACCAATAAATGAAATTATTCAGCCAACTTAATAATTTAATTTCACCAGAACAACTCCTTACCTTGAGCATTAAGCTACCTTATCATCCTGGACGACAGCTTAACATGGCGTTCAGTCATTAACCTGAAGCACATGCTTTTCAACGTCTTCCAGTCTAAACATCTTAAAATTCATTTTGTCCATCTCCTAAATCCTTGGAAGAGTTAATTAAAAGTTGCGCTTAATTTCAGCGCGCGTTTATAACAATTAAAAATAATTATATTCAAATGTTGTCAGCGCTATTTCTTACACACACAGGCACACACGCACACAAGCACACTCCAAATAGAACATACACACACACACACATCTATACCAAAGTCCAACACCAGCCTGCTGTGAGTGCCTTATTAAACTAAACAACATATAAAATGATTTGCATGATGAACAGTCCCAATGAAATTCAAGTTCAAGTTTTGTTATTCCTTTGTTTGGGTGCGTGTTTTAAGAAGGTGTGTGCATATTTGTTGCTGATGTGGACTTTTTCATACGCACCCACTTGAGGGAAAATCCCATTGATTCATACTTGAATTAATATAAACAATTGAAATTTTATGCCATGCATTTTATTTTGTTTGTCGAAAAACCTAAAAGCACATTTCTGGGGAAATATTAACAGTTAAAGACTAAGGAATGCTTTTCCTTTTTAGTTTATTTGTAGAACAAAAGCTAAGAAGATTTCTGTTATTTTATTGTAAAAATACTTAAGAGAATTCATGTCTATTTTTGTAAAAAATTTAGGTGTGCTTTATAAGAGGAGGACGAAACAACGATTAAAGATAGTGATTTAAAAAAAGTGATTTAAAAAAAGTAAAAAGTATTTAGTTTTTGAAAAAAAGCATTTTATTCCTTTTGGTGGCGTCATTTCTTTGTAATAATAGAAATTCCTGAGGTACCAAGAAAAACAGGTATCTTTTGGTGGGCAAGATATCTCAAATTTGGAAAATCTGACAAGAACAAAACAAATCCTGTTTTAGTAAATAGTTAAGAATAGGGATTGACATAAATTTTTTTCAAAATGTTTGATTTATAAAAATGGTGTCTTGCGAAAGACATAATTAAAACAAAATGTTAAAAATTTTGTAGATCTTAAACAAATTTATGTCAATTCCTGAAAAATAAGTTGCTGAAGGCATCTTGAAAAAATTTCAAGTCAAATTATATATATTATTTAGAAATAAAGTCACAAAAGAAAATGATATTTTTTAAAAATGAAGTACTTCTTTAAAAATAAACAAATATTTTTGAATCAATATCATCAACCGTTATGTCGTAATCCACACACAAAGCACACGCAAATTTTTCACACAAAAATGGATATAAGCCCCCTTAATTTAAATATACAGTAGACCGGATCAAACTTTTAAGTCCGCCGTTTTGAAAACGATTACTTCATGAATTAAATATTTGCCCTAGAATCGTTGCTTTTCCTTGTCCTTCCTTATTTTTGCCCAAATCCTTGTTCTAATGCTTGTTCTAATATTTTTGTGTAATCCTTGTCCTAATCCTTTTCATTATCTTTGTTGTTATCCTTATCCTAATCCTTGTTCTTATCCTTGTCCTCATTTATGTGTTAGTTCTTTTCCAAATCCTTGTTATTAGCCGTATCTTAATTCGTTTTCAAACCCTTTTCTAAATCCTTTTACTTATCCTTTTCTTAAATCCTGTCCTAATCCTTTTCTTAATGCTGTAAATTAAAAGTATTCGGTACTATTCGGTATCCGGTACTAGAAGTATTTTGAACTAGCAGTATTCGGTACTAGAATCATTCGACTCTACATAGTTCGATTTTAGCTTTGGTACTGACAGTTACAGAAATTACAGTATTCGACGATGTTAGTTGGAATCTTCTGTGATTGGCGTAATTCGTGTTCGATATTACTACTCAGAGCATTTAACAGCGAGGGTTCTTAATAAAACACAGGTTTTTGCTAACCTCTTTTGGTATTTTTTCTGGTGTTGGTTCTGACGGTTACGGATCTAACAAGTATTCGGTAGTGTTGGTTGTGGTGTCTGGTGACAGCAGTACCCAGTCATGTGTGTAATCGGTATTAATCACAACTGGAATTCTGATTGCTGCTCAGATTATTTGACGGCAACGGTTCTTAGTAGAACCATGGTAGAAAAAAAAAAGGTAGCATAGTGACTGATCATTGTCTCTTTCTTAGCTCCCATAATTGTCAAAATCAATGCAAATAATATTCTGTCGCTAGGCAAACTGAGTCTTAGCTGAGTGTGATTTGTGTGTCTTTTGTGTGTTATTGTGAAAGTAATGGTAGTCGGCTTTAAGCTATGCATCTACCTTGTCGTATTATACCATGGCCTTGCTTATGTTAGCCAATGTTAACAGTTCATACAAAATCTCCCACTGTTCTCTGTTTTTGAAGCGTTAGCTTGTTAAGCGAAGTAATTTACAAGCGTCAGATAGAATTCCCTTCCATACACTTCCATCTACTAACTTTGCCGCATAGATGGCGCACTTCTACCACTCCCATTTTTTGCAAAGCTGTCAAGAGTGAGCGTATGAACTTAATTATAAAATTTTAGTATTGAACTACCAAAATCGTCTGATTTATAGAAGTTCTATTGATTTGTAGTTGGTAAAAGTGGGCGTGGCAAAATGGTATATATATATATATTGACCGCCACTTGGAGCACCTGCATACTAAGTTTCACTATCAAAACGTGTACAACTCAGGAATAAGCATGATTTTGAAAAAGTGGGCGTAGATATAGTGCGACCACGCCCATTTTTGTGCAGTTTCCGGCAGTAACCATATGAACTAACTTACCAAATCTTAGTTTTCTATGGTAAAAACCGTCTGATATGAAGTATTTTTTTTTGATTTTTGGGTGGTAAAAGTGGGCGGGACAACATTTATATATACTTAGCGACTGCCACTTGGACCCATAGCACCTGCATACCAAGATTCATGATCAAAACGTGGACATTTCAGGAATTAAAATGATTACTGAAAAGTGGGCGTAGATACACTGCGACCACGTCCATTTTTTGTAAAGTCTCCGACAGTAACCATTTGAATAAAATTAAAGAATTTTTATTTTTTACGATTAAAACCGTTTGATATATAGCACTTTTTTTTTTAGTTTGTGGGCGATAGAGCAAATTTGGGTTGTATGGGATGTACCATGCCACCTTCTCCAATCAACACCAAACTTCACAAGAAAACTCTCAAATGTTGTTTCAGCCTCCCTGAAAATTTCATAAATATTGTTTCGGCGGTTTTGGAGTCTATACGCGATATACACACATACCCACATACATACACACTGAGAAAAAAATGTGTATTTGCATAATACTACAAAGGAAATTTAGGCAACTTTCTGCTAAAATGGGTTGTCGTAGATTTTAGGCAATATTAAAAAAGGTACTTGGGTACACACAGAGAAAAAAAAGTGCAAAATCATAAAATTTTCGGGTATAATTTGCCTAAGACCTTCGGCCAGAATGGGTTATCTAAGTATTTGTATAATACGACAAAGGGAATTTAGGCAACCTTCTGCTAAAATGGGTTGTCGCACATTTTAGGTAATATTAAAACAGGATCTTAGGTATTATTATTATTATTATTATTTATTTTAATGCTAAGCACATATGGCTTTATAGCAATTAATATTCGACAAAATAAATATGATACAATTTAATTAATGAAAAAAAAATGTAAAATTGTCAGGATTTCAGGTATATACAGATGCAATCCGGTTAGCTTCTAAGTAGTAAATAGAAGAATTGATTAGAGCGGTGCTCCCATATGCCAGGCTAGACGGACGAGGTCGAGCTCATACATGTGCTAGGCAAGACAGACGAGGTCTTGCTCTGGATAATCAAAATATATCTATAGCGTGTATATCTATATAAATATGGATTAGAGCAAAGCTCACACATGCAAAGCTAGTCGTACGACGTCAAACCGGCATATGCCAGGCGAGATGGACGTGATCTCGCTCTGGATAATCATATTTAACTACACAGCTAGATTGTATAAGTTGTGCACAACATCACAGGAAATATTCAGTATCCTTGGAAAGCATGATCCAGATTAATGGCGGTACTGTAGATAATCTAAAATATTAAATTTAATTGAGTAAACGGATTCATTTAAAGAAATTGCATCTGAAACAAAATTAAAGTCCCCACAAGCGCTTCTGAGTGGTTCGTTTTGCAAGTAATTAGTTCTACAAAAGTTCATGTAAAGTAACTCAAAAGATCTTCTAGATCGGAGAGGAATATTAAAGTAAATTTTGCTCAGTAAGTATTGACTGTATACTTACTTACAGACTTATCCATGTAAAAGTTTGAAAATCCAAGTAGCATTTAGCATAATTCTCCGATTATTTAAAGTAGGAAGATTTAAAAGTTGCAGACGATATTCATAAGGTGGTAGGTTATAGTTGACATTGCAGTAAAGATGGCTTAAGCAGAACAAAAGGAACTTTTTCTGAATTGATTCTATGTCGTCAATGTAACAACTATATCGAGGGCACCAAACAATTGAAGCATACTCTAAAATAGGTCGCACTAGAGAGGTGAATAAGGTTTTTGTTATATAGGGATCATTAAACTCTTTTGCCCATCGTTTAATAAAACCTAAAGCACTATTTCATAATCATAACCTAGGTATCATAACCTTAGGTAAGTAAGGCCTTACTCTTATGGTTTGTTAATCGTCATCTCTTCAGTTATGTTTGACTTTTGTTTCACTTTTTTTTGTTTTTCTGTTTTTAATTAACTCAATTTTTATTTAATCATGTCAACTCATCAGTAGTCTTGCGTGATTCT
This sequence comes from Coremacera marginata, assembly GCA_914767935.1. Lineage (NCBI taxonomy): Eukaryota > Metazoa > Arthropoda > Insecta > Diptera > Sciomyzidae > Coremacera > Coremacera marginata. The sequence continues at coordinate 133,336,432 of OU612044.1, forward strand.
CTCTATGCCCACTAAACTGTTTTATGTTCTATTTGTTTCGTCAATGCCACGAATAAGTTACTTCGAAATACATGAACGTAAGTACAAATGGTAAGAAAAGGAAAGCAAATAAAGACCGCGTATGACAGAAAGAGTAGCAATGAGAGAAAAGAATGTAAAACCCCAAATTTGCTTTTGCCCACGTATCTTTGGCATATTATACAATTTTGGCATGCCTAAGTTGAAAAACACTTATGAAATTTACACAAATTTTTTACAAGTCATTTTAGGCAATACGCCGTAGGTATTTTTCTGTGTGTACATCCATTTTTATATATGAATAAATAATAATAGATGGCAGCATTTATGTAAAACTGTCTACATTTAAACATAAGCTAATAAATTGTTTCTGTCATTGGAAAAACAACGCAAATTTATTTCCTTTTTGGTAATGGGTTTTCATGGCGTATGAGTAACTTTAAATTTGTCGCAGCAAAGCTGATAATTAAATGTTATTCATACGCCCCGCGGAACTTTTTACATTTGAAAGTCTCTATAATTCAGTTATTATATTGAAAAATACGAAAACTGATTAAATCTAATTGTAATGTTAATGTTTCAAAACTTTAATCTGATATCTCTTGCATTACTCGAGCATTCCTTCAATGAAATTAAAAAAAATAAAAAAATGTCAAAACCAGATCAGCTTTGGTAATTTCCTGTGAAATTGGAACTTTGGAAGTGCTAATGAATGATTTAATCCCTAAACTTTTTTGTAAACGAATTAAAATATTGCATTTTAAATTATAATGTTGCATACACAGGAAACATTTACGTATTTCCTGAATGAAGCGACTCATAAGCAAACTACTTTTTCGCAAAATTGAGCAATGATTAAAATTTGCGTGAATTCTTTTGAATTGCCGTCAAATCAGTGAAATACTTATTTGCGTCAGATTGTCAGTACATCAGCATGAAGGTGGATATGCTTATATTATTCCCAAAAGACATAAAATTAGTAACATTTTCTGAATTTACAGCAAAAACATAGTATATAGATGCAAATCCAATTACTTTGTTGCTAGAGATAAATATCAATGTGCTTACATTCCACCTCAAAAAATTTCAAACATTTTGAATTATTTTTTCAAACTATTCCACCCTCCGGCAAAATGAGCAACATTTAATTTAGCACATTAAAGCAATTAATTGTTACTCATACGCCATGCTTAACGTTTCCTTTGTTTAAACTACCTCTAAATTCATGAATGTCATAGAAAATTTTCAAATAAATCCCACAGCACAATTATAATCCTGAGTCCCAACTCATCGCATGCCTTTGGCTTTACACAATCACATGCTTACTTGCAGCAAACGTGCTACTAACACAGTCTATGTAGTCTAGAATTTCCCAGCAGGACGAATTGGTATTTCACAAAATGCTGCAAATTCCGCAGAATTGAGCGTAGAAACAACAAAAACGAATGTTAAAACAAAAGCAATTCGTGACTCGATGGAATTCAGACGTTTAAGTTGCTTGCAATGCAACTGGTTAAGACAAGTTAAGTCGAGACAAATCAAGGCAAATTAACATTCGTGCAAACACAGCCGGCAGCAAAACAACAAATTTACAAAAATTAAAAATATAAACAAAATTTACGAGAAATAATAAATGGCGGCAACGCCAAATTAGTAAACAAGGTGTAAAGAAAATAAAAGATTGTCACCGGAATTCAAAAACTTTTGTAAAAGCGGCTAACTTTTATTCTGTGCTATCAATTTAAGTAAAATTACTGTGAACAGTAAATTGAAGAAGTTTCAACTGTGTATAAGTGGAAATATTAAACGATATTCTGGAAAAACTTAAGCCTATGTGTTTATTAATTAAATAGTTGTATTTTATTACTTTTTATAAAAACTTAAAAACAATTTAAAGTTGTGGGCGCAGTTACTTCGTAAACTTATTGGGTAAATAAACAAAGTTTAACATAATTACTTAAATAAGAAAATTAAATGTTTGAGTTTTATACAAATAATTTAAAAAATAAAGCCTTACCAAAGAAAAATTTTATTCCAGGTAATTTTGGATTTCAGCTGATTCGTTATAATATATCGAAAAATAAGAAATCAAGATTTGGGGCCAGTTTTTCAGTACTAGTTTAAACTTAAATTGAATTAAACCGAGTTTAACTCAACAAAATTGGACGTTTAAACTCGGTTTAACTAGATATTTTAGCATTTGTTGAATTTAAATTATCATATAATGTGTTTTTTTTTGCCTAATCTGAGCTTAAACGTCCAATTTTAGTGAGTTAAACTCGGTTAAATTTAACTTAAGTTTAAACTCGTACTGAAAAACGGGCCGATGATGTACATAATTTATCTCACACGAATTAATAAATCTTATCCTTTCTTACATTTAACTGTCCAAGTTTATATCATGACTTCCTTAGTTCTAGTAACTTAAAAAATTTCAAAAGATAATTGCAATTTGACCTAATGGCTTAAGAAGTAAGAAATGGTTAACTAAGAAAATGTTAACAATAATTTAAATAAATGTGCGAATAAAAAAAAACGCTTGGTTACATATTTCTGCTTATTTGTATAAAGTGTCAAAATGTTAACAATTTAAGTGTTGATAAGCTTATTGCTTCGATAACTATGCCAATTAAGTAAAAGGTAAAGAAAAAATAAAATATTAGCTGACTCGTCGTAGCTTCTTTCCTTTTTAACCCTTAAATGCCTGATTTTTTCGACTGGCAGGAAAAAATTTATGTTATGTAACTTTGAGTTCTGAACAACTTTTGTTGTTCCTTACCTGGCCGGACCCTTTCTTTTATAGACCTTTTTTTTTAAAATGTTTTGCATGAGGTTTGTTTTTTTTTTTAACTTAATCAAAGCTCAGGGGACGCCCCCTATAAATGCGAAAGCATTGTGTTGATTCGCAAGACGGGTGATAGTTAGTTGGAGGGTGGAAAGATGAAGTAGTGTCGGTGAAGATTTGTTTTAAATTTATACAGCTCGAAACCGTCGGGAAACACGCTCGCAGGGAGATTTTTCTACAATTTTACTGTGCGACCGAAGAACGAATTATCTCGGTAATGCGATGTTCTAATGGGCAAAGAGGCAATGGTAAAGGGATGGGCTTGTAAAGCTGCCCGAATGCACCTAAGAAACACACGAGCTGGTGGCGTCAGGCCATGTATCTCCCTTGAACACTTCCCATGGTAATACCTGTACAGAAGGCTTAGGCAACCAACTTTGCGGCAATGCCCAAGAGAGTTGAGATATTTTCATTCCGTATCAAATTTATCGAACGCCGTTGAATCCGGTCGAGAAGCCCCTCCCCAAATGTGCAAATTGTACTCCATTTTCGGCCTAATATATGAGGTATAGATTAAACGAAGATCAGATGGAGTGAAGTATTTCTTACACTGTTTTAAAAAATCAAGACACTTGCTGCTTCTTTGGACACACACATCAAAAATGTGATCATTTACATCAGTCACATCAGTGACGGTCACTAAACAGTTCATTGTGCTCCAGATAGTTTATAAGGTTGAAGTTAATTACACTCTCCATAACTTTGGCAAGAGTAGTGCATATCACTTTGGGTCGGTAGCTTGCAGGGTTCGTGGCAACATCCTTTTTTGGTACGGGTTGGCAACCTTTGAATAAGATGGAAATACTCTTGTACTGTAGAATATGTTGAACAGGTGGAATTATGTGCAAACAATCCGGCCAACAGGTTCGCTTTATCAGCCGAGTTCGTGAAAATTTGATCACATTTTAAAAGAGCTGGAATAGTCGATGACGTCTGATTCCTTACTCCTTTAGCAAATGACCGAAAGTTTTTGCTCCTTTTGGGGACAGAGAAGAACCTGTTCTCTAATGCGAGTTTCGTGAAGAAACTTTTCGCGTTTTAAAATTGCATAACAGTGATTCCTTGCCTCAATGGAAAGTCTTTGCGTATCGGCATTCTTATTAGAGCGCCAATTCCGAAAGGCTTCCTCTTTGAACCTGACTGCAATCCGGCCAGTCTTATTAAGCCATGAGTGGTCGTTTGGTTTAATGCTTCTCATCTTATTGGGGATGAAATACCGCATACCCAATAAGATGATTTCTTGTACCATAACAGCCGCGGCATTCACATTTCTGTCAGCGAAACATAATTTCCAATTGAAGTTGCGATAAAAATTATTTAGCGCAGTCCAATTTGCTTTTCCATAAAAACATGCAGTCCTTTTCGGGGCTTCAGACGTAGCGGTGCGAAGGTTAGAATATGAAAAAACAGCGAATAATGGTGCAATGGTCCCAATTACCAAGAGGTGCATTGACACTCACATCATATTTTTCATGAGGTGAAGTCAGAAAAAGGTCTCAGATATTATGGTTATGCAAATCACTTTGTGGAAAAAAAGATGGTTCCTTCACTAGTTGAATCAATTGGTTCGATTTAGCAAAAATCTCAACATATTGCCCTTCCGGTGATGTTTGGCTCGAGAGACATAACCAAGCCGAGTTGTGAACATTGAAATCGCCAGCTACAACGATTTCACTATCAGGGAACAACCCCAAAATGTGCAATATCGTAACAGAGCGAGAGAGTCTAATTTGTTAAAAGTTGACTCCCTCCTTAAATTCGAACTTCTATTAACGAAAAGTGTAGCAAGTGCGAACGGACCCTGAACCTAACCCACAAAGAGCTAAACTCTGGATCAGTCATATCTAAGCTCCGCTGACACTGATATGCTACATCAGAACGTATAAAAAGGGGATGCCTATATGCAAAGAGAATAATGGCAGTAAGCGATTAAATTAGTAAGATTAGTAAGAGAAGTAAGCGAATTAAAAGTACGTGCCTTCAAATCAAAAATAATGGCGCTTAGATCATAGAGCAATAATATACAACAAAATTATCAAAAATTATATGGAAAAGATGCGGAAAAATAGTAGAAGTGGTTAGTTCCTCGCGGTACCACCAGACATTTAAGGGTTAAGCAGTAGTGCTTATGTACTGTTCTAAGGCTTCCAAGAAATCTTTTCATATATTTTCCTGTCTTTCTCTCCTGTTATTTGTTTTACACTGTCTGTAATTAGAATTTTTTATAACTGATTTTATATAATTTGTATATTCCAATTGATGTTAATGTAAAGACACCAATGGGTACAAATGTCCAAAGTATTGGATGTGAATCCAGTGTTGAATTAATAAAGTTCAGGGTCATCGAACTGACAGGGTTCATCTACTTTGCCATCGACGTTATGGTCGATTATTTTTTATGTGATATCCAATGTATAGAATATCGGCTACTGCCACAGATTAATTAATATTTATTAAATAAGTTCCGACGAGATTCGTTCCATTGGTAATGTGATTTCAGCTTACTAGGATTGTACCGCTTCTAATTTCCTCTTTGGGGGAATTATTTCCTTTAATCATAGAATAATTTGTTTAATTGTTATTTAAAGGGATGGTACTGTTTTAAAGTCGAAAAAGGTATGTTTCATGACTTATTTTTGGAGACATGAATAATGTTGTCATATACATGTTACATGTTACAAGTATATTTGGAAAAAAAATTAAAAATTATTGATAAATAAATTCGTGGCAGCGATTTTCCGGAGGCGCCTCGAAAAAAAGTTGTTTTGCGGAGATCACGATTGGATGTTAGCGGATCATTTGAGAAAACAATTTAAAACTAGTTTAAAAGGTAATATGTTTCCTGAGGTAGAGCTTTTTTATGTGTTTTTTTTGGTAGCGTTCGAAAGTCGAAAATGTGATTTTCGCTGAAAATTTTATGTTATTTAATTATTTTAAAATAGGAAAATAAAAGAACAAAAAACGCTTCGGCATTACCTGTTGATTTATGTGTAAAAATCGGGTAAAAAATTTTAAAAATATTGTTTTCCAGTAAATCGATTTATACTCTATATTTTAAGTCGATTTTAAGTGAGGTCCGCTCACTTGAAACGCTGTGTCTTCGTAAGTCTTAGCACGATTTATGTTGTACACTCAGAAAAAATATAAAAAAAATGTCCCAAAAACAGTACCATCCCCTTAACAAATCGGCCATGCAGTTTATAGCTTTAGGAGTTAGCTTGCATAAAGTTCTGATGTTGCACAAACTGGGTGCCCGATATAATGCCGATTTACATTTAATTATTTTAGAAGGAATTACAATCTTTTTTTCTTCTAGTCTAGAATAATAATTTAGTTTTCTGTCCCTGTACTAAAATAGGCACACTGCTCCTAAAGGATCGATAGGTTTCATGAAAATGACAACAAAAACTAAAAATGAGGCTTGATTTGTAATTTTCTTACAATCAATAATATGTTGAAATTTAAGTCGGCGCTGCTCCTTTTTGGGAGCTAAGGGGTTAAAAAGTATTTCACGATGTTGATTCATGCTATTGTTTCTAGCAGAAAAACAAACACATATAATACGTATTTAAAGAACTCATTGGAAAGGTAATAAAATCACCTTTTTAACAATATATCAACCAACATTATAGGCTTACTCGTTCCCGAGCTGTGCTCGTGTGAAGATGAAATCAATCAGTTGAAAGTACTGATTCAGAGAAATTCGCTCTCAAAGTCAAAACTTAGTACTTTCAACTGATTGATTTCATCTTCACACGAGCACAGCTCGGGAACGAGTAAGCCTAAAAAAGTCGAAGTTCTTTTTTTATGTGGTACTCCCTTCATTTTTTTGAATGATGTTGAAATAAATGCAAAAAAAAAAATGGTGTACCTAGGACCACGCAAACCCGTGCCGACTTGCATCAGTAGATGTCAGTACTTGGTTATATGGGAAAAAGTGTTAATTTTTTCAAAAAACCAAAATAACTTTTGTATAAGTATAAATTTTGGAAAAGCTGGTTCACAGTTTGTTTTCTATTGAATTTTTCTTTAAAATAAGCTATCAACATAATAATTGGACGAAAACCTCTAGAGTTGTGATTTTTTACTTTTCGAAAAATCTCCTTTTGGTTCTTGTTGTATTAAAAAAAAAAAAAAAAAAAATCGAAAAAATCCAAAAATCCAAAATTTGATAAAATTTCAATGAGATACAAAAAATTTTGTAATTATGTTGACTAACCTTGAATTTTTTTTAAAAATAAATTCCCAAAAATCCAATAATGCATAATTTAGAAAAAAACAACACAGATGATTTAAAAATAGTCTTCAGCTCTTTTTTTGCAAAAAATTGAAAAAACCGAAATTCGGGAAAAAAGTTATACCTGTTGAAACTTGACTTTTTTTTCCAAAATACTTAAAGTGCCCATTTCTAGCATTTTGGTCATAAAACAAAAAATCCAAAAACATATATTTCTCACTGGAAACACCTTCAATAATTCTAAGAAAATATTTCTTATTGTATTTTTTTCCTTAAAATAGAGGAAATAACCTTTTCAATTATACCTTATTTACGAAAATCAGATTTAAATTGACTGTGCTTCGTTGTCTCAAAGTAGACCCCATTTTGGTTGCGAAAAATGATTCTAAAAATTTATAACTTCCGATTTTGTTTTCTTATCAAAAAACCAATCCAAGAACAAAATTTGAGCCAAATCGGAGATGGTCAGTGCAACTGATATTACACTTCAATGTGAAATGGGCGCTATAATGATTTTGGTCTTACTGCTACTGCAACAAACAAAATTTTCACTCTTCGCCATTCTTCCCGACAAGCTTATAACTCTTGCATTATTTGATAATTGAGCAGTTTTTGTTTGCCAGCAAGCAACTTCTAAGAGATAAGGCATGCAAAACAATAAAAAATGGAACTTCAAAAGAAAAATGGCTGAAACTATTTTTATCAGTGACTTAAAATAACAATTATTTCTTTAAAGAATGCAAAAAGGTTACAAAATTAAAGATTTATTGTTAGAAAAAGCGCATAACCGCTATGTTGGCACAGCTGCTTTATTTGGTTGCTAATAACACAACGCAAACAGAAGCTCGCTTAGGCAAGAAATCAAATAAAATTTTTAAAAATGGAATTTGTAACATAAACCTGCTCTTTTCTTAGCAGTCCTGAGTCATGAATACATGATAATAATGTATGATCAATGCGTTTAAACTGTAGACATTTTTATAAGCAATTTGTTCATAATGAATGCAATTTTGTTGAACATGATTAAATTTTTAAAATTGATCAATAAAAATTGATGATAAAAAATTATCAGAGCTTTTTTACAGAATTATAGCAAAAATTATAAACATAGCGCATTTGATACAATGATCAAAATTTATACATCAGTCGATTTTTCTCCGTGTACCTGCAACATAACTGCAGCCTAGATCTAATGGAAAACGTACAAAAAAAACTTACATACACATATGGCAAGGAAAGATTTTGCTATTTTGATAGGCGTAATAACAGGGCATTGTCTTATAGGTATGCGTGCAATCAGAAAAGGAAGGCACCACATTAATGTATTCTGTATGAGCTACATGAATGAGAAAGAGGAGGAGCCGGTATCGCATCTCCTTTGTTCATATCCCACTCCCTCCCGCAGAAGACAGAAGCATTTAGGTAATTAAGATCTGCAAAAATTATCGGATTTTTTAAGTTTTATTGAAAACGCACACTCGAAAAACACTGAGTTAGAATTTTAGCTTAAAACTCTCCCTTTTTCTATAACAATTCTACACTTGAGCATGTGTGCACAAAATTCGCTTAATGTACTACGTCAATATTCCATTAAAAAAAATTTTTCTAGAAAGCTAAGTTTCTATTAGAATTCTCAAAATTTTGATATTTAGAACAAGAATATTTTGCAGTCAATAAAAGTGGAATTTCAGTAGAATAATAATTCCTTCAAAATTCTCAAGAATTTCCTTACGCTCGTATATTAGTAAAAATATAAATCATAAATAACAAAAACATTGAAGTCCCACACAGAAACACGCATCTGTTGAGCCTGCATATCAGTAGGAAATAATTGAGTTATATTTCGATGCTATTCTATTTTTTTATTTTTTTATTATGTATTTAGATGATTTATTCAAATATATGTGGCACACAAACAAGGTTAGAAAAACATCAATAATAAGAGCAACATATGGCTTTGAGATTTTTTGTTGTTGTTACTTTTATTACTATTTGGGTTATATGCGTATTTTTGGGTTAATCAATCAATTTGTTTCGAATTCTTGTTGAAGTGTTGTTGGTTTTCAAACAGTTTTAGCCACTGCTGGGCAAAATGGTTTGAATTGAATTTAGTTCAGACATCTTATTTGAGTTGAAAATAAATTTTATTTAAATGTTTTTCAGTTTTGCTATATTTTAGATTCCATTTATATGCTATTTGCTACATTAAATTGCATTTCAATTTGGTTTCCATAACTATAAAAAGAGTTAATACGTATATTGACAAGTGATTGCAAGAGAACCAACTCGAACATTTTTGACTTCGAACAAACGTACGAATATCCGCAACTCCAGAAAATTGTCTGAACTAAATAATTTTTTCTTATTGGCGATTTTTCAGTTCAAGAAATTTTGATAAAACTTAGATCAATATTGACCTAATTAAAAAGTTAACTATAACTATAACTATAACTATAACTATAACTATAACTATAACTATAACTATAACTATAACTATAACTATAACTATAACTATAACTATAACTATAACTATAACTATAACTATAACTATAACTATAACTATAACTATAACTATAACTATAACTATAACTATAACTATAACTATAACTATAACTATAACTATAACTATAACTATAACTATAACTATAACTATAACTATAACTATAACTATAACTATAACTATAACTATAACTATAACTATAACTATACTATAACTATAACTATAACTATAACTATAACTATAACTATAACTATAACTATAACTATAACTATAACTATAACTATAACTATAACTATAACTATAACTATAACTATAACTAAAACTATAACTATAACTATAACTATAACTATAACTATAACTATAACTATAACTATAACTATAACTATAACTATAACTATAACTATAACTATAACTATAACTATAACTATAACTAAAACTATAACTATAACTATAACTATAACTATAACTATAACTATAACTATAACTATAACTATAACTATAACTATAACTATAACTATAACTATAACTATAACTATAACTATAACTATAACTATAACTACTATAACTATAACTATAACTATAACTATAACTATAACTATAACTATAACTATAACTATAACTATAACTATAACTATAACTATAACTATAACTATAACTATAACTATAACTATAACTATAACTATAACTATAACTATAACTATAACTATAACTATAACTATAACTATAACTATAACTATAACTATAACTATAACTATAACTATAACTATAACTATAACTATAACTATAACTATAACTATAACTATAACTATAACTATAACTATAACTATAACTATAACTAACTATAACTATAACTATAACTATAACTATAACTATAACTATAACTATAACTATAACTATAACTATAACTATAACTATAACTATAACTATAACTATAACTATAACTATAACTATAACTATAACTATAACTATAACTATAAACTATAACTATAACTCTAACTATAACTATAACTATAACTATAACTATAACTATAACTATAACTATAACTATAACTATAACTATAACTATAACTATAACTATAACTATAACTATAACTATAACTATAACTATAACTATAACTATAACTATAACTATAACTATAACTATAACTATAACTATAACTATAACTATAACTATAACTATAACTATAACTATAACTATAACTATAACTATAACTATAACTATAACTATAACTATAACTATAAACTATAACTATAACTATAACTATAACTATAACTATAACTATAACTATAACTATAACTATAACTATAACTATAACTATAACTATAACTATAACTATAACTATAACTATAACTATAACTATAACTATAACTATAACTATAACTATAACTATAACTATAACTATAACTATAACTATAACTATAAACTATAACTCTAAACTATATAACTATAACTATAACTATAACTATAACTATAACTATAACTATAACTATAACTATAACTATAACTATAACTATAACTATAACTATAACTATAACTTAACTATAACTATAACTATAACTATAACTATAACTATAACTATAACTATACAACTAAACTATAACTATAACTATAACTATAACTATAACTATAACTATAACTATAACTATAACTATAACTATAACTATAACTATAACTATAACTATAACTATAACTATAAGCTATAACTATAACTAACTAACTAACTATAACTATAACTATAACTATACTAACTATAACTATAACTATAACTATAACTATAACTATAACTATAACTATAACTATAACTATAACTATAACTATAACTATAACTATAACTATAACTATAACTATAACTATAACTATAACTATAACTATAACTATAACTATAAACTATAACTATAACTATAACTATAACTATAACTATAACTATAACTATAACTATAACTATAACTACTAACTATAACTATAACTATAACTATAACTATAACTATAACTATAACTATAACTATAACTATAACTATACTATAAACTATAACTATAACTATAACTATAACTATAACTATAACTATAACTATAACTATAACTATAACTATAACTATAACTATAACTATAACTAACTATAACTATAACTATAACTATAACTATAACTATAACTATAACTATAACTATAACTATAACTATAACTAACTATAACTATAACTATAACTAAACTATAACTATAACTATAACATAACTATAACTATAACTATAACTATAACTATAACTATAACTATAACTATAACTATAACTATAACTATAACTATAACTATAACTATAACTATAACTATAACTATAACTATAACTATAACTATAACTATACACTATATAACTATAACTATAACTATAACTATAACTATAACTATAACTATAACTATAACTCTATAACTATAACTATAACTATAACTATAACTATAACTATAACTATAACTATAACTATAACTATAACTATAAACTATAACTATAACTATAACTATAAACTATAACTAACTATAACTATAACTATAACTATAACTATAACTATAACTATAACTATAACTATAACTATAACTATAACTATAACTATAACTATAACTATAACTATAACTATAACTATAACTATAACTATAACTATAACTATAACTATAACTATAACTATAACTATAACTATAACTATAACTATAAACTATAACTATAACTATAACTATAACTATAACTATAACTATAACTATAACTATAACTATAACTATAACTATAACTATAACTATAACTATAACTATAACTATAACTATAACTATAAACTATAACTATAACTATAACTATAAACTATAACTATAACTAACTATAACTATAACTATAACTATAACTATAACTATAACTATAACTATAACTATAACTATAACTATAACTATAACTATAACTATAACTATAACTATAACTATAACTATAACTATAACTATAACTATAACTATAACTTATAACTATAACTATAACTATATAACTATAACTATAACTATAACTATAACTATAACTATAACTATAACTATAAACTATAACTATAACTATAACTATAACTATAACTATAACTATAACTATAACTATAACTATAAATAACTATAACTATAAACTATAACTATAACTATAACTATAACTATAACTATAACTATAACTATAACTATAACTATAACTATAACTATAACTATAACTATAACTATAACTATAACTATAACTATTATAACTATAACTATAACTATAACTATAACTATAACTATAACTATAACTATAACTATAACTATAACTATAACTATAACTATAACTATAACTATAACTATAACTATAACTATAACTATAACTATAACTATAACTATAACTATAACTATAACTATAACTATAACTATAACTATAACTATAACTATAACTATAACTATAACTATAACTATAACTATAACTATAACTATAACTATAACTATAACTATAACTATAACTATAACTATAACTATAACTATAACTATAACTATAACTATAACTATAACTATAACTATAACTATAACTATAACTATAACTATAACTATAACTATAACTATAACTATAACTATAACTATAAACTATAACTATAACTATAACTATAACTATAACTATAACTATAACTATAACTATAACTATAACTATAACTATAACTATAACTATAACTATAACTATAACTATAACTATAACTATAACTATAACTATAACTATAACTATAACTATAACTATAACTATAACTATAACTATAACTATAACTATAACTATAACTATAACTATAACTATAACTATAACTATAACTATAACTATAACTATAACTATAACTATAACTATAACTATAACTATAACTATAACTATAACTATAACTATAACTATAACTATAACTATAACTATAACTATAACTATAACTATAACTATAACTATAACTGTAACTATAACTATAACTATAACTATAACTATAACTATAACTATAACTGTAACTATAACTATAACTATAACTATTTTGCGTCTTCCATTGAGTGGGAAATATGCCCTCTGTGAGACAAGCGTTATACAGCTGTACGAAGGCTTGTGTTTGGGCTGCAATGGCCATTTTTAGTTCGGGATTTTATCTGGCCCTGGGGCCTTCTCGCTATGACCAGCATTGGAGATTTTCATTACCTCTTCTGCGGTTACCATGGAAATGACTTGCACGTCGCCATGATTAATGACGGGCTGCATCGGTGGTTGCTGAGGGAAGAGCACACTTACAATGCGGCTAAGTATGTGAGGGCACGTGGGTGGTGGTCGTCCGAATGACTTCATCTTTTTCATTACTAGTCTATAGGCGGTACCCCATGGGGTTACGTCCGCTTCGTCGCATAACTGCAAGAAGCAGCTTCCTGCGCTCTCTATAGACCTCGCGCAGTTCTTCGAACCTGTCGGTCCCTCTGGCGCGGTAGTAACTTCTTCTGGCTTGGTGGCATTGGCAGCGTGCTTCGGCGATTTCGGCGGTCCACCAGTACAAATTATTAAAACGAGTTGTTTTTTATTTGCACTATGTGCAATTTTATTGAGCTGCACTATGTGCAGTTAATTCAGAGAGTTAACTAGAACTAAAACTAAGAAGCTTAAAGCTACCTTAAGTAGTCGATATTGTTGTTGTTGTTCCGCCGACGCTGCATCGTGGTCGTTATTGTTACAGTTGATATTGCTGTCGTTGTTGTTGTTGTTGTTGTTCCGCTGACGCTGCATCGTGGTCGTTATTGTTGCAGTTGATATTGCTGTCGTTGTTGTTGTTGTTGTTGTTCCCGTGGTTGTTATTGTTACAGTTGATATTGCTGTTGTTGTTGTTGGAAGTGCTAGCTGCGATTATGCTTACTAAGCCGATCCCATATAACGGAAAAATAGCAGACATATCGTCAGCATTTTGGCACTGGAGCGGATGCGCGTGTTAACTTCCCCCCTTCTTAAGAGCGGCTGTCCTCAGTCGCGCCATGAAACTGTGGTTGACTTCCTGCTTTGGTCCTTTCAACCAATTCTACTATAGCGAGCTTCCTTTGTTTTTTTCTCCAAAAGAAAATTGCCATTGTCATAACCACGATAAGGGCAATCATGCAGAGCATGCCCAATGAAATCTGAGATTTTGTTTTTATTTCTGTACGCAGAGCTGCGATATGGTTTAGATTTCTTATGTTGACCTCATGCAAGTAAGGTAGGGATAACGTAATTATATGATCAGTGAAATTTATTTCTTGTGCCATAGGCAATTCTGGAGTTAGTTGGTATTTTCGCTTTTGGTTTACAAAGACGGTACCATTAATTGTTACTTTATCGTTAAATGTTACCAAATATGTTCCATTTATAATCACAGGAGGTTTGTCATCTTGACGAATTTCCGACACGCAATCATTGATTATAACCATGCCTTCATCCACGACTTCCGTCATCGCCATATCATGTGCCGAAATTGTTTTACAGTTAGCGGTGTAATTATTTAGTAGATGTTGTAGGCAAGATCCATCCGAGCTGTTTATCTCCCTGCAGAACGTTGATGTGGTCGCTTTTTCGCAGTTTCCTACCAATTTATAAGTCCTGTCACACTTTGCCACTATCTTAGATTCAAATATTATTATCTTTGAGTCATGTACTACTGGATAAATTATGGTTTTATTACAAACTGACTGAATTTTAGGGTACTTAATTAAGAAAAGTATAATTTCCTGGTTTTGTAAGATTTTTAATTTAGAATTAAGTATAATATCGCTTACGCTAATGTCAGTTGACTTTTCATTTTTAACAATAGATTCAATTTCTTTATTATCGAGTAAAATTGGATTTATAACATTCATTTTTCCAAGCATAATAGACAAAACAATATTACTTAGTTCAGTTATAACAGCTCTATTCCTGCTGCTTATAAGTCCGAATAAATGAGCCGTGTCAAGGTCTGTTGTCTTAGTTTTGTTCAATAGTTGATTAACGGCGTTCGTTATTTTATTAATTTGGGTTTGCATTACGGAGTTTATTTTTATTTGCTGTTCGTTTGACTCTAGTAAGATCTCATTTTTAATTTTTATTTCTTGAAAATCATCAAAATCTGGGGTGCCTGCTACATACTTGAGTGCGGTGCCTAGAAAATTAAGGCTACGAGCGTAACGATGATGGATTGTAAGTGTTTCTAAAAGCTGTGTTATCTGTTCTATGTCGAGTTCCAGAAGTTTCCTCATATGTGAGTGTGGGAGAAGGTCCATGTATTTTTCCGTTTCCTTTATAATTTTGTCAAAGTTCGTTAGATTCGTACGGTGCGTAAGGTAATCATAGTCAGAGTAAATTGCAACCACGCCGTCTGCAATGGGTATATAGTTAGATTTTGAGTAATCCAGTAATTCGCCGTGAATTTGTGTTAAGAATGGTAACCTGTAAAGAAAATTTATCTCAGATTACTTTTGTGAATTCGACTGTTTCCAACTAATATCGTAGTTCCCAAGTCTTTATCCACAACTTTTTCTATATAAAGTTTCCTGAACTTGTTTCCTATGCGTTTGTTGGTTCTAACGAATACCCTATCGCCTGGCTTATATTTTCTTGTATGTCTACCTAAGTTATGGCGCTGTAATTCTATTCGCTGAGCCTCCATGAGTTTTCCTTTTATTTTTTCTTTAAGTTCATTCGGTGCTGCGTGAATTATGTCTATCGGTCTGTAGTTTGTTATTGAGTGAACTGTTCTATTGTACCTAGTTGTCGCTAGAAGAATTAATTCAGAGGTATCAGAGATATCTAATTCTATTTTCAGGCAACGAGCTATTTCAGTGAGTGTGCTGTGAAACCTTTCCACTTGTCCATTTGTAGTGCTGTGGAAAGGTGGCGTTGTATAAATTTCTGCTCCGAAATGATTCATCAGCATTGATTTTACGGTTTCCGAGTTCAGCGATTTTTCGTTATCGCATACTATCTGTTTAGTTTTATTGTAGAAATTTAGAATTTCGTATAGGGGTTCCTTAATATCAACTATGGCTCTCGATTTTATTGGGAAAACTATTGCAAATTTGGAGAATTTGTCAATGCTAGTGAGGAAGTGCATTTTATCAGTAGAATAAATATCCACATGTAAAATCTCACCTGGATAAGATGGCACGGGTGTTTGGCCTATTTCTGTTCGGATTGGGTGACGTTGGTATTTGGCTTCGAGGCAAGTTTTACAATTCGAATTCCCGGAAAATAATAATCCGTAAGGATTTGCTGTGTATTTTCCCTTGCAGATCTATGTGCACGGTTATGTTCTGTTGCGAGAATTTCAACCTGATCGTCTTTATTGATCACATCCATAACTTTTTTCTCAGTATGGCGAAATTTAACCGAAGGGAACATTTTAATGATGTTATTTTGAATTTTTCCTAGCACAGGTAGTTCGCAATAGATTCCGTTAATAACGTTAGGGTTCACGGATGTCTTAAAAGCATCATAAATATCGTTCAGTGAAGAGAATGTGATTTCATGCCTAGTTTGTGTTTTAAATAGGATCTTAGATGTTTTTTTAATTTTGGGACCTTGGTCAAGAATAATCTGATTTTTAAAACAGTTTACCGGATTCTGCACTGTTGGAATAGTTGGTGTGAGAGATTCTTCGCTGTGAGTTGTCATGTCATCTGAGATTTCTCCTTCATTAAGAGCATTCATATGCTGCCTTGAGAGAGCATCTGCAACGAAGTTTTCCTTGCCTGGTTTGTAAAAAAATTTCGGTGAGAATTCTTCCACAAAAGCTTTCCACCTTTTGATCTTGGCGTTTGAGCTCTTATCAGATATGGCGAAGATCAATGGTTGATGGTCAGTAAAGATGTTAAGTTGTTTTACGCCATATAAATAGTTACGAAGCTTTTGTAATGCCCACACTATGGCCAAAAGTTCACGCTCATTTGTTGCGTAGTGTTCTTCCGTGCAGGAAAGTGTCCTTGAAATCATTATAATAGGTCTGCCGTTTTGAGACAAAACAGCTCCTATTGCTTGAGAAGATGCGTCCGTCGTAAGGTCAAACGGTTTTTCAAAATCGGGATACAAAAGGAGTACCTCTTCAGATGCTAAAATTTTCTTTATTTTGTCAAAGGCTTCAATTCCCGCTTCATCTAGATCAATTGTTGTCTTTTTAGATTTATTGGCACTTACATGGCCATTGTCCCCCCGCAGGAATTTGGTTAGAGGTCTTGCGATTTGTGCATAATCTTTAATGAATCGCCGGTAATAGCCAGCAAGTCCAAGAAATGATCGTAGGGCGCGGAGGGTTTTGGGCATTTTAAAGGTTAGGATATCGTTGACTTTATCTGGGGACGTTTTAATGCCACTACCCGATACCAAGAATCCCAAGAATTCAACCTCGCGCTTGAAGAACCTAGATTTCTCTAAGGAAACACGCATATTTGCCTCGTAAAGTTTTGAAAGAATTCTGCTGATATCCTTGAGATGCTGCTCTTCCGTTTGGGAGAAGATTATTACGTCGTCTATGTAGACGTGGCAACATCTACCGATTTCGTCCCTTAGGATATCGTCTATTGTCCTCTGAAAGATGCTTGGGGCGTTCTTAAGCCCAAAAGGCAGTCGGCAAAATTCATATTTGCCGTTGTTAATTGAAAAGGCAGTTTTTTCCCGATCTTCTTGAGCTAATTTTATCTGATGGAAACCTGACTTTAAGTCAATTGTGGTAAAGTATGACGAATGGCCGAGATTTGCCAGAATAACTGACGTATCCGGAATCGGATACTTGTCGCTTATGGTCTTTTCATT
This sequence comes from Coremacera marginata, assembly GCA_914767935.1. Classification (NCBI taxonomy): domain Eukaryota; kingdom Metazoa; phylum Arthropoda; class Insecta; order Diptera; family Sciomyzidae; genus Coremacera; species Coremacera marginata. Next base: position 133,354,823 of record OU612044.1, read on the forward strand.
CAGCTTCCTGAAATCAATGACAAGTCGCATTTTACGATTACCATCCCCATCAATGCCCTTTTTATCGACCACCCATATAGGGTTGTTGAAAGGTGACCGTGAAGGTCTGATAATACCGGATTCTAGCAGCGATTTCACCTCGTTATTAACAAATTCGGCCGCTGCCATAGGGTACGGGTACGCCTTAGAGTAAACCGGTTCATTATCAATGGTGCGAATGCTGGCGACAACCTTGGTATTATAAGGTAATGACTCTTTGGGGTCGGCGAATACCCCTGAGTGATTTTTAATCATAGTTGAAAAATGTTCAACAAGCTCAGAAGGAACGGTTGAGTCATCAATAATAAGATTATTTATTTTGCTAGAATAGAGGTACAGAAATTCTTCCTGACCACCATCGTATTGCAAAATTCCTTTCCTGACATCAAGTTTTGCGTTTATTTCAAACAGGAAGTCAAAACCAACTATTCCGTCAAATTTTTCGAGGTTAGGTAAAATATAAAAATTAGATGTTTTATTAAACACATTCATTAAACATTTTGAATTGACTCTGGTTTCACCGTGTATTGATTTAACCAAAAACGGAGTTTCTGTGGGTTTAACAGCTTTTAAAAGGCTTAGATTTCTTACGTAATTTTTTGACGTTCCAGTGTCGATTAAGAATTTTAATTCATTCCCTCCTAGTGTCCTGCAGATGTACGGGAGGAGGGATTTCCCTCTAAAAAATTAATTTCATCTTTAATTTCCAAAACATCTTCTGTGTGACTGTCGTTAAAACCTGAGCTTGCGTTTTCGTAATAGTCATCGTAGTCAAAGTGATCCTCACCGCTAAGGCTATCCTCTTCAGGCTCGATATCCCGATGAGCCAGATGATTGATTCTCTGTAACTTTGCCATGGGTGCTCTGTCTGAGTCCCGATGCCTCTTAAACGGTTTGGCTTGTTGGTCAGGCCCGAAGGGCCTTGGTTCGTTAATGTTAACACCAAAAGCAGTTCTGTTGTTGGGATTTACTAATGGTCTACGATCCAATGGGTGGATAGGCGGAGCCTGTGGGCTTGGCCTATTCAAGACAAATCGAGAGGTGGAAGCATCGACTTCCATAGGAATAGGTCGCTGTGGTTTCTGTTGTCTTCTATCGAAGGGAATTCCACGATATTGTGGAATAAAGGGTTGTGGAGCAAACGATTGTCGTTCATGTCTATTAAAAGAATTGGCGAATACCAATCGCGCTTGATTGGCTTCTAACTCTTGAGCGAGTGCCAGCGCTGTCGGCATATCATCTGGCCTGGATGAAAATAGTATGTCGCACAATGGCCGGTTTAGGCCAGAGATGAAAACGCGAAGTGCGTCCTGTCTGTATTTTGCGTTAAGAGACTCTATGAGTCCATCCTGACCATTATATGACATTATGGTCTTATTAATTATTAATGTCAACTTCTTCTCTACCTCATCGTAGAATTCTATAATTGACAATTTACCTTGCCGTAACGTTGACATCTCCTGTTCTACCAAGTAGACAGGTCTTTTGTCAGCGTACGTAAAGTCTAGCCTGGCGATTATTGCTCGAAAATTCAGAACCGTATTGAAAGAAGCCAAAACCATGTCTGCTGATCCTGTTATCTTGTTCCTTATTATGGCTACCGCTTGGTAGTATTTTGAGCTACCAGCATAGTTCTCGAAAATTTTGTAAGCGGTGTGAGCCGCTTGTCTCCATGAGACATATCTCGCCTGATCACCAGAAAATTCTGGCAGTGACTTCACTAGGTCTAGTGATTCATCACATATTGTCCCTGGAACTATTGTTACATCCCTAAACTCCTCAACATGGGAGGGGGTCTCTAACAAGGTCAGTTTATTCGTTAAGTCGTCCAGTTTCTCCTGAAATTCACGTCTAGTTTGTTCGGTCGCGGCCCTTATTGCTGCATTAAGCAGGGTCTGTATTGTGTTTGCGTCCATGTTAATACAATTGTTAAAATTGAGAAAACTTAATATTTTATAAAAATCTTTATGTAGAGGTATTCAATAATATAATTTTTTTAATATAATCGATAAAGTTGCGAGAGCTTTAATATTTATACAAAAATTCAAACAAAATTAAATTTATAAAATAATACTAAAATAAAAATATCTACAGTATTAACACGTTCATGATCCTTGCGTCGTTTGTCCACTCGGTGAAGCCGCATTCGATGGTTAGAGAATTTTTATTTGATTATTTTCTATTTACTGAAATCGTCTTTTACACAATTTATAACTGTTTTTTATTCTTTCCACGTAAGAGTTTTAACTCATTTCTTCTATTAAGAATTTTAATTTTTAAGAGTTTTTTTCTTTTAAATATCCAATAATTTTTTCTTTTTATTTTCAGGTAAGTCTTTCCAGCTATTGGTAAGTTCCTTTAATCTGTTTTTTATTTCTTTCTTCTATGAAGAAATTCACTGTTTCTATCTTTTCTTCTATGAAGAATTCCACTGTTTTTATTTTTTTTCTTCTATGAAGAATTTCAGTTTTATGTTTTTCTTCTATGAAAAATTTCACTGTTTTTATTTTTTTCTTCTATGAATAATTTCGCTGTTTTTATTTTTTTCTTCTATGAAGAATTTCACTGTTTTAATTTTTTCCTCTATGAAAAATTTCACTGTTTTCATTTTTTTCTTCTATGAATAATTTCGCTGTTTTTATTTTTTTCTTCTATGAAGAACTTCACTTTTTAATTTTTTCCTCTATGAGAAATTTCACTGTTTTTCGTGTTTTTCTTCTATGAATAATTTCGCTGTTTTTATTTTTTTCTTCTATGAAGAACTTCACTTTTTAATTTTTTCCTCTATGAGAAATTTCACTGTTTTTCGTGTTTTTCTTCTATGAATAATTTCGCTGTTTTTATTTTTTTCTTCTTTAAGAAATTTCACTGTTTTTCGTTTTTTTCTTCTATGAATAATTTCGCTGTTTTTATTTTTTTCTTCTATGAAGAACTTCACTTTTTAATTTTTTCCTCTATGAGGAATTTCACTGTTTTTCGTGGGTTCGAGCCGCGTCTTTAACTATGCACGGCCCCACGTTGGGCGCCAATTATTAAAACGAGTTGTTTTTTATTTGCACTATGTGCAATTTTATTGAGCTGCACTATGTGCAGTTAATTCAGAGAGTTAACTAGAACTAAAACTAAGAAGCTTAAAGCTACCTTAAGTAGTCGATATTGTTGTTGTTGTTCCGCCGACGCTGCATCGTGGTCGTTATTGTTACAGTTGATATTGCTGTCGTTGTTGTTGTTGTTGTTGTTCCGCTGACGCTGCATCGTGGTCGTTTTTGTTGCAGTTGATATTGCTGTCGTTGTTGTTGTTGTTGTTGTTCCCGTGGTTGTTATTGTTACAGTTGATATTGCTGTTGTTGTTGTTGGAAGTGCTAGCTGCGATTATGCTTACTAAGCCGATCCCATATAACGGAAAAATAGCAGACATATCGTCAGCATTTTGGCACTGGAGCGGATGCGCGTGTTAACTTACACAGGCTCGTAGTGGTGCTTACTTGGTCTTCGCAACATCATCGCTGCGTCGCAAGATCTTTTCAGCTGCTCTGTTGCTTGCCTAGCCATATTCTGTGCTGAACCAGTGAGGTGCATGTCAGCCATCATTGCTGTGAGGATACCGTCATCAAGCGTTTCGACCTTGTATGATGGCTCGCTATGGGGGCCTCTGCTCCGTCGGTTGGTTTGCCTTTCCAACGTGTACACGATTGCTTGGTGATCGCTATGCGTGTAGACGTCGCTTACTTGCCACTGTACTTGCGTGCTCAGGTCACAACTGGCAAATGTCAGGTCAATTACTAAGCTGCCATTCGCGTTGGAGAATGTACACTGCGTTCCCGTGTTTAAAAGCACAACCTCTAACGAAGCAAAAGCCTCCAGAATAATGAGCCCTCTTTGATTCGTTCTCTGGCTTCCCCAGTCTACGGCCCACGCGTTGAAGTCACCAGCAATAACAACTGGACTGATTCCTCTAACATCGTCAACTATTGCGTCGACAGTAACAGCAAACTCTTCTATGGATAGACTTGGTGCAAGTTAGCAGCTTACAATATGTGTGCCCATAACTTCTACACGAACAAAACCGTTTGCACGTGTATGCTGCCTCATTAGGGAAGGATGTCTTCCGCAGGACCATATGGCGGCTCTTCCAGAAATGTCTGATGCCCAGACTCCTGGTGCTTTCGCGTTATAAGGCTCACTCAAGATAGCTACATCAGTGCTTAGATCTCGAACGGTTTGCGCTAAAAGATCTTGCGCTGCGCGACAGTTGCTGAGATTCAACTGTAAGAACCTCATCATTTCCTAGGTTTGCTAGCTCCTGAAAAGGACGAACATTTCCAGCTTCCGGCACGGTGGTTTGTTTCCGAGCATTTTCTTTCTAAGCACAAGAAACAGCTTGCTTCTGCACAACACTCTTTTGCTTTGTGGCCCTCTTTGCCGCATTTCATACAGCACTTACTTCGGTCTGTGCTGTTGCAAGATTTCGCCGTGTGTCCAAAGTCGAGACACTTAAAGCATCTGGTTGGCGTAACTTTTTCGCGGACTCTGCAAATGACCCAGCTAACTCTGAGCTTGCCAGTCTCTATTAGCTTCCTCGCCTGCAGTGCTGGAAGGCTTATGACCGCTGTTTGCGTGCCTGCATATGCTTTACGGAGTGATTTCACTCTTGTCACCTTTAAGTCGCTGAGCTGCTTTTGGACTGCGCTGCAGACTTCTTCCGGTGTTGTAACCTCGTCAAGATCCTTGATCTCGACCTGTGTTTCTTCCGTGAGAGTCCTCGTTTCGGCTTGGCCATTGAAAACCATATCAAATTCTTTCTTCAGCTCCTGGGTTGACTGGGTGGTTGCGCGCTTAAGCTGGATAAGTACTTCACCTTTTTCAGTGCGCCTTACTCTCGAAACGTTTTCGCCGAACTTTTCAAGCGATTTTTCCTGTTTCATCCGCATGATGATATCGCTATATGAAAGCTCACCTGCTTTTGCTACGACGATTGCATCAGGTCTAGCCAGCTTCTGAGGCGGTTTTTTGCGTTTTTTGGGCTTTCTAGAGACCTTTGTCCAAGGCTCAACCATTCGCTTTGCCGGAGTTTTTGGCAGAGGAGACGAATTAGCCACTTCGCTATAGGATGGCTTTAGAGCAGTCTCTTGGACAGCAAGCTGCTGCAGCCGAGTCTTTTTTGTCGGAGGTTTCCGCGAGTCACTGCTGCGTTCGCTTGCTCTTTTTGGAGTAGCCTTGGAGCCATGCGCAAAAATTGGGTCCGTCTGAGAGTCCTTATGTACTTGTGAATCACTCGCGTTGACCTTTTTCTTGTTCGCGTTATCGGCGAACAGCTCAATTGAGAGGTCTTCACAGGCCAGATTTGCCAGACTTATAAGCTTCTGGATCTCATTGTGGACGTTTGATTTGGTTTTGACGAACTCTGCCAGACCTTGTATCAGTGTCTTCACTTTGACCAGCTTTTTGATGACAGGGTCATCTACACTGACGCTTGCTGCTGCTTCAGGGGTTGCTTTGATGACAGACTCTCTATGCTGCAGCTTTGATCGTTCGGGTGTGCCTTTAGTTGGCGATCGCTGAACCTTTGAGCTCATTTTAAATGAGTTCTCGGTTGTAGTGTTGCTGCTCGTAGCTTTGAGTGGTGCAGCGGCCGAGTGCGCCACCGCTGCAGCAGTTTTTGGGGCAGAAATGTTGTTTGAGGCCTCCAGAATCCTTGCCTCGACCGTGGGATTGCCCATGGGTGGATTTCCACTACTGTGGTTTCCACCTGGAGTAGTTGCGTTATTAGACAACATTCCTGGTAAATGGTTTATTTTCGGGGTGACCTTCCCTTATCCGTTTATACCTACAGACAGGTGTGAATACTGCCGACCGCTACGGTACAGACGCAGACCAGTGAGCCGCCCACTATGGGTCGAACGCTTCTGGGTTTTTTTTTTTTTTGGGTTTCGCCCCTCTCATCCGCCACCATGCTGCCGGTTGGTAGCACAGCGCCCAGGTGCCACCACGGGGAGGCACTTGCCATCAGACAAGCGTGCTAGCACACAAATATTTATGTGGTAGCATGAGAGTAGACTTGGAGTTTAACTGTGAATATCGAGCTGGCTCCGCCAGGTTGAAGCAAACAGACTCTTTCACCTCACAGTGTCCACCCCCTTGACACCCAACTATAACTATAACTATAACTATAACTATAACTATAACTATAACTATAACTATAACTATAACTATAACTATAACTATAACTATAACTATAACTATAACTATAACTATAACTATAACTATAACTATAACTATAACTATAACTATAACTATAACTATAACTATAACTATAACTATAACTATAACTATAACTATAACTATAACTATAACTATAACTATAACTATAACTATAACTATAACTATAACTATAACTATAACTATAACTATAACTATAACTATAACTATAACTATAACTATAACTATAACTATAACTATAACTATAACTATAACTATAACTATAACTATAACTATAACTATAACTATAACTATAACTATAACTATAACTATAACTATAACTATAACTATAACTATAACTATAACTATAACTATAACTATAACTATAACTATAACTATAACTATAAACTATAACTATAACTATAACTATAACTATAACTAATAACTATAACTATAACTATAACTATAACTATAACTATAACTATAACTATAACTATAACTATAACTATAACTATAACTATAACTATAACTATAACTATAACTATAACTATAAACTATAACTATAACTATAAACTATAACTATAACTATAACTATAACTATAACTATAACTATAACTATAACTATAACTATAACTATAACTATAACTATAACTATAACTATAACTATAACTATAACTATAACTATAACTATAACTATAACTATAACTATAACTATAACTATAACTATAACTATAAACTATAACTATAACTATAACTATAACTATAACTATAACTATAACTATAACTATAACTATAACTATAACTATAACTATAACTATAACTATAACTATAACTATAACTATAACTATAACTATAACTATAACTATAACTATAACTATAACTATAACTATAACTATAACTATAACTATAACTATAACTATAACTATAACTATAACTATAACTATAACTATAACTATAACTATAACTATAACTATAACTATAACTATAACTATAACTATAACTATAACTATAACTATAACTATAACTATAACTATAACTATAACTATAACTATAACTATAACTATAACTATAACTATAACTATAACTATAACTATAACTATAACTATAACTATAACTATAACTATAACTATAACTATAACTATAACTATAACTATAACTATAACTATAACTATAACTATAACTATAACTATAACTATAACTATAACTATAACTATAACTATAACTATAACTATAACTATAACTATAACTATAACTATAACTATAACTATAACTATAACTATAACTATAACTATAACTATAACTATAACTATAACTATAACTATAACTATAACTATAACTATAACTATAACTATAACTATAACTATAACTATAACTATAACTATAACTATAACTATAACTATAACTATAACTATAACTATAACTATAACTATAACTATAACTATAACTATAACTATAACTATAACTATAACTATAACTATAACTATAACTATAACTATAACTATAACTATAACTATAACTATAACTATAACTATAACTATAACTATAACTATAACTATAACTATAACTATAACTATAACTATAACTATAACTATAACTATAACTATAACTATAACTATAACTATAACTATAACTATAACTATAACTATAACTATAACTATAACTATAACTATAACTATAACTATAACTATAACTATAACTATAACTATAACTATAACTATAACTATAACTATAACTATAACTATAACTATAACTATAACTATAACTATAACTATAACTATAACTATAACTATAACTATAACTATAACTATAACTATAACTATAACTATAACTATAACTATAACTATAACTATAACTATAACTATAACAATAACAATAACTATAACTATAACTATAACTATAACTATAACTATAACTATAACTATAACTATAACTATAACTATAACTATAACTATAACTATAACTATAACTATAACTATAACTATAACTATAACTATAACTATAACTATAACTATAACTATAACTATAACTATAACTATAACTATAACTATAACTATAACTATAACTATAACTATTACTATAACTATATGTGCGAGTAATATCACAATCTTCGCATGGATAAAAATGAAATTAAAATTCTGAATAAACATTTTTTCTGTGTGATTATTGCTATACTCGGCTCTCGCTCATGCAAGCAGGGGTTAATTTTCGTTTTGGCCAGTGTTTTTTCAGTCGATAAATGCTCGAATGCACCTGTTAGTTGATATGAGTTATGGTTGAAATGAGTTTTCGGAGTGCTTCTTATAAGTGTTTTTACCTTAGTATGTGCATGTGCTAGGTCGTTATCAATACCAATGCAGCAACGTGTGTACAGTCGTGTGTAAAGTGCAAGGTCGGTGAGTTAAGTAAAAAAAAAAAATTGAAAAAAAAAACAATTCAAAATTCAATAACATCGTGGCTGAGGCGGCATAGCTTAAAGATAAAGAATTGAGCAGTGGATGGCAACAACAACAACAAAGATAACAACAACAATAACGACACACAAAATGTATGCAGCACAGACACAGTTGTTGTGCCAAAGCAGCAGAAACAACAACAACTAGAACAATTGCAGCCTGAATAACAACGGCAACGCTTTACATTAAATCAAAAAAGTCATAAATACAAAAACAAACAAAACGGAAAACAATGTCGTGGTACCAACGCATATCCGCTGCATGAAAGGATGTTGCTGCAACAAGCAAGCAAGATAAAAAGCAACACAACTACAACTGAAAAGGTGACTCTTTGCCATGCTCTGCACTTTTAGTGATGTCTGTCTGTGGTACAGCAGATATTTTTTTCGTTTTGTTTTAACTTCCTGCTGCGCTCAGCTGTCTTGCTTTAAGCCAACAAATCAAGAATCACACCAGCAAACAAACAAATAGACACTGCCTCATGGACAGACAGATAACTAGGCAAACACATACATACATTCGCTGTGATGTATGCAAACATAAGCGAAGTTTTGTTCGGTTCTGTTCTGTTAAAACTACTTTTTGAGGCAAAACAAACAGCATGCAATGCAAAAGTTGTTGCCTAGTTTTTGTCTGATTTAATATAAAGACGCTCGCTCTAGCAGCAGCAACAGAAGCAGGCCTTGTGCAATAAAATGATCATCATTTTATCCTTGTTTCCTTCCGTCATTTTGTAATAATGTGACTGTATGTCTTTATGTGTATGTTTTCAGTTTATTTGTGCGTGTGTTTGTCATGAGCGGTTCATAAATTATGCCGGAAAGATTAACAAAAGATGCAGTTTATGACATATTGCGTAAAATTTTGTAAGAATTTAATAAAATTTTTAAAAATAAAGACTTAACAACTCAACCGTAATCCTAAGAAGTTGACCCATATTATGGAACCCTCTTTCCTACTATTCCAAACCGAATTGAATTCTATAAAGCTTGCAAGAGTTTTTTTTTTGTTTTAGGTATTTGCTAAATAAGAAAAAGACCATTTAACTGCTTTTAAACTGAAAAAGTAAAAGGCAGTTTAATCGTAAAGGTACTCTGTTTGATAAAACTCAACGATTGCACAGTTCAATAGCAAAAAATAACTACAAATATTTTCGTGGCTTCACGTAGAAAAAGGCCCATATAATTCACCAAAAAAATTTACTTCTTGGTTAGCTCAAAAAAGCGATTTTTTCAAGGTAAAAGTTGAAAAAAATGTTACACATCTGTGTTTTCCAACTGTTTAAAAAAGCAAAATCTTGTTTCAAGACCTTCAAGAAAGTGTTTCCGAAGTCTTTTCGAAATGGTGCAATATTACATTATTCTTAATTATTATAAAGCAATTCGAATGCCTCCATAAAGTGAGAATTGGCCTGTTCTCTACAAAGATACGATTTCCTTTACCAATTGAAGTGACGGTCCTCGAAATGAAGTGAAATGAGGCTACGAATGCAGAAATCGTGAAGCAAATGCATCGAATCGATTTGAATGATTGTAAAGTGAAGTTACGCGAGTTAGATGAGGCCATGAGCATCTCAACAGAATAGGCGGGATACATTTTGCAAGATATTTTGGAGTTGAAAAAGCTATCGTCGAGTTGAGTATCGCTTTTGCTGACCGCCCGTTGATGCTCCAACGGTCGGTTTAACATCGTTGCAGCGTAATCGAACGGAATTTTTTCGACGTTTTGCGACGATCTATGAAACATGGGTCCACGCCTAAATCCAATATGCCTGGAAAGCAGCGAAAGCTGACCAAAGCGGCCAATAGACCAACGCTCGGCCGGGAAGATTATGGCCACTGTTTTACGGAATGTGCATGGTATAATATCTTATTTTACCTTTAGAAGGAAAGAACAGTCATAAAAAAGTATTTTGCAGAGTTATTGGACAAACTGAACGACACAATAAAGAAAAAACGGAATAATACCATATGGCAAAGAAAAAAGTTCAGCACAGTTACGATGGCCAAACCGGGCCAATTACGATCCGAATTGGTTACTCACCCAGTGTATTCTCATGACCTCAAGCGGTGGCTAAATTGAGAAGACATTGTGATCGAATTAGGAAGTCATCGCGGTGTTACGTATATTCAGTTACCGACAATAAAGTAACGTGATCCATTGATCATGAACTGTCATGTTGTGATCATGAAGAAGCGGATACAAAAACAGTATTCTTTGCGTGTCAGTTAAAAGAAGATTCAGTTAAGAGAAGAAGAAAATATATTGTTGTGTTATCGTGTTGGCCAATATGGAACATCTTCAAAGATCGGTAAAAATATGGATGGATCTTGGAGAAGGTATAATAGGTATAATAGTACAATAGTTTCGCGAGCTTTTCATGAAATTAAAAAAAATATCAAATATTATTACGTTTTCTTGATACAGACATGCAAGCTATAGAAGAGATTGATAACCAAATCGAACCAGACTTACTGTATGATGATATTTTTCCGGATGAAGATTAAAAATAATTAATTTTTAACACTTTTATTTTATTTTACTATATTTTTTTCTGAATTCTGATATAAATAGTAAATAATAAGTTAATCAATAATTTGGGTAACATAAAAAATTTCACTTTCGAGAATTTTCATTTGCATGCGATCATGAGTATCAGAAGAGGTGTGTCCTATTTATACAAATTTTTTTCTCTGAGCACATCGCATAGATGATATTATAGGATATGATCTATATAGGATGATACATAGGTGTATCGCATAGATCATATTACAAGATCATATTACAAGATCTATGCGATACACGTATGTTCTACATTATAATAATCGTAATATTTTCGTTATAGTATCTATGCGATAAATATATGTTTTTCCATTATAATAATCGTACTATTTTTCGTAATTTAATTTGTGTGATACATGTATGTTTTACATTATAAAAATCATTGTATTTTTTCTTTTATAAGATTAAGACTACTTTCTATTGAAAAAAAACTGTTTGGGCTCCTTAGAGCGGGGATATTTTGAGGTATTTAGAATCGAGTCTGCCAGTAAGAATAATTTGGCATCAGGGAACTTTTATGTTGATATATCGTTGCAATGATATAAATATACAGAAAAGGTTTTTGACTCTCAAATGAAGTGAATAAAAATCTTTCCCAATTGTCAAAATTTTTATAGAGTAGCTCAGGGTCTATTATCAAAGTTAATCAATAATTTGGGTAAAATAACAAATTTCACTTTCGTGAATTTTTGTTTGCATGCTATTTTTCGCGAATTTTGCTTGTTACATCCAATAATTTTAAAAAAACTAGTAAGGAGTGGAGCTTCGGCAGGGTACCCAAGCTAAAATACCCCCCCCCCCCCCCCACGACCGTATTGAGGTATATTCGAAGTCTTTAGCCGTCTATAAAATGTTTATACATTAACTGCAAAAATATTTGTGTTATACGCTTAATTTTATTTTACCCTTAGCTGCTACATAGAGTCATTTGTAGACTGCTTATTATGATAAAGAATATATGTGCAAAATTTGATTGGTATGTGGAAATTCATACCAATGGTTTAAAAACAATTTCGTTTAAAATTAATGTGCCACGCCCCGTTCATTTCGAGCCAATTTTCTAGGCTACTGACTGCTCATTATTCCAAAGAATATGGAAAATTTGGAAGAAGTTGAATTGAAATTTTTATAATATATTGAGCTTAAAATACGGCAAGAATGAAAGGAAAATACGTAAAATTACCTATTTTTGCAAGGCAATAACTTCTAACTCCTGCATTATAAGTTTTATTCATATCCTTTCAAAATGGATACTAACCTTCTGAGACTTTTTGCTTGCCTTTGAGGTGGACGCTATTGAAAAACGTTCTAAAGCTAAATTTTTCAATAACTCTTATATGTATATACAAATTAAAGTTTGTTTCTTGTAGACTCCAAAACTACTGATCGAAATGAGCTGATACTTGTTTTGAGTACAAGATGCTTTTAGAAAAAAAAAGGAGTCCAACATTTTTTTGTTGTAAGAAAAAATTATGTTGAATATTCCAATTTTTACACTTTTTCACATGACATATAATTTATAGTTAAGTTATAAAAACATTATTATCATTAAAAATGATTGTTATGACGTAATGAGTATTATTAAAAGAATTGTTTTTGTATATCTTATCAAGTGTGCAACTCCAAAAATAACACAGTAGAACAACCATTTTGGGGGGTGGGGGGGGTTCCGAAAATTTCCAAGACAGGGTGATAGTACCAGGCCAGTATAGTAAAACCTCGGAATGTTTTTTATGACTTTTTAAATTTTTTCCATATCTTGGTGATTGTTTCTGCAAAGTCTAATCAACTTCCAGGTATACCGAACTCAGACATTGTTGCGTATAGGCAATCTCTTCTCGGGCTATCGAACGCAGCTTTAAAATCGACAAAGAGATAATGTGTGTCAATTTGATTTTCGTGGGCTTTCTCCAGGGTTTGTCGTAGCGTGAAAATCTGGTCTATGGTGGACTTTCCAGGTCGGAAGCCACACTGATAAGATCCAATCAGAGTTTTTGTAATCGGCTTTAATCTTTCACACAGTACGCTTGAGAGAACCTTATATGCAATGGAAATAAGACTGATACCTCGGTAGCTTCAAACCCACTGCACAACCTATTTAAGGCCAGGTGACCCGCCACTCAAATTAAGGCATCCCACTTACGGCAGGTAACGAAACGAAGCGACAAGCCAGAAATCTTTGGTTTTATAGCCACCGTCTTTTATTCGTCGGTCGTTGCTGTTTCGTCGCCGGTTAGTGTGCATATATACATAAGAACACAGTGTGCGATTATACATAAATCGATACATAAATCTGTGCGATTCCGATCCGATCTGTGATTTGTCCGATCAATCGTTTTGTTCAAAACAGCGTTCGCTCGTGTTTTTGAAATTTGTAATTCGAATAGAATCAAACAACAATAACAGCTGATCAGCTATCGAATGATGACGTAGTACAGTTACATATTTGCAATAAGTATATTTGCGTATAAGTATTTATTACGATCACTGAAACCAAGAATTCAAACTTCAAAATCAAACAAACACTTTTAAGCTATCGTTGTGGTTGCAGCCATTAAAAGAAAGGTTACAAAATGGAAAATTTTAAGCGAAAAGGTAAATAAATTATGAAATACATAAATATATATTAAAACCTGTCCAGTGGTTGTGAAGCAGTTGAAATATATATAATCATAAAAACTTACTCAGCAGTTGCTAGCTCCAGAACATTTGTGCGGTCTCGCAACCTGCGCCTGTGCACCCTTTTTTCCTTCCATCATCCTGCTCAAAACAAAAAACTGTGATAACTGCTTGCATTTAATTTTGATCACTTAAAACAATCACTCAATAACGAAAAACAATAATAGTGCAAACAATTCATCAAACAACTTAATTGCTCAAAATATATTTATTTGAATATATAGAAAAACGATTGTCTACCCAAATAAACAAACCGAACAAAGGCACTGCCAACAAATAAGAAACAAAGTATACGAGGGGTGCCTTTTATATTTCGGGATTAGAGAACAAAAACAAATATTAATCATCGAAAATCACTTTATTGTTTTTCAAAATATTCTCCATTAAGATCTATACACTTTTGCATGCGTTTGAACCAATTGTCGAAGCACTTTTGCCACTCTGATTGAGGTATCTCCAAAACATGCATTCTGAATGCCGCAACCGCTTCTTCGGGCGTCGAAAATCGTTGTCCACGTAGTTTATTCTTCACGGTTGGGAATAAAAAGAAGTTATTCGGTGCCAAGTCAGGACTATACGGCGGATGACCCATCAAATCGATGTTTTGGGTGCTCAAAAATGCAGTTGTTTGAGCCGATGTGTGAGAGCTCGCATTGTCGTGGTGAAGAGTGATCCGTCTTCGGCGGTTGGTTTTCCTGATTTCTTGGAAGACAACTGGCAAACAAATGGTTGTGTACCACTCAGAGTTGACTGTTCTGCGTTGTTCTAGTGGTACGGTTGCGACATGTCCATATTTTCCGAAAAAACAGGCGACCATTTGCTTGGAAGTGCTTCGTGCGCGAACAACTTTTGTTGGATTTGGCTCATCTTGAAACACCCATACAGTCGACTGCTGTTTACTTTCGGGCTCATACGCGTAAATCCACGATTCATCACCTGTCACGATGTCATAGACGTGTTTCGAAGCACCGCGATCGTATTTTTTGAGCATTTCCTTCGACCAATCGACACGAGCCTTTTTTTGAGCGATTGACAAATTGTGTAGGATCCAACGCGAACAAATTTTTTTGACAGTCAAATGCTTATGCAATATTGAATGTATGCTGGTCCCACTTATGCCTAAGGTTGCCTCAATCTCACGATACGTAACATGACGATCTTGCAATATCAGTTCGCGCACAGCATCAATGGCTGATTTCGGACGACCTTCACGAAATTCGTCTTGGAGTGAACTACGACCACGATTGAATTCACCATACCATCGATAAACACTGGTCCTTGATGGAGCTTCATCGCCAAAAATTGAATTAAGTTCATCCATGCACTGTTGCTGTGTTAATTCACGTCGAAAGTTGTAAAAAAATAATCGCACGAAAATGTTCACGATTTAATTCCATTTTTAGACCGAGATGAATCTTTTAAGTTACTATAAACAACACAAATAGCGCTCGTATGTCAAAACGTTCTGAGTACGTATAAGCCAACAAATGTCAAACTTTGCGATAGAGCTTTCAGCTGACAGATTGCAACACCAGGGTTGCCAAGTCCCGAAATATAAAAGGCACCCTACGTAATAGTTTAAAAATCTTTGAAGTAAGCCAGCAGAAAATACAGAAAACTTCCCTAATGTTGATATGGCAGTACTGCAATTGACAACTGCTTGTGTATAACAGTTTGAGTATACGTACCAAACACAAGCTTGTCGAATGAGTTAACGATACGCTTCGTTCGAAATACATATTTCAGTTTGAGTTCAACATCGTTCGCATAGCCATTGTTCGTTGAATGCTTCGTTAGGAATACAAAATGAGGCCGTACAATTTTGTTTTGTAGAAAAAATTCTGCGAATGAACGAACGTGCAAATGAAAATAATCAGTCCAATTGTGAAGCATTTTCTCCAGGGAGTTGTAAAAGGGAGTTTCCGTTTTGAAGATAGCAAATAAAGACATTTAATTTATTTATATAACACTCATGAATATTGACGTTTGATGAACTTGAAATTTGCATTAAAAATTTCCAAAAAGTTTTGAAGCTTTGTCTTAAAAACGGATATTCCCTTTTACAACTCCCAGGAGAAAATCTTTCATAATTGGACTGATTATGTTCGCGCAATGCTCTGTGTATTTGTATTGAATAAAATAACAAAAAGCACTCAAACCTTAGGAGCATAATATTTTCTAGCAATAGTTATGTTAGATCCTACCATAATGGTACCAAATAAATAAGAGTAAAATCCGTCACTGGTTCGCACATTTACATCATGTTGGCATAGTGTTTGTGTACGGCTCAGTTAGCTACACTTTCGCCAAGTTTATTACGCTACAGCAGGCTCCTCTTCGCTCTTCAGGCAAACAATTAAGTTTCACTCGAGATTTATATGAGATTCCAGCATGTCATCCGGTTGTTTAAGAATAACGACACGAATGCTCCACTAGTTGAATGAGATTTAAGTTTATCCGTCTTTTGTTTCTTATGTTTGTATGTTTGTGCATTGGTTTTTTTAGTCTTGGGATGCATTTTATTACTGCTGTTTATTAAAGCATAAAATGAAATAGTTTTAAGACTCGAAGAATCAAAGCTTAAATTGGTAAAGTTAAATAAATTATTTTTTAGTTACCAGTTTTCTCTTAAAATATCGCCGCTAAAGTAAAATAAAGTAATTTATAACATTTCGAAAGATTTGGGAAATCACAATCAAAGTTTTGCATTTTTATCTAACTTGCAGACAATAAGTGATGAAAAAAAATTTCATTTTTAAATATTTTATTTCAGAATACCATTTATTAAACAAAATACAAACTATTTTTTTTATTTAAATTTTGCCTCATGTTACATTTACAAAATTTTAATCTGAAAAACTTTTTATTTTTCTAAAAAAAAAAAAGGAATGGCTCTTGAAAGGACTTTGACCGAGCTTTTTATGATCAATTGTGTAGTGAAATGTAGAACAAAAATGATGATTATGTTCTCAAGAAGATTTTCATGGCAGTTTTTTACTCTCTGAGGTTTGCCATTGTCTGCAGAGAGGTGACGGCCGAACAGAAAAATTAATTCAATTGAAATACTTTCTGTGTCAGATAGGGGATTCGAACCGAGGTTCTCTGGCGTATGAGCCACATACTCTACTCACTACGACACGGTCTCCACTAAGCTATTTTTCTAAGTTACGACAAAAAATGTGTGAAAAAATTTGAGGTTTTGAATTTTCAATGACTACTCCAGATCTTTATAGCACTAACAACAATTTTCAACAGAAATTGTAATAAAATTTTGTCATATACAAATGTAGCAAAAATGACAGACACGACAATTATTGACTGAAAAGAAAATTTTAAATTTGTACGAAGAATGATAGTATGTGAACATTTTCGCAAGCATCATAATACTATATTTTATTCAAATGGTTATTAAGTGGCACATGCGACAAAAAAATTTAGCGAGAATCTTGATAATTTAAAGATGTTAAAAAAAGAGAGTCCCACTCGAAGATCTCGTTTGAAACCAGTAAGGAATGGATCTTCGGTAGGGTACCGAAGTTAAAATACCCCACCGCGGCTGTATTGAAGTATAGTCGAAGTCTTTAGCTGTCTACAAAATGTTTATGTATAATCTGCAAAAATATTTGTGCCATACTCTTAATTTTATTTTACGCTTAGCTGCCTCAAAGAATAATTTGTAGATTGCTCATTATGCTAAAGACTATATGTGTAAAATTTGATTGGTATGTGCAAATTCATGCCAACGATGTTAAATAATTTCATTCAAAATGAAAGCGCCACGCCCCTCGTTCAATTCCTTCCAATTTTCTAGACAACTGACTGCTTATTATTCCAAAGAATATGGAATATGGTGGTTTTCATCCGGTTTTGCCAAATATCATATAGATGGTTCATATTATAAATCAAAGCTTATGTGCAAAATTTTAAGATGTTTCTTAAATTTTGGTGGATTTTTAAGAGATTTTACGTTTAAAACAAAGCGTTTTTAAAAATGTGGGCGGAATTTGGTTACATACAGACACGATGCCATTCAGTTATATATAATATTTATATAATATATATATAATATTTACGAAAGTTTTTCTATGCGTGGTTTTCATTGAATTTTGCCAAATATCATAGAGATGGCTTATGTTAAATATTAAGGCTTATATGCAAAATTTCAAGACATTTCTGTAATTTTTGCAGATGTTTAAGCGATTTTACATTTTAAATAAAGCCAATTTATATGGGAGGTAGGCGTGGTTTTCATCAAAGCCTTTGTGAAAAATTCTAAGACATTTTTGTAATTTGAGCAGATTTTTAATGAATTTCACGTTTAATATAAAGCCATTTTCCTTGGGAGGTAGGCGTGGTTTTCATCGTATTTGGCTCATTCTCGAACTTGGTCTCCATTTTTTAGTAAGGAGCTTATATTCTGAATTTCACCACTATAACTTAAAAATTACGGCTGTAATCGTGGACAGACGGACAGACGGACAGACAGACAGATAGACAGACGGACACACGGAAATCGACTCAGGTGGTGATGTTGATCAAAAATATATATACTTTTCTATACCTGCCACGCCTCCTTATTGGCGTTACAAGCGGAATGACAAAGTTAATATACCCCTTACGCAGCTCGCATTGGGGTATAAATATAGGATGCTCGACTTGGATGTGTGGATCGTTTATGTCTGCGATCCCGGAAGTTTGAGCTCAATTTACAGCCATTGTAATAGAAATGTTCATTCAAAAAATAGTTTTCTCTGCGGACGTTACCTGTCTGCGGGCAATGTCAGATCCTAGATAGTGAATTATGCTGTTATGTGAAGTTTCTTATCAAATGAAAATTATCAATTTAAAGTCAGTATAAAACTTTTTTGTTCAGTTAACACACATTTGTATACCAACATAACACACACAATATAATTTACAAAGATCTATAGTACAATCATACGGTAGTATTACCTGGAAAGTTTTCAGGGAGTTTTCAAAATGGGTTTTTTTAATAGATTTTGATGTGTACTTTCCGAATTTCAACTTTGACACCTCGTATTTTTGCCGCTCGCACCGCCATATTGGTAAAATGGCGCCTAAGAGCAGTTCTTTGCCAATATCTCCTTTCCGACCCATATCACGATTAAAACATTTATGTACCGAATGAAACTAAATGAAATTCCCTACAATTCATGTTAAAACCTTTTTTTTTTTTGTAAAATAATTAGTTTTGGCGTACGAGCGCATTTAAGTGTTAAAAACAAAAAACACAAGTGCGTCGTTGGACTCACGAGAGAAGAGAAGCTTTTTCGCAGTTACATAGATTTGATAGCTTAATAATTTTTTTCTTTTTAATAAATTAACTTTTAAACGCAAAAATTTAAAATAGCATACAATAAATTGCATATATACAGAAAACATATTTGGCGTCAAATTTCCACGCCCATTACATATACGGGCATATAATGCCAGCGACTCTCCATTTTAAGTCTCCACACATGGTTGTGAACTTGGCCGCACTGAACAAATTTTTTCCTTCAACAGCGTACTACAGAGGAGTAAAAAGCTTAGCTTCAAAAGGAAATAAACATAAATACATAATACTACATAAAACTACATAATAACTACATAGAACCCTTTAAAAAAATGTTGAAATACTTCGGGGCGCGTCCATTTTCTAAAAGTTTCATTCTTAATGATAACAAAAATACCTTGAAACCCAAAAAAAAAAAAATTGACCTGTAGATATTGCGGAAGGTTATTTTGAATCTATTTACGACTTAAGCCATATAAAAAAATCTGTTGTCTAAGCCAAAACATACACTTAGAAAAAAGCTTATGTTAAATTAACAGAAAACCTAGTATAATTTATAAGCGGGCTTTGGCAGTTTTTAGACTCCCAAGTACTTCATTAAAACGCCTAAGTTTTATGTTAACATGTAACATGCCAATTTTTATTTGGGCGATAAATTATCCAAGTATTTGGTAATTTATACATAATTTGATAAAAAGTTTTATTTCAAAAATATAAACTTCTTCCGGGTTTTAGTTTTTTATTTTTTTTAAAGCGAAGCTTTTTACGCCTCGTTCTGTGATTTGCTTGACTGAAATCGACACTACAACAAACTTTTCTTTTTTCGACACCGTTTTTCTTAAAAATTTATGGATTTTTTGCTGCTTGCGTTTATTATAACAATAACATTATTAAATTAAATATCAAATATAAGGACTGCTTCCGTACTAATTTCAAGTAAAGTTCGAGTAAAGTTCAAGCTGTGAGAGTAATTAGATTATCTGTCAAAATGAGAGAATTTGCAAAAAAGTACGGAAACGACTTCAAGCCAGTTTCGGGCAGAACAGCTGCTGTTGACAGCTACATGGCAATAATAACATCATTGAAATAGTTTGAAATGCAGTTTTGTTTGGCCCTTGAGCTCACTACACTACGCATCGAGCCAAACTCTTTCGTTACTCAGAGTCATTGATTCAATATTAATCACAACTGAAGCTATGCTGCAGCACAACACAATAATCTATTAAAAGATTTTTGTTGTATGGCTATCAACAGAGTACTGTGATATACTGCATCTGTTAATATAGCATCTGTTAACATAGCTGAAGTTATATCAGCAAACAGTAGCAAGGCTGTTTGGATCAGTGGATAGAGCAATGAACTGGCACCAAAAATTCCAAGTTCAATTCCGCACGGCGGGAACTTTTTTTTTTTTCCTTTCTTTTTGTTGATGAAATCAAAAACTATACGACTAAACTATCAAAACTATACGACACCAAACAAAATTTTATTGCACACGTTCGCCAAATCTATGTTGATAAGAGTCAGAAGAAAGCTCAAACACAGAATGAGAGAACAAACTGTACTACTTTAAACAAAGTATCTTTATCAGCTCTAATCACTGATTTGAAAGAGTACCGTTAGTATGCGTAGAAAAGCACAGGTTTGAGTCCTTTTCAACGCTTGAAACGCTTGAACGCTTTTCAATGCACAGAAATGAGTCCTTTTCAACGCTTACTAACGGTACTCCTTCAAATCAATGATTAGAGATGATAAGGATATTTTGTGAGAAGTAGTACAGTTTGTTCTCTCATTCAGTGTTTGAGCTTTCTTCTGACTGTTATCAATAAAAATTTGGAGCATAATAAGATTTCTTTGGTTTCGTATAGTTTTGATAAGCACCTTAAGATGCCACCAGCATAGGTGTTTTAATAAAGTACAACTGAAGCTATCTTACAGCAGATCAAAAAAATCTATATATTAAAAGAATTGTGTATTTTGCTATTCTACATATCCAACATATTTAGCAGCTATCCAAGTGTTGCTTCTACTTGCTACATACAGGATGACATCAGCATCGGCAAGAATTAACAAATGACCACAAGTGCGTTGAAATAACAATGAATGTAGCACGTAATAAAATAAAGAAAATAATAATGATGTGTAAGAAAATTTACTGATGTGAATATTAACGTGTGTTTTTTAAGTTACTTTATGCTATTTTAAATTTTTTAATTATTAATATTATTAAAAAAACCCCTAAATTATCAAATCTATAATCATAAAAGAACTTTTAAAACATAAAAAAAAATCATATTTTTTAAAAATTATATGAGATATGAGAAAAAATAAACGTGTTTTTATTTTTTTTGCATGCTATGGTCTAAAAAATGTGCAATATGTTATATTGCAAGAAAGCTTAAATTCCGTACAAGAATACAAAATTAAAAATATAATGTTGCTGCAAAAAAAGAAGAAAAAGATTTTATGTGGAAAAACGATAATTTTGGCTTAACAGTTAAATTGGGTGTTCAAAGATCCGCCAAAAAATATCAGATGCATATTTAAAAAAAAATTAAAAAAATTCTCATAATTTTCCTCATATATTTATGAACTGGTCTAATATATACTCATCTAAGTCTCTTGTGATATTTTTTTAATGTCTTTATTTGTGAAAATGATCAGCTGATTGAGCTGTTTGCTGCAAAGATTAACAAAATTGTCAGCATTTGACATTTCATTCCTTACTAACTTCATTCACTTCTCCTGTCTCATTGTCCTTACAAATTTAGTTTCCTATAAAAATTTAACCCTCAACGCGCCAAATAAATTAAGTTATCATATAAATCAAAATCGAAAAGAAAACATTTCTAAGCCTCAAATATTTATTTTCGTAATTTATTAAAAAAAAATCTCGAAATAATTTCTAACATAAGCATTACAATTGCCTTAGTATTAAATCAGCAACACCAATAAAAATCCTCAACACACATGCTGCAAATTTTAAATGCCTCTAACATCAACTCCGCCTTCAAGTAAACCGCAAAGTTTATATAACGTTACGTGAACGAATTTTTGCAGAGACAGCAGCTGTCGCAGTAGCAGCGATAGCAAAAAATGCTCCCGGCTAAATGTGTTGAAAAATAAACCTGCAACTTGTAGCTGACTATTGCTGGTTTCTGTTGGCAAGCAACGAGCTGCTGACCTGACTGAATGCTTAACTTGGCCACCTGCCTCTGTTCTCCATAACAAACGCCATTCCAAAACATCACGGGCAAGCTTAAACAAGTGTATTCCACCAAAGCCACCTCGATGACATCTCGATGTCCTTTAGGCAGGCCATAACAACAAGAGAGGAACAACAACAAGAACAACAGAAACAACCCAATATTTCAAAAAAATTACCTCAAATGAAACTGATTGAGCGCCAATTTGAACAAAATACAACAATGCTGAAGCGACCGATGAGCAACACTGGCGTTGATGGCAGCAGCAGAGACTGCTGATAGTGTATAAAGCTTGAGTTACTGTGTGACTGTGTGTGTGTGTGTTTGTATGTGAAAACAACAAAAACATTTTAACATCCTTTCGCTTTCAGTTTAAATTTGCACACTTGACTCTCAGAGCGGAAATAATCTTGATTTCCTCTAGTTAGCTTATAAGAGCATGGCGACCGCCAGTGAGAGTGTGTTTATGTGTTGAATTTGTATGCGTTGAACTCAAATGTGTTGAATAGTTGATGTGTTTGTAAATGCTTTTGCTCTTGCTGCTTTTGCATACGCTCTTCTGGTGCTTGGCTCCTAAAATCCTTTAATTTATTGTCAAGTTAGCATTTTTTTGCAACTCTGGTTGCTATGCTATAGCACATAAGTACACTTTGACATTTTTTTTTAGGAACGCTTGTGTGCAAGCAAGTGAGTGTTTGTGTGCGTGTTGTAATGTTTATTTGTTTGCTTATTCGTCTCGCATGCAAATAGTTGCTGTCGTTAAATTTCAATTTGCCGGGATTTTGTTCATTTTTCTGCTGGGTTGTCACAAAGATGTTAAACTGTGTGCGAGTGTGGGTGTATGTGAGTTAAGCGCGAGCACGCACGGGCGGTTCTCTCGTTCCGCGTTAAAAAATTTCTAAATTAATTAACCTAAAGAAATTATTAAAAGATATTTACATATATTAAATAGTGAAATGCATTTCCATTGCAGGCAGATATTTTAATGGTCAAGAATTTTTCAATCGTTATTTTTACGCATCTCCAATTTTTACCCCGTTTTTGTCAATTTTTCTTCACAATTTGCTTTTTGGGAATGAGTTGTTATTTGGTAGGAGCCCGTTTTTGCTGGATAAAAAGGTAATAAGCACTGAAAATAGAGACTGAAATGTGAAAACAACGCCAACCTACTGACTTGCGCCGGTGCTGATACGTACGTCAATTACGACAAAAGTCGACATCAGCTGTTCTGATATACGAAAAAAGTAAAGTTTAATATAAATATACAAAAAGAAAGAGAGAAGATTGACCTACAGGGCCAAACCAGATGCTATATCTCAAAACAGATCAAGAAAAACAAACCACTTATAGAAATTATGCTATTCGGATGATTGGCTTAGATACAATTTTTTGCGGTAATTATACAACAGCGCCCTCTAGTTTTCGAGACAGAACAAAAAAGTTAGCGCCAGAACCCTTGCCGTACACGAAAATCCTTTCATAAAAATTTTCATCCAAATCGGATGACTGGCTTTGGAGTGTTTCATAATTTCTTAAGAGATTTGTACTACAGCGCTCTCTGGTGTTCAAAATAGAACAAAACCTATATATAAGAGGTGGCACTTTACATAGAAGTGAACAAATGGAGGAGCACATTTTTCTTTTAGCCGAACCGGAGTCTAAGTACCTAGGGCATTGTACTCCAAATAAGGGTGCAGGGAACTGTTTAGCAGACTCTTTGATTTTCTTTTTTAGAGAACACAACTACAGTTTGGAGCAATTACAGCTTGGATGGCACTGCAACAAACATAGGCTGGAAAGGTGGTGTAATATATTATATTGAGAAAGAACTAGAACAACCATCACAGTGGGCGATTTGTCTCCTTCATGCTAATGAATTATCACTGAGGCATATTTTCAAAACTCTGGATGGCACCACAGCAGGCCCTCGAGAATATTTCGGTCCCTAGGTACGTGAGAAAAAAATCCCATTACTGTACACTCCAGTTTCAGAAAATTTGTCTCAATTGGAAAATTTCATTTTGAAATACATAAGTACCGATCAAAAGTATCTTCATACCCTAACGCGTACTGCGTAAGGGGTATATTAACTTTGTCATTCCGTTTGTAATGCCAATAAGGAGGCGTGGCAGGTAAAGGAAAGTATATATATTTTTGATCAACATCACCATCTGAGTCAATTTCCGTGTGTCCATCTGTCTGTCCATCAGTCTGTCTGTCCGTCTGTCCGTCTGTGGACACGAATACAGCCGTAATTTTCAAGCTATTGCTCTGAAATTCAAAATCTTCAAAAGCTTCTTTCTAAAAAATGCAGATCAAGTTCAAGAATGAGCCAAATCAGATGAAAACCACTCCTGCCTCCCATACAAAGTGACTTTATTTTAGCCGTAAAATCTTTTCCACAAAAATCCACAAAAATAAAAGAAATGCCTTCAAATTTTGCACGTAAGCTTTGATCTTCTATATAAATCCTGACTATGAAATTAAGGGAAATTGGATGAAAACCACACCTACCTTCCATACAAAGTGGCTTTATATTAACCGTAAGATCTCTCATAAATCTGCTCAAATTACAGAAATGGCTTTGAATTTTGCACAAAGGCCTCGATATATAATAAAGGCAATAATCACTATGATATTTGGCAAAATTGGATGAAAACCACGCCTATCTCCCATACCTAAATTGCTTTATTTAAAACTCAAAATCTCTTAAGAATCTGCAAAAGTTAAAGCAGTATTGAAATTTTGGACATAAGCCTTGGTATTCAACGCAAACCATTTCTATAATATTTGGCAAAATCGGATGGAAACCACGCCTACTTCCCATACAAAGTGGCTTTATTTTAATCGTAAGATCTCTTGAAATTCCTCAAAAATTAAAGAAATATCTTGAAATGTTTCACATATGTAAGTTTTGACATATAATCTCTATGATATTTGGAAAAATCGGATGAAAACCAGGTCTACCTCCCATGCAAGGTGACGTCATCAAAATAGAAAAACTTTTGTAAATATATAAAACTGAATGACATCTTGTCTGTATCTAAATAAATACAAAACTAAATACAAAACTAAATACAAAAGTCACAAAACAAAATTTACAAATTTTTACTTTTTTAAGTAAAACTATTCGTAGTGATCATACACTTTGACTGTAACACATCAAATACATTTTGTATACATCTTCTTTCTCTATAGTTGAAAAAAAAAATTGTCTCATTGCTTTGTATGGTGTTTCTTCAAAACTAAAATTGTTTCTTGCTTCACCTTTAAAATTTAAAAATTTTGAATTGTGACTGTTTTGTATTTAGTGTGCGATATATTCTTTGGTATAATTTGAAGTCTTGAGACTAGAAAAGCGGGTGTGGTATTTTACTTTCAATCGAACTTATGTTACACCGTGTGTCTGGCTTCATTCACATTTTGCGCACATAATCCTTGGTAATTTGAGCATTCTTAAGTTTATAAAATTGGGCGGT
Organism: Coremacera marginata; assembly: GCA_914767935.1. Classification (NCBI taxonomy): domain Eukaryota; kingdom Metazoa; phylum Arthropoda; class Insecta; order Diptera; family Sciomyzidae; genus Coremacera; species Coremacera marginata. The sequence continues at coordinate 133,380,735 of OU612044.1, forward strand.
GCTAGACAGGAGGCGAGGCTCTTTATTTTTAAACTAGTTTCATCTACACCATATGTATTCTTCATTATATTTAGAAGTGTTAAGCCTACAAAAGTGGGTCGAATTGGATAAGGGGCGTGTTAATTAAATTGTGATCGAATTTCCTCTACACCGTTTGCCCGACTTAAACCAAATTTTGCACACATATTATTTGCCATAAGGATCAGTTCGTAGTTGATAAAAGTGGGCGGTACTATCCAGGGCGCGTTGCACTTTATTTTAAAACTAGCTCTATATACATCGTTTGCCCGATTCCAACCAAATTTCTTACATATATTCTTTAGTATAATGAGAAGTTTTAAGCCTACAAAAATGGGCGGGATTGGACAAGGGGCGTATAAATTGAATTCCAATCGAACTCCCTCTATACCATTTGTGTAATTTTAAACAAATTTTGCATATATATACTTTACAGTAAGGAACAGTCCGTAGTTTATAAAAGTGGGCGGAGATAGACAGGGGCATGATACTTTAATTTTAATGGACTCCTACATCGTTTTTCTGACTTTAACCAAACTTTGCAAATATATTCTTTGGAACAATGAGCAGCGATAAGTTAAAAAATTGGAGCGGAATTAGATAGGGGCGTGCCTCTTTAATTTTAATGGAACTGCTTCTATAGTCTTTGTCAAATTTCTCCAAATTTTCCACAAATTTGCTTTGGAATAATGAGTATTCAGTGGTATAGAAAATTGGACGGAATTAAATGGGGGTGTGGCACTATAATATTAAACGAAATTATTTTACACCGTTGGTATGAATTTGCACATACCAACCAAATTTTGCACATTATTCATTGGCATAATGATTAGTCTACAAATTACTCTATGTGGCAGCCAATGGCAAAATAAAATTAAGCATATGACACAAACATTTTTGCAGATTATACATACACATTTTTGTAGACGGTTAAAGACTTCGAATATACTTCAATACGGCCGCGGTACTCTGCCGAAGCAATATTTTAGCTTCGGTACCCTGCCCAAGCTCCATTCCTTTCTAGTTTCGATATCTGTTATGCAGTATCTTCTGGTATTTGCTCACCACAGTTAGCAAACATACAACCAGGAAAGTAAGGATATTCAAGATATCTTACGGAGTATGTTATGCAAGTTTATGCAGCTCTATGTTTTAATGCGACTAATGTTTAAAAGCTGGAAATGTAACCTGAAAGCGATACTTTCACAAAATTTGCCACACACGCTGCGATGGTTGCAGTAACCAGCCTTGCCTGCGACCAAAATATTAAATGATTTTAATATTTGCGTCACCTTAGTTTCAACCGCCAATGAGTTGCGTAACTTCGACACACACGCTGCGACTTCATTCTGATAAATTTGCTTGCGTTGGTTGCAGTGTGTATGGGCCGCATAAGATTAAAGCTGAACCGACATTAAAAGATGCAGCACACCACATGTTCGCTTTGATTGCATTTTCCAGTCGTCTACCTGCTAGTATAAAAACAATTGTTTACTCAGTTGTGCAAAGGAATGCATTTGTTTTGAATCCCGAAAATGTATGGCAAGCAATGTTATATGACTCGAAGATTCACGTGCGTCTGTAAAGTGAATTATTAAAGCAAGGCTTTCTGCTTGAACAGTAATAAGGATTTTTAAGTCACTATCTGTCAACTTTAGTATAATATTGATCTAGTACAAAGGCAAGATCTTGAAGTAACTCTCCCGCCAATTGTTTCAAGGACTAATAAAATTATGAACACATGTATACTTGAAACAAGTTGTTTTCTTTTTTAAAATTATTTCAAGGTTAAGCAATGATAAATTGGTGAAATTGTCAACTATCCTTGCCATACGCGTTGAGAGCTGCGTAGAACTGGTTACTGAGCTTTGATTTGTAAGAAATACTCTCAAATCTCGTTTATTAATGTCAACGTTTGAAAACAAAAGTTAGTTTAATTTATAAATTTTAAGAATTTATTATTAAACTGCGAGTATATAAAAAAATTTGATAAAAATCAAGGCGTTACTTGGGAGTTAATATAACGATTTGAGAAAAACTTTTCACAAACTGTAGAATGAATGTTGGGCTCATCTTCTCAACCAGTAACTTCGGTGGAATAAGCAAAATTGTAGCTCAACATCTGAAGATTATAAGAAAAAGTTAAAAAAAAAATCGTAATTTATGGCTGCGTGGCGATAGCTTTCAAAAGAAAATTTTCAAATTTTATATTTTATTCGATATATTGGACATTTTTTAAAAAATTAAAAAAAAAATCAGACCAAAACTAAAAAATTTTTTGGCAAGCATTTATTTAAATTTTCTTGGATCCCAGAAATTACGCACGAAAACAAAAAATGGTAAAAAAATCCAAAATTTTTAAAGCATTGCATTTTGGTAAAAACACCCGAATTTGAAATGGCAATTGTGCCCGAAAGAAGGAAATTACGCTCGAATGGCTTGGAAATAAAGCCCGAAAGAAAATGAAAATTACGCCCGAATTATGTCGTGATTCAGATTGAATGTAAGATTATCAAAAAAAATATAAAAGAACAGATTTCAGTAGCAAATTAGTGTTCTCTGTGAAAATATCTGCAAAGATTTCCTTCATTCTATTTGTTTTTGATGTTATAACATGAAAAAGGGGTCCATGGACATTATATTCGGATTAGGTCCAAATGGTGTTTTTTATAGTAAAATTAATTGCTCTTTTACGGAATGTTGCTTTTTTACCTTCCGTACAAGGGCAAACCATTTTATTATAACGAATTTGAAATTTCTTAACTTTTTGGTACACAAAAATTTTCAATTTTTTAATTTGGCAAAAATGCCCGAGTTGTTTTTTTGGGCCTAAATTCCAAGCTTTTTTTTCTGGCTTTTGAATGATTGGAAAAAAGACCAGAAATTTATTGGCACGAACACGCGAAAAAATTACATATTCGCCAGAAATTTTGGGCATTCTTTCTTAGAAATTAATGCCCGATTTTGTACGGAAAATTGCGGACTTTAATGCCATTTTGTTCGGTCGTAAGTTCTTGGAGCCAATTTTCTCATACTGTGTCGTAATGTGTATGTAACGTCCAAAGTGTTCAGGCTACTAGACTTGTCACAGTAGTATTATTATTGTTAACGAAAGCTTTGTGTGTTGTCAAGAACGATAATTTTTTGATAATTGTCCTCAAATCAATACAATGCCACCACTCAATAAAAATTATATATTTCTGATGGTTTTTGTCGTATTCGACTTTAATTTGATAATTTTTGTTCGTATAGTTACTATCGGAAGCTGTTACAGAAATGAGCGTGGTCAAACTATAACTATGTTCACCTTTTTAGAAAAAGAGGTGTGGCACTTTTTTTCTAAACTATACCGTACTCGGAAAAAATCTAATCCCAAAATTTCAGGTCAATCGGAAGTCAATTTAATGATTTCTGGAAAAGGAGCGCATTTATAACAAGTCATTCAATAAGTTCGTAGGATAAGTAAGAGAAAAACAAAATTTTGATAAAACTCGATTATATTACTTAACATAGTTGCCTTCGAGAGCGATACAACGAGTATAGCGATTTTCCAACTTTTCGATACCACTTTTATAGTACGATTTCTCTTTCTCGTCAAAATAGGCCTCAGTTTCAGCGATTACTTCATCATTGGAATTGAATTTCTTCCAGCAAGCATTCTCTTGAGATCTGAAAACAGGAAATAGTCGCTGGGGCTAAATCTGGAGAATACGGTGGATGGGTAAGCAATTCGAAGCCCAATTCATTCAATTTTGCCATCACTTTCATCGATTTGTGACACGGTGCATTGTCTTGGTGAAACAACACTTTTTTCTTTTGCAAATGTGGTCGTTTCTTGGCGATTTCAGCCTTCAATCGATCCAAAAGTGCACAGTAATAGTCCCTGTTGATGGTGGTTCCTTTTTGGAGATAGTTGATGAATATTATTGCTTTCGCATACAGACGCCATCATCTCACAAGCCGACTGTTGGGTCTTTGCTCGTTTTGGATTCGGTTCGTCGACTGCTGTCCACTCAGCTGACTGTCTTTTGGATTCTGGTGTGTAATAGTGAAACCATGTTTCATCCATTGTTACATATCGACGATAGAATTAGATTTTATTGTGATTTAACAGCGCCAAGAACTCCTCTGAAGCATCAATTCGTTGTTGTTTTTGGTCAACTGTGAGCTCACGCGGCACTCACTTTGCACAGAGCTTTCGCATACCCAAATGTTCGAGTAAAATGGTAAAGACACTACCATCTGATATCTTTACAATGTCAGCTAGCTCGGGCACCTTCAATTTGCGATCGTTCATAACCAATTTGTGGATTTTTTGATGTTTTGTGGAATAACAGTCTGATTAGGGCGTCCACTGCGCTCTGCATCATTTGTGCTGTTACGACCACGTTTAAATTCAGCAATCCACTGTTCTAGCATTTGTCTTGATGGAGCAGAGTTCGGATAACGTTTATCAAGCCATTATTTGGTTTCCACTGTATTTGTGTTCATCAAAGAGCAATGCTTTATCAAAACTCGAAACTTACTTTTTTCCATTTTTTTTTTTCAATTACAATAGTTGCTGAACTCATGAATCAATTGACAGATTGTTGTAAAATGTTTATACGTATCGTTTGAAGGTTGGTACTAAATAAAAATCATATGAAAAAAAATCTAGTAACGCCATCTATGTGTCATCCTATGGACTTTTTGAACGTACTGTTAGTTTTACTACGCCCATTTTTAGTACAATTGCCAAAAATCTGTTGCCAAGTCTAATACGAAAAAAATAGTTTAAATTATAGCATTTTTACTACAGTTGCTGATAGTAACCAAACTAAATTACCAAATTTTAGTCTTATACGACCAAAAATGTATGAAATACATAATTTTCATTGATGTGTGGGCCGTGAAGAGGGTGTGGCAAAATGTATCAAACGTTTGTGGAATGGGATAGCTGAGAACAACACAAAAAAAAAATCCCCAAGCAAATCATACGCTTCGTCCTTGAATTATATATAGATAGATTAATTTGTCCTTACTATACAAAATGTTAATATTTTAGGAAATTTCGCACATATTTGCAGCTAACTAACTAATTTTGAGTCAATAAATTCATTAATCATCATAAAAAGCACAGTTTTTGCATAATCCGATGTTTTGTTTTCGAGGCGTATGAGTGATTTTTTTCCTTATCGTGGTTTGTTTTGTATAATTATTAATTTGAGCTATGATTTTCTTTTTAAAATTATTGAAATGTTGTTATGTCTTTTATTATTTTTCATTGTTGTTATAGAGTGGCAATAGTTTATTTTGTAATATACTTACATTAGTAGTGATGTTTCTAATGATATAACTGTATTTTTGGCAATTTATATACACGAGGTATATGAATAAAATCTCTTTGTCGATTTTAAAGCTGCGTTCGGTAGCCCGAGAAGGGATTGCCTATACGCAACAATGTCTGAGTTCGGTATACCTGCAAAGTTGATTAGACTTTGCAGAATGACGTTGAGCAACACACGCAGCTCCGTCAAGGCAGGAAATGACCTCTCCGAAACCTTCAATACTGAAAGAGGTTTCAGGCAAGGCGATCCACTGTCTTGCGATCTCTTCAACATCATCATGGAGGGGATGGTACGAAAGGCCGGTGTGCATCGTAATGGCACCATTTTCTACAAAAGTGTCCAGATCCTTGCGTACGCTGATATTGATATTGTTGGCAGAACCAAGAGAGAAGTTACCGCTGCTTTCGCCGCTATCGAAAATGAATCAGCCAAAGTGGGTTTGACGATAAATGAGGGTAAAACAAAGTATATGCTGTCTACAAACAAGGGAGCGCGGCGTTTAGACTCCCACGTTTCATCCGGCAGCTATAACTTTGAAGTAGTCAAGGAGTTCATATACCTTGGCACCACCATTAATAATAACAACGCAGTCAGCCTGGAGATAAAGCGAATGAACCACGAGCTGTATGAGCTCTACGAAGACATTGACGTAGTTCGGCGTATAACTGTGCAGCGACTAAGCTGGCTGGGTCATCTCCATCGTATGGACGACGAAGCTCCAGCGAAAAAGGTGCTCGAGGCGAGGGTCGCGGGTCAACGACGACGAGGGAGACCATGCCTCCGATGGATGGAACAGGCTGAGGAAGCCCTAACCGCACTTGGTGTATCCGATTGGAGAAGGCGCGCGCAAAGCAGAGGCGCCTGGCGAGAGCTGATGAGGTCGGTTGGAATCCGGACACGGGTTGTTACGGCCACCTAATTAAGTAAGTAAGTATAAACACGAGGTGGTCGAAATATAAAACAACTGCGTTTCTTTGCTATAAACTTAAGTTATTTTTTTTTATTTAAACTTAATTTTTATTAAAAATTACTTCATTTGAAAAATCATTCTATGTCAGATGCGATTCGAGCCTGGCTAATATCGCATACAAGCCACTGGCCTCAACCAGTATGCCACGGGTGAGTTGTATAGTAGACTTGTATAGTACCTTGCAGAGGGATTAGGTTTTACGCCATTGACAGGCCATCTAGTGTAGAACTTTCTTTCAATAAAAACATTTGAGTTATGTATGAGTATTGTTGTTTCTATTTCTGATACAACTGTTACTGTTACTTTTCATATTAACCCAGTGTAGCAGTAACGCTGTAGTAAATATTTGATTATTTCATCAATTCGCACTAAATGGCATAACTTACAGCAAACATTTAAATACTATTATAAAGCGTGGTTAAATTAAATTCAAGGGCCGATGTAGATTTTGAATAAAACACAAATTATTTAGAAAATTATTGTCATATCTTTTTATTATGATAATATTGGTATGGTTCAATTATGTATGGAACAAAATATCGACCAAATGGCTGCCGCGACCTCGGCGGCACACCTCCATCCGATGCTCCAAATATTCGATGACGCTGAGGCATAAGTGAGGTTAATGTGCCGAATTATCTCATCCTTTAGCTCTTGAATTGTTGGTGGCTTATCGACGTACACCTTTTTTCTTTAATAAACTCAAAGAAAGATCTTGGCGGCCAATTGACATCGCCACCACGTGAGATAACACGGCCATTGAATTTGTCACGCAAAAGAGCCATTGTTTCGTTAGCTGTGTGGCAAGTGGCACCGTCCTGTTGAAACCACATATCGTCCACATCCATATCTTCCAATTCCGCACCAAACAGTCACTCTTTGTGGGTGCATAGGTTTTTCGACAATCACTCTTGGATTATCATTCGCCCAAATGCGGCAATTCTGCTTATTGACGAATCCACTGAGGTGAAAATGTGCCTCATTACTGAAGATGATTTTCTTCGAAAATTGATCATCCACTGTTGCCATTTCTTGCCACTATTCTGACCATTGACTACGCTTGAAATTGTCAAGAGTCTTTAGTTCTTGAGTCAATTGCACCTTGTTAGCGTGTAAATGCAAATCTTTATGCATAATGTTCATCAACGACTAGCGTGAGAGATGCAATTATTGGGCACGACGACGAGTTGAGGTGAACGGCTCTTCAGCCACACTATCGCGAACAGCAGCAATATTTTCTGCAGTACGAGCGGTACGAGCATGCACTGGTGTTTTCACATCTCCTACAGACCCGGTTTGCTCAAATTTTTGCACGATTTTTCCGATTGTACGCACACTTGGACGATTAAATTGGCCGAAAAAATCATGAAGTGCACGATATGCATTTTGATTTGAACGCCCATTTTCACAATAAGCCTGAAAAACTTTAACGTGTTGCTTGATTGTGTATCTTTCCATGGTTCAATTTGAGTTAGTCTGAAATTGAGAAATGCCAAATGAAATGCAAAACGTGTAGGTGTGGTTCACATTCAACATCGGCCCTTAAAATTTAACCACCCTTTATTATATAACTAAGTAACTGTCTTTGAGAATAATTATAATGTAAATGTTATCAATACTTTACCTTTCTTACGGCGTGCCGCGGCGGTAACTCAGTGGTCACACAATAAACACACGCACCAAGAACGATGACTATTTCTTTCTTTCTTTCCCCTCGCCCGTTGATCACTGGCTGTTTTAAGAGCTACAACAAGTCGAACGAAATAAAGTACATTACACTGAAATGCATTAAAGTCAACGTTAGCTTTCGTTTGCTAACGCAGGGTAGTTCAGATTTAATTTTTTCTTGAGACACAATTTGAAATATTTTTTAGCATCATCAAAACGCTTTAGGTAAATGGTATCTAACGAACTACTAACGACTTTAAAAACTTATAATTTTGATTAATTAATTTTTATATTCAACCACACCACCATCTAGGAGAAATTATGAGAAATTATGGGACTAGTACACCAGGACAGAAATATTTTGTATGAAAAGCAACTGCGTTAATAAATAAGACAGCACCGTGACCGCAATTTGCAAATGAATATAAAATGTTGGTTTCGTTTTGTGTTGTAAGATAATAACTTTATGATGGTATATTTACGAATAAGTGTATTATTTCACAATTTTCCTACTTTTCTCTCATAAAAAGTGAAAATCCTCCGAAGAGACCGATTCTTAGGCTCTGAAAAGTATTTTGGCCCTTATAGCGTTTGATTTTAAGCAAAGATAGTTTAAATGATGATTTTCGGACTAACTGATCCAAAAGTATTAAAAAAAAGGTTAGCAAACAGACAGAAGTTTAATAGAATTGTTGTATATCTAGTAGCGCATCCAAAGGGGGATTTTGGGGGCTTAAACCCGCATCCCCCAAAATTATCGTAGCAAAAAGAGAAATAGGACACTATCAAAGTGACTCACACGAAAAGTTATTATAGTAATCTATAGTTATTATAGTAATCTTTTAACCGTATTTAATTTTTTTTAGTTGTAATTCTGACCACTTGGATTATTGTTGACAATTCTTTGATTTGAGCACGGGGTTACAAAAAAAAAATGCGTTAGCGTATATTTTTATTCTTTTTGGTAGCGTAACTCTCTCATCTAAAATGTCCCTAGATCTGTTAAAAACAGGTTATGTGGTGATGTTAATTTTAAGCAAAGCCCATCAGCAAAAAGAAATTTGTGAAATATGTGTTTTTTGTTAACCCTTAACAATATACGAGTAATTAATTTAAAAGTGCATAAATAATAATACAAAGTAATTAAAAAGAGCACAAGTAAAAAAGTGCATACATTTAATTTAAAAAAAAGTGGGAAAACAACACTGCAATGGCGCCACCCATTGAATGACCAACTAGTGTGAAATGGCGTTTAGTTCCCTAGATAGAGCTGTGGTTGAAGTACTAATACCTTATTATTTAATTACCACACATTCAATTTGTTACTTCACCATATAATATTGTATAGAATTTATTTTTATACTCTGAGCATACTGACAACAAAATAAAAATTGATTTGACAGTAATGTCAAAATTTTTGGAACAGCGTTTGACTTATCTCAAACCTAAGAGTTAGATTTTAAAAACATCTATGCCCACTATTCATTTCAACACTATTTCCTGACGATACAAAACCGCTGGATATGGCGCCTTAGGAGTTTTTGAAAAACTAAATGGACTTATTAAGATGTTTTGGAAGAAGATTTTGATGATTTAAAACTTAAACTGAATGTTTGGTATAAAGTTAGTAATAAAACTAGCGGTGAAAAAAGACAGTGTTTGAAGCCTTAGAACTGTGCAATAAAAAAATGTTTTTTCTAATATATTTAATTTAAAAATGCTTATTTAAGAAGCACGATGTTGCAAGATAGATTACCCGGTCTCACATTGCTAAATCTATACAGAGATATGACGTCATCGGTGGATTTTATTTTAGATAAACTCTCTAAACTGAATTTTAAAATATAGTTTTGGTTTAATTTGTTAATCTTAATTACTTTAATCCGGTATCTAACGTTTTTTTTCTGTAAAAAGCAAACAATTTGTCACAATTTTTAAAATTTTTGATTATTTTTTAATACAAATAAAACACTTTTTATAAAAACTTATTCTTAGTTATCATTAGCTGCATTCCCGTGGTCGTTGATCTAGAGTGTGACTCTTTTTTATCCACAATGCAAAAACAAAAATTAGTACCAGCTCTTTTCCTGGCTCTATTTCTTTTCTTAAAATGCTGCAAAATTTAAAGCATTTTTTCAAAACGAACGTAGTTGGCGAATCTGAAGTACTCTTCGACGAGTTTTCGTCTTACTGCTCGCACTCGTATTTTGAGACTTCATCGCGAGTGGTAACAAATTGTAATAAAGTTGAACTAAAACTGTTCCACTGAGATTTAACCTGATCCAGTGCCACGGGAATGCAGCTATAATGTATGTTATCATTGTGGTGGAATTCTTTATTTGTTTGTTAACTTTACCATACTTTCATATTCAAATATTACTCCCAAAAATTGCAATTTACTACTGTGAGGTGAACAGTGACGGACTGGGGCCTGAACTTTCAACTGGATAATAATGACTTGACCGGCCCTCTCACCTTAAGGCATTATTCTTCATTATGTTTATATTCAAAACGTTTTACAATGTTTTAAGATACTTTTATAGTTAAAAAAAAAGGAATTTTTCTGTCATAAATAAAGGTGCAGCATGTGGATCAAGTGACAGCTCCATAGCCTTTGTCAATATAAGTCAATATTCCAAAATAAAAAATTGCACGTATATCTAAAAACACGACAAATGGCATTTTACCAGCTTAAAAGGGGCAAAAAAAGTGGGAATAAAATTTAAATAACCTGCCTTTAAAAATATACAAATACTTATAAGGATAAGGAAAAGGATACTTATTCTTTATAATTTGTTGATAGCATACTTCACTATTGACTTTTTAACATTTTCTTTGAGACAAACATCATTTTACTTATTAAACGAACCAATTCTAAAAAATTTCCGTGATCAATGAATTCATCTTGTAACATATAAGCTGCCTCCTGTTCATTTTCTCAGAAGCTATTTGATATTTTGCATATTATTAATAATTCTTTTAAGAATTAATCTATATTCTATATTATCTAAATATTTATTCCGGTAAGGGTCCCCTTATTCCAGCAAATCTACAAACGCTACAGCAACACTTGATATGTCATTATAAAGGTTCTGAGCCGTAGGTAAGCAGAAAATTATTAGATTTTTGATAAGTGGTAGCGTTGAGCAGATATGCGCGTTTAAAGCTGAAAAAATGGCAAAAAGACTTAAGACACGAACTCCCTCTAATGTGAATGAGAAAGTAGATTTCCAAAGCGAAGTAGGGAAGTACTCCCGATTTTCGGGGCGTTATCACTAGTATAATATAATTCTTTTAAGAGCCAAAGACTTTATATCAGATATTTGATTGAAGTAACTTAAGTTTTCAATTCACCAAGTTTTCAATGTTGGTGTCAAGAAGTTTTTGCATGCTCTTCTACAGATTGGTGCATATACCTTCAACTATTTTTTCGTCAGATTATAAATTAGTACCGTAGAAATCTACATCTTTTACATCTTTTTCCGATGCTTTTTGGCTATTTCTTAACGTTTTTGTTGGATTTTTAGCCGTATTTTCTCGGAAACTCCTTTAATTTTTTTTTTTTTTAAAGACTTTTCTATAAAAACTTTATTATATTATTTCTAAGAGCTCTATGCTCCACTCTTCCATAAAAAAGTATCAAGAATACTAGCAAATGCTGTGTAATTAAGTTTTTATAAAAGTTTATTTTAAGTTGTTTGAAAATTTGTTTTCATTTGATATGTATATTAATAAATGTGCTTTAAAATGTTTACTATTTGAATGATATGTAATAAATGCAAATGTGGAACAAAGGCTAAATTTTGCTAATTAAAACTGTTAGGGATTATTTTCTTATGTGCGGCAACCGGCCCCAAATTACACCGGCCCTTCTGGAATTCTCCAGATCCTCCGGTATGGCCAGTGCGCCACTGGAGGTGAAGAAATTGAATGGTAAGATGTTGCTTGCCCTGGCTGAGGTTTTTACCAGGAACTATTAGTGCATAAATCGGACTCACTAACCAGGACACAATAGCCACTGTAGTAACGTAAGTAAGTCCGACCTATTTTAAAATCCCCCCCAAAAAAAATTTCTGCCTGTTGCGTGCCTGTGTATATCTGTGTTATTATGTGGGAAAGCAGTCGAAATATCAGTAGTTTCAGTCAGAACTTCTCTGGTAGAGGGCCAAAAATTATATGGAATACACAAATGGTTATCTTATTTTGAAACTATGCAAAAAAGCGCAACTTTTAGTTTCTATTGAGCCTCGAAAAGACAAAAAAAAAAAAATTTATATATCATCGGCCCAGTCTATCGGTATGATGATTATGTTATGATGATATGGTTTGATGACATTGTATGGTATGGAAGTATGGTGTAATGAAATGGTATGATATGATGGTATGGTATTATGCTTATGGTATTTTAGTTGATATGAATGTTTTTTGCGTATTTTTTTTTTTAAACACATATTTTGCCCTTTACATGTTAAGAAAGTGTATAGAGTTCTTTCGGCTAATATTTTAGAGCTAAAAAAAATTGTAATGAACCACTAAAGCTATTTAAAAACCAGAAAATAAAAAAAATATTCCAAAGCAATCTAGTTATTTAAATAAAATTATTTCTATCCGTTGCAAGTGCTACGAAAGTAGACGAAATTTATACTCTCATACCGAAAAATTAAAAAAAGTAATTAAGTTGAATAGCAGTTGAGAGAGGCGTGAGAGAACCGTTTAGAATATGTCTGCAAGCTGCAAAATTCACCACTCTGAGAACTTACTGGTAAGGATTGAATCGTCGAAATGTTGATGCTATTCTTTTGTTGTTGCTGTTAGCAGTTGTTGCAGCTGCTGCTTCTACTGTCATTACTTTTATTGTTGATGGCGGCAGAACTGCTGCTGTTGTTGTTTTTGCTTTGTGGTGAAGAAATTTTTTGCGTTCCGTCCAGGCTAAGTGCAAAAATACCCTCGACAACGTAAAATCAGTTGCAGTGCGTAGGCGGTTGTCGTAGATGTTGTAGCGAGCACGTGCTACTCTGTTGTCGTCTGCTCCGTTGTCTGCTATCATACTACTACTAAAAAAAAAATAATATACCAAATTATATATAATTCAACAAGAATTTTTATTTCAGCTAAAAAAAAACAAAATGAAAGAAAATAAAAATTACAAAACTTAACTTGATTAGTTTTAAAATAAAGCAGAAGTTTGTTATTTTCAATGAGTTGAAGTAGCTCAAAGCAGTGAAAAATAAAATGTGAATTCAGAGTTCAGAGCAAAATAGAGATATTTTGAGTTAGTTACGATTTTTTGCTGAGTCAAGCGACATTTTAAAAATATGTTGTTTAAAAATGAGTTGGAAAAATAAAAACAAAATTAATACGATTTAAAAAAAATCAAAAAACTTGCACCTTGTTATTTGCACCGTTTTATAAAAGAATTTTATAAAGTGTTTAAGTTTTAAAGTATTTATATATAAGAAAAGAAAACGAAAAAAATATCATAAGACTTATTTGGAAATCTAATTTTTTTGATATAAACTGCAAAAATTTTAAACTATAACAGTTTTTAAGTCAAATATTTTATGACAATAATTCTACAAATAGCTAAATATTATCAAAAAAAAAAAAAAAAACAAACAGAAATAAATGTTGAAAATAGACTTTAATGACAATAATTTACTTAATGTAAAAGTAGCATTAAAAAAAAATACACTAGAAGCATCTATTTGTAATAAACGTAGTTTTAAGTGCTGAGCTTATAAGTCAAACATTATAAGAATTATATGTGTCAAGAAAAATTTTACAAAAATATTACCTGTTCCTTTAACAAAATAATGAAAAAAAGTTGTTAAAGTCTTAAGCTCAAAACGCTTCAAGATAAAACTGTTTTAATTACAAAATTTAATTGAATAAAGAACAAAAACGAGCCACCCTCAGAGTTAAAAAACAAACACTGTGAACAATATTTTGCAGGACAAAATTAAGAATCTGCCTAAGTGAAAATATATTGTGTACACAGGATTGCAGAGAGAGTGAGAGAGAGAGAGAGAAAGGGGGAAAAAATAAAAGAAAACATTTATTTTTTAAAATCTCTAAAGTAAACCTGCCCGCTCTAAAATCACACGAAAACCCTTAAAAAAAGCTCCAACAAAAACAACAACACAAAAAGTAGTTGCCTGCCACAATTGAGGCAGTCTAAGACACCGATGACGACCGCCTAAGAAGTAGTTGCAAAAATAAATATCTACTTCTTTTTCATGCAGCAGAACTACAACAGCAACAATGTACGTATTTGTCTTTTCAGTGTTGTTGCTTTTATTGTTGTGTATATATATATATATGAATATAGATGTATGCGAAAATGTGAATATGTATTGTGTACGTGTATGTGAGTGTGTCTGGTGGCATCGCCTGGTAGAGCCTTTGAAATGAAAAAAAAATCTATCCAAAAAAACAATACAAGCAAACTCGCTCAGACAGCAGCTCTTAGAAGAGGGCAACAACAACAACAACAACAACAACAAGATTAAAAACACAACCAAAGCCTCAAAGATAATTTAGACAGCACTTACAAAAAGAACAAGATCTAACTAACTGCCCGGAATAAAAAAAAAAATCGATTTTTATCTAATTTGAAACACTTTTATTTATTTGAGTTAAATTTAAAATAAAAAGGACAAGCAAGCAATAATTTACATATTTTTGTACTAATTAACGTTTAAATTTGTTATTATTTTTGATTTTCAATTTAAATTCAGCAAATTTAATCTTTGAGCGACAAACGGAAGCAACGCCATGTTAACGTCGCTGTGAAATCATGATTAAACTACACACACACACTCAAAAACAAGCAGAACGCGATCGAGCGGAAGTTGGTACACAAATGCACACAACCGCACACATCAATACACATTCGCCACAGCTGGTATTTTAGAATTTCTTTCCGTCAAATGTAGCAAATTTCCGTCAAAGTTATTTTTAACAAGTTGGGCAAAAATTTTCAATTTAAGCAGAACAATATGAATTACATAATGTTTATTTTTAAGTTTTTTTTTGTGTTTTGTTTTATGTTTTGGCTTCTGTTAAACCACAACAAAGTTTTGTATTTTGTGTCTTGTACAGAGAACGCGCTTAAATTTTTAGGAAATTTCCTTGTTTTTTTTTTTTTTTTTGTTCTGAAAACAGTTTTTGCTTTGTAATGCCACAAATAAAGTTTTAACTTTCTGCTGCAGTGGTTTAAAGAAGCTTTTAGTTGGCAGCTTAGCCAAAATAGCTACACTCAGTAAACTTTAATTAAAATCTCTTAAAGACAAAATGTTACTTTTTAAATCTCAAAAATCCTCGGAAAATTTAAGGAAATCAATCAAATCTTTCTTTTTCAAAAAACTTTTAAAAAAAGTTTAAATAAACATTGCGACGGGGGGTGATTCGTGAATCGTGATGAGTCGTTATTTTTGATTGTTTTCGAATAGCTTCGTTCCGACTTCATCAGAGGTTAGCTTGATGCTTAATATACATGTAACAACCAAAAAAAGCAGTTTTTTCAGAAATGTTTTCTAGGTGCAAGAAGTTATGATTTGTTTTAACAAATCTATATAGCTTATTGCACACAAAAAGTGCTTTATAATTTTTTTATTTTTTTTTTGAAAATAATTTTCTGACTTTTATATAGAGGGTGACATTAAAACAAAAGACATCCAAAACGGTTCGATGGATATGGGCTCTCCCATGTGTCTGAAATAAAAAAGTCAAATGGTATTGTAAAGTATAGACCATTAATTCGGCATCCACCTTACGCATGACCCCCGGACGATTTTTAAAATTATAGCGAAAGTAAGAATAAAAAGTAAAAAAAAGTGATAGATTTTCGCGCGCTTTTTTGCCTATAAAAAAAAAACAAAAAATAGTAGGTACCTGAATTTAGGGGGGATACTTAAAAGACAAAATTATGAACAAAATGCACTAGTATTCATTGAAATTAAACTAATAGATTTCGAGCTATCTATCGAACCATTTAAAAAAAAACTAGTTTCGAGGAAATCGCGTTTAAAGTTTTTGTTTTCAAAATTTGGCATATATTTTTAAAATTATCGGTTGATACTCCTTACTTTTATTTAATCTGTAATACCAGGTATCGATTTGCAAACATGTACGTATATTCTAGAAACTATAAGGAACACATTAAACAAACAAAAATAAAACATTTTTACAGAAAAGTTTTCACGTGTATTATACCTTAAAGAAAGCATCGATTGCAATCATGACTTTGTTAAATTCTATTTAAAATATTTTTAGCCCTATTGAAACAAAAGAAATAATTTTTTGCAACCTTTAATATGAAACATATTTTCAGAAAAGTTGTTGAAAAACTTTTTGTTTTTAATACGTCATTTTAGCGAATATTTTTTTTAAATTTTATGTGATAAAAGAATTATTATTTTTCATAAATTTTTATATGAGTAAGTTTTTCTGAAAATTTTTTCTTCTTTTATATTATTTCGTGTGTGTTTTTTATATAAATAATTTCCCTCTAAGAAAAATGGTTCTCATATATGACTCCTGAAACAAACCGATTTTGCGATTCGAAAACGTGCTGTATACGTAAAGTTTGCAGTCTTTTCTGTATACGTACGTACAAAAAAAGAAGTAATTTAAATGTATTGGTACTACAATGCCCCCAGTAGGCATTGCCAGGTATTCGCAGGGCTACTAGCAGGCCTTAAAATGGATGTCGAAGGCCTTCCCTACTCATATCCAAGCCCATATAATTTTTTATATGAAATGGCCAAATGTTCCATGCCTTCCACTCTCCATGCTTTAAAGAGGCCTGCTATAAGCACTCCTTTAGAATGGCTTAAAGAAGAGGTTAACCAAAACAATTGAAAAAGTTTTTTTTTTATTTCTTTTTATGTATACCTACCTATTCATTCTGTGATTTTATTTTATTTTACATATTTTTGTTAGATAAGACTATTTCTAAGTCATGACTTTGGTTTTATTCGGTATTTTTTAATTAATATATATTTTAACTTTTAACGAAAAAGTAACCCTGAAATATAAGCAGAACCAGTTTTTGTAGGAAAATTATAATTGTTGTACTGCTCTGGGTAGCGAAAAATTAGGCCTCATAGAATCGCTTGCAGAAGTAGCGAGGATGTCATGTGTCTTACCTAGCTTGATTGCCTATTGGGTCAAGGTGTCGCAAAAGTGGTACGCTTATGAAGATTTTACGTTGAAATAATTTCGCCTTATTTTTATAAGAAAAACTATGGAAGTGTTAGTGAATTGGCGTTCCATATATGGTATGGTTTCTTTTTTTTTATTTAAGTCTATTTAAGACTATGAACACAAATTCTTACAGACTAGAAATTACAAAGATCAAATAAATTTCAAAAATACTATACAATAATGACCTCATAGAATTTTTGGACATTGAAAAATCTAAATTACAAATTAGATTAATATTATTAAACAATTTTAGCTTCATGTAAATTGGCGCATTAGCAGCATAGTTAGTTCGAACTGTATTTATATAAAAAGGATCAAAATTTCGGAGAGCTCTTGGAGGGACATTAACTGTATCCTACTGAGGATTTCAGGACAGTCTACTGACCCAGACACAATGTCAGTAAAGTAGTAAGTAAAGTAATGATAAAATTTGTCTTCTAGTTTCTAAGGTTTTTAAACCAATCAGAAGGCAACGAGCATTATATGGCGGAAGAAAAAAAAAAAAACGAAATGGCCATCGCAGCCCTTGAAAGTACTTTGACCGAGCTTCTTATGATCAATTGTGTTGTGTGTGAAATGTTTGCACACAAATGATCGAGAACTGGACCTACATATTTTACGCCGACTCCGAACAGTCGCAGTTTCATGGCAGTTTCACGGCAGTTTTTACTCTCTGAGGTTTGCCATTGTCTGCAGAGAGGTGACGGCCGAACAGAAAAATTAATTCAATTGAAAAAATTTTCTGTGTCAGATGGAGGATTCGAACCTGGGTTCTCTGGCGTAAGAGTCACACACTCTACCCACTACGCCACGGCCGCCACTATGGCAAAAATTCATAGTGCGTAAAGCGAACCTAGTGAAAGATCTCTGAACCCTTTCAAGCCGAGCTTTGTGCAATTCAAAGAATGGTTTCCATAAACTAAGGCATATTCAAATTTTGAACGAACAAGACTAGTAAATAAAGCCTTAAGTGTATAAGGATCTCTTAAATATGAGGCATTACGCCTTATAAAAGCTAGCATTACATAAGCCTTAGGTTTAATATATTCTAAATGAGTACGGGAAGTAAACTTCGAATTAAAAACTATTCCAAGGTCCATATATTGACAGACAGACAGACAGATAATAGAGAAGAGTTCGAAATATAATAAGAGGAAAGCAGAGGACTAATGGACTTAGAAAAAGACATTGAAACGCATTAGTTGAAGTTAAGATGTAGATTATTTAGAATACACCAATTGTTAAGTTTATTAATTTCACTCTGAAGAAGAGTTCATTCTATCTATCAGACTCATTCCTTATTTTAAGGAAGATCTTGAGGTCATCAGCAAAAAGCAGACAATTACATACAAAGATTACATTATAATTAATGATAATAACAAACAATAACGTACCCAAAATACTTCCTTGCGGAACACCAGATGTTGCGCAAAAAGGAAAAAACTTAACATCATCAAAAGCAACAAAATTCTGACGATTATGTTAATAAGACTTAAGCCATTTCAAAAAATTGGAATGAAACCCTAACAACTCACATTTTTTAATTAAAATGGGATGGGATGGGAAAAGTCAGTATAGATAACATCAACCTGACAACCGTGCTGAAACGATGATAGACATAACTCAGAGAATAACATTAGATTAGATATAGTAGAGTGGCCCGTAACGAAACCGTGTTGACACGGAGAAATTATGATTTTCACCTCGAAAAAAGTTTTATCTTTGACAATGAACTCAAAAAGCTTTGAAATAAGATTTAGTTTAGAAATAGGCCTGCAATTGACTACATAATTTTTGCAACCAGATTTGTGAATCGGTGTAATAAGAGCAACTTTCCAGCAATCAAGAAATACACCAGATCGCAAGGAGTTATTAAAGATAACTCTTTTCGCAAAATTTTTGGAAAAAAACAGCACATAAACCATCAGCATCAACACTACTCGATGCTTTTAAGCCACGAATGCGATTTAAAATATCAACCTCACTCAACAATAGTGATCCAAAATCTAAAGGCTGCAGTACAATGTTGGAATTTTCATAATACAAATTCTTGGCAAATCATAGTTTGACCTGAAATAATCTGCGAAAAGATTAGCTGTTCTAGTTGGATTACTTGAAAATTTGTCACCATAATACATAGATGAGGGTATGTTTGAACAATCTTTTTTAGATTTGATAAATCGCCAAAAGGATTTAGGATTTGTCTTTATGTTGTTTTCAAATTTTATCAAATATTGATTATAAAGGTATTTATCTAAGAAATTGAACTCTCGCATATAATGCCTGTATTTAAAAAAGAAATAACTTTGATTGGTACTTAAAAACTTTTTATAGAATAGAACGTTGATTGTTTAATTTTTTAAGGCCTCTAGTATACCATGGCAACTTATGAATGCATTCCCTAACTTTAGGAATGTAAATTAGGAATGCAAATTATAGAAATTCGTTTCGTTTCGCATTGCGTTACGTTTATTTTTCTTAGAGAGTTCCACTTATAATTTCTTAAAGATTTTTATATGAATAAGTTGTCGTTTACGAATTGATTTTTATAGTTTTGGCGACTCGTAACGAATTGCTTTTTACAGTTTCGGCGACTCGTTAACGAATTGCATTTTGTAGTTTTGGCGACTCGTTAATGAATTGCTTTTTTTGATTTTCGCTTTTTTCGAAAGAGAAATTTCTCCCGCTAACGATGATTTAAATGAATCGCTTCTAATAATTGCGAAAGAATAAAATGTACAAGGATGCGAATTATAAACGATAACATTATTGAATAATTTTGTTTGTTGGGATTGGGATTTGGTTTTTTGGGAAACTATTGAAAAACAATTAAAATAAAGTTTCAATATGAAGAAATATTTCCACTACGAGTTTTTAGATTGTACTTAATGCGATTTGGAACAGCAGAAACTAATTTAAGGTAGGCTTTAGGTAAAATCATTTAAAATTAAGGCAAATTTTAGAAGATGTTTTCTAAAAAATTCTATTTGCATGTTTATTTTAAGTCATTAGTATAAGTAAAAAAAAAATTCTTTTGATTGTTAATATATATTTTTTATATATAAAAATTTCGCTGAAGTTGTTGTCCTTCATAAAAAGGTCAAAATCGGCCCACATCATAGTGCGACTCCAGATTGTATGGGAAAAAAAATGTTTTCGAAAACAGACTCATGGATGCACATCTTTTACCAAAATAGAATGAAAATATAGAAAATTCAGAAAAGTCATTTAAGTCATTTAAGTCATTTTTGACCATATTGTTGCGTGTAAGAACCTGACAAATTTTTCAAAGACGCTCATTTTGGTAAAAGATGTGTCGAATATCATTACAAACAGATAAAAAAAAACACAGGTGCGTCGTTGGACACACGAGAGAAGCAAAGTTTTTTTGCAGTTTCATAGATTTAACAATTTAATGGTTTTTTGTTCTTCTTTGTAATAAAATAGCTTTTAAATTAAAAAATATATAATATCATAAAGTAAATTAAAAAACACACAATATTTACACCAGTAAGTTTTATTACATTTTATTATTATATCATTTATTTTATTACATGCTGCATTCATTGTTATTTCAACGCACTTGTGGGCAATTGTTAGTTTTTGCTGATACTGATAGCTCTTGTATGTAGCAAGTAGAAGCAACATTTTTGTTATATTTGGATAGCTGCTTAATATGTTGGATATATAGAAAAGCCAATACGCAATCTTTTTAATAAATACATTTTTCAATCTGCTGCAGCATAGCTTTAGTTGTCATTTATTAAAACACCGATGCTAGGGAC
The DNA here is from genome assembly GCA_914767935.1 of Coremacera marginata. Lineage (NCBI taxonomy): Eukaryota > Metazoa > Arthropoda > Insecta > Diptera > Sciomyzidae > Coremacera > Coremacera marginata. Next base: position 133,401,710 of record OU612044.1, read on the forward strand.
ATCTTGTAGGAAGTAGAAGCACTTTTTATGTGGAATGTATTTATATGTGGAACGTATTTATAGCCAATACACAATCCTGTATCTATTAAGAGATTATTGTGATCTACTGCATCATAGCTTTAGTACATACTTGATGTTGAATGAAATGAAAAATTGTGCTTTTGGATCTGTGGATAGCGTATTGAACTCCTAATCACAATGGTGCGAGTTCAAATCCTTGCGGAGGATACATCATTTTCTTGTTATAATTAAGGCAAACAACAAAGAAACATTAATTTCTAAGAAAACAGCTGTCGAAAAAAGTGTCGTTTTTGAGATTTCACTCAAGCAAATTACAGAACGAGTGGTAAAAAGCTTCGCTTTAAAAAAAAAAAAAAATAAAATTGAACGATTAGATTGTTTGCAGTAGTGTGCGCCGTTTTGAAAAAGTATGCTTCGAGAAAAACTCATTTAAAGCTTCAAACTTTAAAAGCATCAAAGCGGTCAAACAATTATATATATATTTTTTTTATCTACAGGGTAGAGTTTATAAAGTATATATGCATAGAAGCATTCCGTACACACATACAGCGAACATGACGCGTTTTAACAGCTTCTTCGGTTTGTTCGATTGGTACTCTGCAGCACCGGGTTTTAAGCGCTGTAGAATCTGTTTTAGAAGCGGGATTGATTAGAAAATTTTTAAATATTCTCAAAACCAACAAAAATTAATTGAAAAAATTCGATTTTCAAGAAATTGCCTAAAACTTTTTTTAATACATGCTTTGACTGACATTTTTGACCAAATATCCTTTATTGCATTCTTCAACTCACTATTTGTTGAAATCTGTACTTTTGAAGGCCGCGATCAATTATTGACCAAAAGTTTTCGATTGGATTAAAATCTGGTGATGTTGGTGGCCAATCTAAAAGTTGAATGTTGTTGTTTTGAAACCAATTCATTGCTAAGGCTGCCTTATGACTTGGTGCGTTATGCTGTTGAAAATAATGTTGTATTCCTTTTGTACCGAAAAAATTCTCTAAAAATTCTGGTGAAACCTCAGAAATCAACTCCATGTACATTCTAGCCTTCAAACGTCGTTCATAGAACAGCAAATGACCAATGCCATTTGCACTGAAGCAACCTTATTCACTAATGGAATCACCAACATACAGTGGTTTTTTTGCGGGAATAAATCATTTTTTCAAATATCCTGTTTCCTTAATATAAGCAAACTATATTACAGTCAGATAACCAGATAAGAAAAATCTATAAACATTTTATTGAAATAGTGAACTAGTTTTTTTATAAAAATCACGAAACTTGTGTAATATTTTCTATAGTAGCCATATAGTAAAAATGCATAAATTTTGGCGATTTTATTAATGAAAACCTTAACTTTAACAATGTGTTTTGAAACATATTGAGAAATAAAATAAATTATATTTCATATCTGTTTTTGCTTATATATGAAAATATGTACAGTTTATTTTTTATAAAAAATCAATTAACACATTAAAAATGGAGAAAAAAAAACAATGTTTGATAAGTTTCTTTGTTAGCGTTTTTATGCGATCCGGGCTAATTAGTACCAACATCATGGTGGAACTGCCCACTTTCAATTTATACAAAATGTACCTGCTCAAAACTGCGACCCCGATAATTAAACCCTTTTTTCCAAAATTTGATATGGCTTACTCTGAAGATGTGTATTCTAAGATGCAAGCCTGTAAGTATGCAATATTTTAGACAACTTCTTCCAGCAATAAGTAAAGGCAAAAATTACCCCTCAAAGTATATTAAGATTGATAGTTTTCTCATCATAATTTTTACTTTCCATGTTTTGCAATAATATTAACAGATATTAATTTGAAATGAAATTTGTTTTAAGGGATAATTTCTTGAGAAGTTATGTGTAAAAATCGTTCTCTTATTATACAGTATATTTGATTGTTATGCATAAATACTGTATTTCATGTAAAGAAATTGACATGGACTAATTAACTACTGCCATTTATTTTATGTTGAATAATTATTAATTTGTATAACAGTTGCGAAGAGAGCTTATAATCGAAAGGGGCTTATAATTGCTCCTTGCTTCCCCACATTAGCGCCTCATGTTTTCATCCCGCATGCCATAAAAGAAATTTAGTCGATAACAAATCAAAGAGCAAGAAGTATTTAAACAATTGACAAGATACTAGAGAATTTCATAATTACTTTAAAGAAACTTATAAATTCTTAACAAATGCAAAAATTGAGTTAATAATAAAAGATGTTCAGAGAAGTTTTGTTTTAAGGTTGAAAAACTAAATGGCTAAATGCATCAAGAAATAAACAGCGGTTTCTATTAAAAAATGAAACGTCGTTAAGCCGTCAGTAATATTGCTATTTATATTAAATAAATTTTTTGTGACACAATAACGTCACATGTAAATAATTAAAAACAAAAATAATAATAATAGAACAAAAAAAAAAAAAAAAAATTAACATGCTTGTTGCTAAGTAGAGGATTAAATAACTCTTTAAGTGGCTTGAGCTACCAATTTTTCATTGCATGGTTACCTCAATAGAAGTGCTCTTGTCCTGTGTTCGAAACGTTTTTTAGCAATTCAATGTTTGCATTCATTCTAATAAAGTTAGATTGAAATTTTGGGAACTTAAGGAGATAGTGGGTGGTGGAAGTGTATTTTTTTTTAAATGTACACATATATTTCAGATTCTTGAGTGAGTCGTTTTAATAAAACTTCAATACGAAAGAAATTATTGTGTTTTAAAGTGTTTAATTTTATAAGTGGTAGGCGTGGTTATAGGCGGATTTAAAATTTTTTTTATAAAATCTAATAGAGATAATTCCAACTTATGTACAAACATTTCATCGATCTACGATGACTCCTTCTATTTTTTCCCAAACTTTGTATGGGATGAAACCATTGTGCACCGTCTTGTGCACGATTTTGAAAACAAAGTGGTTGATCTCTTTCCAGAAAAGTTCAGCGCACAAATGCCCGATTTTTTCTGTTTATTAATTCAAAATGGGATTCGTCACAAAAAAAAAACAACTCGATTCCAGAATTTTTGTATGTTTTATACTGTGTTAAGCCTCTTCTTTGTTTGAAATTTGTTGCAGAATGGACAACGTTTCTGAGAGTAGCTTTTGAGACCACTTTCCACAAGACGACAGCGAGTTGTTGTTCCACTAACTGACTTTTCACGACAAAATGACAATTCGCTTGCACGATTGCGACTACTAGCTGCCCGATTCTTTTTTACACAATTTAACTAAATGACGATCCTGAGTTGAAGCTGTGCATTTACGACGTCCTTGACCGGGTACATTATTAAGTGCCAAGCTTGCCGCAATATTTTTGGCAACATTAAATACATTTTCGTGAAACATTAGATCGTTCTGCCATTCAGAATGTAAATATTTTTCCCCAAATAGCTTTTTAACTGATATTTTACGTTCAAAATATCACTTTTTCGACACATTATTTAAAATTAAGTTTTTCTATGTGAAATGAAAATTATAAACTTTCTTGTATCAACATCTCTGCAAGACTGAACCAAATGCATTGCTTTTTGTTAATTTTGCTATTAGTTCCCTTTGGTCTCTTTTCCATTGTTCGTGCGTTATAATTTTGTCACACTCAACCTTTTCATGTTCTCTTCGTTCTTTTTTATTCTACTTATAGAGTAAAGCAATAATTCTTTTTATATAACTTAACTTGTGATCAACCAGAAAACCAATTCGTGCAAACTCCAAATTCTGTTTCTTCTTTTGTTTTAAGTTAAAAAAGTAAATTAAGTTCAAAAAGTAAATAAAAGAGTGCCGGTGTAATTTTGACAAGTGCTTTATATTTTGCTGAAGCCATCGGCACTTTAAAATATTTTGTGTCAACTTATATTTTAGCTTCTTTTGGGAAGTTTTTCCTTTTGACAAGCTTCCCATTAGCTGGTTATAGAAACTACGCAACTTTAATAGCGCTTTTTTTGTTTTCTACAATATGAAGACAAAAAGGCAAATTCTTTATTGTTTTATAGAAACTTTTCGACTTCAGAGACAGAAAAAAAAATATTTGCGCTGAGGAACAACCCAATATGAACTCGACCAACTTGTATTATCACAGCAGAAAATGTTATGGGGACTGAATTATACTCAGCAAACACTTTGAACTTGAAATACTCTTATTTTTTTTTTTGGGATATTTTCACACTTTTTAGACAATTTTACCACTTCTTTTGAGATTTTGAAAAAAATTCAAATAGTGTTAAAAACATACACTTTATTCCTTTGCCGCATAAAGTACATCTGTTTAGGGTGGAAAAAACAATTCAAATGATATTTTGTCACCTTTCTACTACCTACTAATATAGGCGACTTAATCGTAATAAAAAAACAATATATATTTTCTCTACTTGACTTTGTTTACTTTTTACTTTTGGGGAAAATAGAATAAAAAAATCTAAGCATAAAAACAACTCTGCGCAAAATGGTTAAATAACTAAAAGCAGTTTCAGTGAAGCAATCTTAAATTTTGTGTCTTCATTTTTAGTTATACTATTGACCCTCGTCTGTGGAATATTAGCAGTAATACTCCATGGCTTTAGCTAGCTTCTTCGTTTATAACAAACCTGTTTTATTACTCCAAAATACACGTAGTAAATACAACAACTCATCAACATTTAGAAGCATGTTTGTGGAGATCAAATCTCATTTGACGTCTTCTTTACACAGACGAATCCAAAAACTCACAGCACTTATTTTGCAGTTGTAACGAATGGCTAAAATAATAATTAAAAAATGGTCTCTTATTCCGTCACTGTTCTGTATTCACTGCAGAACTCTTCGTTGTTTATACCGCAGTTACTCATGCCGCATCTTCCAAAGGAAAATTTGTCACATGCACAGACAGCAAATCTACTTTAACTGAAACTCAAAAATACCACCACAATAGCATTCTCTCCAAAACATCAAAGATAAACTAATTCAACATCCCAATAAACTACGCAGCCACTGTGGCATCACTGGCAATGAATATGCAGGTGAAGTCGCTAAATCCACTGCAAACTCATCCTGTTTGTTCTTCGAAACAACTATAGGCATGACATCCAACACGCACTAAAATCATACATCCACCAACAACACAGCAAGCAATGTCAATTTAATCAACATAACTACGAATCCATCAATCCCGACAGAACTACACCTACATATCCATCATCAAGCCCTTGCTGGGAAATAAAAGTATTCGCACGGCTCCGGATTCGCACATCTTCTTCGTGGCAAATCGGCTCAGGGTTGTTTAGTTTGGAATTCTAACATAATGACCATAAACCATATATTAAATTCATGTCCTTAATTTACGACTACTAGAAACATTATTTTTGGTCAAAAACTTCCAACAGATATGTTAAAAACAGTGAGCACTTTAAATATTAAAACATCTACAAATTTATACTTCTTTCTAATCTCAAAAACCGTATATAACTTATATATTACTGTTTAAATATATATATATACAGTTTATTCCAATATATAATAATTCTTGTATTTGCTAATTTAAGTATGAATACGCAAGCCGAAAGCCTTTCTTGCTCGTGCTGCTTACTATGTTTTATAATTATTAATAATTGCAACACTTTATTTAAATAAAAAAATAAAAAAAAAATGAATGGTTTGAATAATAAATTGAGTTTTTATTGGTTATAAGTTTAGAGAATAGAGTTAATTTCAGGCCTTTTTTTCCCACGTAATTGTTGCCTCTAGAAATCCTTGGTCGTCAACCAGTCTATCACTAGGGAAGACAAAAAATTGAAGTTCACTGATTTTATTCATTGCTTCACTGTAACTACAGTACCTTTACTAATTTTGATCTGACCGCAATTACACATGCACACACAGAAAAGTCTTGTAGTTGAAAGTTAAGGCACAATAACGCATTTATTTTGGTGTCTTGAAAATAAGAAAGTGGTCAGAGTTGACCCATCACTCAAAGATTTCGACATAACCTCAAAAGCTCAAACCTTTCAAATCTATTGGGTGATTATTTGGTGAATTCCCTCTCCTCTCACAATCGGAGTTCTTTCTTTTGGTGAGTACCCTTACCTCTCACCATCGGTGTGATTTATTTTGGTGCGGCCCCCGCCTCTCACATTCGAGGTGCTTTATTTTGGTGAATCCTCTAGCCTCTGACCACATGGATGCTTTATTTGAGTCCCCTCGCCTCTCACTATCGGTGTGGATTATTTTGGTGATTCGCCTCTCACATAAAATAAATTGTCCTTTACGGATCTTTTTAACTTCAAAAAAATTGTCGATTGTCTCGATTGCCCTCGCAATTTAGTATTTTCAGTTTTTGTAAAATTTTTTGAAACCTAGAAATTCGCAATATCTTTCCAACTTTATTAGTGTTGTTAACCTAAAAAAAAAAACGAAATGACCATTTCAGCCCTTGAAATTACTTTGTTGTGAAATGTTTGAACATAAATGATGGAGAACTGGACCTACAAGTTTTATGCCAACTCCGAACGGCTTATGTTCTCAAAAAGCTTCTAATGGTAGTTTTTTACTCTCTGAGGTTTGCCATTGTCTGCAGAGAGGTGACGGTCGAACAGAGAAATTGATTTAATTGAAAAATTTTCTTTGTCAGGTGGGAATTGAACCAGGGTTCTCTGGCGTATGAGCCACGCACACTACCCACTGCGCTACGGCCCCCCCACCTAGTTAATCTAGTTGTGTTAAAACAAAATTGAAAAAATAAAGATACAAATTGCATAATTTTAACAATTTAACGGACTTGCAACTGAAATAATACGCGAAAGTAGGCTGAAAGTAATCAGTACTTTTTTAGAAAAGTTGCACAGTATTTGATCAAATTTTGTTTTGGATATTTCGAAATTGTGTTTAATGGAATTGTTTTTTTTTTCGTTTAACAAAATAAAAGAACATTAAACTAAAAGCACAAAACATTAGTCGTCTATAAAATTTAAATGCTTAAAAAAAATTTATCAAAATCAGACAACTCCTATTTCTATCCTTGTTTATGTGGGCTCAACAAACTGTGCCAACCAAGAGAGTTCATATATTTTGGTATCTTTCATTTGTATTTCATAATATTTCAAAATCACTCATTTCTTTAGTACACTTGCAGTAATGCGAACATTAAAACAATTGTTCTTATTTTAAGCAATCAAGCCCATAAAAAGCAAACTGTACTTGACTTTACTTTACTTAACTTAACTTAACTTAACTTAACTTGACATAACTTAACTTAACTAAACTGAACGTAACTTAACTTGACTTGACTTAACTTAACTTAACTTAACTTAACTTAACTTAACTTTACTTTACTTAACTTTACTTTACTTTACCTTACTTTACTTTACTTTACTTTACTTTACTTTACTTTACTTTACTTTACTTTACTTTACTTTACTTTACTTTACTTTACTTTACTTTACTTTACTTTACTTTACTTTACTTTACTTTACTTTACTTTACTTTACTTTACTTTACTTTACTTTACTTTACTTTACTTTACTTTACTTTACTTTACTTTACTTTACTTTACTTTACTTTACTTTACTTTACTTTACTTTACTTTACTTTACTTTACTTTACTTTACTTTACTTTACTTTACTTTACTTTACTTTACTTTACTTTACTTTACTTTACTTTACTTTACTTTACTTTACTTTACTTTACTTTACTTTACTTTACTTTACTTTACTTTACTTTACTTTACTTTACTTTACTTTACTTTACTTTACTTTACTTTACTTTACTTTACTTTACTTTACTTTACTTTACTTTACTTTACTTTACTTTACTTTACTTTACTTTACTTTACTTTACTTTACTTTACTTTACTTTACTTTACTTTACTTTACTTTACTTTACTTTACTTTACTTTACTTTACTTTACTTTACTTTACTTTACTTTACTTTACTTTACTTTACTTTACTTTACTTTACTTTACTTTACTTTACTTTACTTTACTTTACTTTACTTTACTTTACTTTACTTTACTTTACTTTACTTTACTTTACTTTACTTTACTTTACTTTACTTTACTTTACTTTACTTTACTTTACTTTACTTTACTTTACTTTACTTTACTTTACTTTACTTTACTTTACTTTACTTTACTTTACTTTACTTTACTTTACTTTACTTTACTTTACTTTACTTTACTTTACTTTACTTTACTTTACTTTACTTTACTTTACTTTACTTTACTTTACTTTACTTTACTTTACTTTACTTTACTTTACTTTACTTTACTTTACTTTACTTTACATTTATTGCATCTATTGCAAAGATCGGAAAAATCGCTGTAGAAACACTAAAAGTGGGTTTAGCGCACATTAGCGATCATAAGTGACACTCAAAATTCAAGAAATATGGCCGCTGACTGTTACTCAATCACAAATAATTTTGTGGTTGACTGTTGAATGACGAAAAAGAATGGACAAACACGCGAACTTGCGTAAAAAGAGAGAATTTGAGCATGAGTGTCACTCATGATCGATAATGTGTACTCCGCTTAAAGTATCTGTTTCGGATTTAGTTTTTAATTTGTTTGAAAGGTAATACAATTTTTTAGATCATAGGGTAGTTATTTTGAATTCTTGGCGTAGAACAAATCTAATAACTTAATTCAAAGTAAAAATTTCATAAACATTTTTATATATTATTTATTTATGAAAACAGAATTTAAAATTAAAATCTTAACATTTATATTTATTATTTTTATATTTTTTTCGTCTTTTTTAATAAAAAGCATTGGAAAAACGAATTTTTTTGCTTGAAAACCTTAATTTTTATTTCACCATGCGATTGACCATACTCAAATACCAAATACTAAGAACGCCTGGGTATATAAAATTCATTTAAATCTTTTAAAAAATGCCAACATATTCTATATTTCTTGCAATATTTTAATAAGAAATTCTTGTCATGTCCTTACAAGGTTACCATGCATTTTACCATTGTTTTTAAAAGTAAAATCATTTGATATTTATGAATATCAAATTCTACTAATAATAATAACGCAAATTCTAAAGAAGCCACTCACACTATGTTTGCTTGGCTTAGCCTTACAATAAAAACAACAAAATTTATTCTTCTTTTGCATTTCTAACCTTTTTATAAAACTCCTCCCATTGTCTTGCTTTGTTTGTGTGTTTTTTCTTCTTATTACCTCAATTCCTTTGAATACCTATCTGAAGCTTGCTATTTTTTTAATCAAACGCGCTTATACAAGTATAACCTTGTATAACCAAAAAAGCAAATTGATGCGACTTATCTTCAAAGAAAAGTGATTCTTTATAACTAACTTACTTTGTTTTCTTTTTGTTTTGATTGTACATTTTTAGCGTAGGTTTTGATTTAGAGTTAAGATTTTCTATACGTTTTTCTTAATGGCTGTTGTTATACTTTTACTATAATAAAAGTGGCATGGAAGAGAAAAAACAAACAGTCGAGAAAAAGTTGTAGGAATAGATTGTTTATTTATTGAATGCAGCTAGTTAAGGCTAAGCTATTTCCGAAACGGGAAAATAAAATATAATAAATAATAAGTATTAGTTTTCTTAAGAACTGTGTTCGTTAAGATTTTTTAAAGCATTCTTTAAGTCGCATTAAGACATCATGAACTATAAAAAAAGGAACAAGAATAAAGAATTAGAAACCAATAACCAAGAACAACAACAAGATTAGAGAAAGAATAACGAACAGGTGAAGAAAATGTATTTTTAAGGCCTCAAACTAAAGATGAGTGACTGAGAAGAGGTTTTATCACAAAAAAAGCCTTCTAATAACTTGACTGGATAAAAAGTAGGCTTCGCTGTTCAAAAATCTATTTTTGATACTAAGCAGGCAAGTAGAGTGTGAAACAAAGATAAAAAAAAAAAAAAATCAGATCGGGTAACTGAAGTGAAATTTTTAAATTTTTTAAACCTTATTGATTTTGTTTCATATGCACCTAGTCTTATAAATCTTTTTGTACAGTCGAAAAGAGCCTCCACACTATATGTTTTTGCATATGTATCAAACTTCAAATTTCACAGATGAAAAATATATGAAATTATATATGTTTCTAATTTGAAAATTTGTATACGAAGAGGCAAAAGGAATGCCAAAAATTTATTTTTACCGTGTTCACATTATCGGTTTTTGATTCTGTTTGTGAAGTTTGACATGGCATTTGTATTGAAACATATAGTGTGGAAGCTCTTGTATTGTATCTTTCCTCATAAGTTTTTATTTTCATTCTCATGTACAATTTAAAAAAAAAACTTTTTTTGACAAAAACAACCTAGGTTCGAATCCTGATTCAATGAAACATTTTCAGAATTTAAGATCGATATAGGTGGGCATTTTTGTAAAAGTTGAAAGAAGAGCGTCCCAAATCTGTAGAGATTTCTAACACAAATTTCCTTATGATGGAATTGATCTATTTTACAAATTTAGGCTTGTAGAAAAAGTCATCCCAACAGAAATCTTCTAAAATATAATTAACCGTTATGCACACTTCGCACAGCCCCACTCCTTTTTGCAGACGATAAAACGAAAAACATCCGCTTATAAAAAGGATAAGGAAAAAGCGGAAGTAGCCTCAAGCGATCATAAATGAAACTAAAAACTGCTATAATAATATGGAAAAGATATTTCATATTTAGAATCCACCCACGATCTTGATAGTTCCTTATATAAAAACTAAGAAATTAATTTCCATTTAATAAATAAAACTGTAAGTACTGAACATATATATGTTTGCAATGGCAAACCTATTTTGTATTGCTTTTTGAAAGATCGGTAATTTTAACAAAACAATTGAGAAGTAAAGTTTTACTAGTGAATTTATTTTTTCATAATTATAACCCATTCGAAGTTAGTTTTAAAAACAAGAGGTTCGCATTATATCACATTTTTTTAAAGAACCGTAGCCAATATTGTGTGATATCATGAAGATATGTCACGTAGCAAGAATGCCCATGATTACAAATCACGATTACTGATTATGATTACATGTATTTAGATTGCATAGATTACCAGGTGTGCAAGTATGAAAAGAAAAGTATCGAAAAGTATCAGAACAGATATCATTCAAAGTATGTTCTATCGGAATTTATGCATTTATTCCATCTTTCTTTCAGCTTGTGGATCCCTTGCTAGTTAAAGCTTGTATTTTTTGCAGCAAACCAATCGTCGAGCCATTTTCCGACATATTTGTAGGAAGTGAAGTGCTGCTCACCAAGTGCGTGACCCATCGATGCAAACAAGTGATAATCGGATGGTGCCAAGTCTGGTGAGTAAGCCGCATGGAGCAACACATCTCATTTGAGTGCATTCAATGTTTCCCGAACCGGTTTTGCCGAATACGATGGAGCATTGCCATGCAGAAAAACTACTTCATGTTTCCTACGTTGATACTCGGGGCTTTTTTCGACTAATGAATGGTTTGATCAGATGTTGCTGGTAGCGTGTAGTATTAACCGTTTCACCCTGTTTTGGGAGCTCATAATAGAACACACCTTTTTTGGTCCCACCATACACCGAGCATCGTCTTTCTACCAAAGCGATGCAGTGAATGTGAATGGTGAGCCTGGATCTGCCCATAATTTTTTTCGCTTAGGGTTCTCAAAATAAATCCACTTCTCATGTGACGATGCGATGCAAATGACTTCCTCTCGTACCGTTCGAGCAAGATTTAGCATGAGGTTTTTCGTCTCTCCATGTGCTAGTCATTCAATTCATGCGGTACCCATCTTCCGACCTTTTGAATCTTTCCCATCTCTTGTAAGCGAAGGGAAATGACTTGTCGATTAACGCCTAGCTTCTCCGCGAATTGTTGTTGCATTTGCGCATCGTCCTCAACGAGCAATTATTTCAAATCGGCATCTTCAAACTTTTTTGAAGGCCTTCCACGTTCTTCGTTTTGGACATCAAAATCGCCTTTTTTAAACCGCCGAAACCATTCTCTGCAAGTTGTTTCAAAGAGAGCATGATCTCCATATGCTTCCACAAGCAGTCATTGAGACTCAGCTGCAGTTTTTTCAAAACGAAACAAAAACGCATTGATTTCTGCAAATCAACGTTTTCTGGAATCAACAAAATTCGACATTTTTAACGATTTCAAAATGTATTCTCTCAACTAACACTTTTATTGTTGCGCGGTTCCAGAGTGGTAAGAGATGTCTAAACAATCAAAAACAGCTGATAAAACAATAACCCAATAAGCACTATTGAAGCTTTAATCATTTATATGTAAACAGCGTTTTCATACCAGAGAACTGCAACGAGTCTATGATTCGAACGATTGACTATAAATCATTCATCAAAAACTGAATGTGCGTGCGTGCGGTTGCGTACAACAACCACCACTTCCACCCGAAGCATCCTCATAACAGCGATGAGCCACGAGTGCCGCCGCTTTCACTCATCACTCATAAGAATGCCGCTCAATGACTCAAATGATTCTAGAGTCATTCCTTATGATTCTAGAGTCATTAAGAGAAATCGCATGCAATGTTACTGCTGACATATTTTATTATACATATAATATATAAATTTATCATTACATATATGTAATACTAGCGGACTCGGCAAATGTATGGAATTAAATCTTAAAATAGTTTTAAAAAAACATATAAAAAAAAAAAATTTTAACTACTATTGATGGAAATTAGTGAAAAATTGTAAAAATATTATAGAAAAAATATTATATTAAAAATTTTTTGGAAAACGTTTTTAAGAATTATTAAAATTATTATAATTAAAGAATTATTATAATTAAAATATTAAATATAGTCATTTTATAACATTAAAATCATTAACAGCGGCAATCCTGTTTATTTTGGATTGCCGCTTTCCTTATGGCACCCTAAACATAAAGATTCTCAGCAATTCATCATTGCAAGTGTGAAAGTGATGTAAAAAATTGATTAAAAACAATACAATAACAACAAGGAACAAATAATAGACAACATACAAGTGTAAAGTAAGTTACCTACAATTTTATTCTTTGAACTAGCGATCCCGACCTTAGAAGCTGGCTATTATCTTAATCAACACGTAAAACAAAACAAAAGTAAAACAAGGAAAACGCTTGCCAATACTGAAGTGTACGCAAATGCTTAGAATCATATGCTTAGAATTCAGCAGTCTTCTAATGAGCGATGAGTGAAAGCAGTGGCTCTCGTCGCTCATCGCTGTTATGAGAATGCTTCGCGTGGAAGTGGTTGTTGTTGTGCGCAACCGCACGCACTCGCACTTGGTTTTTGACGAGTGATTAAGAATTGTAAAAAAACGATTCGCTGCTGGTCTCTGTTTCATACTTCCACATCTGGGGCCCTATTCTCTAACTGTGGAAAAAGCAGTGTACACTAAATATTGGGTATTTTTTCTGTGAATATTTGTTTTTTGTTGTTAAATTGTTGTTGTGATATACCCGGCGTAATTTGGGATTGATTGATTAAAAATTTTGTTGTCAGTCAAGGCATAAATTATTTTATTCAAATAAACAAATAATAATTTTCTTTAACAACGTTTATTATACATACGATTGAATTATTAATCCATTGAATTAATGCTGATGACATCTTGTAGCAAGTTGAAGCAAAATTTTTGTTAGTTTTTGTACCATATCCAATACACAATTCTCTATCTATTAATAAATTATGATGATCTGCTGCAACATAGCTTCAGTTGTACCTAGAGTTGCCAGATCCTGAAAGGCTGTTGTCGGGACAAGCCAAGAAAGTTCCGTTTTTTTTTATAAGTCGTCGGGACAAAAAAATCATATGTGTGGAATAGTGTTTGTATTTAAAGCACATAAACATCCCGCCAGTATCGCTAGCTTTTTAGATCTATATGAACTAGCTCCTTTTTTGACCCAAGGTAATGCATAAAAGGGTCAGTTCAATCAACTTCAAGCTTGTACTGCTTTTTAATTATATTTTTGACATCTTAATTTTGTAAGAACGACCATATACTTCGAAGTAATATTTTCGAGTAAATATGATATGTAACGAATTTTCATTTCGTTGAACAACATGAATAAAAAAACTCTTATAAAGAAAGTACAAGTTAATTAAGTGGAGAATACTTTCACAATGTCTACTTTTTTCTATTCTTTATTTTTCCAACTAGCTAATAACTATAGCTAACTCTATAGCATTAGTGAATAGGCAAGGGAATGGTTATGCAAAAGGCAGCAATTGACCCCTGCCTATGATATGTTCAGGTTAAATTCGCCAGTTGAATGCAAAGAAAATAGATTTAAATGAAACTAGTACTGGTTAGCTAAGGGCTAGTGAAATCGGTAGTCTGTACTAGTGTCATTAGCTGCAGGGATAAAACTGAAGCATAAGCAACATGAACATAAATTGAATCTTAATAATAAACAATATGGCCATTAATTAAAACTAAATAACAAAAACAAAACATCATTAATGTGTCATTAAATTAAATAACGTATAAATTGGGGAGCAGCAGAACCAAACCGGATAAATTCATTAGTTTTTTAAAATTTACAGTAGTGGCAACAAATAAAGCACTGTGATTTCGAAAAATTGCTGTGATAATATGATCACGCTCGGAGAGTTTGAGTTAAGTCAGATAAATTGTCACAAATAGTGTAATTTGTAGCATTGCGAACAGTTCATTGCGTAAAATATTAATAAGAATAAAATGCTTTTCTTTTCACGCGAGCTTAATAAAAACCAACTACCGACAAAAAGCGACGTGATAGAACACTTACTATTTTTGTGCTTTGAAAGCCTGTATCAAGAGAACCAAACAAGTAAGCAGGGTCGCAGTTTGTTTTTCGCAGGGCCGTCGTTACATATCTCTGCACATTTTAAGTGTAAACAAATTTTAAATTAATCATTCTTACACCAACCATTACATTAAAAAAAAAATAAATGGCATGGAAATACAAAATTTTTCAAAAGAAATATTAAATTCAATTCATGATTTTAAGAGGTATTTAAAACCGTTTTAGCTCACGAACGGTTATCGCTAGAGGCGAAATACATATAGGGATCATCGAAACATAAACCGAGACTTATTTTGAGAAATTGACCCACAGAACTTTTTTTCTATGGAGCGTGATTGCCATTTTAATTTTGGAGTAGATGTTTGTTGCTAAATATAATTTTTTTAATTTTTTTAAATCTATTACTTTTAATTTTAATACATTTTATCAATTTTGCAATAGATGCAGCCAACACCTTTTAAGCGGTATCTTCAAAACGAGAATCACATTAAAAATAATGAAGTAATTTGAATTTAAGCGAAAATAATATAAAAAAATGTCAAAAAAATTCATGATTTTTAGCCCTACGGAAAAATATATTTTTTATATATTTTGATGCAGGTTGGAAGAACTTTTTTATTTCTATTATTTGTAAAGGTTTTTTATTTTTAATTGCCTCACCAAAAAATATTTTTACAAAAAACGCGATTTTTAGAGGTTATTTCAAACCATTCCAGCTCACGGATGGCTATCGCTAGAGTCAAAATATTTGGGGAGTCATCATAACATAAGCCAAGGACTATTTTAAGCATTTGTGCCGAACAACTTTTTTTTCTTCTATGGAGCGTGAGGCGCCTTAATGTATATATGTGTGTCCTCAAATCTTGAAAACAATTTTTCGGCAGCTTGTGGGTCCCCGATTAAGCTTAAATTTAGCATACATATGTAGGCCCGGTGACAATGCAATATTATGAAATGTTTTTGCCACACCCCCTTTTATCGCCCACAAATCAATGAAAATGCTATATCTCGAAAACTACTAAGCCGATTCAGATGAAATTTTGGTAGTAAATTTCCTTCAAGTAGAAAATGGGGTTTAAGAAAAACGACAACCCTTTTTACCACCCACTAATTAATATATCTCCATGACTACCGGGCTGTTTCAGCTGAAATTTTGGCAGTAAATGTCATTAAAGTATTGCATGGGCTAGAAAAAAATGTTGCCACACCCACTTTTACCGCCCACAAATCAATAAAAATGCTATATCTCCAAAACTACTTAGCCGATTCAGATGAAATTTTGGTAGTGAATTTCCTTCAAGTAGAAAATTTGGTTTAAGAAAAAAATTTGACCACACCCCCATTTACCGCCCACAAATTAATATATCTTCAAAACTACCGGGCTGTTTCAGCTAAAATTTTGGCAGTAAATGTCCTTCAAGTATTGCATGGGTTAGAAAAAATGTTGCCACACCCTTTTTCACCGCCCACTAATCAATAAAAATGGTATATCTCCAAAACTACTAGGCCGATTCAGCTGAAAATTTGGCAGAACATATACATCAAGTAGGAGATAGGGGCTTAAATTTGGCCACACCTCCTATTCCCGCCCACAAATCAATAAAAATGCTATATCATAATAAAGTATATAATACAATAAATAATGTTAATATGTACTGTTAAGGTTAATGTTCTAAAAAATTAAAATGCTATATGTAAGGCTTTCAAAATAAAAGATGTTTATAATAAACCTTTAAGAATAAAAAGTAAAAAATAAAAATATAAAATATAAGCTTTTATTTAAAACCAAAAAGTGAACTTAAAACAAAAAAATAAATTTGGTGACATTTGTCATATATGTGTATAGTAGGTATATTCTAGATTCAGAAAAACCTCTCTCTTGGTTAACCATCATCATATTAAAACCGTACGTAAATAGGTAGTTCTAGGGACGTATATAAATTTAGAACTTTTCAAATTTTCAAACAATGTTGTAGTTCTACCATAAAATCGCAGAAGTTTTTAACAGCAAAAACCTCAGAACAAAAATGTTCTTCTACCTTAATTAATACTTGCTGAAATTTATAAAAAAAATCTTAGTGAGCATTGAACAATTTTAATTGTAGAAGTAGAAAGTGGCCGACAAACTTTCATTCTCTGTTTTAAAACAAAGTAGTGCGGTTGAAAATATTTTATAATAATAAAAAATTAGTCTCGAAATAATTGTTTCAAATAAAGGAAACCCAAAATTATTTTTAAATGGTTATTGTTATCATTTGGAAAAGAAAACAGAAAAAGTTTACTACTGGTGCTGTGCCAATCGGAAAGAAAAACATTGCAAAAGCCGATTACATACAATAATGGAGGAGAACGAACATGTCATAAAAAAGGAACATAGTCATCCTCCTATTGAACATTCTAAGCATGTGGCTCTTTCTAATAATGCTTTAAAGAATAAAAATAAATAAAAAAGCCTTAAACATGTATTCTAATAAAGAATTAGAAAAATGAAAATATAATAATTTATTAATATTTAAAAATAAAGTCTTAAAACATGTATTTTATTAAAAAAAAAATTTAAAAATTCCGAATTCGGGATTATTTATTATCGAAACATATATTCGGGATTTTGGAATTCGGGATTTTAAAAATATCTGAATTTTGAGAATTCGGGATTTTGAAAATCGAGATTTTGAGACTATCTCATTTTATCTTCAAAAGTAGTGCACAGATTTTTATGGTTAATAGCACTTTTTATGGTTGATAAAACAAACACTTTCAATTTGCGGCGCCCAGGAAATTGTAATCGTGCTGAGTGCCGAAACGGGCTTAAGAAAATAACCTAGTTGCGAAGTTTTGGTGAATCAACTAAGCACCAATTAATAGAAAGTCACTGATGCTTTGCATAAATGCATTTGGGAACTCAGCCTTTCTTTATGCATATATAGATAGAAAGCCATTTTAGTTAACTTACCTTATGATTGTTCCTCTTACAAATTATTCAACAAAACGACACGATAAACACTGCAACAATTCCGTCCGGACAAACTTTGAGAAATGAAATGCAAGCGTCTTGCGATCAAGGTCGGCTTACACAACTTCGTGTTTGTGAACGAATGTCTGTTTTACTCGATAAGTCGGATGGTTTGACGAACTTGCAGTTGCAAGGTTGGCTGTTGAGATTGACGCAACTTAAGGGAGCGATTGATTTAATAAAATTTAAAACTCGATTGCAGCGTAAAAATAATGCTATTGACATAACTTACAATGTGGTTGTTACAATGACTACTATTGTTCGCTTGTCTGCAATAGCTTCAGTTAGTTATTTCAGACACATTACGTTACTTGTAATGGCAAGGGGAGTTGAAATAAATACAATTACGCGGTTCAAGCAACTAACATGTCATATTTTCATTTCAACTGAACAAACATTTGGAAATAAGCGAGTTGCGACGGAACGATCATTCGCGCCAACTAACAATCAATTGTGCTTATTTAATTCCAGTTACATTAACCAAATATCAGCTGTAGCAATTTTCTTCCGATTACCGCAAATAATATTCATTTCCCGCAACCTTATATAAATGAACATGCCTATAAATGAATATTCTGAGTGCACGTTTTTAAGACTATATTAAAAGGTCTTTAAATAGAGACCATTATATATTGTCAGAATAGACTCATTCCCCGCCAAACCGACCACCTAATTTTTTGAAGTCACCATTATGCACAAAATGTATATACCAAAAGCAGCTTTTTTCTTTACCTTTTATTATGCTCCGAGAAGGAGAAAAGATCAGGAATGGCAACTTTTCCATACAAGCCAAAAAAGTTAATTTTTTTTTGTCAGCATAATTTTGAAAAAATTTTTTCTTGGAATCATAATCTTTATTTTACACAATAAAAAAAATATGCAAATATCTTGATCCTGAGGTTTGCATTTTTAAAAATCACCATAAGGCAGGAAAAGCGTTATTTTTCGCACTTTGCTTGTGTTGCCACAACAACAACAATACGAATTTTTCCAAAAAGATTATGTGATTTGATGCAACTCCTAGTGACCTTTCGAAAAATATACAGTTTGTCCATAATGGAACAACAAAGAATTAAGTGGTCATTTTGACGTAGAATGAGTCAATATTAAACAAATATTTAATCACCACAGTTGATCCGGTGATGTTCGAAAATGCCGAATTGAAAAAAAGTCAATTTAGTTCAATGCGGGTTTTTTATGCTGTTCCTCAATTAAAAAAGATATTAACATATTTTGAATTGATTTATTTGAAGCATTCGCTTCTGTGATTTGCTTGAGTGAACGAGGCATAAGAAGCTTCGTTTCAAAAAAAAAAAAAAAACTATAGAGTAGAAGTAACTCGACTGCCAGTTCTCGTTTGCCAAAAAATTGTGGTAGTAAACTTTTCAAACAACTGTTTGGCATGTCTTAAAACGGTGAAATCAAAGAAAAAAGTTCTTGCAAAACTGTAACTGCTCTTGTATAACTGTGGAAAAGAACGTTGCAATAATGATTTATCGAAACAGAAGACTAAAGTTCTTTGAAGCTAAATCAATAAAACAGTCTTTGTCGTGAAGATAAAATATTTACTATATCGATTTAATTCTTGGTTAACAAGGAATTGAAAAAGTAAGTAAAATCAACAACTTTTCTTTGTTTTTTGTTGTGAGAGTAAGCTTCATTGTTTCAAACACAAAGTCTGTTACTTTAAAGAATGTTTTCTTCAAAATCATATTTGTATACGAAGAATAAGAAAATTGTGTGCGAGTGCCAACATTGAATAGTCCGCCGCAGCAGCGCTTTGTTTTTGCCCTTGCCAACATTAGTTACGAAAAAGTGAATTAATGTGTGAATTAAGTGAAAAAGTTAAATATTAAGTGCAATCAAGTGTCAGATGTATCAAGTGCAGTGTTTTATTTGTGTTATATTGAAGCATTTCCAAGAACTGCAGGGGGTGCATTGATAGTTGAAAAACGCTAGCAAACATAATCTCAAATGAAAAAAGAATTAAAAAAAAAAAACGTAAATAAAGAAAGTTTGCTCAAATTTGTTTTGGTTTCTTTTAAAATTTGCAGCGTAGTTTTTTTTTCAGTTAACAATTTAAATAGCAATTTGAATGTTACAATTAAAAAAGATATGTTCTTAAAATCAAGGACCTAAGTCTTTGGTTTGAAGTGTATTTTTTTGGAAATTTAACAGTCTGCGTCTTTGCCGTAATGAATAAAAGTCTTTGTGCCAAAGTGCATTTTCTTTACTTTTACGACTTTTTACCATGTTTTTTTTTCAAAGACGTACGTATTTGCCACAAGAACTTAAGTTTTTGATTTAATGTATATTGTTCTTGGGAATCTAACAATCTTTGTGTCTTTGCCGTAACGCTGTTTTGTCTTTGTGCACAATCATACCAATAAAAGTCTTTGTGGCAAAGTGAATTTTCTTTGGTTTTACTATATTTTTCCCTGGTTGTAATAAATACAAAGAAGCTCGAATAAAGTCCTTTGAAGGGCTGAAATGGCTATTTTTTTTGTTATTTATTATATTATTTTATTGATGTATTATATTATTAAATTTGTATACGGTTGAACATCTTCAATTTTCGCAGCACTGAATTGGTCAAAAAAAGAAAATCGGATCAGCAAAAAGATAAAGGTCAAGTGTAAGCGGAATATGAGCAAACAGAAGGCTTACTGTATGCAGACGGGATCTCAGCCGACTGATAAGTTAAAAAAAACATAAATTTTCAATTCCGTAAAAAAAAATTTTCGTTTTTTTTTAAACCAAGTTTTTACTCTTTCTACTTAACATTAACAAATTTTTTTTCAGATAAGCCAAACTCGAGATATCCTGCACACTGATTTTTCTATTTTTTTTTATTGCTTCATTTACGAACGTGTGACGCGGAAGTGGCTTCACGAAAAAAAGAAAAAATTTTTTTATCAAGAAATTAATATATTTATGATAATAAAACAAATAAGAAAACAATTAAGATAATAAGATTTCATATATAATAATATGTTTAAATAAATTATCAAATACGACCAAGAAATTAAAAGGAAAAGTATTTTTAAAATTATTTTTTACTTTGTAGTGATTTTGTAGTCGGTTTTTTTTTTTTTAAATTTTTTTCATAATCCTTACTTAAAAAAAACTCCTTGAATTTCAACAAAATTAGGTAAAATGCCCCTTAAGCGACACAAGACTAAATTTTGATGGACAAAATGTGGACATGGATTGATCCTCTGTATGTAAATGAACTTAAAGTACCGACTACATCACTGGGTTGCAGAGCAGTTAATAACAATTTCTGCGACAACATTCCAAAATAAACTGGCTTTTCTAGCATGACACTGTCAGAATACACACTAGCAAAGAAACAAATGCTTAGCTTTCGGACAAAAATATTTAAACTTTGATGTGGCCAGCATACTCACCTAAATCAAACCCAATTGAAAATCTATGTGGAATATTGGTTCGCCACAGTAATGCTGACAACAATTAGTACAACACCGTAGATGAGTTTATAAACTATCAACATCAATGCCTGGGAGAATTTGGATCACAATACTTTGCAGAACTTAATTTCATCTTTGCGAAAAAGAGTTTTCAAAGTAACAAAAGCTGAGGCCATATAAACTTCTAAGTACTGTTTTTATATTTATTATCAATCAAAAAGACAAAGAACGATAGGGTGGGTTATAAATACGAAACGTTTCTTCATTATTAGTAATTAAAATGAAATGAGAAAATGTTTGATAATTATTACTGATAACTATTATGTTTGATAGTATTGAATTGTTCTTTTAACGTACCTGTTTCAATGTAAAACGTTTAAGTAAAATAATAAGTATGGGTTATAAATATGAAACAAATATCTTATATTTTGCACAAGAGTATAGTAAGTTAGTTCCTATTATCTTGCATGCAATGCGCTCAAACTGAAATAGCTGAAAGAAACTAACCGGGAATAAAATTTTAAAACTCTATAATAGTATGGAATGGATTATATATATATTTGACACAAGAGTAGATTAACTCAGTTTTAACCTAAGATTTCTTTGAAGCCTATTTTCACGATTTTCGGTCCCATTTCATAACAGTTACATAGTTTTCCGGACACCCATAGGTTTGCGTTGCAAAATCAAGAGAGATTTCTGTGCACTATTTCACAACTGCAATATTTGACACAAGAGTAGATCTAGTCACTTTTAACCTAAAATTCAACTTGAAAAAAGTGTTGTTTCATTTTCATGGCACATCAACGTATACACGTAAATCAGCGGCCGTACCTTGGGTAGAGCCTACCATTTTTTTTTTTAGAGATAATAGTTAAGAAAAATTACAGACATATTAGTCAGTATAAAATAATACTAGAGCCACTATGTCAAGAAAACTTTTTTGAAAAAAACATGAAAATTAAATCAAATATTATGGAACAGAGCCACCTGTTAACCAGTTATATAAAACTAAAAAAAAATAAATCCATTTTGTATGAATGTACAAATATACCTACAAATATTTTTTAAAGTTTTTTTTTTTTTTATATTCTAAGTGGGAATTGTGACCCAACCGTGCTTCATACTTAACCTCATTTAATTGTGGATAATTAATTATTCAAAAATCACATAATAATAAAAGTTTTGCATTATAACCATTGGCGGTTTCACGCACATTACACTAGGCTTTTATTCCACACGCCTGAAACTATACAGAGGGAAAATGTCATAAGCCAATTAAAAGTGATGAAATTCCATTAAAGAATACCGTGAAGAGAGCTGAGTGTGATTACAATTTAAATAAAAATTATGTTTTGTATATAGTGAACGCCGGTTCAGACAGGCAGTCAGATTTCACACTCGAGCAATAAAGAAACCATGTCATGCATCTCTTTTGCTCTAATGTGCTTTCTGATCTGATCTGCCTGCCTCACAGTGCGTCGACCCCATACAAGCAAGGGACAAAAATAGAAGGAGTGGTCAGAATTGAATAAAATTTCGTTTTCAAATGAATATTGGTACTTTTAAATTTAAAATGAAAACAAATTTAAAATTTTCCTGGGGGTTTTGAGTAAATCGGCTTTTTTGCATGCAAAAGCTACAACTTTGAAGTTACATAAAATTTTTTAATTTCACTTTATTGTCATAACTTTAAAAACCTTAATTCAATCACCATCTTTCAAAATAATGGTTTTTGATAAATTATCTCATGATGTTCTATTGCTAAGTTTTGCTTTCATTCTAATTTTCTCGCTTGGTTGAGTTCATACCTATCTAATAGAATCTCGTATGTTGTTATTGACAACACAAGTTCATCCGCGTTTTTAGCTATGTCAGGGGTTTCCTAAGGCAGTATTCTTGGGCCCCTACTCTTTGTAATTTTTATAAATGATATCTCGAAATGTTTCCATACTGCTCAATTTCTCCTCCATGCAGATGATCTTAAGGTGTTGCGTAAAGTTGGAAGTCAGTTGGATGCTACTCCCCTTCATTCTGATTTAAATAATGTTTTTTCTTGGTTCAAATTGAATAAAAATATCGCTTAATCTTGGTAAATGCTAAATTGTTTCTTATTACAAACTACATTCCCAAATTTTATTTGATTACGTTTTTGATAATTTTAAATTAGTGAGACTATCAGAAATTCGAGACTTGGGTCTAATTTTTGATTCAGGTCTAAGCTTTAACAACTTTGTCCTTGTCTTTTGTTAGATCAAGCATTGATTACGCTTCTTTCATCTGGTCCGTTTTATTTAGTACATGTAATCAGATTGAAAAAAGTAAAAAAAAAGGGTTTTGAGGTTCGCTTTACGTTCATTAAATTTTACTGAACTACTTCCTACATGTAGCACGCATAGTTTGATCATTGGTCTATCATCATAGTATTATGATTAAGAAGACTTGCACATAGTATTATGTTTATTTATGACTAGCTGAATATACGGCTTAACTCGGTAGTTGATATAAATAATTTTCGATTTCATTTGTCAATTTAAAAAAACTTTTCACAAGCTTTAGAAGGAATTTTGTGTGCATCTTTCAAACCGGTAACTTCGGCGAAATGAACAAAATGTAGCTTCAATATCTGTGAATTATAAGAAAAAGTTGGGAAATCGTGATTTGTGTGTGCGTGCCGCCGATCGCTTGAAAAACTATATTTTCAAGTTTTATATTGTATTCGATAGATTGCACATTTTTGAAAAAAATCAGAGCAAAAACGAATTCTTGGCAATTCGCGAGGAAACTGGACAAAAATTAAATAAGCATTGAAAATAGAAATTGAATTGTCAAAACAACGCCAATTTACGAAGCAACTGACTTGCGCATGTGTAGATGCGTACTCAAATACCACAGAATTCGGCATCAGCTGTCCTGATTTGCAAAAAAAAGTGGTATATAAATACACATAAAGAAGAAAAGAAGGTATATATCACCCTTCGCTGTATTTTGTAATACAGCGCCCTCTGGGGTTCAAGATATAGCAAAAGCGCCAAAAGACTCACCGTACCTGAAAATCACTTATAAAAATCATACTTATCGGATGAGTTGTTTTGAGTTTTTTGCGGTATTTGTACAACAGCCCCCTCTGGTTTTCGAGATAGAATAAAATAATAACGCCAAAGTCCTTTCCATACTCGATAATCAAATCCTATATATCCGATATACAAATTTTTATCTAAATCGGATGAGCTATTGAGTGGTTGTTATTGGATGGTTATTGAGTGTTTCACAATTTCTTAAGTGATTTATACTGCAGCACCATCTGGTGTTTAAGATAGCGCAGAAAATAACGCAAATGAGAAGAAACAGAACAATATTTTTTTATTTTATTTTTTCTCTTCTCTGCAAATTATTGAATTCGAAAATCAAACTATTGTAGCTACTTTTCCGGTATGCACTGCCGCAACTCTTGAATGCCTTTTTGCCGTATTATCGGTAAATGAAACAGTCCGCTCAAATTACTTACTGATTGGTTATGTTTTTAATTAATTTGCAATAATAAAAACTGACTGATTAATAAATTTTGGAAAATTAAAAAAAAAAACAAATATGCAATTTTAAAATATGCTTTGAGGGCCAAATTAATTGATAAATATTTATACATCGATAAAATTATTACGCATTCAAATAGCAATTGAAAAGTTCACTCTTTGACTTTGAAAACGCTTCCCTTGAGGTGCAATTCTTCAATAAATAAAAATAAAAAAAGTAATAAAAAAAAGTAATAAAAAAAAAAATCAAAAAACTTTGCACTCAAAGAAGTTTCATTGCAAATAAAATGCCAAACAGCAAAATACGAATATCTCGACAAAGTTTTCGACAAATAAACTTTGATGGCAAAGAAAGAGCATAACTTGCAGGCAAACAATTTGGCTGTTTGCTATATTGAAAGATGAATTGGCGTACGAAAGGATAGGCAAATACCATATCGTTGCATGTCATATTTACTGAGCTGTATGTCCTCTTTGCTGCTCCAAACTTTGTTCAAGTTGCATTTCCACAAAACTCTGTAAAAATGCGCTTATGTTAGGGTTGTCACTATAAATGACATCGTTTTTAATTGTATACTCGTGGCAGTAAACTTTGCACTAAGGCAAATTTGGATGCAGCATGTCAATGTTTCGAAATAAAATGAGACAGAAAAATTTTAAGGTATAATTAAAAATGATGTGAATTTAGAAGGAGTAAATAGTATTAGAAGTAGGATGGAAAAAGAAAAGAATGAATCATAGATGAATTTAGAAGAGAAATGTTATGACACTTGAAAACTCTAACATTTCAATAGTCGAACAAGTTTCAGTCGAACAAGTTGTTAAGTTATTTGAGTGTAGGTGGGTGATACTGAAACATTTTCTAAATATTAAGATAATGTATTTGAAATACTTGTAAGTGTATGGTAATGCTTTAATATCGGTGATTCCATGTCAAATCGGACGCTTTTGATTTGAAAAATTGATTTAAGCGATTGCATTTTTTTTTCAAATATTGCACGTCGATAGTACTTAAAAAAATCTAAATATTTTTTAAGTTATACTCTGTAGAAAATTAAAAAAAAATTCAAATTTGTTATTCGGACATATACTTAAACAACTATATCTTCAATACAGGTAGGTTTTACAAAAAACTTTTAAGGACATGTTTAGAGCTCTTGAATTGATCATTTTTCAAGGTCAGCACAACTATTTTTTCGGCATTTTGAAAACATTGTCATATTAAGGCATTAATTTTTAATGCATTCTTAAAATTTTACATTGAAGAATTAATGCTTACTAATGTAAACGAATTTTTCAAAAACTGCCTACACAATTTTTACATACGAAACACTTTCGTTTTTAATTAAAAATGGGATTTTTAGTATTTTCTGTATTTTTTTTTGTTTGAGTCTTGTATTTAATAATTTTTGAGCTAGGAGTATACTTCCGACAGCTTTTCCTTTATCAAGGAATAAAAAAAAAAATAAACAAAAAGGAGGCAGTGGGGGACTGCCGAGCGAAGTGAAAACTTAAAGTTGTTATATAACATATTCTGAATTACCGAAATTTCGAATTTCCGAAGTAGCTAGAGTCGGCAAGTCAGACACGTTCTTCTTTTTAAACTCTTTATAGGGCAATTCCACGTAAAACGGCCCTTCACAGAAAAAGCAGAATTTACTTCTTTATAATTAAATGTGGTGAATTGATGTCTTCAAGAGAATGGCAATTATGGAAAAATAACAACAAATACAAATTTTTTAATTTTAATCATTTGGCAACACTTTGAAATTTGCATATACTGGACACTCAGTTTACCTTCATTATATGTTTGGTGTTAATTTTACCTTTTCTTTTATTCCCTTTGTCGTCATTAATAAAACCGTTATCTCTGGAAAGAATATTTTTTCTTCAAAGTTTTTGAGTTTTCCTACTAGGTCACACCCATCACATAAAGAGGTCACACCCGTCACGTTTTCTGAAAAGTTTTTTTTTAAGGAAACAATTTTTTTTTCTATACAGTGAGTATTTAATACAATCAAAAAGTCTTTAAACAATTTACTACACTAAAATTATTGAGTGCGTTCTACGAAAAATTTTACAGAATATATCCTGAAAGTTATAACTCCTTAAAAGCTCAAATTTGTAAGGTCACACCCGTCACAGTGTTCTGATGACCATTCTGAGCAGAAATTGTGGTCTTTCAGAGTCTACCTGTTCTGAAACGTTTTAAAAACTTACAGCCTTGGGAATTGTAGCCTTTTATTTAATTATACATTTTTTATTTTTGAATTATAACAAAAAGTGTGAGAATCAAGGTCACACCCATCACAATGGAATTGCTCTTTATCAATTTAAGCGTTATTGACTGTATAAACTGCTATTTATTAATGTTTATATATAATTTGTTTGTAATACAGTTACTTTGGTTGGGTAATCGGTAATTGGCTCGAAATTTGGATGGTAATCGCTTCGGTAATTGGTAACCGGTTGCAAATCGCTTCGGTTATAGATAATCGGTTGGTAATTGCTTCGGTAATCGCTTAGTAATCGCTTTGATCGTCGGTAGTCGTTTGGTAATCGCTTAGATAATCGATAATTGGTTCGGTAATCGGTTGATAATCTCTTCGGTAATAGGTAATCGGTTGGTAATTGTTTCGGTAAACGATATAGAGTTGGTAATCGCTTTGGTAATTGGTTGGTAATCGCTTTGGTAATCGCCTGGAAATCGATTTGGTCATCGGTAATTGGTTAGTAATCGCTAGGGTAATCGGTAATCGTTTGATTATCGCTTCGATAATCGCTTCGGTAGTTTGTAATCGCTTTGGTAATCGGTAATGAGTTGATGATCGCTTCGGCAATCGATAAT
Source organism: Coremacera marginata (assembly GCA_914767935.1). NCBI lineage: Eukaryota > Metazoa > Arthropoda > Insecta > Diptera > Sciomyzidae > Coremacera > Coremacera marginata. The sequence goes on from OU612044.1 coordinate 133,429,303, forward strand.
TGGTGCGGTTATCGGTTGATAATATCTTCGGTAATCGGTTAGTAATTGCTAGGGTAATTGGTAATCGTTTGGCCATCGTTTCAATAATCGCTTCGGTAGTTTGTGATCACTTCGGTAATCAGTAATGGTTTGATGATTGCTTCGGTAACCGGTTGGTAATTGCTTCGGTAATCGCTTTGGTAATCGATGATTGGTTTGGTAATCGGTCTTTAAAAACTCCTCGGTAATAGGTAATCGGTTGGAAATTGCTTCGGTAAATGGTAATGGGTTGGTAATCACTTCAGTAATCGGTTAGTAATCGCTAGGGTCGTTTGGTTATGGCATCGGTAATCGCTTCGGTAGTTTGTAATCGCTTCGGTAATGGGTTGATGATCGCTTCGGTTATCGATGAACGGTTCGGTAAACGATTGGTCATCGCTTCGGTAATCGATAATTGGTTCGGTAATTGGTTGATAATCTCTTCGGTAATAGGTAATCGGTTGGTAATTGCTTCGATAATCGGTAGGTAATCGCTTCAGTAATCGGTTAGTAGTCGCTTCGGTAGTTTTTAATCGGGTGGCAGTCGCTTCGGTAATCAGTACTGGGTTGTAATCGCTTCGGTAATCGGTTAGTAATCGCTAGGGTAATCGGTAATCGTTTGGCTATCGCTTCGGTAATCGCTTTGGTAATCGGTAATGGGTTGATGATCGCTTCGGTAAATGGTTCGGTCATCGGTTGGCAATCGCTTCGGTAATCGGTCTGTTGTCCCTTCGGTAATCGGTTGGTAATCGCTTCTGTAATCGTTTGTAATCGCTTCGGTAATCGATTATCGGTTGGTAATCACTTCGGTAATTGGTTGATAATCGCTTTGGTATACGCTTCGGTAATAGGTGATTTTTTCGGTAATCAGTAAATGGTTCGGTAATTGGTTTGCAATCGCTTCGGTAATTAGTTCGGTAATCGGTTGGCTATCGCCTCGGTAATAAAAAAAAAAGCTCACCAAATATGTTTGTCTAGCACAACCACGGCATAAGCAATTCTGTACAATACAACAGAAATGAACAGCTAAAAGCATGATGATATCGCTAACAGTTTTCTATAGTTTTGCTCTCTACCAAAAAGTTCTCAACGCGGCCATAGAAGTTTTCACTTAAAATAATATTATGAAATACTCTAAGAAGTACAAAAAATACTTAAAAATACTAGAAGTATGAAAAATGTAAAAATTGTGTGTAAATTGTAAAAATTTTGAAAAATTCGTCTAAAATAGTAAGCATTAATTCTCTAAGGTAAAATTTTGAGAATGCATTAAAAATTAATGCCTCAATACGACAATATTTTTCAAACGATGAAAATTTAGTAGTGCTGACCTTCAAAAATGTGAATGAAATTTTTAGTGGCCAAAAAATTTAAAATTTTTTATTAAAGTGTTGATAAAAAACTACACCAATAAGATCAATTCAAGATCTCTAAAATATGTCCTTAACATTTTTTTTTTTTGTAGGACTAACGGTTTTGAACATATAGTTGTTTTACTACATGTCCGAATCATAAATTTTGATATTTTTTTAATTTTCCATAATTTTCAAAAAACAAAAAAAAGCAAAAAATGTATGCAAATATTTTAAATTTTTTAAGTAGTATCGACATGCAAAGTACCAAATTTTCACAAATATGGGCAAATCTCAAAAATGATTAACCAGAGGTGAAAAATAAAATTTATGAAAATCTTCTAATTTTAAGATATTATCCTGGAGAAACATTTAAATTTTATTTATTTAAGCAATTTATACATTAATTTATTTACCATGATGATCAAATTGCCCGCAGTGTTTCACAAATGTAGTTTTCTTTTTAGCAAATGTTTCGTAAATGTTTTTGTTTTATTAAGAATGGAAGATATTGGCTAAAGACAATAATGAAATATTTGAGGAATGACACTCCAAATTTGTTTCTTAATAATTTAATTACTAATCTACTTAATTACTTAATTAACACACAATGGAACAATATATATACAATGGAACAATTTTAAACGTTCGACACGACACGTTCGCACAAATAAAATAATTTACAGTGACCTCATTATGCACTTAATAAAGTTTACTTAAATCATTTAATTAACTGAGCTAAGTAAAATATTTCCTATGTAAATATACTTACCTTTACCATATAGGCAAAATTTCATGTTTTAGCTGAAATACGTATTAGGATATCATTTTTGTCCACCTTAAATTGAAAAAACCACTGCACAGTGCTATTTATCAATTTTGTTCTCCTAAAATTAAAAAATTCCACTGTGCACTGGTGCCATTTTTCTATTCGGAGAAATTAAAAAAAAAAACAAATTTCACTTGTAACAGCAATCGATACAATTTCCTAGAACGGTACGGGGGACAGAAAAAAAACGGGTTAGCATAAAATGGACCGATTCAAAAAACTAATTCAATTTCTTCCAATTCAACGAACAACGCGCCACAACAACGAGTGAACTTGTCATGGTAGATTTAGTTGTTCAAATAATGGCATTTTTGTTGTTGTTGTTACTGCTTACTAGTTCATCCTGCCAAAGAATGCCAGGGCATGCATTATTCCAATGCTGCACACGTTACCCATAACGAATCATGATGAAGTTGCACAATAGTTTGAGTGTGTGTGAGTGTTGAAAATTATGACAAACATTGTTGTTGCAACAGGAAAGCAATTCAAGCGAAAGTAAAAACCATTTAAAAAAAACAGTGTTCGATTTTGCATAAAAGCCTACAAATTGCTGGAAATTGATGAAAAAGTGAACAATAAAGCAATAAAACACAATGCCAACCAGATGAGTTGAACAGAATAGTTATCTAAAGCCGGAAATGTTTTAACCGGAAGTTAACTAGCATCACATGAAAATTCTTCAAATACTTGCAACAATTGTTAAACTGAGCTGTGAGCAGTTAAGGAAAACAAGCTACTGGCACACCCTATAGGAACAAACTAACTTGTTTTTAAAAACAACTAATTAAAAAACTAGTTTAAAATAAACCAGTATATGAACTACTTTGAATTATATTAAGGCGGCATCCACTTCAATATATGAAGTAATTGAAATACTACTTAAAAACCTGTGATTGATAAACTACTTTGAATTATATTAAGGCGGCTACTACTCTGATGTTGGCATGTTTTAATTGAAAACTTTTATTAGATTACAAGCTTATATATATTTAACCATGTTATTTCATCAAATATTATTAACTTTTGGCCATCAGTAATAGTTTTCAATTGGTTATTTTAAAGCAATTAAAAAAATAATTTAAATGTAACTAGTTTAACAAGTAGTTGAAAATATATGCAGACGACAGTCAATTGACTTATTTAGCGGACATCACCATACAAAATAAGTTAGTTCGTTCTATGGAAAAAAGTCAGAATTTCAACTAGTTGTGGTTGACAAAAAACTACTTTATCAACTACTTTTAAATTAGCTGATTTTCCTACAGGGTAGTAACTAAAGCAAAAAAAAAGAAAAAAGAAAAAGAACAATTGAAATATGTAGTTGCCAAAAACAAGCCAAGCACAACTATCTTCCAATCAAAGTGAAAATATATCGATTGAAATGAAAATGAGGATAAAACTGAAATCAAATGAATGCGAATGAAATCGTTCGCAGCGCAGTGTAAATGTAATTTCCGGTGATGCTGCTGCTGTTGTTGTTGTTTTTGCTGCTGTTACTGTTGTGTCGAATGAAATTGATCGCACTGCGACGTCTCTGGTCGGACGTTCGGTCGGTCTATCGGCATTTGAACGATATGCTTGAAATTGATAACGTTGGTTAAAAAAAACATGTCGTTCTTGCATTGACGTTGCCAAGCTTTGTCAATGGTGAACAGAGTTAATAATGTTGTTAGTGGAATCGAATTGAATTGAGTTGAGCTCTCAATGCCTTCTCTAGCTTATACTACTTTATCGCAGGAAGTGTGCATAAACGAAAGTGAAATTGTGTTTAACACGTTAAAATTTGATGTTACTTAATTCCTCTGCCACAAGGAATAGCTTTCAGTAGCAACCACTTTTCTAACTAACTCTGGCTTTGAGTGAATTGTGCAAAATTGAAAATTGCATACTTGTGTTGACACCAATTGTTGGTGATTGTCTTGCACATTTTGTTTTGAATCGGATGTGTAGCGATTTAATAAAAAAAAAGAAATCTTCATCTTAAATTACCTGTTCATTTGCTACATTTCCGATAAATTTCTGCAAAAATATTAATGATTTTCTGTAGTCATTGACAAATAAAATATACGCACAAAGAATTTTTTTACTCGATTAACTCAAATAAGCAGCCTTTTAATATCACATTTAATGGTAGCTTTACTCATTTGTTTTGCTATTATTCCTTAACAAAGTAAAATGTTTTAAAAATAAAGTTTCAGCAAAGTTGTGAAGAATTTCTTGGAGTACAAAATTTGTTGACATTGCTTACGCTGGAACTGGTCCAAGGGATTTAAATACCTCTTCAAAGTAGGGGAGGATGCCCACCTGCTGAACACGTTCCGCTTAGAGGCCATAACTTTGGCTTAAAACATAATTTTTCGGAGTTATTAGTTTCGTTTGAAAGCTAATTTCGATAGCTAACTAGAAATTCAAATGGAGTTTTAAATTTTCAGAAAATACAATTATGGCAGTCGATCTGGTCCGAATATCGACCCCGAAAAAATCGGCCTAGCTACTGACCACCTAAAACACATCGCTGTAAAAACTAGAAAATTAAGTTAAACCATTACTTCTTAGCATTTGTGAAAAATTTATTCTTTCAATGTTTTGCAGTGACTCACTGAAATTAAGGTAAAAGAAAATTAATTTGGATTCAAAAAAATAAAAATAAGTTAAAAAAATTAATTTAAATTAAATGAAAATTAGACTTTGATGTCTTTAGTTTCCTCCTTATAATCCGAATCGAAATGCTTGCACGTGAAATAGCTCGCCTGTTTATTTGCACATTTCATATGAACAGTCCGTTGGCATGAATGGCATTTGATGGAATTGTTGCTGGTCAATTTTCGCGGCATTTCTTCCAGGCAAATTATGTAAAAATCAACATTCTCATCTGACGAATCTGGCGGCCGTTTTTTCTTGCCTCGCTTTGCTAGTATCTGGAATTTTAGCGTCAACTTTTTGTATATTAAGGTGGAGTATTACTGGGGAATGCCATACTGGCAAGCATTAGCTCTGAGTGTTTTGTAGTCGGTTTTGGCATGTTTGATTGTTGCATCCATCGCATCAGAATCTATATTTGTTCTGCCTTTCACTTTTTTCAACGACGCCATGCTGAAATTGCTTAGAAGGTAATTTAAAATGACAATTGACCGTCCGAAGAACCGTTCAGTAGGTGGCAGGCTCGTAGCCAAGGGGGAAAATTTAGGTGTTCAAACCCTCTCCCCTTAGGGTCGAGAAAGTATGAAATAATAACGCATTTGAAACTATTACATTCAAAATATAATCTTTTCTTCAGACAATTTTCAACGCAAATTTAAGAAACTTCACTTAATCAATGAAATGTTGTTTATTTGATTTTAATTACACGAAGTTTGTATATTAACATTCGTTTAAATGGAAATTTTTTTAAATTTTGAAAAGCTGGAAAATGCAAAAAATACATTAACCACGAAATTTAGCACATTAGGTCGTATTCCCCGCAAAGCGGATGACTAAAACATTTTGGCCATTCTATTTTATTGCTTTCTTGGTATATAGGACATTTTAAATCTCCAACTTGTCACAACAATTTAGGCGTGTGCGAAGTCTTTTCCATATTACAGGCTTCAGAAAATCACCTAAAATCTAAATATGCTTTTTTTCGAAAAAAAATTCTCAATACAAAATAATTTTAAAATACTTTATAGACTGCAATACTATGGGGATTTGATGATTTTTTAAATCATGCTACCAAATTTTCATAAAAAAATTTTAAATTAAATTGTTTTAAGCTTCGGCATTTTCAAAAACAATTTAGAAGTTCAAAAAATTTTATTTTTTTTTTTAAATTTTCTATTTTGCAAATTTAAATCCACGACTGAACATTTTCTTAAATATCCAAAAAAAGTCACTGCTTAGTTCTTTTTATAAAAATGTATCTAAAAAATAGTCTTATTTTGATGTGATAAATTAAAAAATATTTTGTTTAAAGATATTGGTTCTGTGTGAAGTCCAGTTTTCGAACTACGTTTTGAAAAATAATCTGAAATTGAAATATGACTTTTCTCAAAAAAATTTAAAAAGATCTATAATGTTATTGTTATTGGGAATTGGATGGTTTTATCAGTCATGATATCAAATCTTTATGAGAAAATGGAACATTTCAATTTTTAAAGATTTTAAAGTATTTTATTTTGAATATAAGTCAAATTGTCGACATCGTTTTCGAGAAAAGTTATATTTTGGCCTTTAACGATAACTCGAACTAGGCTTCACATAGGTCCATATACTTGTACACAAGCTAGGGATCAATAGAGACGTAAGGTAGCCAAAAAGAAACCAAATATAAAAACTATGATTTCTTGGTTCTCCTGTTTATACAAGTGTATCTGAGAAAAAATAATAACATTCACAAAATATAGATTTGATGACACTTAATTTAAACATATTCATATTAAATATACTTATTAAAAACGATAACATTAACATAATTACTTACAAAAAGTTTAAAACACTACATTTAAGCTATTGACAATATTACTTTTAATTTTTAAAAATTTTTCAAAAAATTGCTGCTGCCTTCTACTTCCGTGCTGTTTTAAGTTTTGTTTAAAACTCAGATTAATGTTGTCTTTGTCTTCCCTGTAGTTCATTGTATGCAAGCTTTCTAGCATATATCGTGCGTTCCCTTTTTCCTCTACGTCTAATATTCGTGTTTTTTCGAAATCAGCTGTGTGTCCATTTATAAGCATATGTTCTGCCAGGGCTGTTGATGTTTTTTTGTTTTTTATTTCCGCTTTGTACATAGTTAATCTTGTCTTTAGTGATCTCTTCGTTGTTCCTACCCTGTAGGAAAATCAACTAATTTAAAAGTAGTTGATAAAGTAGTTTTTTATCAACCACAACTAGTTGAAATTCTGACTTTTTTCCATAGAACGAACTAACATATTTTGTATGATGATGTCCGCTAAATAAGTCAATTGACTTTCGTCTGCATATATTTTCAACTACTTGTTAAATTAGTTATATTTAAATTATTTTTTTAATTACTTTAAAATAACCAATTGAAAACTATTACTGATGGCCTAAAGTTAATAATATTTGATGAAATAACATGGTTAAATATATATATAAACTTGTAATCTAATAAAAATTTGTAATTAAAACATGACAAAATCAGAGTAGTTGCCGCCTTAATATAATTCAAAGTAGTTTATCAATCACTTGTTTTTAAGTAGTATTTCAATTATTTCATATATAATGCAATAAAATCTATTTAGAATTGAAGTGGATGCCGCCTTAATATAATTCAAAGTAGTTCATATACTGGTTTATTTTAAACTAGTTTTTTAACTAGTTGTTTTTAAAACCAAGTTAGTTTGTTCCTATAGGGTATATATATTTGGTTACAATGCTCTTCTGTGTTTCCCTTTGCATTTAATTTCATAAACTACATTAGTGGTATTCAATGAACGACGTATTTGTGATGTAAACTGCGTATGTGTGGTAAGTTGTATGAACTTACGGCACATAACGCTATTTACATCAAAAATACGGCGTTTATTGAATACCACTATTATGTTGTTCTTGTTTTTCTATCGGTGACAAATTTTACTTTCGTGAATTTGTATTTGCATGCGATCATGAGTAGCAGAAGAGGTGTGTCCAATTTATAAACATTTTTTTCTCTGAGCACATCTTTGTAATATGATCTATGCGATACACATATGTTCTACATTATAATAATCGTAATATTTTCGTATCTATGCGATACATATATGTTTTTCCATTATAATAATCGTACTATTTTTTCGTAATTTGATTTGTGCGATAATATATGTTCTACATTATAATAATCATTGTATTTTTCCTTTTATAAGATTAAGATTACTTTCTATTGAAAAAAAAAACTGTTTGGGCTTCTTAGAGCGGGTATATTTTGAAGTATTTAGAATTGAGTCTGTCAGTAAGAATAATTGGGCGTCAGGGAACTTTAATATTGATATATCGTCCAAGTTATGCAATGATATAAATACACAGAAAAGGTTTTTGACTCTCATGCGAAATGAATAAAAATCTTTCCCACTTGTCAAAATTTTTACAGAGTAGCTCAAGGTCTATTATCAAAGTTAATCAATAATTTGGGTAAAATAACAAATTTCACTTTCGTGAATTTTTATTTGCATACTATTTTTCGCGAATTTTGCTTGTTACATCCAATAATTTCAAAGAAATCATGAAAAAGAAATTTGTCAGATTAAGAAAATCCCACCGAATAATCGTCAGACCAGGACATCAAACTGAACCAACTGTATGAACATCGGACGAGCTTAAGTTTGTCAAAATGGCGATTTTTTTTTTGAATTTTCAAAAAGCCGTCACGATCTTGCGTCACATCCGAATCGTCAGTCTTGAACTGAAAATATACGAATTTCAAAATATTCTGTATCCAAATATCAAAAAATAAAAAAAAGACACAGTTTCGATAGTATCGTAAGTGTGGACGTATAAAGTTTTGTTTGATATATTAGGTGATGGATTTGTTTTTACTTTTTAATTTTTATGTTGGTTAAAAAATAAATATAATTCAATCTTACGCTTAATAAATGGATATAAATATTTCGGTATAATATGAATTTATTATTTTTCCTGCAGTAAAAAACTTAAATATATTCTTAATTAAATTGATAATTTAAATTTTAACAAAGAAAATATAGTTTTAATATGAAATATATATAGTTTTAATATGAAATGAAATATATATAAATTATATAAGATGTAGGTCACCATCTGGGATTTTTTTGTAACTTTCCTAATTTGAAGACAATGGTAAAAAAATATGTAAGAAATAAATTTTTTCTTACCGTTATTATTTCAGCTACAATCAGTTATGGTATTTCATGATTTGATGTTGGACTAAAAAAACATTATGTTTTTTATATAAAAAAATTACCTTTTTAAAAAAAATTAGTCTAAAAAGTTTTTGGGGAAGGCCCTCTAAAGAAAGTCTTTATATAAAACTAAAATATAATTTTTATCCCCTTGCCTCCATTTGAAATTAAAATTTAATATTTTAATTGAAAAGCTGAGAAAATTCTATATTGATTGCGTTAATTATCGAGATAAATTCTTTGCAAATACAGCCACAATAAATAAATTAATAAATAAAACACAGTAAATGTAGCTCTTTTTCTTGTGTTGTGCAATGCTAATATAACAGACATCAATTGTTGGCTTTAAATTTCATGTAATTGTGTAAAATTTATATAAGTTAGAGAGTTCAAACATGAATTTTTCTCTCAGTGAGGATCAACCAGACCATCAAGTGTTTACATCAGTACTTTAAACACACCTCAAATTGTAGCATAAAAAAGATTTCTGATTGCAATGCAAACAATTTCTCCATAAATCTATCATATTTTACATTTCCATATTGATTCATTCAGGGAGATTGACTTTAGAGACTTTAATTCCTTCCTCTCTGAAAACTCTGGAACTATTCTGAATTTAAGTCGGCTTTTTTAAATTTAATTTGGCTCTTCTCAATTCAATCTGCAACTTTTTTAATTCAAACTGGAAAGATGTTAAATGCAACTTTCAATGGACTTTTAACTTTCACCAAGAAAAAATCACTTTTCAAGCGAGAATATAAAAGGTCCCGTTCCTCGTCTTAACATTTGTACTAGCATAATAAAATCAAGTTAAGGCTACGCAATGCCGGTATGATGTTTATCAATGAATGAGTATATCAATGAGTTTTATCTATCATTTTTTTGGCATTAAAAATACTTTCAAGGACGTCGATTCTATAAGGACTGATTGACGGAACCTATGGAGTGGTGTAACACGTGGCGAATCTAAATTAATGAACAAAAATTTTTTGACACAACTGAGACGAAATTCATACCAAATCAACATAAAATCAATACAAAGCATAAAGCAATCGAAACAAATGCGTTATATGTATTTATTTGGGCATGCAATACGATAACAATATAAATTGGAAGCACCATATTTAACAAAAGAATTAATAAAAAAAAAAAGAGTCGCGACTATAATAATTAAATAAACTATATCACACAGTCAGAAATAACTCACTCACAAGAATGATTTTATGTTTTTTGTACTTTTGAATTTTTCAATTATAAAACAAGCAGTGGCGTAGCTTACCCTAGAGGGGCCCTGTATCAGAACTAGTTGGGGCCCTAATACCTGACTGCGGCGAAGCCCAAATGAAGGGTAAAGATTTTTCACAAATTAAACAAAAATGCTCGATTTAGCAACATAAATATTTATTGATTATACAGGGTGCTCCGCAATTGAGTGCAACTATTAACGGAGGTGAAAGGTTATGTTGAAATGAGCAAAAAATCGTATAGGAGGGGGACCTATTTTCACATTCTTAGGAGCTACACGGCTAATTAATATTTCACGACTTTGGTTTACGTCATTGTTTCTAGCAGGAAAACTTACTTACAGAAAACATATTTTGACAGTTTATTGCAAAGGCAATGGAATCACCTTTCTAACGGTTTATCCATTGGTTCCGGGGTTGCGGACGCCGGAAACCAATGACTTTTCAGCGACAGCGCGCATGGAGTTGGATATATGAGCCCAAAGTCCGCCAGGGTCGTCGGGTCCAGAGGTTGGTTGGTTGAGCTTAACCGAGAGTTGAGTGGTGTAGGCCTCGGCAGTCCGTTGTAATTGCAGCTTACCGACATCTAGCTTTCGTTGCATTCCTGTGCGTATGTTCTTCGTATTGCATAATCGCATGTGGATCTTGGCTGCAACAATATAGTGGTCGGACTGAATGTTGACCCCCCAAAATGTACGCACATCTAGAACACTAGAGGCATGCCTTCCGTCGATTACAACATGATCAATTTGGTTTCGAGTTTTTTGATCCGGGGACAGCCAGGTGGCCTTGCGGATGTCGAGGTACTTAAATCTGGTGCTACTAACTACCATGTTTCGCGCCGCGGCGAAGTCGATTAGTCTTAGACCGTTGTTTGTAAAGGTCTCATGAAGACTGAACTGACCGACAGTGGGGCCAAAGATGCCTTCCCTTCCGACTTTCGCATTAAAACTATTCTTTTCGCCGAGGACTATTTTCAGGTCATGGATCGGAAGGTGGTCGTAAACGTCCTCAAGACTAGCGTAGGAAGCGTCCTTGACGGCTTCGTCCTTTTCCTCCGTCGGGGCGTGCGCGCAAATAAGGCTGATGAAGAAAAATTTTGCCTTGATGCGGATCGTGTCCAATCTTTCGTTCATATGTGTGAACCGGGAAACAAGGTGGCGTAGTGTCCGGCTAACGACAAATCCACATCCGAATTCGCGCCTCTCCGCATGGCAGCTGTAGTAGATATCTCAGTGTGCTTGTTTAGAACAGCCTTGCCCTTTCCATCGCATTTGCTGGATGGCGGTGATGTCTGCGTTTATTGTTTTGAGGGCTTCCGCCCGTTGGATAATGGCACCTTCTCTATAAAGGGTCCGGACATTTCAGATGCATATCCGTAAATCATTGTCCGTTTTTCGTTTGCGGTGGTCATCAACGTAATTGGGGTTTTTATCCGAGGCTGGCTTAGTTTTCATTGGGCAGTAGTAATGTGGCGGGACCCAAACCCTAAGCACATTCTATGTTTAAGCTCCACGGAGCGACCCGCCACTCAAAATAGCCGTCAAACTGACGGATGCCAGTTTGCCGTTGCCCAGGGAGCCCCACGAGGAGGTTTGAGTCGACTTGGGATGATTTCGACATGGATAATGCTGGCCTCGCACATTCTATGTTTAAGGTCCACGGAGCGACCCGCCACTCAAAATAGCCGTCAAACTGACGGATGCCAGTTTGCCGTTGCCCAGGGAGCACCACGAGGAGGTTTGAGTCGACTTGAGATGATTTCGACATGGATAATGCTGGCCTCGCCAGGTCCCCCTGTAACCTCCTGTCGCCTCTTGTTCCCCTGTGTAACTAAGAACAAGCCTTAGAAATTTGAAAAAACGAAAACTTTGAGATAGTATTTTTGTTTTTTCTTCAATTTTTCAACACTTCCTCAACACGTTCTTAAAATTTGGTTTGCGAAATTCAATAATAAGGGCTTTACTTTTCATGAGCATGTTTTGCCGAAAATGAGCAATTTTATATGGGAAAATAGCAACTTTTTCACAAAGTTGAAACGGAAAATTCAAAAAAAAAAAATATATATGTTTTTTTTAAAATTTTAATATGTCTAATATCCAAACTTCTTCAACACATTCCTAAAGTTTGAGTTGCTGGAACTCAATAATAACGACTTTACGCCAACTTTTCTGGAGCATATTTGGGCGAAAATGAGCAATTTAGTATGAAAAGATAAAAAGATATTATACATACTTTAATGTAAAAAAGATTTTTTATTTTTAATAAATCTATCTGTCTCTGTAAATGTAATGACACATATTTTTTTTTCGTTTTTCCCTCCTACCACCCTAAGGAGACATTTGCGAATACCCCCGCCCATACAAGTTTTTTCACGTCTCAGCACGAGAAATCACCACCCGCTTTATTGTCCTCTAAATGTTAAAAAGTGCAAAAAAAAAAAAAATACACAAGAAAAATCAATTAAAACATGGCATGGCAGTGAAATAGAAAAATATATATTGCCAGAAGGGAGAGAAGAGGAGGCCAATTATATAATTCTTCCACATATAGAATTTTCTAGTGATGAAAGCTCATTCAGTGATTTTTATTATGTTTTAACTCTTATAACAGTAATATATAAATTTTATTTTAATTTGAATTTGTAATTAAATTGTATTGAGTAGGTATGCGTTCAAAAAATACTGTAAAATTAATTTGCTAAAAAAAATTTTTTAAATTTGTTTCAGCTAAATCGGACTAGTGGATCTCGAGTTATGTCAAACAAAAAAGCCTAAATCGTGACAAATTCCGCTATACGATACTTACTAAATTGAAAACGATATCAAATTATTATAGCATGCAACTTGACAAAACGAATGATGCAGAACTTCTTCTTTTCGGGGCTACTTTCACGTGCAGTTCTCAGGATTGAGTCCCAAAATCATGTGTTGTACTGCGTAATCAAAATCATATCAATTAGTCAAAGCTTTTAACATTTCGAACTCTTACAATTTTTAACTAAGATGATTTTCATCGAAGTCACGATGATGTGATTTACGTTTTTATCACCTTCTTTTCGCTGTGTCAATTCTGAGTAAAGCATATAATTAAAGCCATTTTTATGAAAAATAAGCAACGCGTGATTATTTCAGTTTGCCTATCCCACTCTTCTCTCTCTTAGTTCTTATTTAGTGAAGACAACCGATATCAACACGTGCTAAAAATGTATCTTACATGTCTGCATTCTTGTTCTTTTTTTATTTTTTTTTTTTTGCATTCTTTTATTTAGTTCTTCATATAAATGTTTCTGTCACTTTTATTAATTTTTATACAGTCTCTTGTTCTCTTATCTTCCTTATTTGCAATAGTATCTCTAGTTATTGCTACTCGTGCAGTTCTAGCACATAGATCAAATGTTAAGAAAACCAACAACTACTACAACAGCAAAAACAACATGCGAACTTATTGTCTGCCTGAGGCAGCTGTCATTTTCTGCCTGTTATACATGTGTCCCTTCTCAATGGAGTGGCCACTGTTGGTGACCCATTTATTTTTCGCATAATTAAATTGGTTTTCCTTGAGTTGTGTCTTATAATTTTATAAAAGTATTAAATTACAGTAGTGTGGGGATAGTCTTGGCAGTTTTATTATTATTATTAATTTTTATTATTTATAATTGAAACTATAATTAACATTAGCACCAGGACGATCAGCTTTATTTATTCTAAGATGTAAAAAATATGAAAATTATTTTATTTATAGTAGTAAATTATTTATATATATTTTATTTAGAAATTCGTGTATTTTTTTGTTGAAAGTTGAAAGGAAGTCAAAATGGTTTTGAGATTGAAAAACTTAAGTGGAATTCATAAATTGGGATGAGTAGTGAACAATTTTGGTAAGTGCGTGTATAGTAATTGACTAAGAATTGTAGATATGGCATATCGTCCGTTGTTTTCGCTTCATAAGATAGACGTGAGTAAGGTTGACATGTTTTAACCGTAACCGATTTTTTTGTTAATTCGAAAGAAACTTTATCCATTTGATTAGATTTTATTTTATTATTTTGAAAAAACTTTTGATATAAACTTATTCATGCCAACAGAATCGTCAATCAGTCAGACTAAGATTCTATCATTATTATAAACAGAATTAAATCCACCTTGTTGGTTTCATAGATAAATAGCAGAGTTGGAGGCAGAGCCTTGTACGAACGTACAGATGTTCGTTCTTTCGTTCGTAGAAACTAGATGTTCGTTCGTAGAGATGTTTCAGAAGTAGAATCACAAATAACTAGGCCTGTGTGAGTTGCTTCGAGTTCGAGTTGAGTTGAGTAGTGCAACTCGACCTGATTTTCGATTCGATTAATTCGGTTTTTCGAATAACTTGAAATTCTAGTAAGTCGAGGAATGATTGAGTATCTATAGTTTTTTTTTGCATGTTCACTCTCAATAAAACATGCCCTGTAGACATTAATAAATGCGGATTAATGAGTTCAGTCGCGGGAGATATAAAGTATTTTCTTCAGTTTTTGTGTGTTTTTGTATGGGGACCCACAGAAGGGTGGCAGATAGGGGAAGGTGAGTTCGGGAAAATGTTAAGGGACAAAAAATAACTAGACCTGCTCATATATTTGACCCCTCTAGGAGTTCAGCCACGGCCGATATAAACTATTTTCTACAGTTTTTGTATTTGTTTATACAGGAAACGAAAGAAGGATGCAGATAGGGGTTCGCTCCTTCGTAGAAAATAGTATTTCGTTCGTTCGTTCGTAAAAAATTTAAATTAAAATTTTGTTCGTTGAATGAAAATATTATGTTCGTGCAATGCTTTTCTTGGAGGTAGTGCACTAGAGAAAATGCACTAAATGCACTAAATATATTAAAAGAAATTATATTTTTCACTATTTTCTTACCAGCTTTGTGATAGTGAAACATCTCTTCACTACCACTAGATACTTTAATGATAGTGTTATTTTGTTGCACTATAACTAAATTTAGTGGTAGTGACTTAATCTGCACTACACTCAAATAGTGAGCAGTCTATTATTCAATTTGAGCAGTCTATTATTCAATTAAAAATATAATGCTTAAAGCAAATATGCTTAAAGCAAATATTTGTAAGCATCTTTTATTTTCCTTGTTTTTGAATACTCAATACCATTTATTTTTAGTGCAAAAACCCTCATTTCTGATAAATAGATTTGTTATAATGAAGAATCAATATATGTATATAAAATCGGTCGAGCGGGTTGGTGTCTCTTAAAAAAATTCAGTAATGGTAACACCTAAGGCCACCAAATATACAACATCTGTTAGTAAGGTTTACAGCCCACAAATAAAAAAAAATTCTTATAATTCTTATAATTCTTAATAATTCAGACTTAATAATCCGAAATTTTGTAATTTAGTTCGTATGTTTCCTGTCGGCAATTGTATTAAAAATTGGCGTGGTTGCACCATAACTACGCCCACTTTTAAGATCACATAATTCCTCAATTGTGTATGGTTTGTTAGTGAAACTTGGTGTGTACGTGCTATGAGTCCAAGTGGAGGTCACCATATACACCTGCGGTTACGCACATTTTACCACTGAATTTCGCTTGAGAAAATCAGGTTTGAATATATTATATAACGGTACTTTTGCGGTATCACAATTATCCAAGTGGAAATCCGATAAGGAAAACTTTATTTATGTACTGATATGATCTGGATATTATATGGAAGGAAACTTCCCTCTCTTTTAAAGAAACCTTATTAATAACTGATCAGGTATATATATGGTTTTCTTAAGGCTATCCTTAAGATAAGGATACTTAGTACAGGTAAGTACTCCTTATCAAATTCTGATCCAGTTATTACTATAATCAGATGACCTGACCAGGATCAATATCAAAAAGTGCGTCACGTTTGAAATCAGTTTCTTATCAAAATAGGGATTTCTTAATATAATTTATAATAATAATTTTGGCGGCCGTGGCGTAGGGGGTAGAGTGTGTGACACTTACACCAGAGAACCCAGGTTCGAATCCTCCATCTGACACAGAAAATTTTTTCAATTGAATTAATTTTTCTGTTCGGCCGTCACCTCTCTGCAGACAATGGCAAACCTTAGAGAGTAAAAACTGCCATGAAAAGCTTCTTGAGAACATAAGCCGTTCAGAGTCGGCGTAAAACATGTAGGTCCAGTTCTCGATCATTTGTGTGCAAACATTTGACATCACACAGAACACAATTGATTATAAGAAGCTCGGTCAAAGCCCTTTCAAGGGCTGAGATGGCTATTTCGTTTTTTTTTTTTTTTAATAATTTTCTGACTCTATCCTGAGGAAAATTTCTACTCGGGTATATGCATTTATCTGCGTACTACTGTTTGGAGAGCATCAGGCAGAGAAGAATTAGGAGAAAGGCATCTGACCGAACAGATGCTCTTAAACACTGAAGGAGCCTGAAGAATCGAGTTAAAAGTGCCGTCGAAATAAGCAGAGATCTCAAGACTCGACATACCGTCATTTTTGAAACTGATTGCTTGCAAGTTGGGCACAAGATATGGTTGAATTTCTGGGTTTTTTAATAATCATTCGCTTATCACGCTCCGAGAGTTTAGCTTTATGACCTGTTTTGTATTTTTCGCCGTAAATTTTCAGGTTTTGTAAAAATGGGGCAATAACACAACAAATGCGACCAATTTTTTCTTAAATTTGTGAAAAATTTAGCACATGGTCGTTATATGCTAAAATTTTGCCCCATTCTTCTTTGGATAGCAAAGTTCCGCACGGTATTTTAATCCACAAGTTCTGGGAATCAGAATTGATGTTTATATTCAAACTCACAATGACTCGACCTCTCTATTGATGAACTTTTTTATTTCAAGGTACTCCTTGAAATCAGTGATGAGAGTTGATAAAGATACTTTGTTTAAAGTCATACAGATTGTTCTCTGATTCTGTGATTGAGCTTTCTTCTGACTGTCATCAACATAGATTTGCCGAGAGTGCATAATAAAATTTATTTGGTATCGTATAGTTTTGATAAGCACCTTACGATTATGAGGAAAACGGCTGGAATGGGCCGGAGAAAGTTTTGAGGATACGTGTATAATAAGAACGGTCAAGCATCCTTAGAGTCAAATGATATGTTTTTCTTATTATGTACGGGGTATTTTGTTTTGTGTTGTTGAATTATGAACGGACAAAAATATTATGAAGTTGTAACGATTTTTGTCGTGCCTATTGTGGGGGAGCAATACGGGCATTCTAGGAAGCCTATATTTTAAACAACTATTGTTTTTTTAGTTTCGCACACATATTCTTTGGTATAATGAGCAGTTTTAAGTCTAGAAAGTGGGCGGTATTAGACAGGAAGTGTGGCGTTTTAATTTTAATCAAAGTCCTTCTACACAGTTTGTCCGACTTCAACCAAATTTTGCACATATATTCGTTTGAACTATGAGGAGTCCATTGTCTAGAAAAGTTGGCGATATTAGACAATGGGGCGTGTCACTTTAATTTTAATCAACCTCCTTTTACACCACTTTTTTTACGACATCAACCAAACTATGCATATTTTTTTGTAACTTGGACAGTCCCTATAATAGAAAAGTATGCGAGATTAGACAAGGAGACATGTCACTATAATCTTAATCGAACTCCTTCTACACCGTTTGTCCGACTTCAACTAAATTTTGCACATACATTCATAATGCAATGGGCAGCCCATAGTCTAGAAAATTGGTTGACATTAGTCAAGGAGGCGTCTCAACTCAATTTTTATATCTATATAATTTTTATTTCAACAAATATCTACACCATATTATTATTATTTTCTATAGAACTTAGAAGGTTCTTTTCCAATCAGCATGCAATAAGTGGGCTCGTGCCCAAACTGTATCAGGTTTAAAATTCATAATACGACTAAAGGTTTTAAGCATCGTTTGTAAAACTAATAAAATTCAAATGGCAGACTAGATATCTAAGTAGATATCTTATAGTACGTTTACATATCGAGATTAAGCCCTTTGAGGAGATTAACTCGCTAATCTCGTTGATTTTTCAAGATTTGCCATACAAAAGTAAATCTCTTCGGAACGAGATTAGAAATCAATCTACTACTTAATCTCCTCAAAAAAGGTTTGCAACCGTGTACATATCGATAATTACTTACAAAATGCAACTCTGTAAGCAAGTGATAAAAAGAAATGTCAAAAAATTGTTTACAGCTTGTTAAAGGGCTAAATTTATAAAATTATATAAAATTTATAAATATTATGTTATATAATATAAAAATTGCACAGTGTGTAATGTTAAGGAAATAAATGTAAAAAATTTAAAGTAAAACATTAAATTTAACAAATATCAGCGAAGGTATATAAATAAAAAAACAAAGCAACAAAATGTCAAAGTTAATCTCGATCAGGATAGTGTAAACAGTTGAGATTACAGAAGGAGATTAGGCTAATGTTCTATCTCTTAATCCTCATATGTAAACGTACTTTTAGTCATAAAAGAGGATTATTTGATAATTCCACTCCGATTAAAATCCTTTTTATATAAAGACTGACTTTTTCTAAGACTTTTTTTATAAAGGACAAACTAAAATTAAAAATTTTATTAACCACAAAAAATGTATGGCTGAGATTGGAGTCATTGATAGTTGTGCATTGTTGGTTGTATCACGCTCCACACATTATGCACACCCCGACTGCTATAGCACCCCCTAGTGGTCCTGGGTATTCCAGCTTGTTTCTGTTAAAATTGACTTTGGTAACAAATTTGCATTGTATGGAAGGCATCACACCCTTTTATTCAAGTCGCTAAACACAGATTTTGTGTCTTTTTTTTTAGTAACCACGCCAGGGGCTTTTCTATGCTCCTCGCAGCGTAAGTAATTTTTTTTTTTTCGTTTCCGTCCACTCCTCTGTCCTCTCGGATTACTTGCGACTGCGAGTGGGCTTGCACTGTGGGCAAAATTGTGAGGAGGTAAAGGCATAACACTTACCTCTGCACTTTTTGCTTATGTCACCAGTGTTTAATCTCTATCGCAGCTGTAACTAATTACCACTTCTATCTTTATTTGTTTTATGTTTGGACTGTGCGAGAATGTCGGGTAATTTTCGTATAGATTTTTGTAATATTCGTGGACTGAGAATTAATTTTTTCTACTTACTCTACTATTACTCTTACTATTACTCT
Source organism: Coremacera marginata (assembly GCA_914767935.1). Taxonomy (NCBI): domain Eukaryota; kingdom Metazoa; phylum Arthropoda; class Insecta; order Diptera; family Sciomyzidae; genus Coremacera; species Coremacera marginata. The sequence continues at coordinate 133,448,769 of OU612044.1, forward strand.
GCATAGGCCTCAGGCAATGGCACTAAGCGAGATCCAGGTGAGAGAGGATGCAGATCCACTGGATTTTCATATACCTGGGTATCGCTTTCTGGCATTATTCTCTTTGCATAGGAGCATCGCCCTTTTTATACGTTCTGATGTAGCATATTAGTGTCAGCGGAGCCTGGATATGACTGATCTAGTGTTTAGCTCTATGTGGCTTAGGTTCAGGGTCCGTTCGCACTTGCTACACTTTTGTTTCATTTATAGAAGTCCACTTTTAACAAACTAGACTCTCTCTCTGATTCGATATCGCACATTTTGGGGTTGTTCCCTGATAGCGAAATCGTTGTAGCTGACGATTTTAATGTCCACAACTCGGCTTGGTTATGCCACTCGAGCCATACAACACCTGAGGGTCAATATGTTGAGTTTTTTGCTGAATCGAACCAATTGATTCAACTAGTGAAGGAAGCAACATTTTTCCCACGAAGTGATTTGCATAGCCATTATATCTTAGACCTTTTTCTGACTTCGCATCATGAAAAATATGATGTGAGTGTCAACGCACCTCTTGGTAATTCGGACCATTGTACTATCTCCGCTGTTTTTCCATATTCTAACCTTCGCACCTCTACGCCTGAAGCCCCGAAAAGGACTGCATGGTTTTATGGAAAAGCAAATTGGACTGCGCTAAATAATTTTTATCGCAATTTCAATTGGAAATTATGTTTCGCTGACAGAAATGTGAACACCGCGGCTGTTATGGTACAAGAAATCATCTTAGTGGGTATGCGGTCTTTCATACCCAATAAGATGAAAAGCATTAAGCCAAAAGACCACTCATGGTTTAATGAGACTTGCAGGATTGCAGTCAGGTCCAAAGAGGAGCCTTTCAGAATTGGCGCTCTAATAAGAATGCCGTTACGAAAAGAATTCGCATTGAGGCAAGGAATCACTGTTGTGCAATTTTAAATCGCGAAAAGTTTCTTCACGAAACTCGCATTAGAGAACAGGTCACTTTTGGTCATTTAGTAAAAGAGTTAAGAATCAGACGTCATCGACTATTCCAGCTCTTTTGAAAGACGATCAAATCTTCACGGACTCGGCTGATAAAGCGAACCTGTTGGCCGGATTGTTTGCACATAATTCCACAATCCCAGTAAGCGATCAGCCACTGCCTTTCGTTGAAAGTACGTCTTCTGTAATGCAGGAAATATATTATCGTACGAGAGCAGTTAAAAAAGTTTTTGCGAACCTCAAGGTTAACAAAGCCTCTGGTCTGGATGGCATACCACCACTTGTGCTAAAAGCTTGTGCTTCTATTCTGGCTCGGCCCTTACGCAACCTGTTCAACATCTCCTACAGGACAGGAGTATTTCCATCTTGTTGGAAGGTCGCAAGGGTCCAGCCAGTACCAAAAAAGGGGGATGCCACGAACCCCCTCAAACTACCGACCTAAAGCGATATGCTCTACGATCGCTAAAGTTATGGAGAGCGTAATTAACTTCAACCTTATGAACTATCTGGAGAACAATGAACTACTTAGTGACCGCCAGTATGGTTTTCGTAGGGCTCGCTCTACTGGCGATCTTATGGCGTTCCTTACCAAAAGATGGAATCAATGCGTCCACTTATTTGGTGAGAGCAGGGTTGTTGCTTTACATACTTCAAGGGCGTTTGACCGAGAGTGGCATAAAGTGCTCGTGACAAAACTAATTGCATATGGTGTCGGTAGTGACTTTGCTCGGTGGTTCACGTGCTTCCTTGAGAACAGAACGATCCGTGTCGTAGCCGACGGCATGACGTCTAGAGCGCACGTCATCAACGCAGGAGTACCACAGGGCTCAGTTCTATCGCAAACTTTGTTTCTGGTTTTTATCAACGACCTTCTGTCGTTAACTCACAACCCAATTCATTCGTTTGCGGATGACAGCGGCATTTGCCATTCATATTCGTTCAAAAAACGCTCGAGCTCTTAGAAGATTGAGAAAAAGAGGCATCTTATGAATGACACACTCAATAATGACTTGAAAAAAATCTCCGAGTGGGGTCTTGCTAATAGACTAGAATTTAATGCTAGCTAGCCCAGTGTTGTCTGTTAACCCACAAACGAATCAATTGCCCCTTAGCTCCCCTCAATATGAACGGTGTAAATCTTTTGGAATCAGATGCTCTTGGCGTTCTGGGCATATCAATACAATCGGATCTTCGCTGGAATGATCACATTTTTGATGTGTCCAAAGAGCAGCCAAGTTTTGGTTTTTTGAAACGGTGTAAGAAATACTTCACTCCATCCGATCTTTGTGTGATCTATACCTCATATATTAGGCCGAAAATGGAGTACAATTTGCACATTTGGGCAGGGGCTCCAAGATCATATTTGGAGCTTCTGCACCGGATTCAACGACGTGCGATATTTTTGATAGGGAATGAAAATATTTCATCTTCTCTCAACTCTCTTGGGCATCGACGCAATGTTGGTTGCCTAAGCCTTCTGTACAGGTATTATTTATTTTATTTTATTTATGTATTTAGCCAAACAAGGCAGTATACTTATTCTAACTTATTTTTCTAACAGGTTGTTGTTGTATTTTTTTTTTTTTTTTTTATTTTTTGTTTTTCTCTCCTCTTTCCTTGTTTTAGGTGTAGAAGATATGCAATTCTCAGTGGGCGTAATCCGCCCACATGAATCGACACATTTTCAAAAACACGTCAAAAAGAAAAGACAAGAAGAAGAACGAAGGGGGAACTTATATAAGTTCCTAAGCTTACATACTAACAGATTTTATACACATATTAAAAATATGTACTAATTTTTAATACTATGCTAAAATATTATTAAGATGGAAAGCTGAGTGGGAGAACAACTAAATTTTGTTAAGGTATGGGTGGTAGACGGCAATGTAAGAAGAGGCATATGGATTTGGGAGAATAGAGTTAATATTACAATGCGGTGTTTTACATATTTAACATTAACATTTTTGATTTACAATTTTTCTACAAATGCTAGATCAAGGAAATAGAAAAGGGATCAGAATGGTGAAAAGGAATTGGAGAAGATTCTGAAGTGAATTGGTGTTTAATAAGGGGGTAGTTATGTAAAGGAAAGTGATTTGGAAAGAGAACGCTTGAATCTGAATTTCGATATTGGCGGTGTATAATGCTCGCTGATATTATTAAATATTTTACAACATCTATTCAAGGGCTCGTTCAATGCGTAAATAGTGTTGCGATGCGATTCTTTTAACAATTTTGTATACCTTGTTCGCCTTATTGGTTCATTAAATAGTACCTTGCTCGAGATGTATTCGCTATCGATGTTACCAGTAATAACATCGAATGTAAAGCATGAGAAAAGTAATATTCTCCTTGATGACAGCGACATTAAATTGAGGATTTTAAGTCTAATCTCGTATGGTGGTAAATTTGTATAGTCACGAGGATCGTATAGGTCTCTCAATGCAAAAAGCAAGAATTGTCTTTGAATAGATTCTAGCCTTTCACTATGCACTACAAAAGCTGGGTTCCAAATTATGCAACAGTATTCTAAGATTGGTCGTACTAATGTGCAGTATAAGGTTTTAGTTACCCAAAGGTTTTTGAATTCTTTTGCACGTCTTTTTATGAATCCGAGCATTTTGTTTGCCCTGGATATGATATGATCGTAGTGAAGGTTAAAGCGCATCTTACTATGAAGAATTATTCCAAGATCTGCTATGTGGTAAGAATACTGAATCCACTTCTGATCTAATGATATAGTATAATTTTAAGTCATCTGCATATAAGAGATGGGGGACATCATGCAAAACTTCAGATATGTCTGCAATAAATATGTTGAAGAGAAGTGGGCCAAGATGGCTACCTTGAGGTACACCCGACGAGACAACAATCTTTTTAGACAAAGTACCCTGAAATTTTACATATTGGGATCTTTCACAGAGATAAGACTTGAGCCATTTCAGCACAGTACCTGATATACCAAATTTTTCTAGTTTCTTAGCTAGGATTTCGTGATCAACACGATCAAAGGCTTTACTAAAATCTGTATAGACTGTATCTATTTGGTGGTCCTTTTCCATTTTAGTAAGAATGTCTGATGCCATGATTGCAAGATTTGTGGTTGTTGATCGTCAATTACGAAAACCATGTTGCTGCTCGTTTAAACACGGATTAATTATGCTCGTGAGTTTGGAACATATAATTTTTTCAAATAGCTTTGGAATTGCTGACAATATTGCAATACCCCTATAATTTTCAACTGATCTCTTTTCGCCATTTTTATAAATTGGAGTAAGATGACAAGATTTCCAAAAAGTTGGGAATATACCTGTATGCAAGGATTTGTTAAAAATCATATGTAACGGCGTAATTAATTGGTCTAAACATTGAACAAGTGAAATTGGTGGTATAAGGTCTGGACCTGGAGATTTATTTGAATCGAATTCTTTAATGGAATTGGTTATGTCACTCCATGTAATATTTATTTCACAAACCAATGTTGGTCTACTAGTTATACTGGCAAATGTAGGTTGATTTTGGGAAGTAGGTGAACAAAAGACTTCTTTAAAATGATCCGGAAAGAGATTACAAATTTCCTGTGAGTTAGATGAAGTAACATTGCCTTTAAACATGAAGTTTGGGTATCCGGTCGATTTCCGTTTTACATTTACAAAATCGAAGAATTTTTCGGGTCTTCAATAATCCTTTCTCCAATTAAATTGGTGTAAAGCCTATAAGCCTCTTCGGACTTAATGGAAAACTCCTTAGACAGCTCTTCGTATCTAACCTTTACCTCATCACTTACAATGACGCAATTTTTAATGACTCTGTAAAGTTTATTTCTTTGATTTCTCAAATTTCTAAGATTTGAATCAAGCCACGGTTCCGATAGTTTATTTTTTTTTCTTTATTTTTGGAACATGAGTATCAAATACAGAAAAGACTTTTTGATAGAAAGACGATACAGCATCGTCCAATTCTAGTGCAGACAAGTGGTTCCAGTCCAAACAATTTAAGTCATTTTTAATGTTATTGTAATCGGCATTGAGGAAATCGTATACAATAGAATTATTGAATGACTGTATAAAAGTTATGTTGTTAGTACATAACTCAGTAGTAAAAGCAGTATGGTGGAGGGTATTGGAAAATATCTGCTCAGCCTCACAGGTTGGACTAACCTTTACTTCGTCATATGAGTTAGTAAAAATCAAATCTAGCCAGAGATTGTTTCGGTTTGGAGCAGGAGCAACTTGCTGACAATCATTACTTTAAAAAGTACTTAATAAATCGAAGTCGACCGCATTGGACAGGTTAATTGGAAGGAGATGGTTGTCATCATCATCGTGCACAAAAGTTATATTGGGACGGTTGAAGTCTCCAAAAATAATAATTCTATCATCTTCGTTTAACGCAGCTGTTATTGACGTTATGATTTCACATAATTCATTGTAGGAATTGTGGGTTGAATTCGGAGGAATATAAATAACACCTATGTATACGGAAGCTTTTTGATCTAGCCTTATTTTGATTATTTTGTGCTCAAAGCATTTGGAGGAGCAGGTTACAATCAATTCACTAGATAAGGAGTTATGTGTGGCAATTAAGACACCGCCTCCTCGAGACAGGCCGCAGCTTGCATAGTTTCTGTCATTCCGGTATATTGTCCAGTTGCTATCTAGAATTTCTTCATTTTTGATAGCGTCATTCAACCACGTTTCCGTAAAGACAAAAACATTGAAATGACAAGATTTAGCTTCAACAAACAGTTTATTGAGTTTGCCTCTCATGCCACCACAATTGTGGTAGGATATATTAAAAGACGCAATTGAAGGTAGTGTATTTCGGGTGGCTGGATAATCGGACATTGCTTTAGGATGAGAGTTAGGGACAATAAAAATTTTTGAAGTTAGAACGAGCTCTTTGTAAATGCCATATATACTTTGAGCTAGTATGCGATGCAAATACCGTGAGGTCGTTTTCAACATCAGTGGGTGAAATGTTGAGGCTTTCATGGAAGTTAATGAATATTTTTTTCAGCTCGACAGGGTCGGTAGGAAGACCTTCTTGTTGGATGGATACCATAGCACTTGTTCTTGTTGTACCTTCAATACAGACTGAGTCAGACTTATTATGTAAATAAGACAGGTATAATCGAACATTATCATACAACCGACGGCCTCTTAGACGAGACATAACGAAACGACCTTCACTACTAACGTCAGCAAGATTTTTTGTGAGCTTCGCATTAGGTGGCAGAAGAGGATCCAGAAAGGCTGGTGTAGCATTAGTGAACGTTTGAGTATTAGTGCAAGTAATTAAGGGAGGAGGTGTGTTATTGGAGGGTGTGATTGCTGGTGAACGTGTTGCAGTAACAGGTTGTGTAGAAGTAGGCTTAGGTATGACTATTGCGGGCTGTGGTGTTGGATTTAGTGTATGGGAATGGACGAAATTAGGATATTTATATGAATAAGTTTTATTTTTTTCGTCGTTATTGAGGTTAAACGAAACCCGTTTAACTTTAGGATAAGGGAGTTTCGACGATTGAGTAATAGGAAATTTAGAAGAAGATAACGGTTGAGAAGATAGTTTTGACTGTGGAGAAAACTTTGGGAATAAATTTGTTTTATATGACCAGTTTTGATCTTGAGCTGGCTTTGAGGGTGTTCTGGCAGGTGGGCTTATATTATTTTTATTACTATTAATATTAGTAGGCTTAATAGATGTAATCATAGGCTTAGTGATAAGCTTAATACTAGGTGCCTTAACTTCCGTTTTTGGTTTTTCCGTCCATTCAGTTATACGAATGTTTCCTTTCGTTCGCATACCTGCACTAGAAAACATCCACGCATATGCCTTGGGTATATTAAATTTAAAACCATTACCATGGGAAGTGTTCAAGGGAGATACATGGCCTGACGCCACCAGCTCGTGTGTTTCCTAGGTCCACTCGGGCAGCTCTCCAAGCCCAACCTTTACCATTGCTTCTTTGCCCAATAGATCATCGCATTATCGAGATAATTCGTTCTTCGGTCGTACAGTAAAATTGTGGAACAATCTCCCTTCGAGCATGCTTCCCGATGGTTTCGAGCTGTGTAGATTTAAAACAAATCTTCACCGACACTACTCCATCTTTCCATCTTCCAACTAACTATCACCCGTCTTCCGAATCAACACAATGCTTTCGCATTTATTGGGGGCATCCCCTGAGCGTTGGTTAAGTCTAAAAAAAAAAAGTTAGTAAATTAAACCATTGGCATCAGATGTGCATAAGTTTGTGGGCGGAATTTGATCTTAATCAGATAACGGAAATGGAGTGAAAATTTATTGAAAAGATTTGATAAAATTTAATTGGGCGAATTGAATTGACTTATTTTAAATTGGGCGATTTAAGGCGATCAATTTTTAAATATTCGCGCATTGCTCTAAAAAAATCTGGCAATACTGTTGATGATTAAGTTGGCATGAAGAAGAAGTAGCGCTGATTGAACACGAAACACGTTTACTTTGAGATTATTTAAATTTCACAATTTTTATTTTATTTTTCTCACTTATATGATATCGATTAAGTCACGTACGAACATAAAATGTTCATCAATATGCTGTATATGGAAGCGCATGCATTGCTCCTTGGTTTAACGTATGTCAAGCTAAGGATATTCTAGGATGACACTCAATAAATTCGTTGACTTTCTTTTGGTCACTTTTTTATTGTTACGTATACTTACATATATTCACCAGTTGTAGTTTTATTGTCAAGTTTTTCTTATGCGTTCAGCTTTTGTGTTGGATGGCTTGTGATGTAACCTGATTACGATTTTCTTTATTTATATTTTTTTTGCTAGTTTTGGTTGTCCAAAGCAAGCTGCTTGATATTGCGTTGAAAACCCTGTCCTTTTTTATTTATTTATTTTTTTTTTTTTGTTGTGTATGTGCTTGTGTTGTTGATTTTGTAATACATTGTGATTTAGTTTTTTTTCATTCAAATAGCAGTTCATTCAACAAAATATTTCGACTCCATTCGCATACTTAAATTACGAATATTGAACATATTTGTATGTTAACTAAAGGTCCTTGTCGAGTGCAACCAAGTAGACGGGCTTACTTCTTCTATAATAATAGAAAAAATACAATTTATGTGTATAGTAATATGTATATAGTATAAACGGAGAAAACTTTGTTTTGTAAAAACAATCGATTTTTTTCATAAAAAAATTTTAATAAAATACAACTTTTTTGAAAATAAACTAAAAAATTTAATTCAAAGATTTGGTTTGCTATTTTTCTTAAAAAACATTATTTGTTGTACTTCAAAGTGTATTTTGTATAACAGCAACTTTTTTTCGAAAAAGAAAATTAATTTAGATCAACCCATTTGGTTAGAGAAAAGTATGTTACAAGAAACTTATTTTTGAAATTTTTGTGCACGATTTTTTTTTTCATCAACGCTATTTACAAAACTAAAATTTTTTATAAGTACAAAAAGTTTATTCCAGTTGCGGATTACATCAATCGTTTATTGTTCAATAAAATAACTCTAGGAGAAGCGAAATGACTAATATCAGTTAAAATTTTGTCAAAAATAAAAATTCTTTTTATATAAAAGGCAAGCACAATGAAATCGCTAAAATCGCCTAAAATCGCTCAAACTGTAATTATTTTTTGCGATTATTACAGTTTCTTCCCAAAAAGTACTGTTCTAAAAAATGTTCATCCTGAAAGTATGCACAGAAAATTCTTTTGATATTTATCAGTCTTATGCTTGCCTTTTATGTATGTGCATCAGGCCCGTAGCCAGGATTAACCCAAGGGGGGGTTTTCATAAAAAAATATATCGATATTTTCTGATATCGATGAATAAAAAGAATGTAGAATAAAACTTGCTTTTATTTATCTTTATATGTTTGTATTAAGTCTTCTCTTTTTTTTCCAATTCTGACAATACATCATCCTCTGTGACTTTGCTATCCCTATGTATTCTTAAGGATGCACAACCATTTAAGCAGTACTTGCCCATACAACTTCTAGAAATACATATCAAATATCAATTGCACTCCTTCACCTATCACCACACTTTCCTAATATTGGCGCCAGCATCCGCTGCTGAATTCTGGTTTAATTTATTCCTATGGTAGTGTTACCAGAGCAAGGTAAAAATTTTGACCGTTCCTCGTTTTCGGATGTAATGTAAAATCAAGTTGAACGATGGCAAAAGCCAGTTGTGCTTTGTAAAAAGTACTTCCATGTTGTAAATTGTTGCACGAAGGAAAGGTATATAAACAGTAATTTTGTAAAAATTTACCACAACATTAGAAATGTGACCTACAATGCAAATTCCTTTGAAACGATATTTCCCTAAGCGTCTTATACAAGCTGCTATCAGGTTAAAATTCTGTATAAAGCAATGTTTACCTATAAGTCACTTGTGAACTTCTAGAAAAACTATCACGATAAGAAGACTAACATTTTCTTATAAGCAAATCCGTAACCAACTCCTAAACTTTAACAGATCACTTAGCAAAATTTTGATTTTAATTGACTTGTTGTCGAAAACATTCAAAAGGTTTGGAAATTTTATTTTTAAAAGTTTTTGTTATCCCAATTTTATTTTGTCAGTTTTGTTGAGATCCCGCGTTAGTGCTAAAAAAAACGCAAAACTTACAATAAGCTCCGTTTTTGAATTTGGAGTAAGCTAACTTATGCCAACGGTTCAAACAAGACTGCTTAAATCGTATATTACGCGAACCAATGACAGGAAAATTAAAATTTGGGTGGGAGGGGGTGGGGGAAGGAGGAAGGGGGATTTTAAATGTTTTGAAAACTTGAAATGAAATAAAATTGGAAATATCGTTGCTTGCACCTTTATGTACTGCCGAAGTCGAAGGCAGTTCCGTTGTATCAAACGAAATTTCTGTTTCTGGAACAACTTCAACAATTATACACACAAAACGCACAAACTTAGAATTATTTACATTAAAAGTGATATATTCTTAATAACACTGCTTATACGGCCGCTTTTAACATTACTGTCAATACTACCACCTCCTGCAACTGCCGGTTCCAAAGGCAGTTCTGGACACTTTTCAGGTTCAGAGCATACTTGAACGCTTTCTACAGTGCAAACGAAATACAATATTACATTATTATGATTTAACTAAAATCGTAACCATTAAATAATTATAGTATAGAATGGACACCGCACACATTGTCCACTACACCATTCTGGCAGCGCTGCACTCGGTTGGTACATCAGCAAAGTAGTCCTAATGTCGCGTCAACCTCGGCGGTGGCATCTTCTTTTTGTAATTACTCGTATTTAATTTTGTAACATTGGATCATAGTATTAAAGAATATCGAGAAGTCGCCATAATAAGGACGGAAATTGATAAAAGAAAAAAAATCCTTAAAAACAAAGATATACTTTCCTCCTTTCTAGCCTTTTTAATATAGGTTTCTGCAGCTAATGAAGTGGAATTGTTTTAATATTTTGGCACAATAAAATAATTAATAGAATACCTCTAACACAAGTGGATTAAATTTTAGAATACCACAATTAAAACAATTGTAAAAGTTAAATATTTTCCTCACTTTCATTTAATACTTTCCTACGCAATAGATTCTTAAATCGCAGGTGATGGACAAGGCTCAATCGTGTTTCTGTTGCTGTTTATACTGTTACTGAAGAGAAACGTAGGCGCATTAAGTATGCGCATATAAAAAAATGTCATATTAATGATTATATTTTATTTTTTTATACTTTCTGGGGGTTTGAACACCCAAAACGTCTCCCTTGTCTACGGGCCTGATGCGGGCATACTTTCAAGCTGAACACTTTTCAGAACAGTATGTTTGTAAAAGTACTGTAATAATGCCAAAAAATAATTACAGTTTGAGTGGTAATGCCTTCTAACCCGTCGAACGGGTTTATTAAAGCTGCACGGGTATGTTTCCAAGACATTTCGCATGTTCATTCTATTCAACTCTCATATTTTACAGCATTTAAACATAAAAAACATAAAAAAATGCGTTGAAATGCTCAGTGTTGGACACTGAATTCTTGGGTATTTTATTTTTATTTTTGAAAATGATTAGGCAATAAAAAAGAATAAGTAAAATGCCTATAACGAATATAAAATTATCGAAAAAACAACAACTTGTCAACAAACAATGTATAATGTTATAGTGCTGACACTGATGCATATGTATGTGATAATCAACAGTGATCTTATTGTTTGTTGTGTTCAAAGTGCGAGAAATTGAAGTGAATTATTGCAAAAAGGTTAGTATAATGTATATTTCTAAAGGAAATTCAATATATTTTGTGATTTTATATCGTTTCGATGATCGAAATGTTCGCACCGAAAAATTTTACTGGTCTTTTTTTGACAACTATGAATTTCTCAGTTGTGGGCATCAACATTTTACCGGTTGTGGGCACCCAATTTTTTCGACTAAAAGGGTGTGTTTGGCTAACAAACTGTCAAATATCGTTGCTTATGTTAACAACAACCCTCCCGGAAGCTTTCAAACCGTGGTCGGAAGCCCATGCGAAGCGCAGCTCTCACTTCGCCGCCAGTGCTCGCTGAATTGAAGGTGAAAGCCGTAAAGCGAGCAGCTAAGGCAACTAAAGCGACACCATCCAAGCATTTCACTAAGCGAGCTAAGCACCTTCAGCAACACGAGTGAAACCATCGGCACCAATGTAAAGAAGGCTCCATCATCATCATCTGGAAAAATGTATCACGATTTTTTCATCATTTGCAAGAAGCTGTTGCACATTCGATTGACCGCCCAAAGCTCCATCGAATGCAACACGTGTCACCGGCCGGTGCATATGAGGTGCACTGACATGCATGCTGGCTATTACACCTGCAAATATTGCGATTCTGATGCGGACGATGAATAATTTAATTTTAATTTTTTTTCATTTTTATGTTCATTTAATTTTTTTCTGCTCTGAAGTCTTTTACGCTATTTTTCGTTGCTCTTTGTGCTGTTAAAGGTTTTAGAAATTAATTAACTTCCTGTCTCCATATTAAGTTTTACTTCATATTTACCCATTTCCAGGGTATTTTCAAGGGTGCCCACAACCAGTTAAAAAAATTTTTTCTTTAAAATTTATAACTTCCTACAAAGTTTGATAATTTTTTTTTTCTTTTTGATGGAATCAAATTAATTCTCTCACCAGTTGTTACCTAAGGCTTCTCTACCTTTCCATTGATATTATATGTCTGCATAAATATTAACTTGATCAAAAGTTATGGCTGAAATAGCTAACTGTGCCCACAAGCGGATAAACTCCCCTATATATATACTTACTTACTTACTTACTTAGATGGCCGTAACAACCCGTGTTAGGATTTCGACCGACCTCATCAGCTCTCGCCAGCCGCCTCTGCTTTGCGCGCGCCTTCTCCAATCGGATACACCAAGTGCGGTTAGGGCTTCCTCAGCCTGGTCCATCCATCGGAGGCATGGTCGTCCTCGTCGTCGTTGACCAGCGACCCTCGCCTCGATCACCTTTTTCGCTGGAGCTTCGTTGTCCATACGATGGACATGACCCAGCCAGCGTAGTCGCTGCACAGTTATACGCCGAACTACGTCAATGTCTTCGTAGAGCTCATACAGCTCGTGGTTCATTCGGATGCGATAGTCATCGCCGACTCGAACAGGACCGAAGATTTTTCGAAGAACTTTTCTCTCGAACACCCCCCGAGCGGCTGCGTCAGTTTGCGAAACTACCCATGCCTCAGCGCCATAAAGCAGCACAGGTAGAACGAGCGTCTTGTAGAGTGTTAGTTTTGTCGATCGAGAGAGGGCTCTGAACTTAGTTGCTTACTGAGCCCGTAGTAGCACCTATTAGCAATTATTGTTCTTCGCCTTATCTCCAGGCTGATTTCGTTGTTAGTATTAATGGCGGTGCCAAGGTATACAAACTCCTTGACTACTTTAAAGTTATAGCTGCCGGATGAAACGTGGGAGTTTAAACGCCGCGCTCCCTTGTTTGTAGACAGCATATACTGTGTTTTGCCCTCATTTATCGTCAAACCCACTTTTGCTGATTCCTTTTCGATAGCGGCGAAAGCAGCGGTAACATCTCTCTTGGTTCTGCCAACAATATCAATATCATCAACGTACGCAAGGAGCTGGACACCTTTATAGAAAATGGTGCCATTACGATGCACACCGGCCTTTCGTACGATCCCTTCCATGATAATGTTGAAGAGATCGCAAGACAGTGGATCGCCTTGCCTGAAACCTCTTTCGGTATTGAAGGTTTCGGAGAGGTCATTTCCTACCTTGACGGAGCTGCGTGTGTTGCTCAACGTCATTCTGCAAAGTCTAATCAACTTTGCAGGTATACCGAACTCAGACATTGTTGCGTATAGGCAATCCCTTCTCGGGCTCCCTATATATATATGTATATAAAATAAAATCGAAATTTTTTGCTGAGCATGGAAATTTTATACACTTTTGTACACTTTAGAAAGAGTTATAATAGGTATTTTTATACCCCAACGCGTACTGCGTAAGGGGTATATTAACTTTTCATTCCGTTTGTAACGCCAAGAAGGAGGCGTGGCAGGTATAGAAAAATATAAATACTTTTGATCAGCATCATCTCCTGAGTCGATTTCCGTGTGTCCGTCTGTCTGCCCGTCTGTCCGTCTGTCGACATGATTACAGCCGCAATTTTAAAGCTATCGCGATGAAATTCAAAATATAAGTTTATTTTAAAAAAGGAAGAGCAAGTTCGAAAATGGGCCAAATCGGATGAAAACTACGTCTACCTCCCATACAAAGTGACTTTAGGTAAACCGTAAAATGTCTTTAAAATCCACAAAAATTAAAGAAATGCCTTGAAATTTGGTAGGTGAGCTTTGCTCTTTAGTCTTAATCATGGCTATGAAATTTGGAAAAATCAGATGAAAACCACGCCTACCTCCTATACAGAGGGGCTTTATATTAAAAGTAAAATCTCTTAAAAATCTGTCAAATTAAAGAAATGTCTTGAAATTTTGCATATAGGCTTTGATATATAATATAGACCATCACTATGATATTTGGCAAAATCGAATGAAAACCACGCCTACCTCCCATACAAAATGGCTTTATTTTAAACGTAAAATCTCTAAAAAATCCACAAAAATTAATGAAATGTCTTGAAATTTTGCATATTAGCTTTGATATATAATTTGAAGCATCTCTGTGATATATGGCAAAATTGGATCAAAACCACACCTACCTGCCATACAAAGTGACGTAATCAAAATAGGAAAACTTTCGTTAATATATAAAACTGAATGTCATCGTGTATGTCGTGGCTGAAGACTTCGAATATACTTCAATATGGCCGCGGGGGGGTATTTTAGCTTCGGTTCCCTGCCGAAGCTCCACCCTTACTAGTTTGTTTTGGTTTACTTTGACCATACAACAACAACAACAACAACAACAAAAATACTTTTTAATTAAGTTTTATATTTTGTATATTCAATAAAAAACCGATTGTCGATATCTTCTTTCATTTTTAGCGAGGCATAAATCTTGGATGGCCAAGGTAAAGGGTGCCATTAACGAAGCTTAATTATTTTTATTGAGAACGTGCATGAATACAATCCAACATATAGATATCTACAAAAAAAAGGACAACACTGGACAAAGGGTCCTTAAATATATTTATCTTGCGGGATTCCCAGAAAACAGCGCGTGCTTTGCTGCGCTATTGAACAACTATTAAGCCTAATGGTACACCTCAATATGAACAAATGTAATTTAACGAAACTGAACGAAACAGTTTATCCATGATATAATTAAACCAGGTAGCCTTGACAACTAGCTATTTTCTCAGAGCGTCGACCAACAGTTGTCAAAATCAATACAAAGGTTAAATTGTCATCTGTTTTTCTGATTATTCGTTTTCTCTTTTTCTTTCCTTTTTTGACAAATGATGGTGAGCAAAAGAACTGTCATTCCTACCTTGTAATTATTACGTCATGAGTTTGTCAATACGTTTTGTTCCGTAAGAACCAAACTTTTATCGTCTCAACTTGCCAGACGTTCGTGATGTTCATGTCATTTCGTCTCGTCTAGTTTGGTAAGGCCTTTAGAGTTTCATAAATAATCCCTTCATTTTGTATGACGAAAAAGCACACCAACGATAAGCATGGCACAAGATGCAGGAATTTTATAAGGTAGATTGTATTGCTTTTCGTGTCTTGTTTATCGTTGGTTTGTCTTTTTTGTGTTACAAAATAAAGGGGTAACTAGGCATGATGCTAGCGAACGCGCCGTTTGGATGAGTGCGAGTCTACTAATCGAACATATTATATTTACATTTTTCTTTCCTGCTTTCTTTCTGCAGAGAGAACGGCCGTAAATTTTGACGGCAAAGAACTATTTCATAATAAAACTAAATCAGATATAAAACTAATGATACGAACCAAAAACTGTATAATCCATAATTAGCCCCGCTCCCCTCCCCCGATATTCGGAGGGTCATTACTAGAAAATCATAATTATGTTTCATTTTTCTTTTTATTTTGTTTTTGTCAGAAAAAACAAACTTATATCAGAGCATATTGGCAAAATTCTTTAACTGTTTCTTTTTTCTTTTCTTATTTCAGTGCAGTGCGAATTAACATAAAAAATTATGTAAGTACCAGTTTATGAAATGATTACGACTTAACCCTTAAATGACACACAACACCTGAGTTACCTTAAATGACACACTAGTGCGAGTTCAAACCAACGGTTTGAAAAGCAGAAATCAGCTTTTTGTAGGTTATGGTACTTGGAAATCTTATAAGGAATTCAATGGTGAATTTACTTTTTTCTTTTTTTTAATGATTTTTCCTTTTGAAAATTCACTTTAAACTATTCTCGAAAAAACCTTTTTTTATATAAATTTGGTCATAATTAAAAAGTAATAAAGAGATTTTGTGTGAATACAGGGACATACTTATGCGTACTTTAAAGAAAAATTTAGATAAATACAAAAAGATAATTAAATTGTTTCTCTTAGTTATTTTAGCTGTTTTTTTTTTGCCTAGCGTATTTTTGGGAGTTTGTAGAGACGCAAATCTAACCACATTCAATAGTTGAAATGTGCGACGTTCCATTTTTGAAAATGTCAACAGTTGAAATTTGTTGGCAGTACGAACTCGCACTACTATGTCATTTAAGGGTTAAACTACAATGCCGGAATATAGAAATGAAATAACTATTGTTAGTTGCTGACAGTTTTATCAGCTTCAGCACTTTTTTCATTAAAGTGCCAATTAATTAAAAAAGTTGGCTGTAACTTTTTGATTTGCCTTCATTATTATTAGTTAAAGTTGACCGGAACTTAAGCATCTGGTTTTCAAGCAAATGCGCTGGAATGCTACTTTAGTTAGTACTACAGTTGACAACCTGAATTTTTTCTAATATTATTGGTTGAGGTTAATTGCAGAAAAGGTGACGCAAATCAAGTCGCCGTTCCATAACAGCGGTCAATGTTTTAAGCTGCAGTTATAAAAAAAACTTTTACAAGCCGAAAGGAACTTTTTAAATTTAAAAATCTTTGACTAAATTTTTGTATATCCTGTATTGTAGAAATATAAGATGACAGCTAAACTATATTACAATTTAATCGACGTCAAATATAAAAATCTAAGTTTTTTCTCTCACAGAAGTAAATTTTCATTTCCATCCCCGAGTAATTCACTTCCTGGTCATTTTACGGTATAAAATACGAGTGATAGCAATCTAGGAAATAAGGAACAAAATCATCCATTTGTCATCAGCTATCACATGTCAAAAATTCAGGATTAGAACTCTTGTTTTAGGACAAACTGTGTGGAATTCAAATTTTCATACAAAAATCACTTTTTTTTTTAAACTACTGCCCAAATTTCAGTACCAAGGACAATAGATTGGGACTGCAGCATACCAACAATCGATTTTCCACATTAATGTTGGTTTTTAAGCAAAAATTTACGAGAAGAACTTTTCATCTTCTACCCATTTTTGTTCTATACTGAAAAAATTAATTTTTCTGAACTGATAATTTCACTTTGAGAACCATTTTCTCGATACTAAGGCCGATAGAAAGCAATGTGGGGAATTGGGAAGAAAATAATCCTTTTGCAATCAGCTATTACATTTAAATATTTCAGGGTAAAAACTTCACCTTCTATCCTCTTTTTCAATAATTTTACTTTAGGGTCAATGCTTAGGTATGTTTTTTTTTATTTTTATTATTGGGTCGATATACACCTCCTATACCTATTGGTATAACAAAATTTTGTCGGTCTCGAATGGTTTAGGAGATTAAAATCGTGTAAGTTTGAAAATTCAGAGCAAATTTTTATATGCGTGCAATCTTATTTACTCTGTATGAGTAAATGTCATCTTTTTTAAAAATTGTTTAATTTTAACAATTAATCAAAAATTAATTAATAATTTTTTTTTTTAAATCGAGTTCATTTTTTCTATATCAGTTCATGAATAATTTTTATTAAAAATTGCGACGATTTTCAATAAAAATTTTCCGCTTATTTTCTTATGCATTTAACAATACATGAACAATTTTCCGACGGCGCTCATTCCTAAGGTTACGAACATACTGAACGTCGCACGCACAGAGGCCCAACAACGTCGCACAGTGTTGCGTTTCATACAAATTAGACGGAGAAAACTATTTTGTTAATTTTTTTTTTGTCATTTTCCATGTTTAAGCTATAGGAAAGTTAAAAAAAAAGTATTTCAGAAGTTTTGGACAAGTGGCAGCCCCCATACATCTCAAACACATTTTGCGTTATATCTTCGAAATGAAAAAAGCTTCAACGAAATCAAAAATTGACGCCAATTATATGACTACTAAACAATTTCCAAAATTTAGACGCAATCAGATAAGTGGGCGTGGCAACCCCCATGCAACAAAGACACAGCCAATAATTGATTTTTATATAAACCATTTAAACCATTTTCCCTCTCAATGATTCGGTTTACAATGCAAAATATTTTTTTAAAGACAAAATTCATTAGTATAATTCATAATAGATCTTACTGACTATGAAAAATAAATATAATGGAAGCCACGAGAAGCCTATACATTTTTATTATAAAAATAGACATCATAATCTTATGAATAAAAAAATTTAAAGTCAGAGACAAAGCTAGTTTTTTTTAAATATTTAAAAATAAAACATTTTTAGCTTTAAAAATAAAATTTGTTTAATATATAAAAAAGGAACAAATAATGGAAACATACTATAGCGCTTATAACAAGTGGCCAACGGTTTGTACAGCTCTTCGTTCAGGAGATATGCCATGTTAAAGAAAGTGGAAAAATCGCAATAGAAATAAGCGAAAAGGCTTATTTTCCCATACAAATTTTTGTAACATTATTTCCACATGAACTATTGGTATGAAATTTTCATGTTAGGAAGATATACCATTCAGTAGCCTTAATTCCAGATTTTCGTGTCCTCAAACCCGAGTTACAGATTTATCTCCGTCTAACTAGGCCATTCGAAACACTGTGCGCCGGCTCGGTGGCCATAAGTCAGAATAAAAAACTTTAGAAATTGCAAAAATTAGTTATGGCATTTGGATTGCAAATATTCAAGCTATCTTTACTGAAAATGTAAGGTTAATTGATTAAGTCCTGCTTGGTTGGTAGCAATAAAATTATCGATAATATTAATAAAAAAGCAAAATTGAAAGCCTTAAAATCAACGAAAAAAAGTTCTTGTTAAACTGTCAACAAAATATCTCTACCACAATAAAAAGATCGTTGCAGTAATGAATTATCCTTTCTCTACGCAAGTGCTGCATCATCGAAACAATAGACTGAAGTTCTTTCAAGCTAAATCAATGAAACAATCTTTGCCGTGAAGATAAAATATTTACTATAACAATTTAGTTCTTTGTTAACAAGGAATTGAAAAAAGTATGTAAAATCAACAACTCCTCTTTGTTTTTTTGAGAGTAAGCTTCATTGTTTCAAAGACAAAGTCTGTTACTTTAAAGAATGTTTTCTTCAAAATAATATTTGTATACAAAGAATAAGAAAATCGTAATTGTAAAAAAACACACGTTAATATTCACACCAGTAAATTTTATTACATTTCATTCACAAAAAGAAAAGAAAAAAAAAAAATTCTTTGCTCGCCGTGAGAAAATTAACTTGGAATTTTTGGTGCCAGTCCATCGCTCTACCCACTGATCCAAACAGCCTTGCTACTGTTTGCTAACATAACTGCAGCTATGTTAACAGATGCTGTATTAACAGATGCAGTATGCCACAGTATTCTGTTGATAGCTATTCAAGAAAAATCTATTAATAGATTATTGTGTTATGCTGCAGCATATCTTCAGTTGTAATTAATATTGAATCAATCACTCTGCGTAACGAAGGAGTTTGGCTCGATGTGTAGTGTTGTGACTTCTCAATCGGTGGTATCGGTGGGTCTGGGTTCAAATCCCCACGGCGGGCGAAGGTAAAATTTTTAATTTGATATTTAATTTAATTTAATGTTCTTGTTATAATAAAATCAAGCAGCAAAGAGAAGCCATTAATTTCATTAATTTAATTTAATTTAAGCCATGTACTTAAAAGCAAGGATCTAACATTCTGTGTCTTTGCCGTAACGAATAAAAGTCTTGAGCCAAAGTACGTTTTCTTTACTTTTACGACTAATCCATGCTTTTTTAAAGACGTACGTCTATGCCACAAGAATTTAAGTTTTGTTTTTTTTAATTTAAGAACAATGTATATTGTTCATGGGAATCTAACAGTATTTGTGTCTTTGCCGTAACGATGTTCTGTCTTTGGGCACAATCTAACCAATAAAAGTCTTTGTGGCAAAGTGCATTTTCTTTGGTTTTACGATTTTTTTCCATTGGTGTACCTTGAATATAAATTAATTTTATTGTAACTATGAAGGCACATATTCAATTCTGCCTTATATCATAACATACTAATAAATACTAATAAATTACATACTGCCCGTAATAGCAGTACCAGTTTAGACTTCAGTAGTGACGTACTTACCATCCATCTATTGGTGGAGACGAGACCTACCCAATCTCTTGCATATTAAGACAGATATGCCAGTCCGGTCGTACCATTGCGTGACCCCACCGGTCAATCTAGACCTGTGTAGCATTCACACAACCACAACCAGTACGAGACTCCCCGAAGGTCCAGCCCACGACAGTCATCTGGGCAACTCGATCCCGTCAAATGAGGATCCACAACATCCCCGTAAAAAGACCAAGAACACACAAATGAACCTATGAAAAGTGCATTTTTATACATGACTGTGCTCAATGAGCACTTAAAGGGCTAGGCTAACAACTTTCAGCTGCCGACACAACTGGAAGCTATTACACATGACTGGTACCTACTCTGGAGGACCTTTACAAATGCCACTCTTACTCTGGCCGTTCGGATTTCATTATCCAGACATAGAGTATTGGCCATTGTTCTCAGGGACTGCCGTGCTCAGTATGAGAACCCTTAGTTATACAACCCTTTTCAACACTTCCCTCAGTGACTACCGTGCCAGTTTGAGGGTGCGAGTCAAACAAGTCGACAAGCAATCCACTTCGGAAAGCCGAAGAGCCGACGCTTTTGTGCACGCATGCCGAACATTTCATATCTGTTTTAAAACGCCCGAATTAAGGCCTCAGGGCGGTGGATAGATAGGGTCTACCCCATTTGACAGGTAAAGACTGTCCCCGTATTAACAAGTTTTAAGGTCAATTGCTATACCTTCGCAGGCTTGTTTCATATCGATATGCCGAATATGACCTGCTACCAAGATGGGCGCCACCCCGAGCTCTTGGTTGGCCCTATCAGTTTTTACGTTTGCAGGACGTTTCCTACAAACAACCCTTTTCCTTTATCCTGGCTTGGGACAGGCAGGCGCAAGCTAACCTGGCGGAGTTACTTTCTAAAAGGTAGTATTTTAAATTTTTGTGTTATATGTGATGTAGGCGTGGTTGATGGCGAATTTGCAAATATATTCATCAGTCACCTTATATAGCCGATCTCAATTTATATGCCAAATGTCATTGGTGTAAGACGACTCCTTGTTATTGCTATGGAAGTTTCGTATTAAAAGTATGGGAGGTGGGCGTGGCAAAATAATTTTTGTAAATTCACACACGTAGAGCGAGTTATTTTGATATAACTTCAATGCGAGAAAATATAGCGTTTTATTTTTTTGTGTTATATAAGAAGTAGGCGTGGTTATTGATAAATTACGTCCATTTTCGTTCTCTTGAAGGTTTATTATATAAATACTCCATGTATAAAATTTCATCCATCTATCATTGTGTTAAGCAGAAATATTGACTTTTGGCCTCAAAACAACTGGCTGGCCCACTGTGCGCCGGTTCAAACAGGCAGGCAGATCAGATCAGAAAACACGTTAGAGCAAAAGAGATGCATAACTTGGTTTCTGTATTGATCCAATGTGAAATCTGCCTGCCTGTCTTATTTTTAATATTCATTTTTCGCCTGCACAAAACACATTAATTTTATTAAAGAATCTAAGAAAACTCTTATATCTTTTCATCTTTCACGAATTTTACCTCCTAAACTAATTTAGATCGACTTTTTTTTTTGCAGTATTAGATTACGGGGCTTCAAATACTCATTTAGAAAAACAAAAAAAAAATAAAAAGGGGCGTGAGCCCCTTAAGTAAAATTATTCCTAAGACTGAAACATATACTAAGAATAAAAAGTAAAAAAAAAACATAAAAATTCCCACATTTTTTACGGAGAAGTAAACGGGGGGAAACCGTCCCCCTTTCTCCCTTCCGGTGCCTCTGTTTCCGGAGAAGTAAAACTTTTTAGATTAAAGCTTACGGCGGATTCAAAAGTTGGGCTAAGTTTAAAATTTGGGAGAAGGATTTTGAGCTAACTTCACACCAATTAATATATAGATGATTCAATTGATAGAAAACTGATAGAACTGATCAAACTGATAGAAAAAAATTGATAGAAAACTGATTACTGCACATAACCCTCAAATTAGGTCAAAACCTTAAAAACCTGACATTATGGGCTAATTTGGATCAATTATTTTATGCTGAATATTAATTTCGGAAAATTAATTATTACCTAATGCTTTGTAAACCTAAGATATTTTAAAGTATCTAATATTTTAACTGTACTTTAACTAACTCATTACTAACAATAAGTAATGCTTTTTGAGTCGATCTAATATATTTTTGAAACATTTATTTCGATTTATTCATTCAAATATGTTGAAAACTTTTTCAATTAAACACTAGTGGCCAATAAAATTACTTTTTTTCGTAAATTAAGTTCATTTCAGTTCAGAAACAAATTGTTAAATTTAGCTTTTATGCAGTTTGATTTTAAGTTGCAATTTGTTTGATTTGTTTTAAATTCTATAACTTTGTTGGGGAAAAACTGATGGAGAATTCTTTAACTGATAAAGATTTATAGAAATGGTTAAAATGGTTCGTTCGTAATATGAAGCTTTGAAGAAGAGAATACAAAAAAAAAAAATTGTGTATACGTCACATTAAATAAGTTGTGTTACGACAATCTTCCGTAAGCGATTCACAAGAAAGCCGGGGACTTTGGGGAACAAACTAATCGTAGTTTGGAATGTAATTATTGAAATATGAGGAGAGCTTTGATTGATATGAAGCGACATATAAGCGAAATATGTGACATTCATACATATAACTAGAGAAATATTTTTGTTTCTTTGCAATATCGATTCAATGAAGTTGTACTTTATCAATTTTTAACATGTTTGTTAAAAACTGGCAGCACATCCTGAGTTTTTTTTTTTTTATATCCGTTTTATTTACACAGACTCGTAAAAAGACAGCCCTATAGAATATATCAACAATATTTTGCCAACAGCAACATAAGCAAGAAACACGCTAACAAGACCGGATGTGCTTCATTATTTCATTTGTTGATTTCTTGGAGCAGAAACAACAACATCAAACTAAAAGGAATACAAGCCGTGAATAAGCCCAAACACACTGTGCATATGACATACATACATACATACATGTGTGCATACAGCCACACTTAAATGTTACCAACACTCAGATATTTTATGCTGCCATCGGAATACTGATTCCTGCCTGTCCTCGCTTCACACTCCTCATGTTAGTGAGCTCATTACAACAGCTTTACTTTTGGATAGCACTTAAATTTGAATTTTTGTGACCTCGAACAGAGAAGTATTTGCTGGTAGAATCCTCTTTCAATATGAAATTTTTGTAAATGTTGCGCCTTTTGTGGCATTCGAGTTGCCTAGTTTGCTAAAATGTTTACTTCGCAGGAAATAATTTAAAATAAATTCATTTTTTCATCATTAGTTTTTTCTTGTGCCTTGAAAAGATTTTTTTTTTTTGCCGTTGAATTTTGATAATCAAAATGTTTATTGTAGCCACTTGTAAGCAAAAAGAAAAAAAAGGGGCTTTCGAATGAAAATTATAAAAAGTGTAGAGTTACTCCCAAATACGCGTTAACATTAATTTAAATAAGTAACCGAGTTTTTTGGAGTAGAACCTTTAAACTGAGAACGTGGGACATTCTTATTATAGAAATAATAACAACATTTTGATGGTTACGTTCACAAAAGTGATTTTAAATTTTCAGGAACGTCGACTTTTTTAAATTTCAATAAATTTTAATTAGTAAAAAAACAATAACTGTAACTTTTAATAACCAAAAAACGTTGCTTGAAAAACACATGTGTTGTTGATGATGTGCTCTTAATTCTGTACTTAGTTAACCTTTATTATTTCTGAAATAATGATATGTTTTGTGTTTTCGTTTTGGTTTTAAAATTTCTCACCAAATTTTTTGTTTCAATTGCCATCTTTTTTCAAAACATTCCACCCTCATTTTTAGCAAAACAAAACTTTTGAATTTTCCTTAATTTTCCGTCTATGTATTATTTTTAAAGAATATCATGAAATAACATGTTACGTAGTCCAGTTGCGTAGCTAGGAGCTTTGTTGCCCAGAACGGCTCCTTAGCTTGTCGCTCTATTTTTAAAAAATTTATTGCAAAATACTTAAATTTTTAATCTTAGAAATTCTCGGCAATGGTTGCCGTATCTCGGCAATTGTTCGTACAATGTACACCGAGAAAAAAGCTTATGTTAAATTGAAAAAAATCCAGTATAATTTATAAGATGGCTTTGGCAGTTTTCAGCCTCCCAAGTACTTCATCAAAACGCCTAAGTTTTACATGTTGACTTACAAATTTTTATTTGGGTGATAAATTAACCAAGTATTTGGTAATTTTTTATACACTACTTTTAAAGAAAAATTGAATTTCAAATATATAACTTTTTTTTGGGTTTTGGTTTTTTTTTATTTCCCTTTTTTTTGAAGCTGCTGCCACTCGTTTTGTGATTTACTTGACTGAAATCGGCAATAACACAAATTTTTCTTTTACCAACACCATTTTTTCTTAGATATTACTGACTTCTGGGCTTTTCTTGCTGCTTGACGTCTATTATAACAAGAACATTAAAGTAAATTAAATTAACAGCTCTATACTGCTTGTTAAATTAACAAGGAGTTGATGTTAATATTATTGTTATGTAAAGTAAATGTTTGTACTCTTAAAAATCGTTTAAAATTTGAAAGCTTTCAAAAGCTTTAAGAGTTCACCACGCATGGTGAGAAGTGAAACACACAGCATTTTAACGTCAGCTGTTTTTTTTTAGATGAAATTTCATTGTTTATTGTATCAGCAAGCAAAATGGAAAATGCAAGGAAGTAAGTAATCTAAAGATTTTTTTTTTATATTATTTAAAACTCCAATTTTAATTTTTTTAATAGCGAAACAAAGTTCGAGTGAACCACACAGGAGCAGCTGCTATTTTATATACAATTTGCCAGCAGAAGCAGCTTCTATTTTATATACTATTATACCAGCAACAGCTGGATTATTATATTTGGATATTTCATTTGGCTATTTAATTGTATTTAGAGACGGATAAAGGTATAAAAATATATTAAGAGATAGATAAGTGAATGAATCATTTTCATTTCGAAGACTTAAAAATTCTTCCATTTTTCAGTTTTATTTATTTAAATTCGATATAAATTATAATTTACATTATTTTTATTATTTGCACAACAATTATCTAGCTAAACACATAAATGTCACTCGTTGTTAAGATACTTACTGTAATTAACAAAATTGTAAAGAAAAGAGCTTTTAAATTTTCACCAGAATACGAAACATAAACAACTTGTTAATATTAACTATTTTGTTAATGTGGTGAGCTTTGTTCAGCTGGTAGAATAGGGCTGAAAATTAAATATACAAAAATTCTACCTTCGCATGCCGTTGAGATTCGAACCCACAACCAACCGATACCACTGTGTATGAAGACACTACACTACGCATTGAGCCAAACTCCTTCTCCTACTGAAGATATGTTGCAGCCTAACACAATAATCTATTGTAATGCTGAAAATCGGCATTTGACTGCAAAGTTCGAAGGTCGATTAAAAAAAATTCTAACTAACATAAACAAACGCCGCGATACGGGTCTTCTAATTTAGCCTCTATTTTCACCCCTCACTCTCAGAATCGACCTAACTTTTGCTAACCTGAATTTGTTCCACAGTGTTATTTTAGAGCCAAAATAATTTAAACAGCAAAGAAAGAGTAAGCAATAAGATCAGCAAAACACGAAACTGAGAATCAAAATTGTGCGGAAATCTATTTTATTTAACATGGTATGAATGGCATGGCGACAACAAAAACAACTCCAACAACATTCAAAATTCAAACAATAATTTTGAGATCAACTAAAATGACAATAAACGAAATGATGACAGCATGTAAGTTCTTGTTGCTGGTTAGTAATTTTATTGTTGCCGCTACTGTCAAAGATGTGCCAAGTTGTTCTTTTTTCGTGGGATTGCCATTGGAAAGACTATTTTAAGCATTGCGAGAGTTGCCAACTCGTTTCAAGCAAATTCCCCAATTCTGACTTTAAAATTCCCCCATTTGACAAAAAATTCCCCGACAAAAAAAAACAGTCTTTATTTAGTAAATAACTTAAAAAAAAATAACATAAAAACATAAACTTAAATAGATTATAAAAACGACTAGAATAAATCTTTGTTTCTATAATAATTTTAAAATTTTTTTTAAACATTTCAATAAATTTTTAATATATATATAATTAATATTGTTGGCTTTTTCATAAATACTATAAGCTAAAAGCTTAAGATGAAGTAAAAAAATTCAAATTTTTTAAGACTTACTGTTTTTTGGAGATCTTTATATATGTTTTATAGATAAACAATATTAAAAAAAAAAACAAATTAATTTCTTGGTTTTACTTCTTTAGATTATACATAAGCTGATTAAACTTCTTCAAATGTTCATCGCTTACTACAAAATTTATATCTTTAGGAAATTTTTCTTGATATATGTATAGCTCTTATGTCTTCTATAAATCAACTTTATTAATGCAGTTCTGTTCAAAATTATAGTAGAATGCGGTAAAGTGAAAATGTGTTGAACCAGCTCAGTAAGAATTGCAAACATTGGTTCCTAAGTCTAATTTTTTAAGTTAGCAATGTAATATCAAAAATTATTTGAATTACCATTTATACATTCAATTGCTCTTATGGAGAGATATTCGTTGTCAATAGCAATAACTTCTTCATTGGTTATTACTTAAGATAAAAGAGTAGCCAAGGCTACAATTGATTTTTGAGTCTTGATTTCTCTTGTTTTTAATATCTTACTTACTTACTTACTTACTTACTTACATACTTAAGTGGCCGTAACAACCCGTGTCCGGGTTTCGGCCGACCTCATCAGCTCTCGCCAGGCGCCTCGGCTTTGCACGCGCCTTTTCCAATCGGATACACCAAGTACGGTTAGGGCTTTCTCAGCCTGGTCCATCCATCGGAGGCATGGTCTGCCTCGTCGTCGTTGACCAGCGACCCTCGCCTCGAGCACCTTTTTCGCTGAAGCTTCGTCGACCATACGATGAACATGACCCAGCCAGCATAGTCACTGTCTTCGTCAATGTCTTCGTAGAGCTCATACAGCTCGTGGTTCATTCGGATGCGATAGTCATCGCCGACTCGAACACGACCGAAGATTTTGCGAAGAACTTTTCTCTCGAACAGCCCAAGAGCATCTGCGTCAGTTTGAGAAACTACCCATGCCTCAGCGCCATAAAGCAGCTCAAGTAGAACGAGCGTCTTGTAGAGTGTTAGTTTTGTCGATCGAGAGAGGGCTCTGGAATTTAGTTGCTTACTGAGCCCATAGTAGCATCTATTAGCAATTATTGTTCTTCGCTTTATCTCCTGGCTGACTTCGTTGTTGTTTTTAATGGCGGTGCCAAGGTATACAAACTCCTTGACTACTTCAAAGTTATAGCTGCCGGATGAAACGTGGGAGTCTAGACGCCGCACTCTTTTGTTTGTAGACAGCATATACTTTGTTTTACCCTCATTTATCGTCAAACCCACTTTGGCTGATTCCTTTTCGATAGCGGTGAAAGCAGCAGTAACATCTCTCTTGGTTCTGCCGACAATATCAATATGATCAGCGTACGCAAGGATCTTGACACTTTTGTAGAAAATGGTGCCATTATGATGCACATCGGCCTTTCGTACGATCCCCTCTATGATGATGTTGAAGACATCGCAAGACAGTGGATCGCCTTGTCTGAAACCTCTTTCGGTATTGAAGGTTTCGGAGAGGTCATTTCATACCTTGACGGAGCTGCGTGTGTTGCTCAAAGTCATTCTGCAAAGTCTAATCAACTTTGCAGGTATACCGCACTCAGACATTGTTGCGTATAGGCAGTCCCTTCTCGGGCTATCGAACGCAGCTTTAAAATCGACAAAGAGATGATGTGTGTCAATTTGATTTTCCTGGTTTTTCTCCAGGACTTGTCGAAGCGTGAAAATCTGGTCTAAAGTGGACTTTCCAGGTCGAAAGCCACACTGATAAGTGATAATCACACTGATAATCAGTGTTTTTGTAATCGGTTTCAATCTTTCACACAGTACGCTTGAGAGAACCTTATATGCGATGGAAATCGCGCCAACTATCGAGGTATCAGTCTTATTTCCATCGCATATTAAAATCTTACATTGCTTAAAAATTTGTTGATGGTAACTTCAAAATCAAAGCTTTATTTGAACTAACAACTCAATTTAAAATTAATACCCCGCATCTTAAAATATATAATGTTGGAATAACATGTTTTCCAACTTTTCCAAAAAGGCAATCATTTAAGCATAAATAATTGGTTTCATTCTCAAAATCTACATCTGTCTCTGTTTTCAAAAGATTTCCAGAAAAAACTTTAAACAGAAATTCAGTCTTTCTTATCGACAAAAGTCAAAACGTATCCTAAGAACTCGAAATAAAGTTGAATTACTGGATCTTGACTTGTGGCGACCGTGGCATATTAGTTTAGGTGCGTAGCTGGCATGCGAAAGAACCCAGTTTCGAATTCCATCTGACACAGAATATTTTTTCAATTTGATTTATTTTTCTGTTCGGCCGTCACTTCTCTACAGACAATGACAAACCAAAGAGACACAAAACTGCCATGTAAAGCTTCTTGAGAAAACATAAGCCGTTCGGAGTCGGCATAAAGCTTGTAGGTCCTGTTCTCGATCATTTGTGTTCAAACATTTCACAACACGCAGAACTCAAACTTTTGTTTTTGATTGAATTCGAATTTTGTTTCGAAAGGCTTTTAGACATATCAATATGGAACAATTTTATAATTTGTTATTATTTTTAAATGAATTAAGCAACAAAAGTAAAATTTCATCAATTCATTTCATTTAATTTTATTTATTCAGTCTTATGGAAGCATAAAATTTTTACAGATTAGTGATTATAAAAATAATTACAAAAAGTTAATTTATATGGTGTAACGTTCATTACCTCTTATAACTAAATTAAAAATATATTATTAATTGAATCTTTAAAAATACTGTTTGGTACAAAAAAGTCGTTATTATAATTAGAGGATAGCTCATTAAAATGTAACAATGTCCATGTCATAGGCTCATAAAGAGCATAAATTATCTTAACATGTTTTATAAAAAATTAATTATAAAATCTGAATTGCCCGGATGAAACATTTAAAATAATTCATTCTAGGAGCGATTGGTAGAACTTTTCCAGAAACTATATCATATATTAATACAAGCGAGGCATTCTTACGCCTTGACTCAAGTGGTTTGAGACCTAAAAGCAATAATCGTGAGTTATAGGGCGATAGTTGCCATTAAAATTTAAGAAGCGCAAAGCAAACCATGAGAAACTTTTTTGAACTTTTTTCAGTTTGATAGTGAACTCTAGATAAAGGAAGCATATTCTAACCGCAACCTAACAAACGTATTATATAACATTTTTAACGTGCGGGGATCAGAAAACTCTAAGCTATTTCTTCGAATGAATACCAGCAGAGAATAAGCCTTTGGCATAAGAACATTTTAATGATCTTTTTTTGCCCAACTTGAAAATAGGCATGATGTAAGCAATTTTCCAGCACTTTAGAAAAATACCTTCAGATAGTGAATTACTTAAAATTTTACATAACAGAGCAGCTAGAGAGTAAGCACATTTTAGAAGAAAAATAGAAGCGAATCCATCAATATCTCCCTTGAAAGAACTTTCAATATCAATGAAGTGCTCAATGACATCACTAATAAATATAGTTACAGATCCCAAATCAGTAAATTAATCAATGGAATCAGCAATATCTTTGGCAGCAAAAGCGGCGTCAAAAACAAAGTTTGACTTGAAAAAATTTACAAACAGGTTAACCGTGTCAGCTAGTATAACGCAGGACTTATTGTCAAAAAACATGGAAGTGGGAATTTGTGAGCCACCTTTTTTGGATTGGATAAAATTCCAAACAGACTTGGGGTTAGTTTTTATATACGATTCAATTCCCCCAAAAATTAACTTATTCCCCCACTCTCCCATCGGGTCTAAACTCCGCGTAATGGGGAATTCCCCCAGTTGGCAGCCCTGAGCATTGCTTAAATGAAGAAAAGAAAGCATCTAGAGATGTGTGCAGCATATTGTACATATGTATATATGACTGTGTGTGTATGTATCTTATATGGACTGGTATGCAGCGTTAATGATGCAGAAATAACAGGAATGCAGGAATGGCTGAGCTTTTGCGTTTAACTTATTTATTTTTTAATTAATTTTTGAATTTATCGCGACTTTGAGTTAAAGGTTGCAGGTTAGAAAACGTTGATTGGATTCAGCGAAAGTAAGTGAAACAAAGCAGTGAATATGTATAAGTTTTATAAAATAAAATAGAATTAATGCGAATCAAACAAAAATCCATTGCATACTTTCAGAGCCTTAAAGCTTAGATCCTTTTGAATTCAATTTTCAGATTTTATAGGTAATTTGCAACAAATTGGTGGTAACGAAGGGGAAAGAAAATTGACGTTAAAA
The DNA here is from genome assembly GCA_914767935.1 of Coremacera marginata. Taxonomy (NCBI): domain Eukaryota; kingdom Metazoa; phylum Arthropoda; class Insecta; order Diptera; family Sciomyzidae; genus Coremacera; species Coremacera marginata. The sequence continues at coordinate 133,479,236 of OU612044.1, forward strand.
TGTCTTTGTATCGTAAATTTTTGTGAACAAAAGAGAACGTAGTAAAAGATTTCAAGTTTTGACCAAGGTGTAACGGAAAAACACGTATTTTACATATAGTGAAAAATTAGCCCTGTGTCAAGCGGTGTCAAAGAAGTCACATTCTTCAGGAAGTTTCAGAATAAAATAGTATTGACGCGGAAATAGCGCTTTGAGCAGTTTTTAAAATTTCACAAATTTTTATTAATTTTTACACTTTTTTTTAAAGAAGATTATTTTTATACCTTTGAGTTGAAGTTCCATTGCAAAGATTTCAAAAAAATTTCTTGTAAAACAATGCACTTGCGTCCTGTTTTAAATTCCTTATTATTCAATACGTATCTTCGAGAGACAAAGCCCATTCTTAATTCCGTCTCTTTTAGATTATTACTCATCAACTTTTGAAGTTGTTTTCTTAAAATGAGAAAATCACTTTTATACAGCTAGCATGTTCTACACATTTCACTGTGCGGTGTGTTAAATGTTGCCACTTTTGCACATGCCCTAAGGCCAACTTTTGTAGAGTGTTAATATGTTATTTCGTGAACAGCTGTTTTAAATGCATCAAAAAAGAGTTGGCTGCTCTCTGCTCAGCCCTTGAAAGGACTTTGACTGAGCTTCTGAAGATCAATTGTGTTGTGCGTGTTGTGAAATTTTTGAACACAAATGATTGAGAACTGGACCTACAAATTTCATGCGGACTCCAAACGGCTCATGTTCTCAAGAAGCTTTTCATGGCAGTTTTTACTCTCTAAAGTTTGCCATTGTCTGTAGAGATGTAACGGCCGAACAGAAAAATTAATTCAATAAAAAAACTTTCTGTGTCAGGTGGGAATTGAACCAGGGTTCTCTGGCGTATGGGCCACCCACTGTAGCGCCACGGCCGCCACCTATGCAGATACAATCCATCCAAAATCTTTAATTCCTTCCCAATGATTGAATCAACTTTTGCCAAGTCGCCAGCCCTACTTATTTAGTGTGTTAATAGTTTCTCCGTTGTTCTCCAGACTGTAAAGTGCTTGAAATTTCGAGCCTCTTCTGAAAATCCTGACGTTTAAAAAACCTAACGTTTTGAAAATTTTTTGTTAGCAAAAAATATTTCTAGAAGTATTTCACGCCTGATTAAAGAAAATAATTTAAAAGAAAATAACAACTGAAAGTTAGAGTAGCGGTACGCTTTGTGCTTCCAGATTTTAAAACAGTATTTATAACTTTAAAATAAAATTTTGATAACGCGGCCATTAAAATAGGCATCTATTTAGTTTTTTTTCCTACAGGGCAACTTTGTGCAATAATGCACGTGTGTTTACATTGGCAGCCTGTTGAGCTTTTGTGCATATTTTTCTATCTATTTGAGCAACTATTCATGCGTTAACATTTCTTTCCGTACATAAAATATATTCTCCGAATTTTATAAATTTCAATGAGATTTGCTTTGCGGAGGATAAAGCTTAAATGGAAACTTTATTCCTGAATCTACACAAAACTATGCTGGAAACAAATTTTAAAAACAAAATCTCTGCATTGTTGCAGTGTTGAGTGGCGGAGGTGTTCCGAAAAATTACTAATGAAAAATTGCACAATATGACGATTGAGCTGCATTTCCTAAACTTAATTAAAGCAATTTGGACGCTTTTGTTTTTTATAGAACATGCAGCTTTTCAAGCGAATATGTGTGTCTTCGAAATTGTGTTAGCAAGAGATAATTTATTAATTTTATGAGCAATTATTAACTAACCACAACTGAGTACATTTGTGTACATTTTAAAAGAATTTTTACTGAATTTTAAGCTCATCCTCGACGAAAATTTTTCATGAAATGAAAACAGTTTGATGAAAATTATAGTTTGAGCCATGATATAATTATACAAAGCAGCCCTGTCAGATGGCTATTTATTTACTTTACTACTATACACCAGTGATGATAATGGCAAAGTTGTAAAAGGGCCAAAATTTATACAAAAATAGGGCATTTTTGACAAGAATGGAGCCCTTAGTGGTAATTCAATATTAAAGACTTTCTATTTGAATATTCTGCCATGACCACATATATTCAAATAGATTTCGAATTAGCTGTTTTCAAACTTTTTCAGAATTTTTTTTATTTTGTTTTATTTCACTAAGCAGTTCCTAAGCAAATAATCAGCTTTTAGAATCAGAAATTGTGGGTCAGAGTAATATTACTTAATTCTTTCTTTTAAATAGTTTTGACTTCATATATAGAGGTCCCATTGCATTTTAGAAAAAAGGTTTGTGCATTGATTGCAAACGTCAAAAATATGTCAAAAAATAATCACATATATTGTAAATTTCTCATTGGAAAAGTCAAAAATATGTCAAAAAATAATCAAAAATTCTCAAAATTAGTTAAATCAAAACTAGTTAAAGGTGGAAAAAAAACGAATTTTTATGCACATAATTGTTTATAACTTCTTAAGAATTTATTTAGATAAATTCTGACGCCATAATCTGAAAGAGCGTGAAGTTTTATTGACCGTTTTAGTGACCGTCGCAAACATTTAAAGTGAAGAAAAGGCAAAGTAAAACATATCTGCATTTCCTTTTTAGTTTACATTGGAGCTTTTAGGTAGCACTTTAATTAGTGCCAAAGTTTATTATAGGCATAGCCTTGGTTCAAAAAAATAAACAAAAATTGAAGTAGTTTTCGTGTCTATATATATATAGAAAATCAGAATTCAGCGAAATCTGTCACAGTTTTTTGGTGCAACTAGTTTTAGAATCTTATGAAATTATGTTACATTATAATTTATTTTGTTTCATTCAAATATCTTCAGTACTTTTTTATTTATTAATCATAATCTGTGTCGATATTTGACATTTTTACCGTGACATTTTTTCCATTAGGATACAATTGAGTAATTAAGTAATTGTAATTTAGTAATTAAAAAACAAATTAAATATATTTTACGCTCCTTACCTCAACCATTTTTACTAAAACAAAAACTTTTCGAAACATTTACTAAAAAGAAAAACTACATTTGTGAAACAAACGATTTGATCATCATTGCAAATTAATTTATGTATAAATCGTTTAAATGAATAAAATTTAAATCTTTCACTAAGATAATATCAAAAAATAATAAGTTTTAAATAACTTTTAATTTTTGGGTCACAGTGGATTTTTCTGTGGAAATGCCCATATTGGATATTATACGTTGGAAATTATTTTTGGTACAAATAAAATCAATAAAAAAATGGGTGAAAGGTCATTGAAAATTGACGACATTATATACTTAATGGGTTTCGGCTACTTAAGACTACAATGGAGCCTTTTTACGGGTTCGCCTTTTCATATATATGCATGATATAATGCTGTAAGGAATGTATCGTGCTTGAAGCTGTCCACCTCAAAATTCCATTCTTAAACCTATAGAATTACTTTGGGATACTATTATAAGTAAAATCGATTCGAAAATTAAGACTTTGTTTTGGAGGGTGTGCGGAAATCTTCATACTTCCTCCATTATAGTAGATACCAAATGTTTATAAGGAATTTTCCTGTAGATGTCAATCAATACTACAAAATAGTGATTCTTCTACATAATACTAACATGGTGTCTTTATATAAAATATAAGAACATCAGTTATTCAAACGTTTTCTTCAGTTTTAATAGATTTTTACAATTTCAAAATATTTTGCTTGATAAAAATTTTGGCCCTACACCAAAATTTCGCGTGTAAAATTATATGTCCAAAAATTTTCGTTTGAACGAAATTTAAAAAAAACGCTCATTTTGTTAACAGATGAGTAGAATTACATAACAAACAGATTGAAAAAAAAAAATCAAAATCGGTATATTAGATTGTTTGAAGTAGTGTGGCCCCTTTTGAAAAAGTATGTTAATGAACTTCGTGCTTTTTGAAATGTTATTCCTCAATAAAAATCGTCACATTGCCGCCTAAGAAGTTTCACTTCAAAAATCGACATTCTTACCTTGTAATTTATGTAAAGAAAAAGTGTTCACAATTTCACAAAGATTGATGCAGTATATTAAGAGCTACAGCTGGCACGAACTCTAAAAAAGCTAAGTGTGAAAAAACGCGCGTTAAAATCTATGAAGCTTTATAGATTTTTACGCTCCATAAAGCGAAGGACTTATAGCTAAGATGTCAAGTGCATCTAGTTGCTCTTATCTTCGTTGAGTTCTATCCTCTTTGCGGGGTAGGTCCTATTATTTTTGTCCCTCAACATTTCTCCCGAACACACCTACCCCCTATCTACCGCCCTTCTTTGGCTCTCCATACAAAAAACACAAAAGCTGTCGAAAATAGATTATTGCGGCCGTAGTTGAACTCCTAGAGGGGTCAAATATATGAGTTGGTCCTATTATTTTTTGCCCTTCCACATTTCTTCCGAACACATCTACTCCCTATCTGCCACTCTTCTTTGGGTCCCCATACAAAAAACATATATTTTCTACGAACGAACGAATAAAAAAATATTCGCTAAATATTCAGGGTATGAACACTGATATTTTTGTTATTTTTTATTGCTTTATGTTATTTGCTACCAGCTGGTGTTAGTATCGTGCTCTTATTCTCTTAGTTTCTTATATCTGAATAAAACAAAGAGTGCATTAGCAAGTATGAGTAAAGCAGAAAAGGGATAGAGGAAATTTTTTATTTTTTTATTCTATTGCAAGAGCATGGTTGTCGCAGGGCTGATCGTACTCTCTTCTGAGTACCCATAATTGTCAAAATCAGTAAATTGTGCGAATGAATACGAAAGAAGAACAGATGAAAAAACAGAGCATTTGCAGATTTTCGCTCTCTTCCTTGCGACAACCTTATTATTCAACCATGAGCAAGAGTATATATTCAGGGAGGCGAAAAAGCATACTCATGCAGGGCTCTAGTTGAGACTCTCATTATTGTTTTCCGTGAAGCCTCCAACACAGCTCGAGATGGGCATCCTTACTCAAGCTCTCATAAATAGACTTCATGGCTTGTGAAACATTATCTGGAAGTGCAGTGTAACTAAAGAGTGATCCAATACGAGGTATCTTTTTCAACTGGGTTGTTTTAACAGCTGTTATGTGTCAAATGGCTTGTCCATATGACGTTTGTGTTCAGTAGTCAATACGACTCTATCATGAATAGACTTACTCCTGAACAACGTTTATTAATTGTGGAAACTTACTACCAATATCCCAGTCACAATCGAGAAACAATCGTTTTATTGAGGGAAAACAATCGATCAAAACATCATCTCAAGAAATAGTCCTGTTAATTGGCCAGCAAGATCATGTTATTTGATGCCATTGTATTACTTTCTTTGGGGATATGTTAAATCACTTGTTTATGTCGACAAACCCCAAAATTATTGAAGCTTTGGAAGCCAACACTACTCGTGTTATTCAAGGAATACAGCCGATATGCTCGAAAGAGTTGTCGAAAATTCGACCCATAGAATGGACCATTTAAGAGTTAGTCGTGGGCAACATTTGAAGGTAATAATTTTTAAACATTGAGTTGCAGAAACCGAACATCATTCCATCATTCATTCCATATCATTCCAAATAAAGATTTGTATCAATTCATTGATTTTTATGTATTTTAATTAGAAAACAAAGTAGGAAGCTCTTATTGGATCACACCTTATGTTTAAATGACTCCAGATCTTTTTCAGCTGCAGCTTTCTGCCATTCACATCATGAGTCTGCGTCGTTCGCACTTTTTTGTTGCTGTAGATTCTCGTTTGTTGAGTTGTATTGGTAATAAGTTGCCCAAATGGCATCCCTTATTTTCTTCACAGAATCATGATTTCGTTAAATGGCCAGACCATTACTAGGATTATCTTTACTAGAACGGCTTTTCCTTTTCATAATTTTTCCCGTCGCAGTTTTCTTCCACATTATTTTTCACAAAATTTTGCAAACGCTTATCCATTTACTTTAGAACGTGTCACACACACTCTTTTTTTTTTGACTAAAAAAATCATCACAATAAGGCTTAGAATTACGTTTTAAGTCGCGGTCACAATTATAGTTTTAATACTTTAAGGAACGCTCTAAACTTTAGTAAGGCATTTAATAAGCTACCACACAATCTAATATTATTTAAAGTTGAGTTAATGGGATTTCCACAATATTTTGTGAACTGGATAATATCGTATTTGGTGGAGCGATCTTATCAAATACATTTTCGAGACGTATTGTTTTCTGAATTAATTGTTGAATCAGGTGTTCCTCATGGTTGCCACCTTGGTCCTCTTCTGTTTATTTTAGCTATCAATGATGTAACTCACGTCATTGAACACTCTCATCTGCTTATTTATGCCGACGATATGAATATATACAGAACGATTAATTCTAGAGATAACTTAGATCTACTTCAGTCTGATCTAAAATCCTCTGAAGTTTGGTGTTCTAAAAATAAAATGTTTCTAAATCCAGATAAATGCCAAACTATGACATTTTCGCGAAAAAGGAATAATTTTATTTTTGATTTTAAGTTTAAAGATACTACCTTGAGTCGTGTAGATATAGTCAAAGACCTAGGTATATGCATGGATTCTAAGTTATCGTTTAACATTCATATTGAAAATATTTGTGAAAAAGCATATTCAATGCTTGAACTTATAAAACGCTGGGCCAAAGAATTTAAGAGCATTAATACAACTACATCGTTGTATTATGCAATTGTGCATCCTCATTTAAACTTGCATGCAAGTCAAGTTTGGTCCACAAGTTACAATGTGCATGTTGATCGAATAGAAAGAATCCAAAAACGTTTTGTACAGTGTGCTCTAAGGGGCTTAATTACTTACTTACTTAGGTGGCCGTAACAACCCGTGTCCGGGTTTCGGCCGACCTCATCAGCTCTGCTTTGCGCGCGCCTTCTCCAATCGGATACACCAAGTACGGTTAGGGCTTCCTCAGCCTGGTCCATCCATCGGAAACATGGTCTCCCTCGTCGTCGTTGACCAGCGACCCTCGCCTCGAGCACCTTTTTTGCTGGAGCTTCGTCGTCCATACGATGGACATGACCCAGCCAGCGTAGTCGCTGCACAGTTATACGCCGAACTACGTCAATGTCTTCGTAGAGCTCATACAGCTCGTGGTTCATTCGGATGCGATAGTCATCGCCGACTCGAACAGGACCGAAGATTTTTCGAAGAACTTTTCTCTCGAACACCCCCAGAGCGGCTGCGTCAGTTTGCGAAACTACCCATGTCCAGCGCCATAAAGCAGCACAGGTAGAACGAGTGTCTTGCAGAGTGTAAGTTTTGTCGATCGAGAGAGGGCTCTGGAATTTAGTTGCTTACTGAGCCCATAGTAGCACCTATTAGCAATTATTGTTCTTCGCTTTATCTCCAGGCTGACTTCGTTGTTGTTTTTAATGGCGGTGCCAAGGTATACAAACTCCTTGACTACTTCAAAGTTATAGCTGCCGGATGAAACGTGGGAGTCTAGACGCGGCACTCTTTTGTTTGTAGACAGCATATACTTTGTTTTACCCTCATTTATCGTCAAACCCACTTTGGCTGATTCCTTTTCGATAGCGGTGAAAGCAGCAGTAACATCTCTCTTGGTTCTGCCGACAATATCAATATGATCAGCGTACGCAAGGATCTGGACACTTTTGTAGAAAATGGTGCCATTATGATGCACACCGGCCTTTCGTACGATCCCCTCTATGATGATGTTGAAGGCATCGCAAGACAGTGGATCGCCTTGTCTGAAACCTCTTTCGGTATTGAAGGTTTCGGAGAGGTCACTTCCTACCTTGACGGAGCTGCGTGTGTTGCTCAAAGTCATTCTGCAAAGTCTAATCAACTTTGCAGGTATACCGAACTCAGACATTGTTGCGTATAGGCAATCCCTTCTCGGGTTATCGAACGCAGCTTTAAAATCGACAAAGAGATGATGTGTGTCAATTTGATTTTCGTGGGTTTTCTCCAGGATTTGTCGTATCGTGAAAATCTGGTCTATGGTGGACTTACCAGGTCGAAAGCCACACGAAAGCCAAGGTCTAATCAGTGTTTTTGTAATCGGCTTTAATCTTTCACATAGTACGCTTGAGACCTTATATGCGATGGAAATAAGACTGATACCTCTATAACTTGCGCAGATTGTTGTATCTTCTTTCTTAAGTATAGGGCACAGTACGCTGAGGTTCCAATCGTCGGGCATGCTTTCTTCTAGCCATATTTTGCTGATGAGCTGATGCATGCGCCTTATCAATTCATCGCCGCCGGTTTTAAACAATTCAGCTGACAGGCCGTCAGCACCCGCTGCTTTATTGTTTTTGAGTCGTTGGATAGTAACTCGAACCTCTTCATGGCTATGTGGTGGTACTTCCCCTCCGTCATCGTTGGTTGGTAGCTCTGAACTGCGCTCTCCATGGGCGGCATTGGTGGTATCGTCGCCAGTAAGTAAATTGGAGAAGTGCCGTCTTCACAATCTCAGCACATACTGTGTACAAGTGGATTCTCCGGGCTTGAGATCTTGGGTTAGACGTTTAACCTGTTGATAGAATTTTCGTGCATCCTTCTTGCCCTGGTATACCTCTAGTTCCTCACGCTCACGCTTTTCCTGCTCTCTTTTCTTGCGTCTGAAAAGGCGCCTCTCTTCCTTCCTCTTTTCGCGGTAATTTTCTCGCAAGGCTCGCGTTGCAGCTGACTGCAGCGTTTTTCTGTATGCAGCGTTTTTTATTGCTGTCGTGATGCGACACTCCTGATCGTACCATTGATTCCGAGGTTGTGGGCGCCGGAAACCAATGACTTCTTCAGCGGCAGCGCGCATGGAGTGGGATATATGCGCCCAAAGTCCGCCGGCGTCGTCGGGTCCAGAGTTTGGTTGGTTGAGCTCAACCGAGAGTTGAGCGGAGTAGGCTTCGGCAGTCCATTGTAATTGCAGCTTAGCGACATCTAGCTTTCGTTGCATTCCTGTGCGTATGTTCATCGCATTGCATAATCGCATGCGGATCTTGGCTACAACAAGATAATGGTCGGAGTCAATGTTGACCCCCCGAAATGTACGCACATCTAGAACACTAGAGGCATGCCTTCCGTCGATTACAACATGATCAATTTGGTTTCGCGGTTTTTGATCCGGGGACAGCCAGGTGGCCTTGTGGATGTCGAGGTGCTTAAGTCTGGTGCTACTAACACCATGTTTCGTGCCGTGGCGAAGTCGATCAGTCTTAGACCGTTGTTTGTGGAGGTCTCATGAAGACTGAAGTGACCGACAGTAGGGCCAAAGATGCCTTCCCTTCCGACTTTCGCATTAAAATCGCCGAGGACTATTTTCACGTCATGGACCGGAAGGTGGTCATATACATCCTCAAGACTAGCGTAGAAAGCGTCCTTGACGGCTTCGTCCTTTTCCTCCGTCGGGCGTGCGCGCAAATAAGACTGATGTAGAAAAATTTCGCCTTGATGCGGATCGTGGCCAATCTTTCGTTCGCAGGTGTGAACCCGGAAACAAAGTGGCGTAGTTTGCGGCTAACGATCCGCCAGTTAGATAATGGCTCCTTCCCTATAAAGGGTCCGGACATTCCAGGTGCATATCCGTAAATCATTGTCCGTTTTTCGTTTGCGGTGGTCATCAACGTAATTGGGGTTCTTATCCGAGGCTGGTTTAGTTTTCATTGGGCAGTAGTAATGTGGCGGGACCCAAACCCTGCGCACATTTCATATTTAAGGTCTATGGAGCGACCCGCCGCTCAAATTAGCCGTCAAACTGACGGATGCCAGTTTGCCGTTGCCCAGGGAACACCACGTGGAGGTTTGAGTCGACTTGAGACGATTTCGACATGGATAATGCTGGCCTCGCCAGGTTGATACGGTCAGACACGTTGCCATGTGTAGGTTCGAAGGGGCTTAATTGGAACTGACATATTAGACCTTCCTCCTTATGAGGATCGTTTAAAACGATTAAAAATGTAGTCTTTAAGTGATCAAAGAAAATCTGCAGATATCGTATATTTACACTATCTCATAACAGGTGTATTCGGTTCACCAGAACTTATTTCTCACATAATTTTTATCACTAACCATAGAAGCAGGGGAAACACCCAATAATTTAATTTATTTACCATTTAGTAGAACAAACTATATGGCTGCTGCTCCTTTAAACCGCATGAGCGTTTAAGCGTTTTCGATGTCAATTTGTCAAAAGGTCAACTTAAAAGTAGATTAAAACCGGTTGCATAATTAGATTTATGTATATGCATCGTTAGTTGTTATGTCTTGTATTGTCCCTGAGCCCAACTCATTCATTGGTGGGTACATTTTTCCCACATTAACTTTTTTGGGGTCACTGTTATCCAGAACATTGATATTGTTCAATGATTTTGGGAGTCGTGGTTTTGAAATGGTTAATGCTGAGGAAGTGCGAAAATGCTATAGTAGCTGAACTCTTTTGTTATAAACATAATTTTAATTGCATCAACTTCCATGTTTCCAGAGGGTCCAGTATGATTAGCATTGCATTTATAGAATCATAAAGTTTGTTTTCCCAAATTTTGCAAAAGCTTTTCGCACAAATATCCACGACTTTTCCAGTATAATGCCCGATCAAGGAATCCACGCCAGGTAAAGAAGAGAAACAGGTTCCGTCACCTGATACAGTTAATTTTGATGCATCTCCTTCTCTTCTTGTACATCAAAAGAAAAAAAAAAATTCTTGTAAAATCTCGAAAAAAATGCTGCTAAAAAATTAGCTAAGGTTTCACTCTTTTGTGTATTCTGAAAGCAATATTAAAATTGAAATATTAAAATTCAATGGTATTAAAATTAAAAAATAAAGTTCTTAACACTAATGAGTTAATTAAACGTTAATAAAAACATGAAAAAATATTCTAAATAAAAAATTTTCCAATCAAAGCGTCTCAACACAAATTTCACAGATTCTTAAACTAGCAAAAAAAGCGAAAAAGAAAGCGAATAAAAAAATAGATTAATCCAGCACAGTCGCACATCATGCAACCAGGCTCCAGTCACCAGCATGAAGAAGGCATCGGACTTTGCGTAGTATTTAGATACCAGAAAAATTTTTCAATTGCATGAGGCAGGACATGACATGAATTTAAATTAAAGCTTAAATTCGTGCAGAGCGCGCCGGCATGGAATCTGTTCATAGGCGGAGGCGAAAAGAAAGCCAGTGGCTTAATAGGGACAACGTAGTAAGCAGCTAGCTGGAACTAGCAAGTGATTCAGTGAAGGAGTGAATGAACTCTAACAAAATTTCGTGTGACAAATTTTTCTAGAAGTGTCGCAGTAGTTGCTGCAGGGACAGTCCTGCGTAAGAAATAATATGTAGATGGAAAAAATGGTGAATGTGGCAAAAAAAAGACAGCTAGAGGGTAAGCAGGGAAGTACGAGTTTGTGAGTTAGAAAAATAAAATAAATACGTATAAGATATGTATAGTACATATTTTTTTTTTTGCATAAATATAATAGTTGCTGCAAAAATAAAAATGCGAACTCGTGGCAATGCGCATTTACTAATGATTTGTTAAGTATTGGAAGAAGATCCGCGCAGTAGCGATAAAAATAGCAAGTGGCGACATTTAAATTACGCAAACGTCTCTCTAGTCTGAGAAAATATCGAATGCAGAGAAAAATAAAAGATTTCAGTTCAGTAGTAACACTGAATAGTATTTATATTAACCTATTAAGGCATAAAACGCGAATCCTGTGCACTCAAGTGCGAGTGTAGAATTCTAATACAAAATGTCAAAATACTAAATAAGATGTTTTCAATGTGCTCTTTCTGAAACGCTTCTGAATTTATTTGATATAAAATCATAAAAAAATTGATTATTTTTGCGTTTTGAAAAATTACTGATTTTTCCAATTTTTGTTTTTAAAGTAATTTTTTGGCGATAGTGTTATTGAATTGGCTTATCATCACCAAAAACAGAACACTACATCATTAAACTTTTCCAGACTTTTGACGGCCTCGACTGTGGATGTAGCACTGCGTTTGTCTGACACCCAGGGGTGTCGGGCATAAATTCCGGCCAAGCAATGGTCCTTCACTTTTTACATTTCTGCATTTCTTTCCTTAATATAAGCCAATTAGAATTACTTTTCATCAATATTTACCGCTTAAAGTTGAGTATGCTGTAGAACGATAACAAAATTCCCATAAGCAGTACATTTAGTTTTTTGACAGCGAACAGGCAGCGGAATTTTTTTCGCTAGGTAGTACGCTGTTGAAGGAAACAATTTGTTTAGTGCAGCCAAGTTCACAACCATGTGTGTAGAGTTATAATGCCAAAATTTCGCTTGCAATTATATGCCCGTACATTTAATTGCCGCGGAAATTTGACATTCAACTCGAATTTGTTATTACACAAATTTTTTTAGTTTATTAATGTGTAGTCTTGCCTTTTACAGGATATAAAATTGCAGCAATAAAATATGAATCTGTCAACCAGAACAGCTAGTGTTTTTTCTCCACACAAAAATTTTGACTCCACCAAAATTTCGCGTGTAGAATTGTATGCCCAAAAATGTTCATTTCTACATCAACTAAGCCATAATACTAAAACATAGTACATACCATAGACTCTCCATAGTTTTGAAATTATGGAAAGTTATTAATTACTAGCAGGCCACAGTGGTCCACGGGTTAGCCACAAACGTTTTATTTTTATCAATAAAGAGCGCTAACACATTTTTGATACTCTTCGAATGAGAAAAAAATCTTAAACACGCTGAAGGTGGTTAGCAGAGTGACCAATTTTAGAAGTTTTACTACTAAATTGGTAGTTTTCCATCTTTTTTTATAGGCTTTGTATTTTTTTAGTAGTTTTTGAGATTTAGCAGTAAATTTTTTCACTTTTTTTTCAGCAACGTGTGGTAGCCCTTACAAGCTATTGTTAATATTTAAAATAAAGCAAACAACAGTTATATCGCAATGTTTTCATAAAAAAAATATGAAAAGACATTTCGACCAAGCATATTGCCTTGAATGAGAGCGATTCGATGCTTTTAAAAGTTGGCTGTTCCAAGAAAAAAACGGTAAAGGTGCATTTTTTACAGCCGTAGGTGTAGGTGTGCATCCGATAATGAGCCCCATGCTGCCACGTTGAAGCCATTTGAAATTCTGGACAATTGTACAGATGACGATAACATTATTTTATTCGCATTTATATAAACAATTTTATTTTACATTTCCCTCTTTAAATTAATGAAGTATTTTTTAAATATTTTTCTTAAAATTTTTGTTAACAAAGATTTTGTTAAATTTTAGAATTTCTCCTTTTGGTAGTTTTAAAAATTTTTTTTTTTTTGTAGATTTAGTAGGAAAGCACTTCGAGAAAACAGTCACACTGGTGGTTAGTGAATTACCTTGAGACAATACAAGTCAAACGAAATAAAAGACATTTGAAAAGAGAAGAGTACGAAAGAGCACAAAAAAATAAAAGTAAAAAGCAACATGGAGTTTATAAATTTCTGGCATAAAAAAAAACCGTCTACAAAATCACTACAAAGTAAAAAATAATTTTAGCATAACTTTTTCTTTTAATTTCATGGTTATATTTGGTAATTTATTTAAACATATTATTGCATTGGAAAACTTATTATATTAATTTTTTTGTAATTTGTTTTATTATCATAAATATAGTAATTTCTTTATGAATACAAGATCTTTTAAGGTCGGCACTAATATAAACAGGCTTTTAATCAGAAGCGCCAACTTCAAATAAAAATAAAAATTAAAAAAACAATCAGATAAGAAAATAATTGATGAGTTAAAAACAAAAAATAGTTTTTACAACCAAACTTCAGTTAATTGATAACTTTAGCGCCCAACTAGAGTAAATTTGTTTTATGCCACTGGCTATAATAAAATTGAATTTTGAAATACTTTGATGAAATCTCAGATACTTTTTGAATTAAATAAAAAATATTTATTTAAAATAATATTTATATTTATTTAAAATATATTACATTCACTTTTCCAATTGTCCGGAAAATTTTTAAAAATCCCGTTTTTTTTTTTTTGCAAATTTTGCTTTCTAAAATAATTATCTGGCAATACTACTAAAAATTACATCAAAATTACAATAAAATGTATCTCTACAATTTTGACGCCATTATGTGTAGGTCTTAAAAATCTTTCATTTGATATCCAATTTGTATATCTTTCGATGTAAAATAGTGAAGTTATGGCAAAAAAATCACATTTCGGCTGATTTTGAAACGCCATTTTGAAACCCATCTATTGAGCACGTATAAAAAAACAAGTCCACATTAGATTTTTAAGCGTGCAAAACACAGAACACTAATAACAACAACAACTTAGGTTTATTATAACAACCAAAATTTCAAGGATTGAATGAAACACCCACAAAAAAATTATTTTAAAAATGGTGATTGCCATTGAATAAGTGACAGCGTATTGAAGCTGGTAAGAAAAAAACGAAGTCACTAACTAGTTTAAGGTACTTGAAAAAAAAAATAAAAATAATTGGATGTAAGTGGACTTAAGATTTATACATTCTTGGCTTATTGCTTAAAAATATGTTACCAACATTCATAATACCAATTATTAAATAAAAAAAAAAAACAACTTAACTGGCAATAAATAAAGACTCATGCTCTCAGAGTGCGATTGTGTAAAAAAAATACTTAGTACCAGTAATTTATTGGTTTAGCTCGACGGCAGGTCAAAAAAATGACCTTCAAAAGCAAACTCACAGCATAGGAAGGCAGGAGATATGGTTTAATTCTTTATCGAGCTTGTGAAGGAGAAAATAAAAAATGAAGCAATAATTTTAATATTAATGAGCATAAATAATGGCCTTTGACATGAAGAATATTGCAAAAATAAGGAATTCCTGTTGTAATCCACTTTTATAGCCCATTCCACGCATCCTCTTTGAGCTACGTTTGGGATTAGGATTTAATAAATTCTTGGATAGAATGAAAATTTTTGTTTGCGTCTCACATTAAACAATATACTTATATTAAGCATGGTCCACTCTAAAGAATTAAAACATTTCGATTAATTTGATTTAAGCATAAATATTTTGAATGAGTTCTTATTATTGTAAGGCCCTGGACAGATAGACGGAGTGCCAATACTTTAAAATTACAGAATTTCACTTATACCCATTTTACACATTTTTGGGCAGTTTTGAATTTTAATAGTTGGAGTTTGGCATTTTTGAATAATATAAATTCAATAAAATTCCATGTACTCATTATTTCTTCAAGAACTTTACATGCGAACATAATTCAATACAATTTATTCATACAGACTTCAAACAATTTTTCTAAAATTATGACAGCATGTTTATTTCTACATTAAAAACTTTCTCAGCTTTCAATAACTTTTATATTGTTGAGTTGGCAAACCCTAACCAAAAACACCACTCATTGCAAATTTTAATAAAGCTTGTGGTTTGGTGAAGCCAAATTTAAGCCACAGCAAGTTTTTTTTTTTTTGCTTATGTTTCTTCGTTGGATGCCAAGTAAGTAGAATAACCAATGAGAATCATAAATTTTCCAAAAATTTAATTTAAGTAACAAAGCAACGACGAACAGGGACGTGCCCCGGATTTTCCAGGGGGGGTTTTGATAAAAAAAAAGAAAATTATTTTAAAAATTTGTGCATGTATTACAAAATTTTATTTAAGGTATAATATAAGTGTAACAACTAATAAAACGCAGCTTGTTTCAAACATTTTTTTTAGATACAAAATGTTATTATTTTTTCTTCAAATTTATACAGCTTATTGTACATAAAAAGATCTTTATAAAAATAAAGTATTTAAATTTTTTTTTTTTTAAATAGTTTTCTGGCTTTTATATAGAGGGCGCTGAAAATTACATTAAAAAAAATACATCCAAAACAGTTCGATAGATATCGCCTTTCCCATGTATCTGAAGCAAGAAAATCAAATGTCATTTTAAAGCAAATACTAATTTGGCATACCCCCTACGCACGACCCCCGGAGGGTTTTTAAAAATTATGGTGAATAATTTTTTATTTTTTATTGAAATTATGGCTTTTTTGCCAATAAAAAAAAAAAAAAATATTAGGTACTTGAATTTAGAAGGTATGCTTAAAGGACAGAATTACAAGCAAAATGCAAAAAGATTCATTGAAATTGAACAAATAGATTTTGAGTTATCTATCAAACCATTTAAAAAAAAAAACTAGTTTCGAGGAAATCGCGTTTAAAGCTTTTGTTTTTCGAAATTTTGCATGTATTTTTAAAATTATCTGTTGATAAACTTACTATTATTTAATCTGCAATCTCAGGTATTATTTTAAAAACATGTATGTATATTCTAAAAACTATGAAGAAAATATTAAGCAAACAAATATAAATTTTTTTTTAAATAAATACAGGTTTTTACGTTTTACATTAAAAATTAAACTTTGCACAAAACAAATTCAATATTTTTAAATTCAGTTTCAACCTTTTATATATCAAATTTAATTTTTTAACATTTCGAAACAAACTTTCTAAACTATAATTTTAACTTTTTATACCTCAAATTCCACTTTTTACATATCAAAACATTAGATAAAATCCCAAACCTCTACGCTACGGCGGAACAGTGGGTAGATCCATACATTTGTTGGAAAAAATAAAGGAGTGGACCCATGTGCATCCGCAGGATTTTTCCTAGGTAGGGTCAAAAGTCTACATCGAGTATTTCTACAAGTTCACGTATTTGATAATTGTGTATTCTGAAATGCTCATTAAAAATTAAAATTTTGTAAGCATCATTGCAATTTACACCGATTCACTGTGTAAGATTTTTCCGAATTATCAGGACAAAATTCAAAATTTTCATAAAAAGATTCCTTTGTTCATTCTTAAAAAAATTGTTTAGAAGTTAGGATGTATGGGAAATACCCCCTTTTATGCATGGTGTTCATAATATTGGTTATACTGAAAAATACACTCTTAAGTATTAAATCATGCATATTTTTTTTTTAATTTTTAATCTTGAAACACAAAATTGTAATTTAAAATTATGAGGGATTGTCATTTTGTAAGACATCGTAGGATTTTTAAGATATTAAGTACAGTTTATTAAGGACAATGCAAATATTTTAAAAGTTGCAAAAAATTGCTTAATTTTTGTACTATCTACAGGACTCAAACTTAATAAAAACTGTTATCAAAATGCGTACACATAAAAAAAAAACAAAATGATCTTATGATCAATAGTGTTGTGCGTGTTGTGAAATGTTTGAACACAAATGATCGAGAACTGTACCTATAAGTTTTATGCGTACTCCGAATGGCTTATGTTCTCAAGAAGCTTTTTAGTGCAGTTTTTGCCCTCTGGGGCTTGCCATTGTCTGCTGAGAGGTGACGGCCGAACAGAAAAAATAACTCAATTGAAAAAACTTTCTGTGTCAGGTGGGAATTGAACCAGGTTTCTCTGGCGTATGGGCCACGCACTTTACACACTGCTCCATAAGACCTTTTTGAAAACATTATTTAAAAGCTAACTGATGGCCAATTCGAATTCGAAAAAATACAAAAAGTATGGGTGGCAACCCTATCCTCCACATTGAATTGTAAAATTCGCGTAAATACAAACAAGTCTAGGTGGCAATTCTATCCGCCATCTTGAATATTAAAATTCTGACATCAGATTCGAGATCAGTGACCTCCTAAAACGGTTAGATGATGTTGAAAAATCTTAAAAATACATTTTATTAGGTGGCAGCCCTATCCACCGTCTTGAATTTTAAAACTGTGATATCAGATTCGAAACCAAGTCCGTTGTCATAATTTCAAATATAAAAGGACTGGCAAAAAATACTAAAATGTCGAGATTTCAACCTAATCCGTCATCTTGATTTTTAAAATTCTGACATCAGATTCGAAACCAGCGATCCTTTAAAACTGCCAACCACTGTGTACACTGTAAGCGTGTTTAAATTTGAAGTTTTTCCCTCAATTAAGATCGCCACATCGCCGCCTAAGAAGTTTCACTTAAAAAAAACAAGAGAAACCAATGAACTTGAGAACCTCCTCCTTTTTTAAGTCGGTTAAAAATTAAACTAGTGAACTAAAGAAAATCGTCTAGAGAATTTTTTACGGAGGCAAAAATTTTTAAAAATTTTTTAGCTCACGCCTAAGAAAAGTGTTTCTTGTAACAGTTAACAATTTTTCGAAAAAAATTAAAAATAATAATTGTGTAAATGCTAAGCGTCAAAATTTCATCATTTTATTTGGCACAGCAAAAATGACAATTCTATTTTAACAGACTGAAATTATGTTAAGCTTAAGTTTTTGGCATTGAAAAAAATTATATTGAAAAAATTTTCTGAACAAAAGCAATTGTAAGCTCTTGAGTTTTTACTTGGTCTTGACCAGTGTAAAAGTGTCTTTGCAGTAAAAAGTCTTCTAGACTCATTAAATCTGAGCTTTTATTAAGGCTTAGTATAAGGAAGAAAAAGAAGACCTCTTTTTTAATTGAGGTACAGCAGAACAAATCCACTTTGAACATAGTATGTGGCTTTTTTCAATTCGGCATTTTCAACCATCACTGACTAAATATCACGGATTAAATATTAGTTTAGCTCCTATAAGTAACACAAAAACTTAGATATTACATTGATATTTTCGCATCTTCTTTAAAATTTAAAAACAAATTAATTTATCCGGTTTTGTTCTGCTGCTGCTCAATTTTTACGTTATTTTAATTTTTTAAAACGTCAGTGTTGTATTTTTGTGAAGTGTTGTGTTTTCATTCTTAAGTTTTAATTTATGATGATATTGTCTATCATTTAGATTCAATTTATGTTCATATCGCTTATATTTTAGTTTTATGTTTATGTTTTTCAAACACAAACACTAGTACACAAATGTGATTTTTTTTTTGTTCCGACGACTTATAAGAAATCCCGGAATTTTCTTGGCTTATCCCGACAGCAGCCTTTCAGGATCTGGCAATCCTAACCACAAGTGAAAAGTTTCCTATTGGCAAACAGTTCTGTTTTTGCATTTTACATAAAAGAAATACAATAAATGAAATGGAAAGGTAATTAAATTTACATTCAATAGAAAGATTCATTCAAGAAAATCTTTTTCTTTTAATTAGTTGATATTGGTTATATATGTTTTTTTGAACGACACAATTTTTCTTGGAAACTTATTGATAAATTTAAATATGAGAGGGACGCAAGATGCAAAACTTAAGTAAGACACAAAAATTATAATAAAGGAAGACCTCCAAAATGTTATTTTAACATAATTTCTTGAGCGAAGGTAACGAGCCAACGAGAAGTGAAGCCTGCTGCGTTATTAAGTACGAAACGAGGGCGAAGCATGTTTTACTCCACGTTGGCTCGTCACTTTCACTCGCAAAATTCTGGCAAATTAATATTTTGGAGGTCTTCTTATTTTATGTTTTTGGTCGACACATTCAAGCTAACGTGGTTGAAAAATTTGAGGTAATTTAATAAACGGAGAGAGCATTAATATTTGTGTGTGCCATCTCAACAATATAGTAGGTCAGAGATACTGCATATTTTCTGCGAATTCCCGAGTGGTGTATCTGATATTAAGGGGAGATTCCTTAAAAAATTTCGATTTTTTTTACCTTTTTTGAATTAATATTTTTTAAAACATTATGTAACATAAAACTAAAATGACTCCACCTTTTAGAGTCTATCTTTTTTCCACTTAAATTAGATACTTCTTTTCGGTTCTTATACCTACAATATATATAAAATTGAAATATTAACTATTTTTTTAAAGCTAAACAAATGGGAAAAACCACAAAAAATCGCATTCAAATTTTATATTGCTTAGATATAGGAACCTAGTGGTGGCCGTGGCGTAGTGGGTAGAGTGTGTGACTCTTACGTCAGAGAACCCAGGTTCGATTCTTCCATCCGACACAGAAAGTTTTTTCAATTGAATTAATTTTTCTGTTCGGCCGTCACCTCTCTGCAGACAATGGCAAACCTAGATAACATAAGCCATTCGGAGTCGGCGTAAAACATGTAGGTCTAGTTCTCGATCATTTGTGTGCAAACATTTCACATCACACACGGCACAATTGATCATAAGAAGCTCGGTCAAAGTCCTTTCAAGGGCTGAAATGGCCATTTCGTTATTTTTTTTTAGATATAGGAACCTACAAATTCAATTCAGTTTTGGCTAATGTAGTCGATTTTTGATTTCAGACCAATCTTGGGGGCGTCATTTTACACACGATAGAGCTATTTTGTACGAACATGACCAGAGACGTAAAATAATGGGCGACATTTTGTTTTATTTAATACATTACAGTTTTTAAATAACATTAAAAATATACTTAGCCTTAATCCTCAAGCAAATCCTTCGTATGTTTTTTCATTATTAAAGAAAAAAAAAATAGTGTCGATATTATTGTAAGTGAAAACGTCGAATTTTTTGTTTGATATATTTGGTAATACATTTTTTGTTCTTGCTCGTTTTTATAGCAGTAATTTTTTTGTAGCTATATACTGGCTCTGTAGATGCATGCATCTTTATTATTTATTGCAGTCATCTTGCTGAAGATTAAGGTGTGGTTCTCATCTAAAGATCGAAAAACACGGTGGTATTCTTAATATATAATTTTTTTTTTTTAATAGAAGCAACTAAATGAACACCTTGAGTTTTTTGACAGTTATTAATTGATTCTTAAAGTGTAGGAAAATATTTGTTGTGGTGATTAAAAGTATGATGTGGAGTGTCAATACTCCGGCAAACATCAAGTTGAAAGAAAGGTACCCAAACGGTCTACATCTCACAGCACGTTCATGTCATCAGAAATAAAAAAAAGCCAAAAAATTTAATAAACAATGAAAATTACAATGAAAATAAACAATGAAAGTTGAAAATTACAAAAATAGCGGACATGTGCATTTTTAGTACAGTACTTTTCACATTTTTCGCCAGTATAAGTGTATTTAGGTTTATGATCCAATAAATTTTATCTACTTAAAAAATAAAGAAACAAGTCAATCCATAAAGTAGTTCTTGAGATACCGTGGGGACCAGTTTAGAAAATATAATTTTTCAGAAAACGCGTTTTAACCTTCCATTAGGCGCAGTGTTTCTTAACGATACTAGGCGCGGTGTATGAAATTAATACAATTTAAGACACAATTATATTAAAAAAAATTAATTATTACTTTATTTTTTAACCCTGCTTTAATAACCTTATTGGAAGAGAAACAACATAGCATACGTCTCGCAGACGTTGGTTATCAAAGCAAGGTTAAACAAAATAGAAAATAGAATTCCTCGTCTACGTATATATAAAATATTTTTTATATATAAGTCCTACTACATAAATATTAAATAAACATTAACCCTTTCGACCCCAACTTTTTCCTGTGGAACGAACATTCTTCTTTTACTTTTAAACATGTTGTATTTGTTCAACAAGTGTATTGGAAATATTTCCAGTTGCCACGCCCATCCGTATGGGCGCTAGAATAAGTTATTTTTACTATGAAATAAGCTTTACAAATAAGCTTTTAAAAGTCAAACTTATTAAAAATCTTTAAGTTAATCTTTGCTGAAAAGTATCTCATTAAAACATTTATCAAATTTATTATTATTAAAAAAAATAATTTAATATTAATTACGTCTTTATAAATTTACATGCATATTTTCGAAGACACAGCTGCAGTTTTTTGCAGCTAAATGATCTTCAAATTGTGCATTTTTTTGCACACATTTTGAGTAGACACATAAAAGCACCGTTAGCATTAAGAATGAGCAGGCAATAATAAAAGGTTAAATAAATTAATGCATTAATTAATAAAAAGTTTAATAAATAAAAGTACTACTAGTACTTACTTACTATGGCCGTAACAACCCGTGTTCGGGTTTCGGCCGAACTCTTCAGCTCTCGCCAGGCGCCTCTGCTTTGCGCGCGCCTTCTCCAATCGGATACACCAAGTGCGGTTAGGGCTTCCTCAGCCTGGTCCATCCATCGGAGGCATGGTCTCCCTCCTCGTGGTTGACCAGCGACCCTCGCCTCGAGCACCTTTTTCGCTGGAGCTTCGTCGTCCATACGATGGACATGACCCAGCCAGCGTAGTCGCTGCACAGTTATACGCCGAACTACGTCAATGTCTTCGTAGAGCTCATACAGCTCGTGGTTCATTCGGATGCGATAGTCATCGCCGACTCAAACAGGACCGAAGATTTTGCGAAGAACTTTTCCCTCGAACACCCCCAGAGGTGCTGCGTCAGTTTGCGAACTACCCATGCCTCAGCGCCATAAAGCAGCACAGGTAGAACGAGTCTAACTTGGGTTAGACGCTTAACCTGTTTATAAATTTTCGTGCATCCTTCTTGCCTTGGTATACGTCTAGTTCCTCACGCTCACGCTTTTCCTGCTCTATTTTCTTGCGTCTGAAAAGGCGACTCTCTTCGCGGTAGTTTTCTCGAACGGCTCGCGTTGCAGCGTTTTTCTATATGCGGCGTTTTTTACAGCTGTCGCGATGCGATACTCCTAATCGTACTATTGGTTCTGAGGTTGCGGGCGCCGGAAACCAATGACTTCTTCAGCGGCAGCGCGCATGGAGTGGGATATATGCGCCCAAAATCCGCCGGCGTCGTCGGGTCCAGAGGTTGGTTGGTTGAGCTTAACCGAGAGTTGAGCGGTGTAGGCCTCGGCAGCACGTTGTAATTGCAGCTTAGCGACATCTAGCTTTCGTTGCATTCCTGTGCGTATGTTCTTCGCATTGCATAATCGCATGCGGATCTTGGCTACAACAAGATAATGGTCGGAGTCAATGTTGACCCCCCGAAATATACGCACATCTAGAACACTAGAGGCATGCCTTCCGTCGATTACAATATGATCAATTTGGTTTCGCGTTTGTTGATCCGGGGACAGCCAGGTAGCCTTGTGGATGTCGAGGTGCTTAAATCTGGTGCTACTAACTACCATTTTTCGTGCCGCGGCAAAGTCGATCAGTCTTAGACCGTAGCTTGTAGAGGTCTCATGAAGACTGAACTGACCGACAGTGGGGCCAAAGATGCCTTCCCTTCTGACTTTCGCATTAAAATCGCCGAGGACTATTTTCACGTCATGGACCGGAAGGTGGTCGTATACGTCCTCAAGACTAGAATAGAAAGCGTCCTTGACGGCTTCGTCCTTTTCCTCCGTCAGGGCGTGCGCGCAAATCAGGCTTTTATTGTTTTGAGGGCTTCCGCCAGTTGGACAATGGCACCTTCCCTATAAAGCATCCGGACATTTCAGATGCATATCCGTAAATCATTGTCCGTTTTTCGTTTGCGGTGGTCGTCAACGTAGTTGGGGTTCTTATCCGAGGCTGGTTTAGTTTTCATTGGGCAGTAGTAATGTGGCGGGACCCAAACCCTACGTACATTCCATGTTTAAGGTCTATGGAGTGACCTGCCGCTCAAATTAGCCGTCAAACTAACGGATGCCAGTTTGCCGTTGCCCAGAGAACACCACGTGGAGGTTTGAGTCGACTTGAGACGATTTCGACATGGATAATGCTGGCCTCGCCAGGTTGAGGCGATCAGACACGTTGCCATGTGAAGGTTCGACTCCTGATCTCCCTGAAAGTACTACTAGTAGTAATATATATAATAGGGTGGTCCTTATTTTTCGACTTTTGAATTATCATCGCGGCATGTCATTATTCGATTATATACATTTATATATGAAAGATATATTTTTGTTTTAATTTTTTTTTTTATATGATTTAGAGGTCGGTTTAAATGAACCCTTTTAAAGGGAAGGTGCCATTATCCAACTGGCGGAAGCCCTCAAAACAATAAAGGCTGACATCACCGCCATCCAGGAAATGCGATGGAAAGGGCAAGGCTGCTCTAAACAAGCACACTGTGATATCTACTACAGCTGCCATGCGGAGAGGAGCGAATTTGGATGTGGATTCGTTTTTAGCCGGAAACTACGCCACCTAGTTTCCCGGTTCACACCTGTCAACGAAAGATTGAAGCCTTATTTGCGCGCACGCCCCGACGGAGGAAAAGGACGAAGCCGTCAAAGACGCTTTCTACGCTAGTCTTGAGGACGTATGCGACCACCTTCCGGTCCATGACGTAAAAATAGTCCTCGGCGATTTTAATGCGAAAGTCGGAAGGGAAGGCATCTTTGGCCCCACTGTCGGCCAGTTCAGTCTTCATGAGACCTCCACGAACAACGGTCTAAGACTGATCGACTTCGCCGCGGCGCGAAACATGGTAGTTAGTAGCACCAGATTTAAGCACCTCGACATCCACAAGGCCACCTGGCTGTCCCCGGATCAAAAAACGCGAAACCAAATTGATCATGTTGTAATCGACGGAAGTCATGCCTCTAGTGTTCTAGATGTGCGTACATTTCGGGGGGTCAACATTGACTCCGACCATTATCTTGTTGCAGCCAAGATCCGCATGCGATTATAAAATGCGAAGAACATACGCACAGGAATGCAACGAAAGCTAGATGTCGCTAAGCTGCAATTACAACGGACTGCCGAAGCCTACTCCGCTCAATTCTCGGTTAAGCTCAACCAACCAACCTCTGGACCCGACGACGCCGGCGGATTTTGGGCGCATATATCCCACTCCATGCGCGCTGCCGCTGAAGAAGTCATTGGTTTCCGGCGCCCGCAACCTCGGAACCAATGGTATGATCAGGAGTGTCGCATTGCGACTGCAGTAAAAAACGCCGCATATAGAAAAACGCTGCAGTCAGCTGCAACGCGAGCCGTGCGAGAAAACTACTGCGAAAAGAGGAAGGAAGAGAGGCGACTTTTCAGACGCAAGAAAAGAGAGCAGGAAAAGCGTGAGCGTGAGGAACTAGAGGTATACCAGGGCAAGAAGGATGCACGAAAATTCTATCAACAGGTTAAGCGTCTAACCCAAGGTTTCAAGCCCGGAGCATCCACTTGTAGAGACGAAAATGGAGATCTGAATACGGATACACAGTGTGTGCTGAGATTGTGGAGACGGCACTTCTCCAATTTACTTACTGGCGACGATTCCACCAATGCCGCCCATGGAGAGCGCAGTTCAGAGCTACCAATCAACAATGACGGAGTGGAAGTACCTAGCCATGAAGAGGTTCGAGTTGCTATCCAACGACTCAAAAACAACAAAGCAGCGGGTGCTGACGGCCTGTCAGCTGAATTATTTAAAACCGGCGGCGATGAATTGATAAGGCGCATGCATCAGCTCATCAGAAACATATGTCTAGAAGAAAGCATGCCCGACGATTGGAACCTCAGCGTACTGTGCCCTATACTTAAGAAAGGAGACCCAACAATCTGCGCAAGTTATAGAGGTATCAGTCTTATTTCCATCGCATATAAGGTTCTCTCAAGCGTACTGTGTGAAAGATTAAAGCCGATTACAAAAACACTGATTAGACCTTATCAGTGTGGCTTTCGACCTGGTAAGTCCACCATAGACCAGATTTTCACGCTACGATAAATCCGGGAGAAAACCCACTAAAATCAAATTGACACACATCATCTCTTTGTCGATCTTAAGGCTGCGTTCGATAGCCCGAGAAGGGATTGCCTATACGCAACAATGTCTGAGTTCGGTATACCTGCAAAGTTGATTAGACTTTGCAGAATGACGTTGAGCAACACACGCAGCTCCGTCAAGGTAGGAAATGACCTCTCCGGAACCTTCAATGCCGAAAGAGGTTTCAGGCAAGGCGATCCACTGTCTTGCGATCTCTTCAACATCATCATGGAGGGGATCGTACGAAAGGCCGGTGTGCATCGTAATGACACCATTTTCTATAAAGGTGTCCAGCTCCTTGCGAACGCTGATGATATTGATATTGGCAATTTATATTATTGGTTACCGCTGCTTTCGCCGCTATCGAAAAGGAATCAGCCAAAGTGGGTTTGACGATAAATGAGGGCAAAACAAAATATATGCTGTCTACAAACAAGGGAGCTCGGCGTTTAGACTCCCACGTTTCATCCGGCAGCTATAACTTTGAAGTAGTCAAGGAGTTCGTTTACCTTGGCACCGCCATTAATACCAAAAACGAAATCAGCCTGGAGATAAAGCGAAGAACAATAATTGCTAATAGGTGCTACTACGGGCTCAGTAAGCAACTAAGTTCCAGAGCCCTCTCTCGATCGACAAAACTAACACTCTACAAGACGCTCGTTCTACCTGTGCTGCTTTATGGCGCTGAGGCATGGGTAGTTTCGCAAACTGACGCAGCCGCTCTGGGAGTGTTCGAGAGAAAAGTTCTTCGCAAAATCTTCGGTCCTGTTCGAGTCGGCGATGACTATCGCATCCGAATGAACCACGAGCTGTATGAGCTCTACGATGACGTAGTTCGGCGTATAACTGTGCAGCGACTACGCTGGCTGGGTCATGTCCATCGTATGGACAACGAAGCTCCAGCGAAAAAGGTGATCGAGGCGAGGGTCGCTGGTCAACGACGACGAGGAAGACCATGCCTCCGATGGATGGACCAGGCTGAGGAAGCCCTAACCGCAATTGGTGTATCCGATTGGAGAAGGCGCGCGCAAAGCAGAGGCGCCTGGCGAGAGCTGATGAGGTCGGTTGAAACCCGGACACGGGTTGTTACGACCACCTAAGTAAGTAAGTAAGTAATTCACCGCAGATCAGGTTCAGACAAAACCATAACTTTAACGACAAAGATTCGATAATATTTCTTTGTATGCAATTCAAGCGTTTTGAAGCCCACTCTGAAGCAAGTTTTTAAAAATGTGTAGATTCCTTTCAACTTAAAGGCTTTGACACTAAAACGACAGCTAAAACACAACATTTACTGTTTTTTTTTTTGTTGCCTTTGAAAATAAGCGCTGATCAAATTGTTTTTGCACTTAAATTGAGACAATGCTTTTTCAATGCTTAGCTTCTCAGTTGAGAAAAAATAATTTTAATAAAAATACTTTTCCTTTCAATTTCTTGGTCATATTTGATAATTTATTTAAACATATTATATATGAAATCTAATTATCTTTATTTTTTTCTTATTTGTTTTATTATCATAAATATATTCATTTCTTGATGAATTCAAAAGCTTTAAAGGTCGGCGCTAATATAATCAGACTGTTAATCAGAAGCGCCAGCTTCAAAGAATTGTATTCATCAAGAAATTAATATATTTATGATAATACAACAAATAAGAAAAAAATTAAGATAATAAAATTTCATATATAATAATATGTTTAAATAAATTATCAAATATGACCAAGAAATTGAAAGGAAAAGTATTTTTATTAAAATTATTTTTTACTTTGTAGTGATTTTGTAGTCGGTTGTTTTTTTTTAAAAGTTTTTATTTCTTCTTTTTAAAGAATATGATAAATTTTCGAAAAAATTGTATAAACTACATAAATACAATTGTTCCTAAAAAATTTGTTCTATTAAATTCTGAAAGTTTGTTGGTTATTTCAAATATCTGCCTCTTAAATTTAAATGAGATGTCACATGTTTTGAAATTATTATACCCATTCTTGTAACGAGTTTTATTACCCTAGTGTCAATATTATTTGAGATATAGTGTTTTTCTAATATTTCCACGCCCCTTTGTTACATAAGCGCCCACTTTCTTGAGCATTATTTCCATTAATTGTGCCTACCCCTGTTCTTTATTTCAGTACCCCAGCGTCAATATTAACTGCGATAGTGTTTATCTAGTATTGCCACGCCCATTTATCGAATAACGCATACTTTATTCACCATAATTTTTAATAATTCTGCCTACCCCTGTACTACAATAAATTTTAGTGCCCTAGTGTCAATATTATTCAAGATACACTGTTTTTCTAATATTGCCACGCCCAGTAGTCGAAAGCCTCCCACTTTCTTCACCGTAATTTTTACTGATAATGCCTACCCCTATACCAAATTGCAGTACCATAGTATCAATATTATTCGAGATATATTCTTTTTCTAATATTGACACGCCCGTTTCTCAAATAACGCCCATTTTCTTGAAGGCAATTTGTTATAATTGTGCATACCACTACACTAAATTTCAGTACCCTAGTGTCCATATTATTCGAGATACAGTGTTTTTTTAATATTGCCACGCCCATTTGTCGAATACCGCCCACTTTACGAGCACCTCCATGCTTATCATATCTATCTGTTCCCCAAAAATTATGGCAATCAGGCATATGGTTTAGGAGTTATCGATGTGCATACAAAAAAAAAAAAAAAAAAAAACAGAGAAACCGACGAACTTGAGAACCTCCTCCTTTTTGAAGTCGGTTAAAAACAAAACCGCTTCACAACTGTAACTAATTCAGTGAAAAACAAGTGCGTTCAAGTAGGAATAAGAAAAACTTCAATACTGACGAAAAAGGACACATATAAATAAACAGCCAGGCTGTAGCGACAGATGGGCGATCTTACAATTGTCAGAGTTGTCAATAGCATTCGCAGAAATTTTCAAAATATTAAAAACAAAACATCCTTAATGCTATCAAAACATTTATCAACATCAAGATGAACTAGGAGGTGGAGTAAAAGGTTCAGGTGCTGTTTGGTTTCCTTTGTTTACTTGGGTAAAGATTCATTTGAATGTTGAAGAACTCAAGGCTAATTTATTGTATAGAATTTCACTTTGCAATTGAAACACAAACAACAAGCTACGAAGAAATATATAAATAAAAATATATCAAATTCCACTCAAGATTTAAAAGCTGCTCAAGCTTCGAAGACAACCCACAGTTTATCTGCAACTGTATGCGCATTCTTCAGATTTAAACTGTGGAATTTCAATCCAGTATCCACTCACACACGTACAGCCACTTTTAAGCATACATAAAAACAAGTAGCTTTACCGTGAACGGATATCATCTGACTGAGATGAAATTGATTTTCGTCCTCGAAGAATTTAAAAATTTTTCTTTTTTTTTTGTGTTTTCTTCTTGTACTGTGATAGCAATTCTTGGTATTTCTGCTTAAGTTGGATTTACAAGAGAGGAATTTAAATTTCTGTCGGGGGTTATTGGACGTAACCAGCACTACAACCTTTTTGCAAAAGCAACAACAAGAACTGCTTTAAGCATTAGAACATAGAATTATTGTTGTTGTTATTGTTGTGCATTATAAAGATGAGGATAAACAGAAATCTAAATATTTGATATTGTAAATTAACCAAATTGAATTTGATGATTTGTAAAGTTTATAATGTCTTTCAGTATAACAGTTGTAAACAGTAAGGAAAACAGCTGTAAGGAAAACAAAAAAAAAAAAACCTCAAACAACAACATAAGCAAACCAACAATATCAAACACTGTTATTTTATAATGGCAACATTTAGGAATATCTTGAAAACGTCCCCTTTCTCTTTTAAGTCGGCACAGAAGTATTTATGCAATTTTATGAAATTAAAAATTTATTAAAAAATTAAGGAATTTGAAGTAAACTACGATAAATCAAATATAAAATATGAATGCGTCCCGTAAGCGAATTTAAGGCATTACAGTGACCTAATAGATAGATTTCAGAATTCTTCATTCAACTTGGCAATTCCATAAGTTTAATCAATTCAAAATCGTAAAAAATATTCCCGATATTCGCGATGGACTAGATGGGTGGATAATGGTGCAAATGTTTTAAGTGTCTTAGTCCTTAAAATATACATAAATATTAAAAATTCCACTAAAATTCGTTAAAAATATTCAATTTGATATTAAACTAAAAGTGATTAAGTTACGTGCCGATAGATGAAATTTAAGAACTCACTCAGAAACACTAAAGTTGAAACAAAATTTTCTTAATTTTTCTTAACTTTGCAGAAGGCTTATTTTAATGCTTTCTTTGAAGGGTTGCTTGAATGTTTACTTAAATATTTATACAAAATTGTTAGCCCTAAAGTTTAAGTGATTGTTTTTATACTCTAAAATTTTATACTAACCCTATAGGAACAAACTAACTTGTTTTTAAAAACAACTAATTTAAATAAACTTGTATATGAAGTAATTTGAATTATATTAAGGCGGGATCCACTTCAATTCTAAATAGTTTTTATTGAATTATGTATGAAGTAATTGAAATACTACTTAAAAACAAGTGGTTGATAAACTACTTTGAATTATATTAAGGCGGCAACTACTCTAATTTTCACATGTTTTAATTGCAAATTTTTATTAGATTACAAGTTTATAAATATTTAACCATGTTATTTCACCAAATATTATTATCTTTAGGCTTCACTAACATTGTGTTTCAAAAAGGCATATTTTTTTATTTACAACATTGAGCTGCAAGACAGACGTGGTAAACACACTTTAAAACTAATAAACTGCCTCAAAGCCCTGTGAAACGATTCAAAATTCTTTATTATTTAAGATATTCAAATTACAAACTGGTACTGTTTAGCAAACATTGCACAATTTGGACTCTGCACGGAAATTGATGCATTGCTTAACCATTCAGCAAACACCTCATCACTTCAATAGTAAAGACGCACGCCTTTCCCTACGTAGCGTCGAGTCTGCTCCATCACTTCATTGCGAAGTGCGAAAAGAAGCACTAAGCAAATATCGGTGTGTCCATCGACAAAGCGTAGAAAATCCCGCTGACACGCTTGTTTAGCTCATATTTTGAAATGAAGCATCAAAAAGCTGGCTCGTGTTAAATAACAGGCGCAGTATCCACACAATTCCAATCAATTGGATCGGCACCTTCGCTCACGTACCCAGGCGGTGGAGTGCCCGTTTTTGTAAACTGCTTCCGTGGTAGGCATGGAACTATTCTGGAACTATCACCTGTGGGAAGCAGAAATAGTCCAATGAAGAAAGGAATAATGAAATCATATCTACCATCGCAGCGTACTTCTGTTGCGCTCCTTGAATGTACTTACTAGTCCTTTTTTGAATTAACTGGCAATGAAGCTTGGCATGAATCACTTTTGAATTATTTTAAAATCAATTAAAGCACCACAAAGAACGACATTTCACAATTTCCGATTAAAAAACTCTGATCACTTTTAACTTTGTTTACATTTTGCTTCCAGATTTTATATTTCAGAATTTATACCAGGCCTGATTTATGTATTTTTCAAAACAGTCAAATAAATGATCTCTTTGATGTATAGAAATTTAAAATGCTTATGCTTTTATATTCATCTTCAGTAAGTGGAATATTAACTAGTTTTCAATTAATTTATTTTAAAGCAGTTAAAAAATAATTGAAATTTAACTAATTTAACAAGTAGTTAAAAATATATGCAGACGAAAGTCAATTGCCTTATTTAGCGGACATCACCATACAAAATATGTTAGTTCGTTCTATGGAAAAAAAGTCAGAATTTCAACTAGTTGTGGTTGACAAAAAACTATTTTTTCAACTACTTTTAAATTAGTTGATTTTCCTACAGGGAATCGAAAATACTTATTTTCAATTTTTGTTATTAATAGAAAAACAAGAAATTTATTACAACGATTTTTTTACAATTATTGGACAAGTATTACTTAATAAAATGTGATCTATATCAGTGGTCGTCAATAAAAAATATTTGCGGCCCCTTAAAACAAATTTATTTATATGTTTATTTTTTATGTAAATTAAAGATGAACCAACAAGGCAAAAATCCTTTCAATTTTCAACTCAAGTTTCTCAAAAAATCTCAACAATCTCTCTTTTGTTTCTCAACAAAAATAAATAATTTTTGTTTCTATTTCAGATATTGGATTAAAAATTTGCAGAAGTAAAGGAAGTAAAGAAGTAAAGGAAATTTTCTTTTATCTGAGAAAAATAGAATAAGTTTCCGATAACGCATTTGAGCAATCTCAAAAAAAGTGAACTTTTAATTTTAAAAAAAGATAAAAACGATCGCGAGAAAAAGGAGATGTCCTCTTTTAGAGAGTTGTGATAGTAACGCTAGTCATAGGATATGTTGTTTGTTTTTTTTTTATAAAATTTTTAAATATAATATTTTTGATGAAAATTCATTATTCGAATATTGCAATTGACTATGCAAAGCTTTGTGATAAAAAATATTTTGGGTTTTATTTTTATAAAATAACATTATCATTGTTATTGGATATATGTTACGTGTGCTACAGTGCGTAATACGAATTTTTGGATTCTACAAAAGGGCCTGGCATTATATCCAGTATTGCCAATTTAGCGGTTTTCCCGCTAGATCTAGCGGTTTCAAAAACTCATTTAGCCGCGAAAATTAAAAAAAACCGCTAAGTGTTTTATTTGGTGATATTTTAATTTTTCTCAGCGGATTTGAGCGGGTTTTACAAGTAGAGCAAAATACAAATAAGTTTAAATTTCTGTACTTTAGAATCCTTTTACCATTAAGAAACTACTACCCCTCGTCAGAATAGTTCGGCCACCTTTATTTTTGTCTTTACTGGTTCAAAGAAGCCCAAAAAAATTATTGAAAAAGGATGAATAATGTGATGTTGACGTAGAATTTTTTGTTTGATATATTTGGTGATGAGTTTTATGATTCTGTTCATTTTTATGTTTATTAAAAATAAATAAATTTGAATGTTGTGTTTTATTGTTTTAATAAATAAAAAATATATATTTCAGAAAAAAATTAACTCACTGTATACGAAAACCTCTATATACCAATTTTCATGTAGATCGGATAAACGGCTTAGGAGTTTTTCCACGTTTTTTAAAATATTTGTACTACAGCACCCTCTGGTGTACAAGATAGTACAAAAAGGATAAGTCCGAAACACTTATCGTATCAGAAAACCATTATATACCAATTTTTATGCAAATCGGATAAGCGGCTATGGAGTTTTTGTAGGTTTTTCAAAATATTTATACTCCAGTGCCCTCTGGTGTTCAAGATAGAACAGAGTAGATAAGTCATAAAAACTCACCGCATCCGAAAACCTCTACATACAAATTTTCATGTAAATCGGATGAGCGGTTTCGAAGATAAGCTAAAAAAAGAATGCTTGGAACCCGATCGCAGCGCCCCCTACCGGGTCCAACCTTTTTTACTGCATAAAAAGTAGCCTAAATGATGACTAGGTATATAAGGAACCTAGATGTCAAGTTTAATTTAAATCCATCCAGTGGTTTTCACGTGGTGCTTTAACAGATAGACAGACAGACAGACAAACATTTTAAAAATGCGATTTTTGGACTCATTCAGAACGTCTATCGCAAAAAACCAATTTCCAAAAATTTTTCACTTACAGATTTTTTTTTTTAAATTTTTTATTTATATTGATATAGACAACAACACAAGCAGTTACGATTCTTAATTATGGTTTACGATTTATTTAATGGTTTTTATGTAGTAGCGCTGCTTTTTTTTAATACCAAATATAAAGTAATATAATAAGCTATGCATGGCTTCTTCATATTGCAACGTCTTATTTTCTCAGGCATTAGGTGGACAAAGTGACGCCACCATGACTGATTGGAGTCTGCCCGCAGACTGAAAGCTTCTTATCGGCGCAAGCATTTATATACGTATGCATTGCTTGTAAAGCTCTGAGAAATTCATAAACAAGTGTCCCCCAAAAAACGTTGCATGGCCATGAAAAAATTTGCGAAAGTACCCCCATACAAACCGCGCTGTAAGACGTAATTCTGCGTCAAAAAACTTCTTCTACAGCAACATTTGAGAACAAAACTTAACAAAATAAAAATATAAAAAATTTGCATTTCACAAACAGTCTTTAACTACGGCAAGAAACAAATATAAGACTTAATGCAGAAAAGTTCGGCCACCTGAAAATTGAGTCATAATAGTTCGGCCTATTCCATATACCATTGTGTAGTGTCTCATTTCTGACCTATGACTCCTGCGGTAAGACGAGGTATTGTATCCACGAATTCCTGGTAATGCTCTGGAAAAATTAATCGGCAAATATCCTTTTGTTTTGTCCTTGAATCTCCTATACTCCTAGCAGAATTGCGTCTCAAACTCCTCTTAATTTTTAACCACACGGACTCTAGGACTAAAGACAAGGACTCCTATACTACAGGAAGATCAGGGAATAACGGGATGATGGTTATTTCTCAACCAGTACTTTGTTGTTTTCGCTGTATGACATAAGGCAAATGTCGCATATAAAAAAAAAAATAAAATTAAGGGCCTATAGTGGCCTATAGCGGTACTGCCAAAACCTTTTCTAAAGCTGATAGGAACAAAAGCTATATACGATACCAAACAAACGAAGAAGAATGTTAAAAGATACGTTTTCCAAAAACTATTATACATTTTTTATACCTTATTTTCTAGTCTTGTCGTTGAGACAATAAATCAAATTATTTAACTTGAAAAAATGTTTTCTCTTCCTACATACCATACATATATACCACTGACATACATATTTTTAGCGATTTCCAGCGGTTTTAGAAAATAAATCTAGAGGTTTTTGAAATGAAAGTGTTGGCTTCACTGATCATATCATTCGTATTACTGGAAGTCGACTATATTTTTATTTAAGCACACACGAATGACGTCAGTCCGAACAATAGCTTATTTCTGTTTGCAACTCTGTTCCGAAGCACAACTTCAGTAGTTGTAGAAAAAACGTCAAATTAGATTTTTTTTTAGTAGCTAACTTGTTGAAAAGTAAAAAACAATGCGTCTCTCAAAGCTTTTGATGGTTGGGTTTTTTTTTCTTCATTCATTAAACGTTTTGCAACGTCTATAGTAGGCGGTGTGATTGGCCGAGGAAAATCGAATGTGTCTTTAAACCTGATCTGAGTCATAGTCAAGCTCTCTGCTATGTTTCAAAGCAATCGGTGAAAACATTCCGGAAATGTGTGACATCTCCATAAAAAATACGAAATTTCTATACAAAAAAGCTTTTTTGGGTTTTCGTGATTTTGTCAAATTTTTCAACAAATTTTTCCAAGTTATTTTATAAAAAAATCCCAGCCAAATCTGTCAAGTCGTTCATGAGTGATGCCATTACCAACGAACATCATTTAATTTTTATTTATATAGATTATCTTTCTTCTTGTATTACAAAAACACTACGAATGTTCAGACATAAGTCACAATTAACACGATTATATTTATTACATGTATTTCATAATCTTTATATTATAATCTGGACATAGCTGTTTCTATTTCGTAAATTTTGTTTTTGATATACGTATATTTCTGAAGAATTTTGAGTTTTCATTAAAACAATTTTTCCTGTGAAATAGTCGATGAAAGCACATATAATGCTTAATTACTAAATTTCCTCATTGCGATAATTAAACCGTTGTTTCTTGGTGGCTTAAGATATTATCTAAAGTAATCTATGGAATTATTTAATAAGAACTTCATTGTAAGAGCTTTACGAAGAGGCAGAGTTAAATTATTTGAATGTTTATCTCAATTCTGAAAAAAATTCGAGCATTCCAAAAACTTTACAAACATGAAACACTCACAGATGTAGGAATCTGTTCAACTCTATGCAACAGACTTCGTATGAAACAACTCAATTGCGGCTATTCTAAGAATAAAGTACCCCCTTAAAAATTATAAAGCATATGAAAACATTAAGTTTTAACGTTATGAATATTGATTGATTTTTTTTTTATTTTACACAAACACAAATCCTCACCAGTCTTGCCAGAACTTTTTGAAGAAAGAGGCTAAATAAAAAGGCGAAAAAGGCTAAATTAACACTTCTAAAGCTAAAAAAAATCAAATTTTACGGAAAGAATCCAAATGTTTTATTAGTTGTAATAATATTTTAATAACAATATAATAGACATTAACATATATATCTTAGCTTGAATGAGGAGTTTTCACGCTAAAACCAATAAAAACATATTTTATATGTTCGGAGATATAAGCAAAAAACCAATGCAGCAAAATCTCGTAAACATTTTCAAAATTTTTTTTCGGGACCAATTTATATTTAGTTGCAAAATTATTTCCCAATATTTCTAATCTATACTAGATTATAAAGTAATCTATACTTCTATATCTATACTATTATATAAAATTGAAGTGAAAATATTTCTTTCTAGGTAAACTCCAAGAAAACTAGGTCGATTTTAATGAAATAAGTTTTAAAATGTCATATTTGTGCTATAGCATAGCATAGGAGTATTTTTATTTCGAAATTTTAATAATAAGTACGTTTAATTCAAGTGTCAAGTTTTTAAACGAACCATCCCCGATGCCACGAATTGCTTGATCGTTTTCTGTTCGTCTTTGTGTTGCAAGAATATCAACAAACTCCATGTTGTTCTCTTCTCTTTTTCTGCTCAGCTAGCGAAGCACAACCCAAAAACAGTTGAGCCACGCGCAAGGCGAAAAGAGAGATGCATATAAATCCAGTACTGAGCTGCAAAACAAAACAAAAGAAAGACTAGTAAGGAATGGAGCTTTGGCACAGTACCGAAGCTAAAATATCCCCCCGCGGCCGTACTGAAGTATATCCGAAGTCTTAAGACGTCTATAAAATTTTTATGTATAATCTGCAAAAATATTTGTGTCATGCGCTGAATTTAATTTTAACCTTAGCTGCCACATAAAGTTATTTGTAAGCAAAGTAAAATGCCACACCCACTTTTCTAGGATAAAGACTCCACATTTTACCGAAGGATATATGTATGTGTTGGATAAACGATGTGGGTGGAACTTGGGTACATACAGACACGATGTCATTCAGTTTTATATATTTACGTTTTTCAGTTTTGATGACGTCACTTTGTATTGAAGTTAGGCGTGGTTTTCATCCGATTTTGCCAAATATCAAAGAGTGGCTTATGTTAAAAATCAAAGTTTGTGTGTAAAATTTCATCTGATTTTTCCAAATTTCATTGCTATGATTTATATTGAAGATCAAACCTTACATGCAAAATTTCAATTCATCTCATTAATTTTTGTGGATTTTGAAAAGATTTTACTGTTAAAAGAAAGTCACTTTGTCTGGGAAGTAGGCGTGGTTTTGGTCCGATTTTGCCAAATATCATAGATATGGTTTATAATATATATCAAAGCTGATGTGCAAAATTTCAAAATATTTCTTTAATTTTAAATTTTTTTAAGAGATTTTACGTTTAAAATATGCAAAATTATGTGCAAAGTTTAAAGGCATTTCTTTAATTTTTGTGGATTTTTAAGAGATTTTACATTTAAAATAAAGACACTCTGTATGGGAGGTAGGCGTGGTTTTCATACGATTTTTCCAAATTTCATAGCCAAGATTTAGATTGAAGAGCAAAGTTTACGTGCCAAATTGCAAGGCATTTCTTGTAATTTTGTGGATTTTAAAATCATTTTGCGGTTAAAATAAAGTCACTTTGTATGGGAGGTAGGCGTGGTTTTCCTCCGACTTTCGAACTCGATCTTCCCTGTTTAAAAATAAGCTTATGTTTTGAATATCATTGCGATAGCTTTAAAATTACTGCTGTAATCCTGTCGACAGACGGACAGACGGACAGATAGACGGACACACGGAAATCGACTCAGAAGATGATGCTGATCAAAAATATATATATTTTTCTATACCTGCCACGCCTCCTTCTTGGCGTTACAAACGGAATGACAAAGTTAATATACCCTTTACGCAGTACGCGTTGGGGTATAAAAATGTTTTTTATTTCATTTGACATTAGAGCCCTGCATGAGTATGCTTTTTCGCCACCCTGAATATATTGTCTTGCTATAGAATAAACAATTTCCTCTATACCTTTTCTGCTTTGCTCATACCTGATCTTACACTCTCTTTGTTTTATTCAGGTATAAGAAACAAAGAGAATAAGAGCACGATGCTTTACTAACACCTGCAGGTAGCAAATAAAGCAATAAAAAATAGCAAAAATATCAGTGCTCATACCCTGAATATTTAGCGAATATTTTTTTATTCGTTCGTTCGTAGAACGAAAAGTATGTTTTTTGTATTGGTACCCAAAAAAGGGTGGTAGAAAGGGGGTAGGTGTGTTCGGGAGAAATGTTGAGGGGCAATTATTAATAGGACCATTTCATATATTTCAACCCTCTAGGAGTTCAGATTGAACTGTGGTAGAAAGGGGGTAGGTGTGTTCGGGAGAATAGGAGTTCAGCTACGGCCGATATAAACTATTTTCGACAGTTTTTGTGTTTTTTTGTATCGAAGGTAGGGAATAAGCAACAAAAAATAACACAAATATGCATTAAGAATAACATAAAGCTTATTGTGGGGAAAAACCAACATATCTGATTCTTGTTCAGGTCACTGCAGCAGATTCCTGAGTATTCATATAGTTTATTAAGTACTCAGAGAAATAACTGAAGCAATGCGTAGATCGCAAGCTCACCTCAGTGCAAAAGTGTATGAAAAGAGAACAGAGAACAAATAAAAAGTTATTCTCTTGCACTACACGACCTGTTGCTACACGACCTGTTGTTTACATTTATTCGCTTGCAGCCTTGCTTACCGTGACTGCTACAGCAGAGAATCAGGGTATATTCAGTTGATGAATATATTCATGCAGGGCTCTATTTGACATGCATTGTCTTAAGGACAGATGTCAGACGGTGGTTATTTGAATGGCGTCCAAAAGTTTTTGTTGGAGTAAAAAAACGTATTAACACTCTTTATTGATAAAAAAACCGTCCGTGGCGAAGCCGCGCATCACTATGGCCTGCTAGTTATATTATATTTTTATCGATTTTGGCTCGATAATTCCTTAAAAAATGTTAAAGCTATACATCGTCTGCTATAAATTTTTCATCACCTTATGCATAAGAATATATTTCACATATAATCATCGTTTTTATGATATCAATTTTTACATTAAAATTACATTCACAACATTTTCGTTATCTTTTAAGGCCACATAGAATACTTCAAATTGAATTGAATATTTTAATTTTCAGCCCGTTTCTTAGTAAGTTTTTACGATATTCATAGTACTAAAAACTCTCTCCACTTCTGCATTATTTAGTAGCAAAATTAAAAAGTTATAAATAAAATTTGAAAGTTCCGTTTCCAATAACATACTTAAATTCACGAACCTCAGTCCAAAGCTCAACTGTAGGTTGGAAACTTACCCATTGATACGAGATAAATATTTGCCATTGCATTTCTATTTCTGTAATGTCATCATATGTATTTTTATTTTTTCAAATGAACAACTACATTTCGTTAAACTACTCTCAAAGCTTTCTCAACCGAAGAAAAAAGACACGGTTTCGATAGTATCTTATGTATGGATGTAGAATTTTTTGTTTGAAATATTTGTTTATGAATTTGTTGATCTTGTTCATTTTTATGTTGGTTAAAAATAAATAGAATTGAATCTTTTGTTTAATAAACTGAAACAAATATTTCGGAATAATATGAATTTATTACTTTTCCTGCAATAAAGAACTTATGTATATTTTAAACATAATTGAATATTTAAATTTAAACAAGCAAAATATATTTTTAATGTGTTATATATATAAAATTAGTTAAATTTATTATGATATTTTAAAAAGAAATGAAGTTTTTAACAGCATAACTGCCATGCCAGTCTCCACGCTCCGTATATGTAAACATGCATAGTAGTAACATAATTTTTTGTATTATTTATGCATTATTTATTGTATTAACCCTGCAGGAAAATCAACTAATTTAAAAGTAGTTGATAAAGTAGTTTTTTGTCAACCACAACTAGTTGAAATTCTGACTTTTTTCCATAGAACAAACTAACTTATTTTGTATGGCGATGTCCGCTAAATAAGTCAATTGACTTTCGTCTGCATATATTTTCAACTACTTGTTAAATTAGTTATATTTAAATTATTTTTTAATTACTTTAAAATAACCAATTGAAAACTATTACTGATGGCCTAAAGTAAATAATAGTTGATGAAATAACATGGTTAAATATGTAAAAACTTGTAATCTAATAAAAATTTGCAATTAAAACATGTCATGTAATTCAAAGTAGTTTATCAACCACTTGTTTTTAAGTAGTATTTCAATTACTTCATATATAATGCAATCTAAACTATTTAGAATTGAAGTGGATGCCGCCTTAATATAATTCAAAGTAGTTCATATACTAGTTTATTTTAAAATAGTTTTTTAATTAGTTGATTTTAAAAACAAGTTAGTTTGTTCCTATAGGGAATCTTGCTGAAGATTAACAAATACAATAACAAACAACAAAAACGAAAGAAATATATATATATATGCAAATAGTTCATACATACGTCTTAATAACAGCAACACAAGCGATTACTGAACGATATTTGTAAAACAATTCTTGATTTATATAATGGTTTATATGTAGTTATATACTGCATTATTTAAATACCAAAATAAACTAATATAATGAACTATGCATCGCTTCTTCGTATTGCAACGTCTTATTTTCATCAGGCGGACAAAGCGATTCCCCTCTAACTAAGTTGTTTAGTGGCGCAAGTATTTATATACGTATGCATTGTTTGTAAAGCTCTGAGAAATTCATAAAACGATTCTATTCAACAAGCAACACGATGTTGCGTTCTAATTTTCGGCACGAACTAAAGCAACAAGCGTACGAACGTCAGCAGCAACTAAATCACCAATGCATTTTTCTCATAGAAAAGTGTGAATTTTTTCTTCTTTTCTCTTGCTATTTTGTGGCTTTATTAGAAGTGACAAAATCCAATGTTTGATATTCCTTTTATTGGCAATACAATTGATATTTTGCCATAAATTTTATCTTTGTACGATGAATATTATAGGCTGTATGATTCCCTAAAGTGTCCCCCTAAAGTGTAAAGTAAACGTAAGCATGACCTTGAAAAAAATTTGTGAAAATACCCCCACACAAACCGCACTGTAAGACGTAATTCTACATCAAAACTATTTTTTTTTTAAATGTTGATATTATTTGGCAAACGTTGGCGCAATTCTTCTATTAAATTAAAAAGACAATTTTGTCAATTTTCCCGGATTAATTTTTCTATATTTCAATTTTAAAAAACATTTTGATGTAATTTCTTTTGTAAACACCTTCAAAACAGTGGGGAACAGTGATCGAATTGTCAAGGGGGAACATAGGGCATCAAAATCCTCTGACCGTACTACAACAAGGAAACAAGCATTCATTGGGTATGCAGTATTATCTTCTAATAGTTAATTCACACTTTGTACCTCTTGCAATATTGGAATCAAAAACTGTAAATATGTTAAGTTTGTGTCGTTATATAGATTTTCTAAGCGTAAGTAGAGATTTTTTCATTAAAAAAATAAAAATGAAAAACACTAAAAAAATCTAGAGGTTAAATCTGAATTTTTCCGGCAGATGCGTTTCAAAAAGCTAAAGTTAGCAGGAAAAATGCTAAAATGGCAAAACTGATCCTCACATATCTATGCCTTTTGTTACTTATATATGTAAATATTGTGTTATAAAATTGATCATAAAACACCAAACAATTTCTAGGGTACTCAGCGACATGCATTAAAAAAGAAGAGTGGCGCGACAGCAACAACACCAGCAACAGCAGCGAAAACAACAACAAGAACATTAATAGAAACACAATATAAATGGTCGAAATGACAAGCGTTAAAATGTGTTAACACAAACAAAGCATGACATCTACCGCCAAACATTCACACACACACACACTCACAGCCAGACTCTCACCAACTTTAAAAGATTCAGCCATGCACGCAAAGCAACGACAAATTGAATTGAATGTTGTTGCTAATGGTTTTGATAGCC
The DNA here is from genome assembly GCA_914767935.1 of Coremacera marginata. Taxonomy (NCBI): domain Eukaryota; kingdom Metazoa; phylum Arthropoda; class Insecta; order Diptera; family Sciomyzidae; genus Coremacera; species Coremacera marginata. The sequence goes on from OU612044.1 coordinate 133,520,825, forward strand.
TGAAACGTATGCAGACAATGAACTTCATCACACAGCGAATTACAAAGTAATCAATGCGAGTGGGTTGACTGGGCATCATTTAGATGGCTATTTGTGCATGTTTGTATGTGTGCATGTTCATGCTTGTATTTAGCATTGTGTTTATTTTGTGTGTCAGAAAGATGAGCTGGCATGTTTTCGGATGTTTATCATCATCATGTGTGTGACCTTTCTGTGTGTGAGTTACTTAATAACGCATTTTTATGTATTAATGGCATACCCAGTGGGCAAAAGCAGGGCTTCGAAGCGCTACTAGCAGGGCTTCTAATGGATTTCGTAGTCCTTCCACGCCCATATACTTTTTTATATGCAATGGCCAAATTTTTGAGGCCTTCCGCTCTCTTTGCTTTAAAGAGGCCTGCTATAAGCACTCCTTTAGAATGGCTTAAAAAAGTGGTTAACCAAAAAAATTAAAAAATACATTTTTTTTTTTTTTGTTTCTTTGTACGTATGTACTACTAACCTATTTATTCTGTGATTTTATTTTATTTTACATATTTTTGTCAGATAAGAATATTTCTAAGTCATGCCGTTGATTATTATTCAGTATTTTTGAACTAATATATATTTTAACTTTTAACGAAAAAGTAATCCTGAAATGTAAGCAGAACTAGTTTTTGTGGGAAAAATATAATTGTTATACTGCCCTGAGTAGCGAAAAATTAGGCCTCATAGAAGCGCTCGCAGAAGCAGGGAGGAAGTCATGTGTCTTACCGCCAAAAGTAGCAGTAAATGCACGCCTTCGTTAGAAAAGACCTAGCTTCATTGGCTATTGGGTAGTAAAGTGTGTCTGTGTTGTGTGCGCATGTGTGTGTGTGTGGCTTAAAGCTTCGAAATAAAATTAAGTGCATGCTAAGCTGTATTAAAATATGTGCACTTAATATAATATTCCACTGCTTGCAATTTGTTTGTATGTATTTGGTATTAAATTTAAGTACTTCGTAGAAAAATTAAATACAGAGCTTTTTACAGGCTTCCAAGTTTTAAGCCAAATGTGTGCACAAATTAAACATTCGTTCCATCACTCCTACTAAAATCCATGACTATAGACGACTATATTTTTGTATAAGAAAATCTAGAAAAAAAATATGTATGTTAAAAAGTATTTGCTGAAACAAATACAATTTAACAATTCATAGCTTAATTGAAAAAAATTCGACGAGCAAATATCTCTTTTAAAAATCCTCGAGAGGTTTTCTTCGAATCTGGTCATAATTTGTAATTAATTTTTAATAAATCTCACATGAGAACTATATAAAATAACTCTTCGCTTACTGTTGATTTTAAACACCAAATTCACCAATTACACCAAAAACTGATCAAATGATCTGCAGAACAACAACCAGGCACGTAGCCAACGGGGGCGTTTTAGGTGGTCAAAATCTCTCCCTTTTAGAGTCCAGAAAGTTTGAAAAAATAACACAAATGAGACCATTAAATTCAAAATTTGATTCTTTTTTTTTTTTAAAAAACTTGAAGATGCAAAAGTTTCAACATTTTTAAAGCAAAATGAAAGATTAACTCTGCTTATAATCATAGTCAATATATTGAAATTTAACTGCAAGGAGTTTGTATACTAAAGAAACAGTTTCAATTGAGAATTTTGATACTCAAAAAGCCCCTGATATCCTTAAAAATACCATTTTGTTCAAAAAGAAAGGTTCATTTATTGAAAAAAAATTAAAGTACAAGTTTGTTCATCCAAATCAATATTGTCGCCTTCAAAGTAGTCCCCGTCGGCTTCAACGCACTTATGCTAGCGCTTGATCCAGTCACGAAAACCTTTTTGGAACACGGTTTTTGGTATGGCCTTCAGAGCGTTCACCGATTTTTCCATGACCTCTGCTTTGCTGGTGAAACGCGTTCCTCGAAGCGGTTTTTCGACTCGATCGAACAGGAAAAAATCACACGGAGCCAGGTCAGGTGAATTTGCCAGCTGCTGGATGGTTATCGTGTTGTTTTTGGCCAAAAAGTCACGAATAAGATGAGCATTGTGCGATGATGCATTATCGTGGTGCAAAATTCATGATTTGTTTTGCCACAACTGCGGTCTTTTTTGGCGAATTGCTTCACGTAAACGTCTCATTACGCCCAAATAATACTGTTTATTGACCGATTGACCATCTGGAAAAAATTCATGGTGAACTACACCATTGTAGTCCATGTAAACAGTGAGCATCGCCTTCTTTTTTGACTGAAACGACGTGGTTTCTTCGGTATCGGTTCGGCTGGCGACCGCCATTCACTTGCCATCTGATACGATAGAGCAGAGTCACCGTAACATTTCACTAACATTTTACGCGTATCGGCGCAGTTGAAACCATTTTTCACACAAAATTTGGTACAAACTCGTTGCTCAATTTTTTCTTCCATCGTAAAAATCGAAGACACGATAAAAGTTGTTGTAAACAAAACACTGTCACTTTACCAAATGTCAACGAGAGACACTGATATTTGGCAGCCTTGTCATAGACACATGTGACAACCTCATCATCGTTTCCTCGAGCTACTTGGCGGAGCATTGGGCCTCAATCTTCAATGTGGCAACCTACTAAAAAAATTTTTGTATCGGACAATTAAATCCGGTTCACAGTGTGAATGAACCTTTCTTTTTGAACAAGGTGGAATATATTTGAAATTATACCTAGAATGAATATAGTTTTATAAATTGTAAAAAATTAGGTTGACATTTTTTATGCAATATCGACGCTTATTGGGCCCAAGCCCTTTGAGAAAGCATACGTTTGAATGGCTTTTTTTTCAAATTTTTAAAAGATATATATTTTAAAATATATTTGAAGCATATTTAAATACGATTTTTTTTATATTTCTTATATTTTTAATACTGTCCAATTCTATGAGGATTTGATAATTTTTTTAGTCAAGTTACCAAATTTTCATAAGGAAAATTAACAATTACATTACAACCACAACTAAAATTATTTTTTATTATGTTAAAAAATTAAAAAAATTTGGAAGTTGAAAAATTTCATTTTTAGTTTTTTTAATTTGCAAATAATTCAAATTTAAGTCCACGACTGATTAAATTCTTAAATATCAAAGAAAGGTTTTCAAAGAAAGTCTTATTTTGATGCGATAACTACAATAATATATTATTTATTTATTTATTTAGCCAACCAAGACAAATTCCCCTTATTTTAATATGTATTTTTTCTTCTTTTTTCTCCGTTCCTTGTTTTTGGTGATTGAATGTATTTTATTCGTTGCGGGCGTGATCCACCCGCATCACTGACATTTTTTTTTTAAAACATGTCAAAAACAAAAGACAAGAAAAATTATAATTATCTTATAATTATATTAATAATAAATTATTTATAATTTTAAATTATACTTAAAATAAGATTTAAAGCGGACGTGGGAGTGGGAGTGAGAGAAAGAGGGTATTTTCAAGAAATAAGGCCATTGGAAAAGTTCGTTTAAACATGAATGGTGAGTAAGTAATAAGAGGAAAAATTATGGTGGGAAAGGAAAGGGAAAGGTGGGAAAGGGCGCGTCTGATACCGGATTTTGACATTGATGGTGAGAAGTGTTCGCTTATGCCTTTGAATATCCTACAACTATTTAAGGGTTCATAGATAGTATGGTGCTGAGATTCACTCAAAAGTCTGGTATACCTAGTTCTCCTTATTGGTTCATTATGAACAATCCTGCTGGAGAAATATTCGCTATCGATTTTACCAGTCATGACTTCGAAGGTAAAGCATGAACAAAGTAATGTTATTCTTTATGAAGGCGGCATTATATTAAGGACTTTCAGTCTGTGTTCATACGAAGGTAAGTTTCTATAATCCCGTAGATCATAACAATTTCTTAAAGCAAAGATCAGAAATTGTTTTTAAATACATTATAGTCTTTCTTTGTGCTCTTCAAATGCTGGATTCCACACTATTTAACAATATTCAAGAATTGGACAAACTAACGTGCAGTATAGTGTTTTTTGTTACTCATATATGTTTGAATTCTTTTGCACGTCTTTTTATGAAGTCAAGCAAGTTATTTCACTTGGATATAATATGATCTATGTGAAGGTTAAAGCGTAGCCTGCTATCTAGGATAACCCCAAGATCTGCAATGTGTTATTCGTTTGAGTTATTTCGTTTTTACGGGGAAAACTTATGACGTAGCATTTATTTCATTAAAGAAAAGCTTATTATGGCTACACCAATGCTCCAGAGAAAAAAGCTTATTCTGAAAGACTACTAAATCCTCTTCTGATCTAATGACATAGTTCATTTTAAGGTCATATGCATATAGGAGATGTGGAATGTCATTCAAAGCTTATGATATATCTGCTATAAATATGTTGAAGAGAAGTGGTACAAGGTACAAGGTAACCTTGCGGTACGCCCCACGAAGCAACAATTTGTTTAGATAGAATGCCCTGAAATTTTACATATTGGACTTGAACCACTTCAGCAAGGAGCCTGAAATACCGAATGCTTTAAGTTTTATATTCAAGATTTTGTGATCGACGCTATCAAAGGCTTTGCTAAAATCAGTACTGACTGCATTTATCTGATGCAGTTTTTTCCATTTTAATAAGAACTTCAGATGTCATTGTTGTAAGATTTGTAGTGGTTGATCTTCCTTTACGGAATCCATTTGGAACATATAATTTTTTCAACTTGTTTGGGAATAGCCAATAGCATTGCAATGCCCCTATAATTTGCGACATCTCTCTTGTCGCCGTTCTCATAAATTGGCATAAGATAAGAAGATTTCCATAAAGCAGAAAAAATACCTGTTTGCAAGGATTTGCTAAAAATTAAGTATAAGGTCATGACTAACTGGTCTGAGCATTGAATAAGGAAACTTGGTGGTAACAGGTCGGGATCAGGAGACTTGTTGATATGTTGGAAATCGATGATGGAGTTTGATTTTGGGTTGAAGGTGTACAGAACACCTCTTAAAAGTGATCTGCAAATGTCCTGAGGAATAGAAGAAGTGACATTTCCTGATTTTCACTTGACGTTTACGAAGTCGAAGAATTTTTTAGAGTCTCTAATAATTCTTTCACAAATTATATTGCTGTAAAATTTATAAGCTTCTTCAGACTTGACAGAGAACTCCTTAGACAGTTCTTCATATCTTGTCTTTACCGTTTTACGGCGTTTTTAATGCATCTGAAAGTTTATTTCTCTGCTTTCTCAATTGTCTAAGATTTGCATCAAGCCACGGTTCCAATAGTTTGTTTTTTTTTCTTATTTGGTATAGATTTACTAGGTATTCAGTATAAGATATTGGTGCTGTGCGAAAACCACCCAGTTGTGCCAGAAAGCATTTCAAGATTCATTATTTCATCATTATTTTTCTACTGGCAAGCATTACACTTTCCATTGCTATTTGTATTTCTATTAGTATTTTTATTTATTATTTTCTATACCAGTACAACAAGGTAAGAACCTTATAATTAGTGCACTGGCATTATTCGAGTTAAGATTAACAATTTAATGAAAATAATTTTATAAAGAATAACGATATAATATATTATAATAATTTGATATAGTAATAATTTAATGCATTTAGTAGTAATAATTTAATAAAAAGAAATAATTTAATTTAATAATTTAATGCATTTAGTAGAAATAATTTGATAAAAAGTTATAATTAATTGTATTGTAGTACAATTTAACAACGTCTATTTAAGAAATAACAACAATTTAAATTGAAATAATGCGAAACATTAAAATGCAAATTTATATGGTTAAGTTAATAATAATATAAGAATTAATTTAATAAGAATAAGTTATTGCAACGACGAAAGATGAGTTGATAACATTTTTTTTAATTGCGCGACGTTATGAATGGATGTAAAAGATGGGGGTAGCAAGTTCCAAAGACGAATTGCAAAAATATAAAATTGTCTTTCGGGTGTTAAGCAAAAATGTCGTATTTGTATTAGCGAGTTTGATCGATTAGAGTGCGTCACAGTAATACGGTCGTACAAGTAAGACGGTTCACCCGTGTAAAGCAACCCAGCGGCAAATTTACGGAGTACTCCAATATTTCATATATGAAAGGCAGTACACTTGTGTTATATTATTCATATATGAATTTGTACGTGATGTTGTATATGAGAGAAGGAAGATCGACTACTTGTTTGCATACATTGCAATCGAAAATCGAAAATGTGTGTGCTTGACTAAGAAGCTTGACTGCTCGTTGGAATATTTCTTAATCGAAAATGTAGCCCGTTGCCTACAAAGCGGCCATTGTGTTCTAAAAGTAAGTTAAAAGTGGATACGAACATGTGTACATTACCGCCTAAGAGTATATTTCCTTTCATCGATGAAGTGTATTGCCCATTTGCCGCTGGGAACTTATGTAGCAAGAATAGAGTTCGAAATTGAAGCAAGTTCTCAAGAGTCATGTTGTTGATTTTCATTGCATATTTGGAGACGTGATCCGAACGCTTTAAATGAAAAACATATCTAGCTATATTGTTATATGCTACTTTGAGTTTTTGCTTGCTCACAGAATCGCAATTGGCAAACAGTTCACACTCATAAAGGAGGGTGGGGATAATAAAAGCTTTGGAGATTAGAAATCTTATTTTAAGTGGTGTGAAATGCTGTGAAACCCTCAACACTCTAAGTATACCATAAACCTTGCTGATTGTACTGCCAATGTGTGTATCCCAGGTCAGAGTTCTGTTAGAGACTACTCCAAGGTTTTTAGCTGAGTCAACAAAATCTATTGTTGAGTTGTTCAAGACAATTTTTGGAAATTCTGAAATATCGGTTAATTTTTTTGATATAATAATACATTTAGATTCTTTTCGGATTAAGACACAAGCCATTTTTTCCTGCCCATGTTTTTATTCGCGCTAGGTAGCTTTTGTACATTACTTTCTTAAAGCAATTGCCTATGCGGTAAGTTTACTGCTTCCCTTCTGAAAAGAAGCACAATTGTAAGGCTCAAAATATAGGAACAGCTGAAATTAAGATTTCTGTGAACTTACATTACTTTTCGCCTTACTTTGAAATGTAGAAAATGTATGGCAGAAATAAAAAAATTTTTTTCATGTATTCATGTAAAATTACATATTTAATTACATAAGACATAGTTTTGGTATATATCATTATTTTCCATCAATTTTTTATGACACGTTCAATATTTTTACGCACAAAAAAGCATGTTTCTTGATTATCGAAAAAGAACAAATATTTCAAAGTTTTATTATTAAAAAAAAATAAACAATGAATCAGATGGAATGAATCAAACTCATCGCAACTGCCTTTGCTTTAGTAAGGGCAATCGAAAGTAGCGACCTTAAACGACCTACTAGGGCATGTTCATTACGTTTCTTATATATTTGTAATGCACAAATGATGCATCGTTTGGTAAGGAACTAACAAGCGGCACAACTGGGTAGTTTCCGAATTACGGGTTGTGAAAAATAATCTGAAAATTAAATATGACTTTTATCGGAGTCAATTCCTCTGATAAAAAAAAATTTATTAAAAAAAATATAAAGTAATTTTTATGAAGAAATGGAACAGTTAAATTTTTAAAGATTGTAAAATATTTTCTTTTGAATATAATTTAACCCAGATGTTACTATTGTCCTACATGTAGGTCAAAGATAACAAGATAGGAAACTTAAAAAACATAACCTCAAAGAAGGTTTGCATGTATTTGTGAACCGAAAAATGCAACCCTGGACGCCACTCTTGTTCTTCATCGGCCGCAAACTCTAAAAGAAATCACTTTGCAACCCCTTAAAATAATGCATATCATCTATTTTTTATTGCATAAATATTTAAGTTGGGTTGCAAGTACCTGTTTGTAATCTAAACTGATTGTTGCATCCCCTTATTTTGGTTAATATATGCTTTCAAAGTTTGCCAATTTCTTCAGTTGTTGTATTTGTCAATAATTTTGAAAAATTTAATTTTTCACAAACCCCCGTTAGTTTACACAAACCCCCGCTATTCGAGGTGAGATAAGAAAAAAGAACGCTCTACTTCTTTTTCTGCTGAAACTTAGTTTTCAAACAAGAAAAATAGTGCATGGATTGAGTACATTAATGTTTTAATCTTTAAGTTGGGTTACAGAAATCTGTTTAACACCCAAATAATTACATGCATGCTCTTATTTTACTTTGTATCGCCAAACAAAGTTTGCATATTTTCACATAATAAATTGATTTTTATTTTCACCAGTACCGATTTGTGAAGGTTTCATGCCGTCAGAGTTGCCAACTCTGATTGTTTTCTTAAGAATTCTCTTGGATAGCATAAATATTGCGCTGGTACGAAATGGCATATGTTTATCTCTAACCTTTATAACATGGCATTGATCATGTATTTGCGTAAAATATTAAGTTGGATTTAATGGAACTACTTAACACTGTAAATATTATTTCTACCTTAAAATGCATATTTAGAGGAAGTAGAAGAAGGGTTCGTATTGGCTCTCATGAAGTTTCATGAATATGAGGCAATTTTTAGTTAAAAAAAAACCTGCTCATATTCATTTTCGTGAAGAGCTGACTACATTCTTTTGTTCATGAACTGTAGAAGTAACCGCATAATCACAGAATGCTTTGGTATTGTATTTTTATTGCAACGCTGCTGAACATACATACACACAAAAAATTTAAGACATTTCGATGCCGTAAAGTGAGGGTTAGGAAAAACTCTCAAGTGAAGAGCATGATTACACTCCTCCACATCAATATTATTCAATTCACGAACGGCACACTTTGCTTTCTTTATTCGTGAAGAAAAAAAACATGAACGCTCTTTCATTATATGTTGATTCATTTCTCTTTAACAGTTTTCGTCCATAAATTGCGCTCCTCAAAAAAACTGACTTGAAGAGCGATCTCTGCATTTCATTCATTCAATGTTTCTCGTTCGCAAGTTTTGGCAATTCCAAATTCAATTTATTACAATATTTGCACTAGCTCAAAAAAGGTCCTAAATAGGAAAAAAAGCTCCCCGGGGTGCACCATAGAGAGGTAAAATGTATGACCAGGTCCTATTATATTTTCATCACCAGGGCCCGGATTTTGATGCCCTAAAAAACATATAAAAATGACTTAAAGAAAAAGACATAATGCCCTAAAAACACATTAAAAATGCCCTAAAATTTCATAAAAATGACATAAAAACTAAAATTAATGAATATTTTTTTAGATTTTTTTTATTCAAATTTTTGCAAAATTTCTGCGTTGCAATAAATAACGACGTACATTTTTAAATTATCAAAATTGAACGACCTTCTGTTGTCAGTTAAAACTGTCTTATACATAGAAAAACTTCTTTCTACTTCAGCACTGACCAACGGCGCATATTTAAAAGAAGAAATGTCGCTTGCATTCAAACATCCTTGAAGTTCTATACTACCAAAATCTTTGCCACTTAAAATTTCAGCAATAGAGCGTAGATTTTCATACCCAGGATGTTTATTCAAAACTTGATTAAACTTTCTTAATACACTCTCACCAGCATTGCCGCGCACAGCGCTTAGCTGTTCTTCCAAACTTTTAATCAAAACAATTCCATTTTCCAAGGTTAGTGATGTTGACTGCAAAGTTTCTATAGCTCGTGGTATGGTTTTAAAATTAGCTTTGATGTACGCTAATTGGTCCATTATTTCATTGTTTGAAAACAATTTTTGAGCCTCTTCAACGGCTTTGGCCTCAACGCTCTTAAAAGTATCCACGACTCTTTTTACAATTTCAAAATTGTCACAATAGTATACGCACGCACAGAGCCATGTACCCCATCGCGTGATGACTGGCTCGGGGGGTAAGGGCTTACCAGGAGCTAATCTCTTAAATTGTTCTCTACGAGATGGAGCTTTGATAAAAACCTTTTTAGTTTGTGAAATAAGTGCATCGACCATTGGAAAAAATGTCCTTATTTCTTCCGCAACTCTATGCAAACCATGTGCCAAGCACGTAGCATGCATCATTTTTGGATAAAAATTCTTTATTGTCTTGCCTGCTTTAACCATGTATGGAGCGGCGTCTGTAACAAAAAGCAAGACGTTCTCATGTTTTATACCTACATGCAAAAAAAAAATATTTTTTACAAAAATTTTCAAAATTGTTGGCTAATGATTTCTTACCTTCAGGCCAAAGTAAGAACATTGACTTGTCAAAAAATTGGCATATGGTTGAATGATTAACCTTTTCCAGGACTTCAGACGTTAACAAGAATACTTTGCTGGGTACATCGGACTCCATAGTACCCACTACAACATTAGCAACATATCTTCCTTCAGCATCACTAGTTTCATCAATGGAAACAAAAATTTTGCTTGCACCAACGTGTTTCCTAATTTTATCCATAGTTTCATTATAGCACAAAGGAATATAATTCTTTCGTAAAGTTGACTCATTTGGAATAGTGCGACCCATGTTCGTCTCAAGAAATTTTTTTAGCTTCGGATTAGTCAACTTGTTTAATGGAATGTTTGCAGAAACCAACACGTCGCAAAGCTTCTGAAAAAAGGAGCTGCTTTTAGATGTAGCTTCGGAAAGTAGGGTCTGCTTTGCTGATTTTTTTTTTTTATGCACTGCAATGCGTGCTGGTATTTCTCTCTTCCTACATGTTGTTGTACTAAAAACTTTCTTTCTGCACCAACTTTTACTTCGCAAATTTTACAAAAAAGTATTTTTCCATCTGTTGAAAATATATTATCGCCAAATTCTACGACCATATTTTTTAAGCGCGACTGCGTAGAAGGTTTTTGCTTTGGCATTTCCAATATGATTTGCAAACCAATTTGTCTTAGAAAAGCGAGAAATTAAATTTAAATGCAAAAGGAACGGTTCACGTCGGACCACAAGAAACTTTTAGACATACTACAAGAGTGTGAGCGAAAAATGTGCAAGTGTTCACAATTGTATTTTAAAATTCTTTTCAGTACGACAACGGGAACGGGAGAACGAGATAAACATATAAGTATAATATACTATACATAGTTGCAAAATATATCGATAACACAATGTACCCAATAACCCAAACAATAACCCAATAACCCAATAAGACTTTTAGAGAGCAAAATTAATTTTGCCTCTTACCCAATTGGAAATTTCAGTGATCTAAAGTGACAAAATAGAGAAAAAAAATTCAAAAATCGCAAATATTGTTAAAATTCCCTAAAAATAATAGAAATTACTTCAATATGTAAAAATCCATAAAAATTACTCAAAAAAAGACCTTAACTATGGAAAAAGACCTAAAAACCAGAAAAGACGAAAAATGACGAAAAAATGCCCTAAAAAATTTTAGGTTAGGTACCTGGGGACTATGAACGGTGTTTTTGCATCATCAGAAAATGTCTATGTTACAGCAGAAAAAAGATGACATGTCATCAGAATCCGGGCCCTGTTCATCACCAATATTTCTCTCAAAGCCCCCACCTTTCTCTGTCACCTTCTTGGGGGTCCTCCTACAAAAACACAAAAGAGATAAATGTCGAAAATGGCTTATATCGTCCGTAACTGAACCCCTAGACTGTTCAAATGTTATAGCTGGTCCTATTATTTTTTGGTCCACAATATTTCTTTTGAACATACCCCGTATCTGCCACCCATTATGTACTTATAGATCAACTTAAATTTTGCATCAAATAAAAGCAAGTGATTTAAAAATTCACGAGCGATAATAAATCCAGCAGATCGCACATAGGGTCCGCTTGTATGGGAGGCTTCGCCAAATTGATTTTTTAAAAAAAAAGGATATTTAAAAAAAATGCTGGTGCATTTGTAATAAAGAGGATGTTACTAAACGGATCAGATTTTCCGTTTAGTAAATACAGTGGTTGTAACTTACCCCTTTTTTGATATTTGAAGTCTATTTTTATGCAGTGCAAAAATTAAGCCACTTCAAAAGTATCTATTTTTAGTTTAGGAATGTGCTATTGGAAAAAGGTATACTTTTCGTAAAAACTACAGTTTTATCATTATATTAATTTTTTTTTTATATAGATTTTACATTTCTGCTTGGTTTTTAGAAGTACAAAATCAAGAAGACTTTTAAATTTCCTAAAAAAAATTTTAAAGGATTTTTTTTTTAATTTGTGCAAAGCGCAAGCATAGTTTTTATATGATTAGTTAAATATGGTTTATTGTGTAGTGGTGTCAAGGTACCACTTGAAAAACAACATAAGAATTTTAAATAAATTTTTCACATAATGTTTCATAAAAACTGCTTCAAAATAAAAAATAGTAAAGCTCATCTGAAAAATATAAAATTTATTAAATTATAATGTGAGAAAAAAATGTTTAGAAACTATTAAAAATAAAAATGGAAATATTAGCGACATAGTTTAAACTCAATTTAGGCAAAAAAGAAAGACATCCATGATAGTTTAAGTCAACTTGACTTATACGAATGCTAAAATATCTAGTTAAACCGAGCTTAAACGTCCAATTTTGGTGAGATAAGCTCTGTTTAATTTGACTAAAGTTTAAACTCGAACTTAAAAACTGGCCCTAAGTATTTTATTGTATAATTTCCATATATACCTACATATATAAATATATATATATGTATATATATTAAATATAATATATATACATATATATTATATATGTTACATATAAAAATATATTTCGAACACTATTTTGTCTCATAGAGAATAAGAACACATGAGCAATAATGAATATATACTTGGGCAAGTAATAACAAAATATTTTTTCTACGTGATTTTATAATTTTCAACATGTTTTTTGACGTCCCGTAGAATGCTAAAATATCTAGTTAAACCGAGCTTAAACGTCCAATTTTGGTGAGATAAGCTCTGTTTAATTTGACTAAAGTTTAAACTCGAACTTAAAAACTGGCCCTAAGTATTTTATTGTATAATTTCCATATATACATATATAAATATATATATATACATATATATATATATTAATATTAAATATATATTAAATATATATATTAATATTAATATATTAATATTAAATATAATATATATACATATATATTATATATGTTACATATATAAATATATTTCGAACACTATTTTGTCTTATAGAGAATAAGAACACATGAGAAATAATGAATATATACTTGGGCAAGTAATAACAAAATATTTTTTTCTACGTGATTTTATAATTTTCAACATGTTTTTTGACGTCCCGTAGACCCAATTGATCTTCTATGATCATCGTTGAGGATTAATAAAAGATATCCAAAATTATAATTTAGTGGCTAAACAGACCGCTATAACACCTTATCGATATCTTAAGTTGCTTTTTTTTCATATTAAAAGCAAGCCTGAAAAAAGTGAAATTGGCAACTCTACTACTGACAATGAAATGGAAAATTTATTTCATTCATAAATTTGAACAGCCGATATTTTTAACCCGAACCCTCCATGTAAAAGTTGTTTACTTTTTGGAAGAAAATAATGTGTTTTTTATGTATAAAAGTACATTTAACATGAAGCTACAGTACAACAATAAATATATTTAGCCTATTTGATAATAATTAATGCACTTTACAGATAACTCTTAAGTAGCATAATTAGCAACTGACATACATATTCACCTCACTATTTATGCAAATTGACAGTTGAGCAAAAACAAAGTCAGATGAGTGTTAAGAAATTCGTGGTGAACGAATTTTTCGTGTACGTGTGTTTTACTTTAGGTGAACAAGGATTCCCCACAGAAGTTTCCTATCTTGTTATCTTTGATGTAGGTCACCCACATCATGTCCGATCATGCACACGAGCGAATGGCAATGCTGGCAGCAAACGCTTTTTTTTTTGTTCAGTAGAGAGTGCACAATCGTGTCAGAAAGCGGTCATTGTTATTTTTGCAGTCAAAGCGTGTACTTGTTTACGTTGAATATTGTGAAATTCGCAAATTGCTAAATTATCATGTGCACTTTGAAAGGTAAGCAAATTTAAATATATAAAAGTGCAATAAATATTTGAGTATTATTCTAAAATTAAAGTTAAATGAGTATATTTTTAGAAAGTGTTTTTGAAATTATAATATTTTGTAAATTACTCAATATTTGAACGATTGAAAATTGGTGTCCTATATATATAGGACATTAGTAACTTATATGTCTACAATGTTATTTTATTTTAGAGGGCTATCGCTTCATGCAGCTCTTGCTTTGTTGGAAGACGACGAAGAAATAGGTAATTTGGCTGATGAAATCACAATATTTCCACCCAATAATGCATGTGGTGATATAACTGATGAAGATAGTGGTGCTGAGGAAACAGTCTATATCAATAATTTGCCACCTTTACAACTGCTAGCTCCAGCGGAAATAAGACTGCAAGTCCAAAAGAATACCGAAGTTATTTCATCAGATGATTCCGACGACGATTTGCCGTTAAGCGTACTACAAGCTAAATTGGCACCAAGCAAGAAAAAAAACAAGCAAACACCAGCGAAGAAGCAAAAAACGTTCAGTTGGGTAAAAGAAGATTTACCGTCAGCAGAAAGTAATTTTCAAAGACGAGAATGTTTTGAAGTTTGTGAAACTGCAATGGAAATTTTTTCTAAATTTTTCGACGATGAAGTAATTGAACTGACTTTGACTGAAATAAATAAGTATGCATTAAAACAAAGTCGTCCTGGAGACATTGAAAAATTTGAAATAATGGCGTTTGTTGGAGTTGTAATCCTCAGCGGTTATGTTCAAGTGCCAAGGCGCAAAATGTATTGGGAAACCGGACAGGATGCGCACAGTGTTTTGGTTGCTGAAGCAATTACCAGAAATCGGTTTGATTTCATTTTTTCTAATTGGCACGTGTGTGATAATGACATGCTGGATACCGGAGATAAGTTTGCAAAAGTGGGACCATTATTTAATCTGCTAAGCAAAAAGTTTATGGAAAAAGCCCCTCTAGAGGAAATGCATTCTGTGGACGAAGCTATGGTTCCTTACTACGGCCGTCATGGCTGCAAACAGTATATTCATGCTAAGCCGATTCGTTATGGGTATACGTACAAGCTTTGGGTTGGCACTACTCGCCTAGGATACATAAACTGGTTTGAGCCATATCAAGGGGCGTCAACTAACATAAGCAAATACTATGCAGACCTTGGTGTTAGTGCAGGAGTAGTGCTGGAATATGCTCAGGCTGTGCGTGCTAAGTGGCCAGAAGAAAAGTTTCATTTGTTTTTGACAACTTCTTCAGCTCTATCCCTCTGGTCGAAAAACTTACAAAATGGATCGGTTGAAAGGAGCACCTCTTATAAACACAAAAGATATGAAAAAGAAGAGCCGGGGTAGCATCGACTATGCCAAAATCACCAATCAAAATATTATTTCTGTAAAATGGCATGATAATAGTGTGGTTTGCCTTATTTCAAATATTGCTGGAGTTTCGCCTATTCACTCAGTTCAACGTTATTCTCAAAAGGTAAGCAAAAACGTACAAGTTGAACAACCTCATCTTTTTTATTTGTATAACGCGAATATGGGGGGCGTGGATCGTTCAGATCAAAACATAAGCCTCTATAGATCTTCAATTAGAGGGAAAAAATGGAACACTCCATTGCTGGTTCGTTGCATCGATATGGCACTTCAAAACAGCTGGCATTTACATCGCGAACAAGGAGGACAACTTGATCAGCTAAGTTTTAGGCGAGTAATTGCTACAATGCTACTGCAGCAAAATCGTAAGTGCTCAAATTATCAAAAAGGTCGTCGGAGTACCTCGCAGGTGCCTGTTCTACGCTACGACCACCTTGACCACCTTGTTATAGTTCAAGATCGTCAAACGCGATGTGCATTCTGCCATCAAAAAACTACTACAAGATGCTTGAAATGCGATGTGGGAGTACACACTGAGTGTTTCGTGGATTTTCACACTAAGGTGTAAATTATTTTTATAATACCCTATCTTCCCAATGTCTTTTATATAGTACGCCTCTAAAACACATAATTCAATAAAAAAATTTTGTTTCAGTATACAAATGTTTTTTTTATCCATTTTTAGGCAAATTACACAAAAAAATTTAAATTTTTCGCACTGAGTAAAGTTTGGGCTTATCTGGGTTAAAATGTCGAAATCATTTTCGAGAACAGTAATATTTCGGCCTTTAAAGATTACTTGAACTAGGGTTTACATAGGTCCAAATACTTGTACACAAAAAAGACTAAAATTGTTTTGTTCTCTCGTTTATGGGCGCCCCATAAAAGTTGTGAATTAAGTTTCAAAAGGTGAACTTATTAAAAACAGTTTTAGTCATAGCTAATTTCAATTTTAATTTTAATAATATGTAAGAAATTGTACCTATTTTTACCTTTCGAAAATTCTCAATTCGGACCATTTTTAAAAAACCATAGACAAAAATCTAAAACTTAGTACTCAAAATTAATTTGATAAAAAAAATGCATCGTCATCTCTCTTATCGTCATTTAAAATCTGGCATATTCACGAATAGTCTTAAAAGAAAACGGATTTGTTTAGCAAAATTTCCATATCCTTGCTCTTAGTTTTTTTACTGGTATTTAGTTATAGATTTTTTTTATCAAAAAACCAACAACAATGCAAAGTGTTAACAGAGAAACAAAGTAAAGTGTTGTTATGTGTTCTTCCTCAAACAAATCTATACTTCTCTATTCTTTGCACAAAGAACCAGCAAATGTTCACACGCAAAACACAACATTGATAGTCCGTGTATTGATCGACTTCGCCGCGGCGCAAAACATGGTAGTTAGTAGCACCAGATTTAAACTCCTCGACATCCACAAGGCCAACTGGCTGTCACCGGATCAAAAACTCGAAACCAAATTGATCATGTTGTAATCGATGGAAAGCATGCCTCCAGTGTTCTAGATGTGCACACGAGTCGGGGGGTCAACATTGACTCCGACCACTATCTTGTTGCAGCCAAGATCCGCATGCGATTATGCAATGCGAAGAACATACGCACAATTACAACGGAATGTCGAGGCCTATTCCGCTCAACTCTCGGTTAAGCTCAACCAACCAACCAACCTCTGAATCCGACGACTCTGGTGGACTTTGGGAGCATATATTCCACTACATGCGCGCTGCATGTAGACCTTTTCAGACGCAAGAAAAAAGAGTAGGAAAAGCGTGAGCTTGAGGAACTAGTGGAATACCAGGGCAAGAAGGATGCACGAAAATTCTATCAACAGGTTAAGCATCTAACCCAAGGTTTCAAGACCGGAGCATCCACTTGTAGAGATGATAATGAAGATCTGGTTACAGATACGCAGTGTGCGCTGAAATTATGGAGATAGAATTTCTCCACTACCAATCAACGATGACGGAGTGGAAGTATAACCACCTAGCCATGATTAGGTTCGAGTTGCGATTTAACGACTCAAAAACAATAAACCAGCGCCTTACGGCCTGTCTTGTTTTGCATGCATCAAGCTCATCAGCAAAATATGGCTAGTGGAAACATGCCCGATGATTGGAATCTCAGCATTCTTTGTTCTTTACATAAGAAAGGAGACCCAAAAATCTGCGTCAACTATCGATACCTCGAGTCTTATTTCAATCGCATATAAGGTTCTCTGAAGCGTACTGCGTAAAAGATTAAAGCCGATTACAAAAACACTGATTGGACCTTATCAGTGTGGCTTCCACGCTACGACAAATACTGGAAAAGACCCACGAAAACCAAATCGACACACATCATCTATTTGTCGATTACAAAGCTGCGTTCGATAGCCCGCGAAGGGATTGCCTATACGCAACAATGTCTGAGTTCAGTATACCTGCAAAGTTGGTAAAACTTTGCAGGATGACGTTGAGCAACACATGCAGCTCCGTCAAAGTAGGAAATGACCTCTCCGAAACCTTTAATACCGAAAGAGGTCTTGCTATCTCTTCAACATCATCATGGAGGGGATCGTACAAAAGGCAGGTGTGCATCGTAATGGCACAGTGCAGCGACTACGCTGGCTGGGTCATGTCTATCGTATGGACGACGAAGCTCCAGTGAAGAAGGTGCTCGAGGTGAGGGTCGTTGGTCAACGACGACGAGGGAGACCGTGCCGCCGATGGATGGACCAGTCCGAGGAAGCCCTAACCGCACTTGCTGTATCCGATTGGAGAAGGCGCGCGCAAAGCAGAGGCGCCTGGCGAGAGCTGATGAGGTCGGCCAAAGTAAGTAAGTATTGATAGTTCTTTTTCTGATTTACCGCTCGAGTTGCACCCACAAATGCTCGATGGAATTAAGGGCCGTTACCGGGGGGGGATGATTCAATTGTTTAGACGTATGGTAAAGTAGTCATTCCCTTACTATCTTTGCCGTGTGCTTGGCTTCATATCTTGTTAAAAGACCCAAGTCTAATGTAAGCCCAACTTATCAACGCTGGGTACCAAATTTTCTATTCAAAAATTTTGATTTTGCACAGAAGATTTTGAATATTAAACATATCATTTTGCTTATGAATGAATAGAGCAACACAAGCTGAAGAACTGGTTAATGTGAAATCGTAAAAAATCAAGACCTTTTAATTTTTACCAACTGATTGATAAACTGTTTAAAATCTTAAAATAACACCTCAACTCATATGCAAACGACTTGTTTTCAACAACGTACAACCAGTTTATCAACTAGTTTTGCAATTAGTTGTACGCCCTTAAGGAAGATGTGTAGATCAGTAGTGTATACAACTCTTAACCGGTGCGGTAACGGGTTCGATCCCAACGGTGGACCAATATTTGATATTATATATTAAGTTTTTTTGTTGTAATAAACGGAATCAACAAAGAAACCATCGATTTCCAAGAAAAAATTATGTCGAAAAAAAGTGTCGTTTTTGAGATTTCACTCAAGCAAATCACAGAACGAGGCGTAAAAGGTTTCGCTTCAAAATGCGCCTTACATGTAAAAATATTGAGAACACATCTTATGAATGGATTTCTTTTTATTTATGAGTCGCTTGTTAAAAAAATATTTTTATAGCTAATTATCGTTATTTTTACGAAAGTGTTAAGTTATAACAAAAGTCTTGCTATATAAAAAAAGGTTATCAATTTGCATTTAAAATAATCAGCAATTATTGCTGATAAAATGAAAAGCTTAAATATAAAAATGATTGTGCATATGTTGGATACCGCTGATCTCAGAAAATAGTAATACAAATGCCACTAAATTTTAAACGTATGTTGTTCTTAACTGAAAGCAGGTTTCTGTTTTTAATTGGACCCGCCAGGCGGCGCGGCGTTGATTTGTAGAAAATTCCTTACTTCTCTAAAAACAAAGGGCCAAATGACACCAAATTTTGTTCACATTTTAGTCTAGGCCTAAAACACATTTTTGTAAATTTTGGACCCATCAGATGGCGCTAGGATCGTCGACGAATGAGATTAACAATTATTTATATCAACTACCGAGTAACGCCAGGTATTAAGCTAGTATATTAAAACTTTTCAGCTGCAGCAAATTTTTTATTTGAATACTTCCCTACAAACATTTGGTAGACGATTGAAAAAGAAGCTGGTCTTGCGATGCACTTTCGATTCGCCCAAGGGTTCTTTAGAAGATGCATCTCTCTTCGATCGTCTCAGCGATGAATGCGATATTTAAGAAAAACATTTTAAAAACTGCCTTCGCTCATTCTTCGCGACGATCGTTGGAAGATGAATCGCATTTCAATCATCAAAGCGATTCTTGAGATATCTGAAAAAATCTTCTTTTGCTCATTCCGGCAATCTTTGGAAGAGAGATCGCTTTTAAATCTCAATAGCGATGAATGCGCGATTCTTGAAACACTTGGAAAATCTTCTTTAGCTCATTCCGACGATCGTTGGAAGATGCAATATGGTTGGAATATGAAACTTGCTTTGGAAAACCTTTAAAGTAAAGCAAAACTTTTGGAACTTGTGAAAAAATGTCAAATGTTTTCTTTTCGTTCAGAAGATACGACGTGTTTTATTTTTTAAATTAATAAAACAATTTTTAACTTTCAGCAACGATGCTTTGCAACATATTGCTAAGGACCCGTTTGGCCGAATCGTTTGACCCCTTTAAGGACTTCTCTTGGCGACTCGTTTGCGACTCTTCCCAGCAAATCGCTTAAGGTCCCACTCGGCGAATCGGTGGCGAATCTTCCCAGCGAATCTTTCGGCGAATCGCTT
This sequence comes from Coremacera marginata, assembly GCA_914767935.1. Lineage (NCBI taxonomy): Eukaryota > Metazoa > Arthropoda > Insecta > Diptera > Sciomyzidae > Coremacera > Coremacera marginata. Next base: position 133,540,949 of record OU612044.1, read on the forward strand.
TTATGGCCTCAGCTGCTTACAGTCGGCGATATCCGGATGACATTCAGATGAGCTCGCAGGCGATTGTCTCATCTTTCCAGCAACTCTCTGGCGATTCTAAGGCGATAGAAAATGTCTGCCAAGATTTCAGCTCGAACAACTTGTAACAAAAGCGACGAGAGCAACGCTTTTTTTTTGCAATTTTAAGTAAAAAATTATAGCATTTATAGAAAATTTGCTCTTAAACTTTTTTGTTGCAAGCTGGCTATAATCATTCTAATATTTGTCAAAATTAAAACGTTGAAAGGCTCTTAGAGCCCAGCTTGAATAAAAGAATGAAGTTGTTCAATAAAATATTTATTTCCTCTTAACAGATATATTTTTAGTACTGCAAAATAATATGAATATTTTACTTCACAATAAAAAATCAACAAAAATCTATAGTACAACGTTTTTAGGAATAAAAATGAGATAATTTGAGTGCTTAAAAAGAATATTTAAAAATAGCTCTTAATTTGAAAAATTTAAACATAATCAATGAAACACAAGGGCAGTATCATCAGAAACCATTTTGGAAAATCCTACAACATGCTAGCGCAATCATAGCTCGCTTCGGCGAAATTTTAACAATAAAAATAAACAAACACAACACACAAACAAACACAAACACAATACAGCCACATTAACTACCAATGCGTCTGGTGTCAATGACCTGACAAGTAAAGCATTTTAAAAGTTGCTCCCAATACGGTTTACTCAAAAATGTCCGTTCTACTCCATCTCAATCTTTCCCAGTAAACTTTTGACACAACCAAACGACAGACAGTCAGAGCTGCATATTCTGCACCAAGTATTTAATAAAGCCGTTACTTAACTTTATATTGCAAACAAAATACAAACATGCATTTTTAAAGTAATAAAGTATTAATCCATGCATTCAGTTATGCATGTGACGGGGATAGAGGGGGCCAGGGAGGGGAATAGAGCTGGAGGGTACTATGTTGCTGTCTGCCAAGAACGCAGTGTCGACCTTCCTGCTGTCAGCATACAAAAGCGTGTTTTATGAAGTCATCAATGCAAATCGATGGCAAAGTGTAAATCGTTCACCATACTCATCCATTCATCCAGCCGAGCATCAGTGTCCTTGTCATGCTGCTGCCTGTATTAAATGGATGTGAATTTCCAGGGAAAAGTCACAGGCATCCAAGTATGCAGTGGCAATAACAGCTGGAGCAAAATATTTCAACAACAACGGTAAAGAGCAAGTGAATTTAAGCGTAATTTAAGCGAGTTCGTTGGTCAATGAAATATGTCGGTCGAGCATTGCTCATTTTTAGCCAGAATACTTGCAAAAATTCTTCTGGTGTTGTTGATGTGGTTGATTGGCGGTGAGTGGTTGGCACAATATTTGCATTCTTGCAATTCAGTATAATTTTAAACGTACATACATACATATAGTATATGGTATGAATTTTTAATTGAAACATTTTTATGAACATTTTTACACCACCATAGCAACTTCTATTCTCTATAAATATTTTAGTCATATTTTTACTTCATGTTAAATACGCTTAAAGTTCTTTAATAATGGTATAGTTCAGCATTTTAAGTCGAATTTGTTTAGATATGAGAAAAATATGTAAGAAGACTTTGCCTTCTCAGTCTGCCTTAATTGTTACTAACTAGAGTACCCCATTTATCAGTTGCTATAAAATAATTAAAACTTTCCCCAAGTTTTCTTTTTTATAGAAGAAATAAAATTCCCAGCACGAATACAAACTTTTAGTTGCAGTAAATGCGAAAAGTTTAGTAGCATTTAATTATCTTAAAAGCAGATTCAAGCCAAGAAAATCAAAATGAGGTTAAGGCACGGCAATAAGATGCAGCGCTAAAGTTGGTTGCCTTGGATAATTATCTAGTTTATTTCACTTAGTAAACTTAATGGAATCAATAAATTATGTACTAAACTATTTGAAATCTGGCTAACAAAAAATATTAAAAAATGGAAAATAGCTAATGCAAATTAAACAATCAACCCCTTTTTTTTAATACTTTTTTTATCTAAATGACTTTATTTGCAGTATATTTGATATTTGGATAAAAAAATTTGTATACAATTTTGAAAAAAACACCTGAAATATGCCGTGAGCACGATTATTCGGAGCTCGTTCATTTAAAAATAAATAAGCATTATTAAGGTTCTGCCAACAACTTACTTACTTGTTTAGGTGACGCCTACAGCCGTAGGTCGGTTTTGGCTTGGTGTGTGCCAGCCATTTCTATTTTGCGTTTGCTGACGCCAGTTGGAAGCGCCAAGTTTTGTCAGGTTGTTTTCCTCTTGGTCCTTCCAATGGTCCTTGGTCCTTGGTACCAAGTACTTTTAATTTTTACTTTTAACAACTTATGTACTTTTAATCGAAAAATCAATTAAACCCTAATCTAACAGAGGTGCAACTTTGAGTCATATTTTGTACTCTGTAATTTTCTTCTATAGATATTTTTAACTTGATTGGGTTTATGTAAATAAAAGTCGAAAAATATTTTTTGTTGGAATTTAAAAAACTAAATATGCAGAATTACAAACGAGAGTCTTAATATTTTAGATCTTAAAGGATTTCACTATATCTTTTCAGTTGCCATCATGCCATGGCTCTTAATGTGGCTTTGAAATGTCATGCAATTTCATTTTCAGACTCTAGATTTCAAAATACATCGTAAATTTCAATATTATGCGTTCACTCTGCGAGGAGCAATTTTCATCAGATTACGTAAAGGCAGTGATATTGTCAAAATCAACAGCACAGAAGAACTTGATAATATCGTCCATGATGTTGCTGATGGTGCGGGAAACAACTCATGGAGCTCAGCTGTTTAGGAGTTTTATATTTTATATAATTTTGTTATTTAATATAACTCTTATTCTCTACAATTATGTTTCATTTTCTTACCTTCATACGCTCTTATTATTAAATGCTCTATTTTTTCCTCTATCTATCTATTTTCTATGCTCTTCTTTAAATACTCTTAGTACAAATAATATATGTCTATATTTTTATGGCAGTTTACGGTAGTTCAAATGGTTATACTAGCGAAAATCATAAAACTATGATAAATGTTTTATGTAGTCAACGCTCCGGACTTAAGATTGTGCATTTTTATGCAAGAAGCCTTAATGGATTTAAGATGGATTGCGTTAAATATGTATTTTCCGAATCGGGCGTGGATATTATCTGTGTTTCAGAAACCTGGTTTCACGCGGATGTTAGTGACTCCTTATTAAATATTCAAAATTATCTGTTCGAATAATTAGCTGTTTCGAAATAATAGATTGGATTGTAGAGGCGGCGGAGTTGCAATATACTGCAAGGAAAATTTGAATTTTAGCATTTTGGAAAAATCACATGGACCGGAGGTGGAATATTTTAATGCGGCTATATCAGACCAAGGTTTTACTGTCTATACGTGTTTACTGTGTATACAACCTTAATCGAAGCTTTAGCTTAGAGCCGCTATTCACAGAACTCTCAAATTATGCTATAGACTTCCAGCATTTTATACTTTGCGGTGATTTTAATATAAATCTTTTAGCTCATGACCACCTGACTCGTAAGTTTCTTGACGATTTTTCTGTAGTAGAGCTGAACATAGTTAATATCACAATACCAATACGTTTTGCAAACAATGCTTGTCCAAGCTTGTTGGACGTTTTTGTGGTATCCGGTCTGTCGTCTGTGATGCTTTTTGACCAAATTTCGTTAATTTCTGTTCACGACCTTATCTTCTGCACTTAAAACATAAATCTCACAAGACTTGCCAATGAAACTTTTTTCTATATCGTGACTTCAGGTCGATTGAGTACACTTCTTTGTATCATGATTTGACTCGAATAAACTGGTCAGACCGTTGGTTTTTAGACTCAGTCGACGAAAAACTCAATTTTTTCACAGAAAAAATAAAAAAAATCAGTTTGATTATCATGTTCCCCTGCGTACCCGTCACGTAGCCAATAATTCTTGCCCTTGGTTGTTCACACATTCCATACAATCGCTTCTAAAAAAGCGGAATAGAGTTTACACTAAGTGGAAAAGAAATCCTACTGCACAAAACTGGGAAGATTATAGGAAAGCTAGGAACGAAGCTACAAACGCCATTAGGCTTTCGAAAAAAATTTTTTTTTATCAAAATTGAATCCGAAACTTCCCTCAAAACAGCTCTGGAGCAACCTGAAGGCCTTAGGTGTATGTAACAAGGAATTTGATGTGAGCCGTATTGATCCTAATGTACTAAACGACTATTTTGCTGCCAACTCTACATCTATATTATCGCCTCTGTCTGATTATGGTGAAAATGTGTCTCGTAACTTTCCTTTCGAATTTCAGTTTACTGCAGTTAGTGAGTTTGATATAGCGCGATGCATAGAAAATATTAAATCGAATGCTACTGGTGTTGATGGTATCCCAATAAAATTTCTAAAATGTATATTGCCTTATGTACTAAGTCCACTTGTACATATAATAAACCATTGCTTTACGTTAGCAAAATTTACTATATCTTACGAAATCTTCGAATGACAGCCGCTTTCGTTCCTGTTGACATCAGAAAAAAACTAGTATTGCAGCTAATACCATAGAGTATAAATTATTATCTAGAGATTGCAGCAACTCTGCTAAATCTCTGGCATGTGTCAACAGAGGTTAACAGAGTTTTTTTCTTCATGTTTTTAATTGAAATAACTCTGTTAACACATGCCAGAGATTTAGCAGAGTTGATGCAATCGTTAGATAATAATTTACACTCTACACTAATACTGCCAATTATAACATACGCAGAAGTTGTCTATAGTAAACTTGACTCGAGATCTTTGCCAAAACCAGGATTCAGAAATATTCACTAATGAAGCAAAAATTTCCAACAAAAATGAATGTAAACACAGTTTGAAGCACACGACACACAATTTTATTTTCATTTCATGTGCTGTGTGCAACCGAGTTGGCGTGTTGTTGACTTTTCTTCATGAGTTCTTCATTTTAATATTTGATTCCGCTGCACGTACACAAACACTGATCGATCGCAACGGTTCGCTGTGGCTGCGTATCGAACTTGTGTTTGCTTCACAATGTTCGTGTGGGAGAATTCATTCCCCCATGAAGACAAAAATGAAGAACATTTTTTAGACACAACTTGTTCGTGTTGGAAAAATTTGGCGGTCATGAATAGAAAAATTAGTTCAGTGACGTACTAGTTGTTTTTGTTCCTTTTGGATGTTTTTTTTTGTGGATGTGCAGCGTATTGGTTCGGCCAAATGTGACAAATTCTACAAATGTGTAGAACGTGCGTTTTGTGCACTTTCAACGGTATTAACCAAGTTGAGATCTAAACTATCAAATAAATCCATTTTCAACATTTTATTACAAAATTAAATTAGTAGACTGTTCAATTTTTGAAATATAAGCCATTAAATTCAAAACTCAATGCAATTTTTTGTATTTTTTGTTTAAATAAATGTTTTTTGAACTGGTAAAAATATAAATTAGGATTAATTTAATATCTGTAATGATTCGCACTTTTGGCCATGCATAGCAACTAATATGTCAGAGCATTAATTTTTCTCTTCGCAATCGCCAATTTTTTTCCAACACGAACAAGTTGTGTTTGAAAAATTTTCTTCATTTTTGTCTTCACGAGGGAATGAATTATCCCACACGAATATTGTGAAGCTAGCACAAGTTCGATACGCAGCCACAGTGAACCGTTGCGATCGATCACTATTTGTGTACGTGCAGCGGAATCAAATATTAAAATGAAGAACTCATGAAGAATAGTCAACAGCACGCCAACTCGGTTGCACACAACACATGAAATGAAAATAAAATTATGTGTTGTGTGCTGCAAGTAAGTGAGTGTGAGTGAAGATGAGTGAATTTTCTGAACCCTGGCTAAAACTGCAAGTTGCATTTAATAATACTGCACGCTATGTCTACGGAATCAAAAGGTTTGATCACATATCACCCTTTACCAATCAACTATTGGGCTGTGGCTTAACCAGCTATCTTGAGGCAAGAAATAGTTGTTATTTATACTTTTAAAGCGGCATTTAAAAGACAAGACTTAGTCTTTGTCAACATTTTTAAACTAAATAAAATACATGTTTAAACTAAATAAAATACAAAATACAAATAAAATACAAAATACAAATTATGAATATGCAGCATTATTTTCACATAATATAGCGTCAATCTTTTTATTAGAAGTGGTAGGAAGAAAAAAAAAAGCTGAACTATCAGAAAAGTCTGTATAACCTAAAAAAATCACAGATAAGTTCTTAGTTTAAGTTAGTTCGTTCTTAGTTTCTTACTTTCACAGATAAGTTTCTTAGAAAGGTAAAAAAACAATTTTTTCTGAATTTAATTTTTTTGTATGCTTAAACAATGCTTTTTCAGTATTTTCTTAAAATTTGGTTTGTTAAAACTTAAAAACACAGAAGCTATGAGCAATTTTCTAGAGCATGTTTTTGCTAAAATTCTTAAATTTGTATGGGAAAATTAAATACACTTTCAAAAAGTTTAAAGCGCAAAAAATACAGTATTTTTAATTATTTTTATCTTTTAGTATGTCTTTGCTGAATGCTTCCTTACTTTTTACCAAAACAGTTCGGCTGCGGCAGCTTAATAATAAGGAAGTTATGATCAGTTTTCTGGAGCATGTTTTTGCGTATATTTGTATGGGAAAATTGCAAAAATTTCCAAAAGTTTGAAACTCGGTTATATAGGCGGTTGGCGCATTAGTCGGCCGATTTGATTTATTTTTCATACCAGATTACCGATTTCGGTTATATGGGAGTTAAGCGTGATAGTCCACCGATTTGGTTCATTTTTACGCCAACTATTTTCTGTGACAAAAACACTATGTGTGCATATTTTTATGGTTCTAGAATAGTTTTTTGGGGAAATATAGCATATTACCGATTTCGGTTATATGAACGGTAGGCGTATTAGTGTACCGATTTGATTAATTCTTACACCAACTACTTTTTGCTATATTATAATGGGCATAAAATTTTATTGATCTGCCATAATTTTTTGGGGAAATATAGCAAATTACCCAATGATGGCAATGGTTATATGAGAGGTAGGCGTATTAGTGGGCCGATTTGGTTTAATTTTACACCAACTATTTCCTGCTATGAAGTTATTTTGCTAACTAAATTTAAATGATCTGGGATAGTTTTTTGGGGAAATATACCAGATTAATATCCTCCATCCGACACAGAAAGTTTTTTCAATTGAATTAATTTTTCTGTTCGGTCGTCACCTCTCTGCAGACAATGGCAAACCTCAGAGAGTAAAAACTGCCATGAAAAGCTTCTTGAGAACATAAGCCGTTCGGAGTCGGCGTAAAACATTTAGGTCCAGTTCTCGATCATTTGTGTGCAAACATTTCACATCACACACAACACAATTGATCATAAGAAGGTCGGTCGAAGTCCTTTCAAGGGCTGAAATGGCCATTTCGTTTTTTTTTTTTTTTTTTTTTATACCAGATTAGCGATTTCGATTATATGGAAAGTGACCGTGTTAGTCAACCGATTTGGTTCATTTTCCCACCAACTATTAATTGTAACAAAAAAATTATGCGTGCGGTCGAGTTTAAGCAATATTTTAGAAGATAATAAGCACTATCTTAACATATGTCTGTTTAAAATTTCAAAAAGCAAAAAACAAATCAGTTTTTTTTTAAGTTGCTGCGACGTTAATGAAAAAAAAAAACGAGCGAAATATAAATGAACAAAATGTTTGATTATTTTATTAACAATGGTTTATTCTTCTACTTTTTCAGACTCATCCCCCACTTGAAAGGCCATTCTTGAAAAGCATAACATGAAGAGCACTTCAATACATAGCAACAACACATTAAGTGTCTACGGGGAGTCAAACGGTCTACGCAATCGTGGCCGGTAAGTTTAAGCTATTTATAGCTATATAGTAAATATCTATCTTAATTATTATTAATTATTATCTATCTTAATTAACAAAACTAACATTTTACGTAATTTGAATGCTTCTTGTTTTTCTAACTATCATCATCATTTTGATTACTAACATTTTGTGACTAACAACAAATAACATCCTTCGGTACTGCATCGATGGATGGTCCGTCCATGTATGCAGCTCGGAACGCGCCTCTAGCTTGGCATTGCCACACAGCTCGTTGCTTGATTTCTATGATAAACAACAAGAACAATGCAATTCGGTTGCTTTGTTGCCAACAAATATTAATGTTGTCGTTCGCCGTCACTCATCCCATTATTATCCAATGTTGGAGAATAAACAGCAGCAACAACAACAACACCATCAACAACTGCAGCAATCATCTTCCCTATCAACAACAGCCGGAGGCACAGCAGCAATTGCATCACCATTATTGATGACAACAACATCAACAGCTGCAGGCCCACATGCACAACAATTTAATTTAAATCATAAAGCCACCAATCAATTGTTGTTGGGCGAGGACATGTCATCGACGGCGATGTCAAGTGTTGTAAGTTCATAAATCAAATTGAAAAGCTAATCCTATTAACAGCCTGCCCTTAATGCTCAATTAGTATAGAAAATTCATCCATAGAAATCGATGCAACATGGAAAGTTTCATAATAAACCTAGCTGAATATCTAAATGTAATTCTTGGACATTTAATTATGAGTAATGACATCATTAGGATTTCTAAAGTTGTTTAAAATCTTATGAAGCTAGGCGTTTCGAAAATTTGGTACTTTTATTTCACTGAGAACTATAACTTTTTTTTTATATTATAATTACACTGTTCATGAATCGGGCACCTTTTTTTGCAAACAAGCTTGCGAAAATATGCTTATACAGTTTTTTTTAAAAAACTTTGTTTTATTAGTCTAAGCGGCTTCATGTCTTCAGATGAATTCCGCAAATTTTTCGATCAAAAATAAAAATTAATCATTGATCTATAATTTGGCGATCAGAAACAAAAATTATTATTTGGTCGTCATATTTTCGATCAAAAGAAGGGTTCTTTTTTAAAGATATTCAAATTTATTTTAAATCATCAGAAATAAAAACCAATCATTGATTGATCCATATTTTTTCGATCAGATTAAAAAAAATGATTTTTTGGTTGAAATAATATCGATTAAAATTTAAATCAAATCAATATTAATATATTAAACTGTTATTGAGATCATATTAAAAAGCATTGAGCATATTTATTGAGCATATAAAAAATAAAGTACATACGTACCACCCTTCAAACCCACGTTTACTAACATACAAGCAAGGCGTCTTGGGCAAGGAATTGAACAACGATTTTGAAAAGGGTAAGGCAAAGATTTTAGACATGAATTTGGAAAAAGTATTTGAACAAGGATTTTCCAATTTGAACAAGGAAAATATCAAAATATAACTTTTATTTCTGATCGAATAAAATATTGATCACAAAATAATTGCTATAAAATGATTGATTAATAGCTATTATAACGTTATAAATTTACCAATTGCATTATCCACTAATAATGAAAACAATGCTAACAAGTAAAAACTTTTGTTGCTGTGAAGCAGGGATCACCAATGCATGGTTCAAACTAGAGCTCTGCATGAATATATTCATCAAGTGAATATACCCTGATTCTCTGCTGTAGCAGTCACTTCAAGCAAAGCTGCAAGCGAATAAATGTAAGCAACCTTGGTAGAATAAGGCCTTTTCCACATGGAGAAACTGAAAAGTAATCCAACTGCAACACAATTGCTTAGAAAGTTGCAAGCCACTGCAATCCCAAACATTATTGCAGCCTATGCTTTCAGATCAGCAAGTCACACACAACGCAATATTGATCTCTCATTGCAGCTGATAAATAAGCAGGGATCTTTCTCTACTTGTACAAGCTTTATATTTGTTAACTGCTCGCTCATTACTGCTTCCTGTTTACAAAATAAAAAATGTAAAACACATTTTTTCTGAATTTAATTGATAATTTTTTTGCCTTGAAGTACCACACAATTGTTTTAAATTATCAAGAAAAACACAAGTCGCAGATATAAATTGCAGCAAGCTGTGTTGCATACAACTTATTGCAAATGTGCTACCAACTAGTTGTGAAAAAGTTGATTCATCTGAAGGTTCCGGTATACTTCCATGGGCTAGCAACATCTGTTGATGCTGCGTTGTTTTTCAATTGCTCTGTGTAGAAAAGGCCTAAGAGATGGCAAATGAATTTCGGAGAGGCAGACTGCCGTAACTGTCAAAACGAATTTGGCAGCTCATAGAAAATATGGAAGCGATGAGAAAGCTTTAATTTTGACAATTTTGGCTATGAGAAAGAGATCGCAGTCGGAAATGCATCTACCTTCTTTTATTCTACCATGTAAAGAACAGGTCGTGTAGCAACAGGTCGTGTAGTGCAAGAGAATAACTTATTTTTTGTTCTCTGTTCTCTTTTCATACACTCTTGCACTGAGGTGAGCTTGCGATCTACGCGTTGTTTCAGTTTTTTCTCTGAGCACTTAATAAACTATACGAATACTCAGGAATCTGCCTGCTGCAGTCATTGCAGAATTATAAGGTAGGGCCGACTCGGAGAGGAATGAAGTAGAAGGCAGAATAAAGCGGGCTAGATGTCAAAATCAGCTTTTCATCTCGAGTTTCTTTATTTTCATGTTTCGCAGTTGATTTTAGATTATAATTTTTATAGGTTTTTTTTGCCAATTTAAGACTTCTTTCACATTTATAGTTGTTATTACACTATTTTAATAATATTTTCACTCAAATTATCACAAATTTCACCCACGCGGCAGCACTGTTTGCAACATGGAAACATAAAATATTTTCTTCATTTGCAATTCCTAGGAAATTCGTCGGTTTGACAACTAACCAACCTTTTCATTATCCACTATTCGTTGACGCGTGAGGACACTGAGCCAGCCGGCCCTGACTTATAATTCTTCCATGTGCTGCAGTGACCTGAATAAGAGTTAATATGTTGGGTTTTCCCGCAATAAGCTTTTGTTATTCTTAATGCATATTTGTGTTATTTTTTGTTGCTTTATTCGCTACCTTCGATACAAAAAACACTAAAACTGTCGAAAATAGTTTATATCGGAGGAGCTGAACTCCTAGAGGGGTCAAATTTATGAGTTGGTCCTAGTATTTTTTGGCCCTCAACATTTCTTCTGAACACACCTACCCCCTGTCTGCCACCCTTCTTTGGGTCCCCATACAAAAAACACAAAAGCTGTCGAAAATAGTTTATATCGGCCGTAGCTGAACTCCTAGAGGGGCCAAATATCAAGCAATATGTTGCAAAATATTGCATTTGTGGAAAACCAATTATATTTAAAATTAAATTTTATTATGTTTACCAATTATTTTTATACCCAGAGAAAAAAATCGTAAAACCAAAGAAAATGCACTTTGCCACAAATACTTTTATTGGTTAGATTGTGCCCAAAGACAAAACATCGTTACGGCAAAGACACAACGATTGTTAGATTCCCAAAAACAATATACATACTTTGTTTAAAAAACTTAATGTACTTTGGCAGAAAGACTTTTATTCGTTACTGCAAAGACGCAGAGAATGTTAGATCCTTGATTTTAAGTACATGGCTTCATGAAATTAATGGCTTCTCTTTGTTGCTTGCGTTTATTATAACAAGAACATTAAATTAAATTAAATATCAAATTAAAAATCTTACCTTCGTCTGCCGTGGGAATTTGAACCCCCCACCCATCGATACCACCGATTGACAAGTCACTACAGTACATATCGAGCCAAACTCCTTCGTTACGCGGAGTGATTTATTCAATATTAATTACAAGCTATGCTGCAGCATAACACAATAATCTATTACAAGATTTTTGTTGTATGGCTATCAACAGATCTGTTAATACAGCATCTGTTAATATAGCAGCAGTTATGTCAGCAAACAGTAGCAAGGCTGTTTGCATCAGTACGTAGAGCGATGGACTGGCTCCAAGAATTCCAAGTTCAATTCCGAAAGGCGGGAAAAGAAATTGTTTTTTTATTTTTTTCTTTTCTTTTTGTTGATGAAATGTAATAAAATTTACTGGTGTGAATATTAACTTGTGTTTTTTTACAATTGCAATTCAATGTTGGCACTCGCACACGATTTTCTTATTCTTCGTATACAAATATGATTTTGAAGAAAACATTCTTTAGCGTAACAGACTTTGCCTTTAAAACAATGAAGCTTACTCTCAAAAAAACAAAGAAAAGTTGTTGAATTTACATACTTTTTCAATTCCTTGTTAACAAAGAACTAAATCGTTATAGTAACTATTTTATCTTCACGGCAATGATTATTAAATTGATTTAGCTTCAAAGAACTTTATTCTTTTGTTTCAACGATGCAGCACTTGCATAGTTAAAGGATAAATCATTATTGCAACGATTTTTTCATTGTGGTAAAGATATTTTGGTTACAGTTTTATAAGAATTTTTTTCTTTGATTTTAAGGCGTTCAATTTTCTTGGTGTAGTTTTATAAAATCTAACGAACTCTTCTCTTGAATGAAAATCGTCTTGAACAAATCTTATAGACAAAGATATTTGCTCTTTGCAAATATATATAATTTTTTTTAAAGACCGTATCGCATTCACAATGGCAAAAGGTTCGAGCGGGGTCAATTTAAAGACAATACATGGGTACAAAGCTAATCTAACAAATTTTGAGCAGATGGAAAATGACAAACTCATTTACTTACCGTTGAGGAACCCATGAAACAACAGTAGATATCATTACATAACTTTAAGGATATCTACCTAAAAGTCCCTTAACAATCCATTTACCCAATATAGACTCAATTCACCAAACCACTTTTCAACATTATAGAACTGTCACAATTTATATTATTTACATTGAGCCGTCGCACTTTCCAACAGTTCGCAAAATTTTTCTGATCAGACAGTTTTTTTACAAAAATTGGCAACTTTTCAGAAGAATAACTATCTCGGGAATATATCAACCAGTTCTGGCTTATACTCTCGAATACATATCACAACCATTCAACCTATATGAAATCCAGCCTGCAAAAGTTTTCACCCGTATTAAGAGCTTGGCAACATATGCTCTAAAACGTTATTTAGTTGCTTTCTTGGTAATGTGCGAAAATAGCGAAATCACTCGCAAGAACTTTCGTTCAGGGATTAGTGATTGCAAAGATCAACCTTCCAGTGAAGATACAAACTTTAGTTTTGGCTTGTGTTCTCAAATGCGTAAAAACTTAGAAGTGTGTGTATATTCACACATCCAATTTCTTACACATTAAGAGTATGGAAACATGGGCTCTGAAACGTTATTTAGTTGCTTTCCTTGGCGATGTAGCCAAAACGGAACTATAACCGAGTATTCCACAAAACTGTTAACATTACAAAAATAGGCAACCAGAACAACTATCTCTATCTCTATGAAAAACAATTCCCTAGTTCTAGTTAAAGCTCTCTAATACAATAAAACCAAATTGTGTATATTCTACAACAGCTGAGGTCCCATCATATTGAGAGTCTGGAGACATAGGCTCTGAAACGTTATTTAGTTCCTTTCCTTGGCGATGCTACCATAACGGAACTAAGAAGACAATTTTCCACAAACATAGTTAACCTCTTGCCAAACCCGTGACCGAAAAGTGCCATCAAAAGTACAGACGGCCAATTTCAGAAGAAAATTTTAAAATTAGAGAAGAAAATTTTTGCAAAAACCTTATGTTAAAGAATCTTCGCTAAAATGGCAAAAGCATCATTACCTAACTTGAATGATGACTTATTAGAATACTCCCTAACACATACTAAATCTTACATAGAGTCCAATCAAGGAGTCAGTCACTTCCCAAACAATAGAAGCCAAAATCCCCACATATTCTCATATTCATAATGATCTCATATTCGTAGTGTGAGATCAAAAAAAATTTTTTGATAAATTATACATGTTCCGCAAAAATTTATGCAAGGATTTTAAAAGGGTTAAAATCTAAACTTTTAATAAAAAATTAAATAAAAACTTTTAAAAAAATTTAATTAAAGGTTTTTATAACCATTTCATAGAGTTATGCAAAAGATTTGAATGCTTTTTTTAAATTTAAATTTTAAATTTAACATAACAAACTTCTAAATGATTCATTTTCCATAAGCTTGCGAATATCGGGGCCAACGAGCATACCTACATTTCAAAACATTTACAGTATTTATGTTAGTATTATTTAAGTTACCTTCTTTGATTTTGGCATAACTTATATGAGGAAAGACTAGGCGCAAGTATTGAAACTAGAGGTTCCACATGGTCTGGATTTGTCTGGATTATCCATATTTCTCGCCCCGCGTCCAGAGTTTTTGTTTTTATAAAATAAATACAATTTTCTGACTTCAACATAATCAGAAAACATAACAGCCTTTGCGGACACTTTTGTAGAGAAACGCTTAAAGCTTAGTCATTCAAAAGATATATGTATCGACTTCGTGATTTGAAGTTGAATTTGGAAAAATCAGAATTTGGAAGATCATTTTGCATGAGGTAACCCTAATGGAAACCCAGGCGACTTTATCCTTCATTACACCTAGCTTCATGTGAAGTGAAGATGTCAATATTTTTTCATATCCTATGAAAATATTAATTTAAAAATAAAAACTGTTACTTCGTTCGATAGCGACTTTTTTCCTTTTCAAATTTCTGTATTACAATATGTTGCTCATAATATTGTCTTTCCAACCAGCTTAATATGACCAAAATCGGTTGAGATTTGACTAAATAGGAGCATTTTATATGATATCAAACATATACATGGGAATGAGTGTTTGACGAAGAAAAAAATACCTTAAAATGGCCGCCATTTAGCGAATTCTTAACCGATTTCGATGATCTTGAGTTTAGTGGAAAGGTATTTTTACGTACAATCATTTTTTACAACTCAAATGCCGTTAATGGAATTTTATTAAATTAAAATTGATAGAAACACCAATTTTTTTTTTAAATTTAAGAAAATACAAGAATTTGTTCGCTACACGCTTCATTTTGTATTATATCGAATTTTTTCTTACATTGCCTTACTTTACGTGAAATTTTACTAAAAAGAAGTGCATTTTGTGTTTCATTTCCAACGTCGGCACAACAAAAATTTAGCACTTTAATTTTAAAATTTAATAAAAAAGAATTGTGACGACATTTAGAGGTCAGACCAGGTGCGATAGACACTCATCATATCCCTCTTTGAGAATTTCTATAAATTTTGGTTATGCTTTTTTTACAGTAACATTTTTTCGGCATTTTTAATAAAGCTTTGCTTAGACAAAATTTCCCTAAACAAAATAAATATAAAAACTATTTTAAACTTGCAAACCATGAAAACAATGATGGCTTACATGAATAAAAAACGATGCGTTTCTTAAATATTAAATGTAAACAAATATAACAGAACTGCGCATCGCTTCCTTATTTTATTCGTTTCGGTGCACAAACACAACGTAATTATTTTGAAATTCAGCGAACAAAATGACGTGACCCCATTTGCTTTGTCTGCAGACTGAAAGCTTTTTTGCAGCGGAAGAATTTATATACGAACACATTTTTGAAAAAGCTCTTAGCTCGTGAGCTAATTATGTTCGTAGCTGGTATAGACCAGGGATGATATTTGGGAGTTTTCAGGGCTTTTTTGAGCCCTTTTGCATTTGAGCCCTTTTGAAAAATTCTTCTGAAAAAATATCATCTAAGTAGTATGTCACATCGATGTAAAAAATTTATATTTTTAATAAAATGATTTTAAATCGATTTCAATAAAATAAGTTCTGTTGAATTTTTTGAAATTATAGCTAAAGAAAAACAACAAACTTGAACAATTCTCCTCAATTTTGTTTTTTTTTAAGCTGTATTTAAGCTATATAAGCCTACGCAGGTACGTTTTTGATAGACTACAGAAATGTGCACTTGTAAAAATCTATTAAAACTGAAGAAAATGTTTGAAAAACTTATGTTCTTATATTTTATATAAAGCCACCATATTAGTATTATGCAGAAGAACCACTGTTTTGTAGTATTGATTGACATCTACAGGAAAATTTCTTATAAAAATTTGGTATCTACTATAATGGAGGAAGTATGAAGATTTCTGCACACCCTCCAAAAGAAAGTCTTAATTTTTGAATCGAGTTTACTTATAATAGTATCCCAAAGTAATTTTATAGGTTTAAGAATGGAATTTTGAGGTGGACAGCTTCAAGCACGATACATTCCTTACAGCATTATATCATGCATATATATGAAAAGGCGAACCCATAAAAAAGGCTCCATCATAGTCTTAAGTAGTCTTAACCGATTAAGTATTTAATGTCGTCAATATTCAATGAACTTTCACCCATTTTTTTTATTTTATCTGTACCAAAAATCATTTCCGAAGTATGATACCCATATGGGCATTTCCACAGAAAAGTCCACTGTGACCCAAAAATTAAAAGTTATTGAAATCTTATTATTTTATTGTATTATCTTAGAGAAACCTTTAAATTTTATTTATTTATGCGATTTATACATAAATTCATTTACCATGATGATCAAATCGACTGTTTCACAAATGTAGTTTTTCTTTTTAGAAAATGTTTAGTAAATGTTTCGAAAAGTTTTTGTGTTAGTAAAAATGGAAGAAGCTATTGTCTAAATATAATGACAAATGGTTGAGGTAAGGAGCGTGAAATATATTTAATTTGTTTTTTATTTACTAAATTACAATTACTTAATTACCCAATTGAATTCTATTGGAAAAAATGTCACGTTCAAAATGTCACGTATCAACACAGATTATAGATTTGAAAATAAAAAAGTACTGAAGATATTTGAATCAAACAAAATAAATTATAATGTAACATTATTTAGTAAGATTCTTAAACTAGTTGCACCAAAAAACAGTGACAGATTTCGCTAAACTCTGATTTTCTATATATAGACACGAAACCTTCTTCCATTTTTGTTTTTTTTTTTTTTACCAGGACTAGGCCTACTATAAACTTTGGCACTAATTAAAGTGCTACCTAAAAGCTCCAATGTAAACTATAAAGAAAATGCAAATATGTTTTACTTTGTCTTTTTTCCACTTTAAATGTGTGCGACGGTCAGGTTTGACATTATGGAAATGACCATGTAAAACTTCACGCTCCTTCAGATTATGGCGTCAGAATTTATCTAAATAAATAATAAAAAATTATTTGCATAAAAATTCGTTTTTTTCACCTTTAATTAGTTTTGATTTAACTAATTTTGTTTCTCAAGGCTCTATATTCCAAAATTGTATAAAATTCATGAAATTATTCTTTATTAAATTTCGCCATTTCTTAATATGTTTTCTTGGTAGAACTGATTTTATTTTGGTTTCATGCCCATTTTGTCCCACATCATTGATTCATCTTCTTACAAATCTTAACGCAGACTTTTTGTTAAATTTATCAATCATATATTTCTGAAATTCTTTTTTATATAAGCAAGAACTCGAAAGAATACTCCTAAGACTCTTTATCGAAGAATATATCGATCCGATTTGCGGTTTTCTGTGGAAATGCTTTGCTATTTTTATTTGTATTTTTAACCCAGTTGTGCCAGAAAGCATTTCAAGATTCAATATTTCTACATTATTTTTCTACTGGCAAATATTACATTTTTCATTGCTACTGAACATTATTTTCTTAAAGCAATTGCCTAGGCAGTAAGGCTTACTACTTCACTTCTAAAAAGAAGCAGAACTGTACTGCTCAGAATATAGGAACGGCTGAGTTTGAGATTTTTATTTATTTACATTACCTTTTGCCTAATCTTGAAATGCATAAATTTTATGACAGAAATCAAATTATTTTTTTTTTTGTTTTCGCATACATTACTTTTATTTATTAAATATGCAATTCATGTAAAATTACAAAACATGTCTTTGGTATATTTCATAATTTTTAATGCATTTTTTCTGACAATATCAATATTTTTATGCACAAAAATGGTGTGTTGCTTGATTTTCGAAAAGATAAAATTTGACAAAGTCCTATCATTTTTCAAAAAAAGTCGATGAAATAGTTGGAATGAATCAAACCACATGGCAACTGCCTTTGCTTCAGAAAGGCCAATCGAAAGTAGCATTACTCACTAGCTTGCAACTAGCTTGCACCTTACTTCGGAATATACATTACGATTCTTATATATTTGTAATGTAGAAATGATGCATTGTTTCGTAAAACCCTTACCAACGGCACAACTGGGAACTTATTAAATAAATGGCTTTGTTACAAATTTTTTTTGAGAATTTTTGATTATTTTTTGACATATTTTTGACTTTTCCAATGAGAAATTAACTATATATGTAGATTATTTTTTGACGTTTGCAATCAACGCATAAGCCTTTTTTCTAAAATGCAATGTGACATCTATATATGAAATCAAATCTATTTAAAAGAAAGAATTAAGTAATTTAACTCTGACCCACAATTTCTGATTCTGAAAGCTGATCGTTTGAACTAAAATGTGCTATTTTTGTGAAAATAGAGAAATAAAAAAATATAAAAAATAAATCTGAAAAACTTTGAAAACAGTTAATTCGAAATCTATTTGGATATATGTGGTCATGGCAGAATATTCAAATAGAAAGTCTTTAATATTGAATTACCACTAAAGGCCTCAACCTTGTCAAAAATGCCCTACTTTTGTAAAAATTTTGGTCCTTTTACAACAAAGCCAATATCATACCTGGTATAAATGTGGAATCAGCGTAAAAAGTTTTTCTAGCAAAGTATTTCAGGTCTTTGGATAAAAAAATTTTTTTTAATTTGTAGACTAGTGTTATTATTCATTTATTTATTTATTTATTGGCCAAACAAGACAAGGCAATTTACTTATTCTAACATTATTTTTTTTTCTCTCTCCTTTCCTTGTTTTTGTGTTTGAAGATATGCAATTCGATGTGGGCGTAATCCGCCCACCTGAATGACATGATTTCAAAAACACGCCAAAAAGGTAGGAAGAAGGGAAAAGGAACTTATATATGAACATTTTTTAAAGAATACTTAAAATACGCTAATATATCTTACGTACTACTTTTAGGGGATGACGGAGGGGGACTAGACCAAGAAGCATAACTCTGTAGGGAGCAGTGCTTGAAAGGACAAATTATTCAGAGTCAAAGAGAGACTTTGAGAGGGTTCGCTTAAATGTGGATTTTGGTATGGATGGTGAATAGTGCTCGCTAATATTATTAAAAATTCTACAGCACCTACTAATAGGTTCATTATTTGCGTAAATTGTGTGGTGAATATATTCATTTAGGAGCCGCGTATGCCTAGTACGTCTCATTGTGTCATTTAGTGTAATTTTGCTGGAGATGTATTCGCTATCAATAGCTCCGTTAATAACATCAAATGTGAAACATGAACTCAGTAAAGTTCTTCTTGATGATAGAGGCATCAGAGAGAGGAGCCTGAGTCTTTGTTCATACGGTGGCAAGTTGTTATAGTCACGGGGGTCAAAGATATCTCTTAACGCAAAAAGCAGGAATTGTTTTTGAATGGATTCAATTTTGTCGCTATAAGATTCAAAGGCTGGATTCCAAATGATGCAAGCATATTCAAGAAGTGGTCGCACTAAGGTACAGTATAACGTTTTGGTTACCCACACATTTTGGAATTCTTTAGCACGTCTTTTTATAAATCCCAGCTGTTTATTTGCCCTCGATAAGACTTTATCAAAATGTAGATTAAATCTCAGCTTATTATCTAGGACAACTCCAAGGTCTACAATATGGTTGGTTCTGCTCAGAACAGTATTATTAAGGAGGTAACTGCATTCTGGTATCAAGTTCTTACGGGAAAAACTTATCATGCAACATTTCTTAACATTCAAGTGAAGTTTGTTTTGATTACACCATTGCTCAAGGGACAGCAGTTTCGATTGTAGGAAAGTTACATCAACTTCTGATTTAATGATCTTATATATTTTAAGGTCATCTGCGTACATAAGATGGGGAACTGAAATGAAAATGTTGAAAAGTATTGGGCCAAGATGACTACCTTGTGGTACACCAGAGGTGACCGGTATTTCATTTGAAAAAATGCCTTGAAATTTAACAAACTGGGATCGTTCGCAGAGATAGGATTTGATCCAATTGAGTAATAAACCGGAAATGCCAAATTTTTCTAACTTCAAAATTAAGATATTATGGTCGACACGGTCAAATGCTTTACTGAAGTCTGTGTAAACTGCATCTACTTGGCGTCCTTTTTCCATTTGATTTAACACATCGGAGACCATGATCATTAGGTTAGTGGTGGTCGATCGGCCCTTCCGAAACCCATGTTGCTGCTCGTTTAAACGGGGATTAACGAGACTCGTCACATATTATCTTTTCAAATAATTTTGGTATAGCTGACAAGATGGCAATGCCTCTGTATTTTTCAACAGACCTTTTATCGCCACTTTTATAAATAGGTGTCAAATGGGAGATTTTCCAGTAGGATGGAAAAACACCTAAGGATAAGGATTTGTTGAAAAGTATAAATAAGGGAATGGCAAGATTGTTTATACATTGAACTAACAAACTTGGTGGTATGAGGTCCGGACCAGGTCCTTTGTTTGAATCAAGTTCCATGATAGCATTAACAATTTCATCCAGCGTCAGACTGATATTGTTTATAATGTCTGTCGCATTAGGAGAGGGGGAGGAATAGAGAGCCTGGGTTGTGGGAGCACAGAAAACTTCTCTAAAGTGATTTGCAAAAAGATTACAGATCTCTTGGAGGTTGGAAGAAATTGTATTGCCTTTAAACATAGATGAGGGGTATCCAGCTGATTTACGTTTGACATTAACGAAATCAAAAAATTTTTTAGGATCTCTAAGAATTTTTTCTCCAATAAGGTTGGTATAAGTTCTATAAGCATCATTTGATTTTATAGAGAACTCATTGTAGAGCTCATCGTATCTCATTTTGATTTCATCGCTTACATTTACGCCTTCCTTAATGATTTTGTATAGCTTGTTTCTTTGGTTTCTTATATGTCTGAGACTTTGGTCAAGCCATGGTTCTGAAAGTTTATTTTTTTTCTTTATCTTAGGCACAAATTTTTCAATACTTGTGAAAAGGCGTTGGTAGAAAAGTGAAATAGCACTATCTATTTCCAAATTTAATAGATCGTTCCAGTTATAGGCATTCAAATCAATTTTTATACTGTCATAATCGGCATTAAGAAAGTCGAACACAATTGTGTTATTAAATGAGGTGGTAAAAGACATGTTGTTACTAGGAAATTCAACAGTTAAAGCAGTGTGGTGGAGTGTATTAGAAAATAAGTGTTCAGCCTGAGTAGTTGCAGTAATCTTTATTTCATCATACGAATTAGAAAAGACTAAATCCAACCAGTTGCCGTTCCGATTTGGGGTTGGATTAACTTGTTGTAGGTCATTGCTATAAAAGGTACTAAGTAAATTAAAGTCTATCGAGCTTGAAAGTTTAACCGGAAGAAGATAATTGTCATTTTCATCGACGATAAATGAGATATTTGGACGATTGAAGTCTCCAAAAATTATAACTTTATCTTCCTCATTTAAGGTTGCGGTTAACGATTGGACTGTTTCACATAAATCGTTGTATGTTGTTTCGATAGAACAGGGGGGAATGTAAAAGACAACAATGTAAATAAAAATATTGGTCCCTGAGCGAACTTTGATGATACGGTGTTCAAAAAGTGTGTGAGAGGTTGTTGCAACAAGCTCGCTTTCTAAAGAGTTATGCTCTTTACGGGTCTTTTGAAGATAGGAGATATGTTTTGACCTTACATGAGCACCATATGTGTCAAGGTCTTCTTTGACTTGTTGACTTGTCAAGCCAAGTTGCACGTGGAAACTGGTGAACAAATGGCATAATTCGTTGACATCGGTAGGTAAGCCTTCTTGCTGAATCAAGACTTTGAGGTTTGTCTTGGTTTTGCCTTCTATACAAGTAGAGACAGGTGCTTTATACATGTAAGCCAGGTAGAGGCGCACATTGTTGTAGACACTGTTCTCTCTAAGACGAGATAGGGCATATCTGCTCTCGGTGTCAACACAAGAGTTCGAAGTTAGTTTCACCTTTGGTGGTTGAAGAGGGTCGATGAAAGAAGTGGAACTACCAGGTTGATTAGGGGCTCCACTTGTGATTGGAACAGAAGAAGATGGGTTTAAAGTATGAGAATGTATAAAGTTAGGATAAAGTGTCTGGAGCATATTACTCTCATTTTTGTTTGCCGGTGTGAACTGGTGTGAACTAGGATTAAGATTAAATGAGACCCGTTTCGGGTGAGAGTGCTGAAGTGTGGGATTCGCTTGTTTCGAGTTAGAAGATTTTGATTTAATGCTTTGACTGAGCTGCGGAGTGAAGATTGGAAAGATATTAGTTTTAAGTTTCCAACTGGGATCAGATTTAGAATGTGAATTGGTTTCTATTATGATTATAAGAATTAGACTTAGAGTTAAAATTAGTATTATTAGAAATAGAACTAGAGTTAGACTTAGTGTTAGAGGTTTTAAGCAGCGTCCTAGGTTTATCACTCCATATTGAAACTTCAGCCTTGCCGCCATCTAGACTGGATGTGTGAGAAAATAGCCAGGCAAATTTTGTTGGAATGTTAATTTTGAAGTTTCTGCATTTTTTTTTTGCGGCTTATGTAAGTTTTCTCGCAGTCATCATTTGGAATCACAATGCCGTACTTATTCTTGAATAGCTTGGAGACCCAGGATATACTTGTTCTTAAAGGCAGACCCTTAATGAATAGTGATGTTTTATCAATAGCATTCCCACTGGCTAGCTTTTTTATTCTATTTTCCCAATCAGCTAGTGTCCATGTTGTTCCAAAGTGGTGAACTAATTTATGAGGTGCAGCAACTGGGCTTAGATCAGTTTGGTTCGTGATTGTTTTCAGGGGAGATGTAGGCGATGAAGGAGAAGACAGGGCTGGTGAATGCAAGAGAGATGTAAAAGAACGGCAAGGATTTGCTGTGTCAGATGTTTCCAGTATTTCTTCTAGAATTGATTGCTGGTGAGAAGATGATTGTGATTGCTGCTGAATTTTTTCAGAAACGCATTCAATATTACATGAAGCGTGTTTCAGCAAATCGTTAACACCTTCAAGATCTACGCGAGTTGCCGCGACTTCGTTGCTGACTTCAGTTATTTGTTCAAATATAATTGGGAGTAGCGGGTCCTGTTGTTGCACATATGGATTCGAGGAAATCGAGCTTTGCATCAATCCATCGATGTCGCTTCACAGTTATTTGATGTTCTCGCTAATTTGCTTACAGTCATTAGCAAACGAGGAAGTTAGCGGCTTAATATTCGAAGTATCTTTTTTTAATTCAACCAGAGCTGTCTCGATGTCAGAGTATTTATTGTCACCAACCACTTCGATCAAACTTTTTATGTTTTTGGAGATAGTTGTTATACCCAATTGGGTGGTCTTCAATGAACTCTCCAAAGCCTTATTGGCATCTTCTGTTATTTGAGCAATGTTGTTCAGTTGCTTAGAAGTTTTAATAAAAAGTTTTTTGTTTTCCGATTGTGATGTGGCGAAGGACTCACTTAAACATTTAATCGCTAGCATTAAATGTGAGACTGATATTTGCCTGCATTCATCGCAGAAAAACAGGAAGTTGGTAGAGTATTCCTTTAAGTAGAGAAGGCTCCTCTTAGGCAAGCCAGTGCAACCACCATGAAAAAATTTGTTGCAGATCCCATTGCAGGTAACTATTGGTTCACTTTTGTCATCAATTGTGCAATTATTATTTCCACACGACATTTTTATAATTGTTTGTGTTTTAGTACAACGAACTATTGACACAGTTTAATTTATTTGTATGTGCACTGCTTATTGTTTTTTAATGCTAAATTGCAATATTCGCACTTTTTAAATGTTATTCTCGACAAAGTGCAATGATCTCACTTTTACGCGGCACACTTATTATCAGTTTAATTTATTTGTCTGTGCACTGTTTATTGGTTTTTAATGCTAAATTGCAATATTCGCACTTTTTAAATGTTATTTTCGACAACGTGCAATGATCTCACTTTTACGCGGCACACTTATTATCACAGCAATAAAGCAACGCGTTGTTGAGGTAGGGCAGGGGAGTTGGTTAAAAAACTTGCGGAGCTAGTTAAAACACGTCCGATCGATTCGAATGTCGAGTTGGTTCTTTTAAACAATAATATTTTAGAATGGAAATAAATATTTTAGTAAAGTATTTCTTAATTTGTTTCGTAAACAAACGTCGGTGTCTACTTAATTTATCATTTTTATCAAGGGACTTCACCACTGCTACGCACTTTTGAAGTTAGCCCAGACCAAATGTAGATGCTGCGTTTTTATATTATTTTTTTTTCATATAGACAATATTTTTTCAGTCATATAAAATATAATTTGCATTATAAGATTTTTCATTAGCTTTATTTATACATTAATTATTATTATACATTAATAGTATACCTTCACCTTTACAATTATAATATATATCCAGTATATCTGTTAGATGGTTTCTATGACAGTTTAAATATAAATAAGTAAATTATTTTTTTTTAGATGCGTAATATAATGTAGATGCGTCTTTTTTCAATGTTTTCCATCTCCGAAATTTGCAGAAAAAGGAAGCCAGTTTTATACCACAGTTCTTACATTATTGGTTCATTCATTAAAATAACTTTATAAGTTATTTTTTACAGGATTTAACTATTCTGACAAACTACATTTTCATATTATCCCACCCCCTGGCCATGAAATATTCACCTTTTATTGTAAGGTGTTTTCACCTTAGAGTTTTTTGATTTTTTAGAGGTGTTTTGATTAGAGTTTTCAAAAATTTAAATGCCGTGCTCTTCCCTAATTAGTTAATAAATCAGTTAAATTAGTAAGTGTAAAAATGTGTTTTATACAACTGTTCTTGTTAAACAACGAAATAAAAAAACTCTTTTTTAACTCAAAGCTATTAACATTCGAAAATTTCAAAAACCCGAAGGAAATTTGCAAAGCAATTGTCAGACTTGGCCAATTTGTTAAGACTGATTACACTGCACAAAAATGAACCCATTTTTTTGTGAGTAAAAACCGCCAAGTGTTTTTAATTATCCCCGAGCTCTTTATCATGAATCTGGCACCCAAATTTCTCAATCACGCCAGGATTTTGAGAAAACCGTGATCCAAGTTCGAAAAATTCTCCTTAGAGAAATCAACTTGAAGCGTCTTAACTAAAAGTGATACTTGGATTTTGTCTGAGAAAAGCATATTTATTATGAATTGATAAAAAGTTTTGTTCTATACTTTTATCCTCCCACCCCCCTTTTTCGCCATTGTTTTTACGTTTTTCAAAAACATTTTATTTTAGCATAGCTATATTTAGCAAACCATTGAGAAATGTAATATAATGTGTTGGCAAAAAATCATACCGATAAAAAAATATATAGGGTCTTTTAACAACAAAATCACCGTGGATGCACCATATCCAAACAATAGGCCCCCTTAATACGAAATTAATTTTTTTTTCACTTTAACTGTAGAGATATGGACGATTATGTCGATATGTCTGCAAAGTTTTTTCGCTACTAGTAGCCTGTGGGCTTTATGGTTTCACTGGATCCCTAATGCTTTATGGATAAAAAAAATATATAGTACTTCCCTCTACAAGAAATCGTATTTCCCAAACATTAAATATAAATATTTCGTACTCTCAAAATAAAAAAGTCCAAAAGTACTTTCCTATGCAACAGTGACTACGGAATATTCCATACAAAAGAAATATAACAATGTAGGGGACTCTCCATGTATAGTATATGCCGTAGTACAATGAGTAGGAAATATGCAATCCGTACAAATGCCGATTGCATTTTGTATATTCTTGCAACGTGTAACGGACATATACTAGACATAGAGAATACCCCTAGTATATGCAAACTGTGAAAGAAAACAAAAATCTCATATAAAATGCTTGGTTCCACAAAATTGTGAAAAGATGACAAAGGTGAAAAAAAAATAACATCAAAATGTGCACGTTCACTCAAACGATTTAAATCCGGGGGCTTTATTTTTTGCAGAAATAACTTCACTTCACTGTTACTTTGCTGCATTTTGCTGCAAAACGAAACGAAGGCCTTTAACGAACGAAGAAACGAGCGACAATACAATTGTCGATCAAAGTGTTCGTTTCGTTATACAGCAAGATGCAGTTAGACAAGAAATAAGATGTAAGGAAGTCTTCATTCAGATTCAATATTGGGAAAAACATTTCCCAGCAGCGAAACTACGATTACATGCTAACGCCATCAACTCCAGAATCGACCCCAAAATAGTGCAATCGCACTACAATATGCATGAACTACTTCTCAAATGTAATCAAATTTACAATGTAGTGCAAATACTACATCAATCAATAGCGAACCCTTATTTTATATGCATTACATTTCGGTAAAAACATTTTACTAAAAATTTCTAAGTGTAAATACATAGGTAATTAATTACAGCATTACTTTTTACAACTTTCTTCATTACTTTAACCGAAGTGTTATTCTAGAGGTAATGCGGAAAATGTTTTGTTTTTTCATATATTGTTACCAATTGCGTTTTAGCAATGCATGGTTTTATTTGGAATATATCAGTGCAAAAAAACTTAAGGTATTTCATAATGTTTTGAATCAAGGAAATGCAGCGCAGGTGATATTGGTAATCCGGAAAAAATGTGATATTTCTCAAATGACTGCGTTGAGGAAAGGTAATGCAGTAGTAGCCTATACCGATTACCGCCAATGTCACGCAATGTAAAATGTAATACATATTTGAAAAGAAAAAGAATCGAGAGCATAATCAAATGCCCTTACTTGCCATCAATGAAGCATCGATGCAGAATGCATTCCATTCGCTGCTGGGTTAATAAAAACAAAATGTACACACATACAACATTTTTTTTTTGTGTAGCTCATATATAAGCCATTTTATAGACATTTTATTGTTTTTACTATAGGGGGTTGAATGGGAGATGGGCGTGTCCCTGGGGGGATTCCTAAAATATTCAGTACTGCACATCCTTGGGTGTATGCAAACATCAGTACCAAGTTTCATTATCAATTATCTGAACTCCTTCTCCTGCTAATGTAGTCTGACTTGTTCAGGTGTAGAGTATAAAAAGTGTCAATTTTAAACCCATATTAAAACTTACTAAGATGTCAACTTTTAAAATGTCAACTGTTTTGTCTCTTCTATCATGATCTTCTTGCAATATCTTAAAATTTTGATATAATTTTAAAATTGTCTTACCGTGTTTTTTTATTGTATAGGCGAGGAGAAAAAGTCCCACAACAACAACAACAACAATAAAAATTAGAGAAATGCTTAATTTTACAAATTTGTGTATCACATTTCAATTAACCCCCATGCCAAATTTCATTTTGATATTTTTATTTTTTTCTTTTTTATTAATATAATACCGCTAAATTAGCCATTTCCCCACTGTAGACCATGGCGAGCCGCTTCAAAAAATAACAGCTCCATTAGAGTCATGGTATGCTGGAAAAATCGTATTATTTACTCGTAGGTCTATGGTGGAACTCAGTAGGAGTTACGATACGATATTTAAGGTATTTTATCATTAAGTATTTAAAGCAACAAAAAAAGAACAGAACATTTATAAAAATACTTTTGTGTTTGTTTGTTCTTTATTAGCTAATTTACTGTTAATATTTAGGTTCATTATTCTAGAAGAGCGTTCTATGGTTGAGAAGTACTATTTTAGAATTTTGGAAATACGATTTTTGGTAGAGGGAAGAACTATTTATTACTTTTTATACATAAAACATAAGAGATCCATATTGTATGTATTGAAACATTATTTGTACATATCTCAACAGCTGACAAAACAGCTCAAAAAAAAAATTAATTTTGTATTAAGGGCGACTATTGCTTGGATATGGTGGATCTACGGTCATTTTTGTTGTGGGAAACCCAATATGCTTTTTTATGGGGATGATCTTTTTTAACACATTATATTACATTTCTCAATAGTTTGCAGAATATAGCTATGCTAAAATAAAGTGTTTTTGAAAAACGTAAAAGCAGTGATGAAAAAGGGGGTGGGAGGTAAAAGTATAGAAGAAAATTTTTATCAATTCATAACAAACATCTTTCCCTCAGACAAAAATCACGTACCACTTTTAGTTTCGACGCTCAAGTTGATTTCTCTATCAACTTTTTTGAATAGAATTTTTTGACCTTTTGTCACGGTTTTTTCAAAATCCAGACGTAATGGAGAAATTTGGGTGCCAGATTCGTGATCAAGAGCTCGGGCATAATTGAGAACAGTTGACGGTTTCTTACTCACATTTTGGATGTCGCACTGTGCTATCGACATATTATTATTTATTTATATAAATTAAGCAGTTAATAATTTCTTTCACAGACGGACTAAACTCTGCTAGTTTAAGATATCTATAGCTAATAACTTCTGTTTAAAATAACTTTAAACATTTTATTGAAATCATGAATTCGTAGATTCTTTCAACATTTCGTAGAACTCGTGCATTAACGTAGTCGCCAATATTTTTCCGACTATTGTTTAAATATCTGACAATCCAAACAGTAATAAAATCAAAATAATCAATGGTCTGATATCTTAAACGTTTCCATTCGGGCAACTTGTCAACAAACGCCACCAAAGCCATTAATCAGTTTCGACTGTAAAAATGTCTTCTTTACTGTTGTTTACTTCATATTTCCTTCTTAATCTCCCACTCAATCCAACTTAATTGAACTCCACAAAATGCTTGATTTCAGGTAAACACCAATGAGAGCAAATATGCGACAACGCCATTAACTAACGGACTGTCAACACCTCCGCCACCCATACCGAAGCGCACGTTTCGTGGAAAATACATTTGGAATTGCACAGCGCCAGAAGCTATAGCTTCCGAAGCATCACCCATAAAGTGTACACAAACAACAAATACTAACAACACGGTCAACACATTCAATTTATATCAACACCAGCAGCAACAGCAACAACAACAACAACAGTCGCTCGTATACTACCAAAACCACAGCGCAAATATTGACCCAGCCACTCAACCACTCTACGTAGACATCGAACAGCGCCAATTGTACGCATCCGACGCTGGCAGTCTGGACGCAGGTGCCATATCCGATGATGACCGCATGAGTTTGGAAAATTCTGTTTTTGATGAATCGTCGGTGACATCGACTCCGGTTAAGAGTTCTAATGCGGTAAAGTCCGCAGGTGGCTTTGTTGGCTTACTTGCTGGCAAGACACTTTCTGCACTTAGCAACGACTTAAGCAACGCTGCCAAACGCTCAAACCGTTCCTCCAGCAGCACTGTTGACTCAACTTCCACAACTGCTTCGTCGGGTTACGGTTCACACAGCGAACGTCTTACGTCGAACTCAACGACTGCTGATTTTCGCAGCCGTTTCTCATCGGTAGACACACAATCCTCGTTGGACACCAGCTTGAATGAAAAAACCAACGAGTGTTCGCTCTCGAAGGATTCCTTTAAAATGGAACGCATCTTGCTGAACGACAATATGATGGACTACAACAATCAGCTTAATAATAACGAGATACGTATGAATACTGTTGGCAACACCAATATCATCACTACCAGCAACAGCAACATCAACAGCATCTCACCCAGTGCTAACAATAACACAAACTTCACCCAGCTCGGTAATAGTCAAAAACTTCCAACTGTACCCATGCGCAAACAATACTCTGTACCTCCGAAAATCCCTCCACCCCTGCAACCGGCCACTAATGCCTCCCAAATGTCACTGAGTAATGGCAGCAAAACTTCATCGGTCTCTGCATCAACCTCAACGTCTTCAGCCACTTCATACGGATCTTCCATGTCACTGTCGACTACAACTGGTGGTGGTGGTGGTGGCAATGCGTCCATTTCGCCAGTATCGCAACAACAAAAACGTCCAGTACAGCCACCAACACCGCCGAGTCGAAGCCAAAACTGCTTCGACAACGTATCAGGTTCTACGTTTTTTGGCAACAATAAATTGGAGGCCGAAACAGCCGGGAAGGCCATCCCGCCACTGACCATACGCAACAAACTGACTAAAAGCAAGCCACCACCTATCATCTATCCAAAACTGCATCAGCGCCAAGACTCAAATATATCCAGCGACAGTTATTCGGTCACTTCAAGTCCCGGTTATAATTCCAAAAATCTTATGGATACGCCACTGCTGCAGCAGTCTTCGCGCATGAATAAGGGGGTACCTGGCATGGTTATGCGTCATCAAGATTCGAGCGACAGCTTTGGCATGTCCACCTCGCGCTATGGCATCGGCAGCTTGGCAAATCCAGTCGCACCTCCACCGCGCAGTAATAAAGTCAATTGCCGACAGGACTCGACAATTTCCAGTGATAGTTTCAGTCAGACTTCTAGTCCCGGCTATAATACCAAACACATGGAGGCTCCACTGTTGCCCTCAGTGAAGCGTTTATGTAGCGGTAATTGGCGGTCGTGGTTTATATGAAGCTCTTTTCACTAAACCATTTCTTTTGCTCTTTTTTCCAATAGTTCCAGCGCCAATCGTTTGCAAACAGAAGTTACAAAACGAAACTATTGAAGAGACGGAACAATCCTTGCCAGTTTCACCGCTAACGAAATGTGTTTCCACACCTGCCAGTCTGCAGACTATCGTGCGTTTCCAGAATGGTGCGCCCAACACAATGTCACTGCAGCATCGGGTAAGAAAGTAGTTGCCAGTGACACTAAATTTTTCGCGCCAATATTTTACTTTTCTCGCATTCTTTTTTCGTAGATTATCAACCGGCGCAAGAGCTCGAATCCATACATCACGAATGGACGCTTAAATTTTCGCTTCTATCAAATTCTGATCAATGCTTTTGCTCTGCTAGCTATAGCGGGCAGCTTAGCTGCCTATTTCAAGGCTTATCCGCCTCAAGTCAAGGTTGTCAACAAAACCATCATCAATACGATACGTGTTGAGGAGGTGTCAGGATTTGGTAAAAATCCTGCACCGGGTACTTGTTTGCCAATTATTGTTAGGTTCTGTCATGGTCCGCAGATTCCTTACAACTATACCGTTTTCCCCAATTACATCGGGCACTTTGGACAACTCGAAACGCAAGTGGTGAGTTCTGTGAGTGTGCTCTTACTTATTATTTTTATTTCATTCGTATGTGTGTTTTAAGGATTTGGATGCCTACGAAGCATTGGTCGATGTGCGCTGTTACGAGTTGGTTTCTCTATTTCTTTGTACACTTTTTGTGCCGAAATGTGGCACCACTGGCTCAACTGTGCCACCCTGTAAAACGCTCTGCACTGAAACTATGCGACGTTGTGGCTTCTTTTTTGATGTTTTTGGTTTAAGTCTACCGGAATATTTGAACTGTAAGCTTTTTAAGGACTTTGAGAATCCAGAGGAGTGCGTTGGCTTGGAACAGGTGCGTGATGTTATGGTAGCTGCCAGCAATCCAGTCTGCAATGGCTTCCAATGCGATCAGGCACGTTGCATACCCAACGACTATGTCTGCGATGGACATCTAGACTGCATGGATCAAACGGATGAGTCCAACTGTAAGTTTTGCGATGCGGATGCCATATACTGTGGTGAAAATCGTTGCATGAGTTCAAAACACATATGCGATGGTATCGTAGACTGTCCCTACGGTCAAGATGAACGCAATTGTAGTGAGTATTTCGTGAGGTAAGGAGCTCCAAGTTCTTCTTAACTAACCCGTTTAAATATTTCAGTACGTCTAAGTGAACGAAATGGTGACCTAGGCAAAGGCGTGTTGGAGGTGTTTCGCATCAAGACACATGAATGGACTCCAGCTTGTGTCAAGAATTGGGATCGCTCTGTATCGCCAACGGCTGTTTGTTCCATGCTCGGCTACAACTCCGTGAATGCTACAAGTGTGGTCACTCAGCGAACTCATCGTCCTCTTCTGACTTCTGTGAACGTCTCCACGGATATTTGGAAGATGTATGCGAAGAAACGTTCGAACCTAATGCAAGAGTTTGCCAGTTGTAAGCCTGAGGAGGACTATCCAATTGCAGAGTTAACATGTGCCAACTACGGTGAGCTTCTGAACTTCTGGTTTTTTTTTAAGATTTTTGTATACTCGAATTTGTATTTTCTTAGAATGTGGTAAAGTGAAACGTCGACGCCATAAGCCTGCACGACGCATAATTGGTGGCACACAAGCTAATCCTGGATCTTGGCCTTTTTTGGCCGCTATACTGGGCGGACCAGAGAAGATTTTCTACTGTGCTGGAGTTTTAATTTCAGATCAATGGGTACTCACGGCATCACATTGCATAGGAAAGTAAGTTTAGATGTTCTCAAATCAACATTTTAAAAAATTACCAAATAAATCTCACTTTCAGTCATACCGTTATTGATCTGGAAGATTGGACCATACAACTGGGTGTAACACGTCGTAATTCTTTTACCTATTCAGGTCAAAAGGTGAAAGTTAAAACTGTCATACCACATCCACTGTACAATACGCAGATAGCTCACGACAACGATATCGCATTATTTCAGGTAAGATTCATTCATGTTTGAAGTGGCAAATAAACCAACCTACTGATTTCACAATTTGATGATTAGCTCGCCCAACGTGTTTCCTTTCATGAACATTTGCTACCAGTTTGTCTGCCACCACCAGGCTTAAAACAAATAAAATCAGAACAGCTATGTACTGTCATAGGTTGGGGCAAACGTGAAGATAATGATCGTAAGTGACAACATTTATTTTAAGTTGGTTTTGTAATACAGTTTTTGATGAATGCCTTACAGCTAAAGCTACTTATGAGCCTATTGTGAATGAGGTCCAGGTGCCAGTTATAAGACGACAGCAATGTGATGAGTGGCTTGACAATCTGACGGTATCAGATGGCATGATCTGTGCAGGATTTGAAGAAGGCGGCAAGGATGCATGTCAGGTAAAATTAAATTCAATAAGGGAATTAAAGAAAATTGTTATAGCTTGAACTGAAACTTTTGATGTATGTAGTTATTGAGTATCATTACAAAAATGGTTCATTATAAAACGGCTCTGCTGACAGGATCTGTTAAGAGATGAAATGAGTTCATATTTAAAACTAAGCTCGATCGAACTAAGCTAATTCTCGATGTTTATCAAAACTCGCGGTCCAAGCTAAGACGAGAGTTGAATGGAATAGAACGCCACTCTTTATAGCTGTATACAGAATGGTTTTACTCTATAAATATACCAAACTCCATAAAACTGACAGAAACTCCTATCTTATAAGAAAAACTCCCGATTTTTCATAAACTTCTATTCATCGATATTAATTTCATCATCCCATTTTTCCTCACTACAAAACTATTTTTTTCAACTCGTGTTTACATGTCGGCTGACTGTATACAATTACTTTTCAATTTAGACAGTTGTTTGTGAGGCGTGGTTGTTCCACACAATGTTAAACAAATTATAAAAAAGCATAACCATGTCGTATGATCATGTCGCATAACCATCTTCAAAAATATACATTAGGCAGGTGGGTTTGATATGCATAATTTTGCTCTTAGCTAAAAAAGAGTTAAGCAAGAGTTTTAAAATACAGACGAATTTATGTTTCTTTTGAAGTTTCAAAAGATGCCGGAAGAAATCTTGAAAATGGGAAGAAAGCCAACAAAACGAGAGCTCTCTCTCTATTATAATGTCAGTGAATGCAGCAGTTGTGGAAGGCCGGAGTTAACTGGGATCAGGAAATCTCCGAAAAATTATAGAAGAAATGGAGAAACTGAGCCAAAGAACTGGCAAACGTTGCCAAGCATAGAGTTCAGAGATGTTATTATCCGAAATTCTTGAATATAGATGTGGAGCTGCATTTATTTTGAGACGCTAACAAAGAGGCTTTAGCAATTGTAGCATATTGGCCAATTGTTATTCCAAAGAATGTCATATAGTCTTTTGAAGCTGGGTAAAAAGTTTGTGCATCAACACTAAGGAGATTCAAAAAAGTCGACTATGTTTAGTTTTTTTAAAATCCCCTGTAAAATAGATTCAGGGAGGTGAAAAGAAATTCCTGTAAGAACCGGAACTCTTAATATTAATATTTAGAGGTCACGATTTTATGTTTCCCATTTAAGTTACATGGGATAAATTTTTTTTCAACTTCTTGTTCTTATATCTTAAAAACCAATTTGAAACATATCTGATGGGAAATTGAACGCTCTACAAAAATGTCCCTTATAATTTTTTTGATAAAATCATGACAGCTAATATTAAATATTATAAAAAAGGAATTAAAAAAATCAAAATCGACAAGTTTATCAAGTTTTTCAAAATAACTTGACTGAGAATTCCATCATTTCTAGGAAGAATTAACGAAAAAGCCTTTTATTGTATTAAATAATATTTACGAGGCCTGTGATAAACAAAGAGAGAAAGAGAAAGAGCAGCAAGAGTACTTGTTGGAAGAATATTTTTAATGACTTTTTCTTGCAGGAAATCACAATTAGTAGAATTTTTTTAAGAAAATTTTGTAATATTCAATAAGAACTTATATGACTTTACCAGAAACCGGAGAAAAAAGTGTAACATGTCCGTCTCAAGGACATGATAGTTAAAAATCAGAATATAGAAGTCACGAGTGTTACATTTTGGAGTGATTCCTACACTGTTTTCCAATGGATAAGGTCATATCACAGAGTTTAAAAACAGTATGTCGCCAATCGCATAGCTGAATTCTTAAAGTCATCAAATATAGAACCCCACCAATAGTGGTGGTGTTTTGGATCAGTGAATGCAGCTGACGATATCACTCGAGTGAAATTTCCTATAAAGTACAATCCTTGATGCAAATGGAGTTCTGGTTACAGGTACGCAAGTGTGCGCTGAGATTGTGGAGACAGCACTTCTCCATTCTACCTACTGGCGGCGAATGCTGCCCATGGAGAAAGCAATTCAGAACCACCAATCAACGATGACGAAATGGAAGTACCACCACCTACCCTTGAAGAGGATCGAGTTGCTATCAATCGACTCAAAAACAATAAAACAGCTGGGGCTGACGGCGTGTCAGCTGAATTGCTTAAAACCGACGGTGATGAGTTGATAAGGCGCATCAGCTCATCAGCAAAACACGGCTAGCGGAAAACATGCCCGATGATTGGAATCTCAGCGTACTGTGCCCTTTACTTAAGAAACAATCTGCGCCAGTTATAGAGGTATCAGTCTTATTTCCATCGCATATAAAAAATGTGGCAAATTGAAATAAAATGTGGCAGATTTTATAGTTGTGGCGGCCGTGGCGTAGTGGGTAGTGTGTGACTCTTACGGCAGAGAACCCAGGTTCGAATCCTCCATCCGACACAGAAGTTTTTTCAATTGAATTAATTTTTCTGTTCGGCCGTCACCTCTCTGCAGACAATGGCAAACCTCAGAGAGTAAAAACTGCCATGAAAAGCTTCTTGAGAACATAAGCCGTTCGGAGTCGGCGTAAAACATGTAGGTCCAGTTTTCGATCATTTGTGTGCAAACATTTCACATCACACACAACACAATTGATCATAAGAAGCTCGGTCAAAGTCCTTTCAAGGGCTGAGATGGCCATTTCATATTTTTTTTTTATATATCCAATATAAAAAAATAGAAATAAATTAAAAACGAACAAACTTTTACTCAATAAAACAAAAACAAAACTATATGGAACAATTCTTGTCTAGAGGCAGGAGTCTAATTTTGCTTTAAATAAAAGTTTGTATAAATAAATAAACCAAAGTTTGAAAATGGTAAGATTACGTATTTCAAAACTAATAAAAAAATTGAGCCCAATAACAGGCTCATGTCAAAATCTAACTATATTCACAATTAGGCCTTCTAGTGATGTGTTTATTAAAATTATATCATAGAAAAAAGATTCATCAAAGAATTTTATGAAGGTGGAAAAATCGGTAGATTTTAAGCCTTCGGTGGTAAAAGTGGAAGATAAAAAAAATTTTGAAAAAATGTGGTAGATCTACCACAATATTGGTAAAGTCCCTGCCCTGGTATTGTTGTTCAGCGATGACGCTGGCTGGGTCATACCCATTGTATGGACGATGAAGCTCCTGCGAAAAAGGTGCTCGAGGCGAGGGTCGTTGGTCAACAACGACGAGGGAGACCATGTCTCCGATGGATGGACCAGGCCGATTAAGCCCTAACCGCACTTGGTGTATCCGATTGGAGAAGGCTCGCGCAAAACAGAGACGGCTGGCGAGAGCTGATGAGGTCGGCCGAAACCCAAACACGGGTTGTTATGGCTACATAAGTAAGTAAGTAAGTCTATACGATCAGCGATCTTGGCCAATTGGGAATATGATGAATTCAGCGAAGAGTTCTAGTGTAAATGAAATACAACATAAACACATCTTCTATTTTGAACAGCAACAGTTTTTAATAATGCCAGATATTCAAAGATTTTCTAGGTATGAAAGACTATTGGCTTTTTTCATTATAAATTTTGAGATACATTCATAATTTAAAGATGAATATTGAAAACAACAATGCTGTTTATAAATTATAATTCATTATAAATTTTGAGATACATTCCTAATTTAAGGATGAATATTGAAAACAACAATGCTGTTTATAAATTATAATTCATTAAAAAATTTTGAGATACATTCCTAATTCAAAGATGAATATTGAAAACAACAATGCTGTACATTAAAAATAGTCGTTGCATGTAGCACGGGAAGTGGGAGACGTTCCAATGAACTAGTTGAAGCGGTAAAAGAGAGTGTTGCCGAGAACCCACATGCCGAGTCCTAACATCACCGTGCTCAGTATTTTGGCGTCAGTGGAATCACTTTGCGGCGCATTTTCCGTATAGGGAGCAATTGATTCAAAAATTGTTGCCAACAGACCGCCCACGTCGCGACACGTCACTTGGAATACAGCAAAACCGTCTCTCAAATAATTGACACTGAACCTAATTTTTTTAAGAAAATTTTGATGACTCATTTCACACTCTATGTCGCCGTTAACAAGCAAAACTGTCGTTTTTGGGGAACGGAGAATCTACACGAGAACCATGAAACTCTATTGCATGACCAAAAAGTGATTCTTTGGACCAGTGCTTGTGCCAAAACTATCATTGAGCCATTTTTCTTCAGAGAGGACGAAACAGTCAGTGAAGATCGATATCGGTGGATATTGACTCTGTCCTCAAATGTGTAAAAAAAGGTCTGGGCTGTTTCTGATTTCAACAAAACGGTGCGCCATGTCACACTGCAAATCGAACAATTTCTTCAACGTTTCTTCAACAAAAATTCCCTAGACCTGTGGTGTCAAAAATGGCGACATTGACTGGTCATCGAGATCTCCAGATTTGACCTCTCCAGATTTGACCATTGAACAGCTCGAGACAAACATTCGAGTCGCTTTACCTCCCGTGATGCTCGAAAAAGTGATGGAAAACGCAACAAAGATGGCACATTTTAGTTTGGCCAATAGAGGCAGCCATTTTATTAATGTTGCATTCGAAAACTAGTTCAAATAGATTGTATTCTCGGTTTTTTTTTTTAAGTGATTCAATATTTACATACTGACATAAAAGATGACTTACCCCGTGCAAAAATTGTCTTAAAACATAAAATACATATTCATTTATTTATTTACTACGGTTACAAATTAAATATAAGATATATAAGTAGATTTTACGTAAAAAAAAAAAAATATTAGACCCGTTTCTTTTAAAGGACTTTTTTCTGATTTTCTATTACATGATTTTACAAAATAAAAAAAAAACTCTAAAATTTTTAATTTAAATAGGTCGATAAAATTTAATTAAATTGCATGCCAGCATTTTTATATCCTTGAGGGTTTGATTAATCGTATTATATTGATTGGTTTTAGCTTTATTTTTCAAAAAAGCTGCTTAACTCACTGAAATAACTACATAGCTATCGCCTCTTTTCATCTCACGAAAAAATAATCTAATGTTTTAATATTGAATTATTTTTGCAGGGTGACTCTGGAGGACCACTTCTATGTCCCTATCCTGGTGAAAAAGATAGATGGTACGTTGGTGGTATTGTTTCGTGGGGCATAAGATGCGCCCATCCAAAGTTGCCTGGTGTCTATGCCAATGTCATCAAGTATATACCATGGATTCACGAGCAGATACAAAAATATACGAAACCCAGCAAAGAGGAGGAAAAAATTTCTAAATTTCACAATGTACCGGGTGGTGGTGCGGGCACTACGCTGAACATATCACCCGGTGCAAGTCCCTTCAAAAGTAACAGCAGTAAAAAACACTATGGCAGCAACAGCAACCAGAATCGCAGTCCAATGGACGTCGATTATTACGGTAGTTATGAGAAATCTTAAGGCACGAACGACAAACTATTGATGAAAGGTGTTATTCTTTTTTGTTCTTATATCATCTGTGTTGAGTGAAAAGCAGAATATTACTTTTTTGATCATTTGAAACCATCCAAAGAATATTTTATAGATTAAGTAAAATTTAGACTAAGTAAGATGTTAGATAATCCTGAACAAGAGGAAAATAGAAGAAAAAATCAAAACGAAAAACAAAAAGTAAAAAATCTGCTAAAAATAAAAACCAAA
The DNA here is from genome assembly GCA_914767935.1 of Coremacera marginata. NCBI lineage: Eukaryota > Metazoa > Arthropoda > Insecta > Diptera > Sciomyzidae > Coremacera > Coremacera marginata. The sequence goes on from OU612044.1 coordinate 133,579,576, forward strand.
ATTTGAATACATCATATCTGAAAAATTAAAACACTCCCACTATAAAAGTCATTATTATACATACAGTCTTAGCTATACAGAATTTAGTAGGCATGAAAGTCATGCAAGTTTTTGGCTACCACCCACAACTTGTATGATCAAATACAGTGGCTCAACATAATCATTGTCAATTTTATGAATTTATATGAACTTAAGTTTTAATGCAAACAAATGAAAGTAAAAAAAAATTATCGAATGTATTAACATTTATCAATTTAACGAACCATATCCTAAAAGACATCAATTATATATTCAGAACCTAAAATTATTTACTAAAAAACTAAAGGAATATTTTAATTCAATGCTGAATTCTAACGCTACTATGAGGTTTCGTTATTTTGTTGGGAAAAAATATTCAAAAAATTTTTTCTTTTTTCTTTTTAATTATAGAAGATTTAAAGATAATTGAATTAAATGAAATATTTATTATAGTATATTTTTTATTTAGGAAAAATCTTTTAAAGAATGCCGAAATTTTAATGAAGTTAACTTATTAAAACAAGATAAATGTTTAATATTGAGAAAAGTTTAGGAATTTATTTGTTAAAATCTGGAAACAAATATCAGAACATTTAAAAAATAACACAGTGCAAAAAAATTTCAACTTTTGTCACTATCCTCAAATTTTTGAATTACTTACTTTAGGGGCACTCAAGAGAATTTTTTAATAAGTTTTTCTCCATTACATCTAGTTGAAGTATACAAAAAAAGAACTCCTCAAATAACATATTTTTAAGAAATTTTAACTTATATTGTATTTAGCCATAGGTTAGGTTAGGTTATGTTAGTATGGTTAAGACGGCTACCCTTCTCGTGCACATAAGCCAATATAGGCCCCTTGTGATACCATATAATCTCATTTAAGCTGGTGTTAAAGGAGTCCTATCTCCATTGAACCATCCCGTGGATTAATTGAATCTGTCAATTTTCTTTGGATCTATATTGGAGATTGAAGCAAGGGAGTGAAAGAGGGTCGAATGATGGTATATAGTCGCTTCTACTTAGAGCGGGGCAGTGACAGAGAAAGTGTTGTACGGTTTCCTCCTCCTCAGCACATCTACAGCTTCTGTAGAAGTCATTGGCTTCACAGCCTAGACGAAGAGCGTGTGCTCCTATCAAGCAGTGACCAGTTAGTACCCCTACCAGAACCGAGAAATTCGGTCTTGCGAGTTCCAGTAGGTAGGATATACGTTTGTTGTCGTAGGAAGGGCAGTTTAGTCTGACTGTGGAGCAGGTGACCAGGTTATTCCACCCCTCATTTGACTGGCTCAAGGTGTTTCGCTTGCATTGGAGTTTAAAGGTGGCTAAGGGTATACCTACCCCATCCTTTTCCGGAAGGATATCAGCGGTCTATTCCTTCTAGCCAGTTCGCCAGCTTTGCAATTACCTTCTATATTACGGTGCCCAGGCACCCATACAAGGTGGATCCTGAATTGATCAGCCATCTCGTTGAGAGATTTGCGGCATGCAGCAAGAGATTTAGAGTTTTGGGTCGCTTGACTGCCTGAAATGAAATATACAGCTTTCCCTGAGGTGCTCAGCTGGTTGAGGTGCTGTGCTGCTTTCTTGATGATCAAAGCTTCTACAGTGATCGGGTAGTCGGAAGGAGGTCTCGATCCCCAGGTCCGGGGAAAATACTCCCCCATCCACTCGCCCTTCGAGCTTAGATCCGTCGATAAATATGTTTATGGACCCCTCCATATAGTGAGGCCTGCTTTCCTATTCCTGTTGTGTAGGAATGCACACATTGTATTTTTTGAACTTTGAGAAGATTGTTTACTACGGAAGATTTACGAGTGGCCGGCCACCAGACAATTACTCCATAGAGTATAATTGGTCGAACGATAGCAGTGTAAATCCAGAGGACTATGATGGGAGAAAATCCCCATTTTTTGCCTATCGATTTCTTAAATGCGAAGAGCGCTATGTTTGCCTTTTTGATGCGTTCCTCTGTTTTCTCGTTCCATAGAAGATTCCTGTCTAGGATAACTGCCAGAAACTAGACGCTGTTGGTGAAGTTAAGCCTGACATTGCTAAGATTCGGGGGTGTTAATATAGGGATTTTGTATCTCCTAGTAAAGAGAACCAGCTCCGTCTTTGCCGGCTTCACGCTGAGTCCGCAGGTTCCAGCCCAGCTGGATAGCGACCAAAACACGGCTTTCATGATGTTGCAGAATTTTTGCAGAAATTTACCACGTATGACGATAGAGACGCCATTTGCGTACACTATTACCTGGTGGCCATCCTCTTCCATGCATCGTAGTATCTGGTTGATCTGGTAGTATCAGAATTGCTTTCCATATTAAGGGGTATGGAACCCGGTCTGAGAATGTGGTCTGTCGATCGGGATATCTCTTCCCGCGATATGGGTAGTAAGCCACAGCCACCACGGAAACTCCCCGAAGGACCATCCCAAACAAGTGAGCCTAACATAAGCCAGGTGCTACTGACTGCTTGTGGTTCCAGTTTTAAAATCCTTGGTCAAACATTGTAGCACTAGATCCCAGCTACTACCAGTTTTAGCTCATCCCTTCTCTGGTCTGGTTATCAATCGGGTAGTAGAGAGAAGATATGTTGCGTTTAGCGTAGACACCTGCCGCATAGGCTTAATTCTACATTGTTCTATAACATTGGAACTAGCTTCATGCTGTGATCACACTTTGCAACCCTTGGTGAGGGTGAAAGCCTGCCTTAAGCCTCTTCCATACTAAGGGGTATGACACCCGATTTGAGAATGCAAACCACACTGGGCTAAATAGCTCTGCCCGCGATATGAGTAGTAAACCTAAGCCATCCTGAAAGACTCCACGAATGGCCAGCCCATTCCAGTCAGCATGGCATTAGCCAGGGGCCACTGGCTGCCCGTGGTTCCAGTTATAAAGTCCTTGGTCAAACCTCGTAGCACTAGATTCCCGCTACTACAAGTTTTAGCTTATCACAGCTCTGGGCTGATTAACAATCAAGAAAACACACAACCCAAACACACTACACCACAACACACCCTATTCACACACCATTTAAACTTCAGATCACTGTCCTTACACATGCACATGCATACACAAAAAAAACTCACGCAATGAATACAACAAATTAAACATGTCTGGAATGCCACGTCCCAAAGACACGACACGAATACTGATTCAACCTAGAAACTTCTTTTCTCATTATTACGCAAAACACCCATTGCGTGCAAGTCACGAATATCCTCATAAAAAGGATACTCGTGAAATACAATCACAATTTTATCTGACACTCAAGTTTCTTTCATGCCAGAAAGTAATAAAAGAACCATGTCCAGTCAACAGGAAACCCATGCTTAAGCGAAAGCAAAAGTTTGGATACCCACTCTAATGTAAAAAATTATGAAAATTTGACTGAGCTCCCATAAAACTATACGTGACCCTTCTGTTCACAGATTCATTCCATCTAGATTGCCATCTCGACTAGCCTTCCTCTCATTCTCATTCGTATTGGCAGGAGAGTATTTTTCGATATCCCACAGCAGACCTATCCACCATCCCCCATGTACATTGGAGCGCCAAAAGTCGCGCAAGCAACAAAAAGATCCTTACACATGTGGCGCACAGCACGCCTACTGAGGCCGCACTCACTCTTAAGCAAGCAATGCACTCGACGTACAACTGACAAAAGTTGGTTTTTCCTGAGGGTTACCCCATTCGCATGTATCGTTGGATTTCGACTTGGTGCTTTGGGTTGTCAACACTTGCACCCCATTCACACAACATGCCAATGGCCACACTTGACCCCGCCTCCATCATGAGACTAACCTTCGGCCAATACAAGAAAGTCATCAACATACGGACAAAATTTACAAAATTAGCAGATCCTCCTCAACAAAGGATCCATCATGAGGTTCCAAATGAATGGACCACAGATTGACCCCTGAGGACAGCCCCGAACAACAACAGGACAGCCCACACAAAAGGTTTACATAAGCATGTCTGTCGGAAAAGTAACTCTTTCAGAGCTTACCCTCCCGGCATCCAGCTTTACTCAATCTGGCTAACACACTTTCCCAGCATAAATAGTCGAAAGCCCCCTTTAATACTATTACACTTACAAACATCCACGCATAGTCACACATTTGTCCTTGCAAAAACCAAATTGACTCTCGCAAAGGCCCACACTCTCACACTCCAGTGTCGTTCCATCATAATCCTCTTCAGCACTTTTCCACGTACCGGAAGTAGACTGATGCCCTCATAGAACCGAAGATTACTACTCAACCTGTCAGGTAACTTCAAAAGTACAACCACTTTTGCTTCTTTTCACACAGAAGGGAAATATGTCTCTGGCATGCATATTGTATACAGAGCCTCCAAGTATTCAGGAATGGCTTTCCAGATGGTTTTACCCATCTCAGAGACAGTGAGGAAATTTCGAAATTATTGTTGGTTGAATTTGGTTAAGACACCGATATAAATATCTTCGTAATCAGTGCCACTAAATTTAACTTTAAGCCGTTGGAAAATTCAAAAACTTACTAATTTTGCAAGACTGTGTTATTTGTCTGGCTGATAGAGCTTTTGTTTTTTGAAATATTGTTGCATTTTCTAACCTTTTTTTTTGGAATTCTAAATTTTTTCTAGTATTTTCTTAAAAAATTCTATTCAATATTATGTGAACTTAGTTTAAAATTTAAAAAGTTCGTAGTGAAGCCAAAGCGTTTTTCGTTTTTTGTTTTTTGAGAAAATTCTTTACTTTCGATTTTTATATCAAATACCAACCTATCGTGGCTATTTTTTTATGGGAGGGGCATATTATTGTATTTTTCTTATTTACATATATTTACTTGAGATCAGAATAACACACTTTATTTCAAAAAATGAGTATTCACCGGAAAATGAGTATTCATTGGAAAAATGGAATAAAAATATTTAAAAAAAAAAAAAATAATTTATGGCAATAACTAAATTCTTTATAGAGACGTTATCTGCATTAGTTATGTTGTTTTTTTCAAAGCTTTTACTTTTTGACAAGTTTTGAAAAGTAAAAAAAAAGCATTGCTTAAGGGTACCTTTATGAAATTTAACGCGATTCTGAATTCGTTTTTTGAAAGAATACTACAAAAAATGGTCAGAGATATTGATAGAAAGTTTTTTTATTGATTTCAACAGTTATTAAAGTACATAAAAATAAATTTTTGTTTTATTTTTTGTGACGTCATTTGCGTGTACGTGACGTTGCCATGAAGCAAAAAAAGTAGAACCATTTTCGCTTGCAGAATAACATGATCTGTAATCATCTTCAAAAAAATATATATTTATAAAGTAAACACTTACGCCGAGATAGTGATTTCGCCTTTTTTTATAAAATGAGCCTGAAAAAAATGTACACAGTTCCTCATGAACTCAAATGTACACCCATTTCTTAAACAAGCAACTTTAAAGACGCGTTATTTTTTTTTACAAACAAAAATTTTTAAAAAAACTTCAAGTCACTACTTTAGCGTAAGTATAAACTTTACATATATATTTCATTTTTTTCAGATAACTACAGATCATGTTAATTTTGCTTGCAGAACTTTTCTCGCATCGCTTCATGACAACGTCATGTACACGCAAAGGACGTCACAAAAAAAAAACATTTTTTATGTATTTTAATAATTGTTGAAATCAATTCAACGAAAAACGCCTTCAGAATCGCATTATATTACATAAAGGTACCCTTAATACATGACTCATCCCACGGAAAATTCGGCTATTTGATATCAATTACCGGTCAATTGTTTTCAAACCACAGTATATAAAAATCAAAAGAAATTCTGAGGAATACCGTTGCTAAATAAATACATAAATGGACCTTTATGTTCATGAAAACTTTAAGTAAATCAATGTAGAAAAATGCTAAAAAAGTAGTGTTCAAATTCTAGAATAAGCATATTGACAACATATTATATACAACTAAAACATAATTATTAATATAAATACTTTAAAAAAGTATTATGTATGTGTGCATATATGGCTATTAATATTAAGAAAATATGGAAAATATGGACAATAAAGCAACATATGCTATAACATGAAAAATTATAACTTCAAAAGTTATTCAGTTTAACAAAGACAATAAAAAAAAAAAAAATTTGAAAGAATTTTTTAAAAATCAAAAATAATTCATTATTTTTATACACAAAAAAAAATCCAATCAAGCAAGTGCGAAGAACTTTTGTTTCGAACTGCTACAGAGATTAAAAACAGGAAAAAAAAAAAACATTAGAATAACTCACTATATGTATTACGTAGTATCAAATTGTATAAATGTTGCCTGCCTCAACAGCTTAAAAGTTGTAAAAGCGTACTTTAAGCTAGCTATACTATATAAAGAAATATTTGTACTATTTAATGACTAAGCATTGCGTCAAACTAAAAAAAAAAAAAACCAAATAAAAAAAACTTTATTTAAAAGTAGAAAAAATGAACTCAATTCTAATAAACACTGAAAAAAAACAGCAGATATTCAAGGCAAAAAAGACAATGTACTGAAGACAATAAAATAATAAATATATTATACACCATAATAAGTAAAACATTTTTTATTTTTTTTATTTAAACAACAACTAAGCTCTTTTTTTAAATGTTTGAAAAAATAAAAAAAATAAAATAAAAATAAAAGTTAAAAACATATAGAAATCTTAAAAGAATAGCACAGTTTTATAGCCTATTAAGTAAAATTTATTTATAAATGCGCAGCAAAAAAAAAAAATGAAAATGATATTTATACACTTAGTTGTTTAACTTTAAGCTTCCACTGTAATTGAGACAACCTATTAATAAAAAAATCCTTAGAGAATATGTTGAAAATATATATATAATATATACTTATATATATATATAAATAATAGAACAAAATTATATGCGTGGGTTTCAGCTTTAACATATGAAAATTATGTACTATTTAGTGGTATACATACATATATATACATACATATACATACTTATATACAAGTAGAATATTGTATTAAATGATATACAAACTTTATACATATATGTATATTAAATAATATATGTGTTGTGCTCTTCAGATATTTTTCGTTCTGTTAAGTTTTAGTTTTCACAAGTTGGTTTATTTTCTCGCTCGAATAAAAAAATAGTAATCAAAAATTTACCCTTAAATGCATGAAAATATCTGAGAAATTCGATTGAAATAATTTTAATAACACTGTGCGACACCAAAAAAGTAATTCTTCAAATTTTGATAGCCATTTCTGATAGTCACTGGTCCTTAGAACATATCATCCAACGGATTTTTCTGGGCTAGCTCAAATAACCTATTAATTGAAGGTAAAATTTTATAATAAAACGCTGTAGTTAAATTTCTTTAACTCCTTTATACAGTGAAATTTTGATTTAAGACCTATTGAAATTAGAAACATTATTGCGTCCTAGAATTTACACAAGGGGCTCAATTATTCCCTCAAATTGAAGAAACCCGTATAACTCGGAAATACTGGGTGAAATTCACCCTCATTCTGGAACACGTGATCCCTCTCAAAACTGCGTCGAAACAAATATTTTTTATTCTAGAAAATTTGAATTTGAAAGACAAACGAACGAAAGTTTTATTCTGGAAAGTTTACATTTTAACGTCGAACGAACTGTTTATCGAAAGAGTCAATTATTAAACAAACGCCATCGAACAAAATAGTTCAAAGCGGATTTGTTTGAACTTTGAAAAATAAATTAAGCAAGCAAATTTTTACAGCTAGATTCGCCTCAATTACCATAGGTCGTAGGTCAAAGGTCATGCTAAAATATTATATGTAAAGTTTATACAGTGATTCATATGGGGAATCGGATGATTTTTTCTACAGTAGAACAGTAGAATTTATGAGAAAATGGAACAGACGATTTCAGCATTGACAACTTACACCTGCCGTAAGGCTTAAGTAAGTTGGGTTATCCAAAACCTAGGGTAATAGTTCATGAAACAGACAACCATGAACTTTGTGCTACCACAACACGGACCCGTTTACATTTTAGCAAGTAAAACGTACGGGGCATCCGGTGTGGCAGCACGAACATGGAAGCTGTTTCACAAACACAAAGCATCACCCAGTGCCTTGCTGATTAGGAGCATTATGAATTTATATACTGCCCGTAATAGCAGTACCAGTTTAGACTTCCGTAGCGACGTACTTCCATCCATCTACTGGTGGCGACGAGACCTACCCAATCTCTTGCATATTAAGACAGATATGCCAGTCCGGTCGTACCATTGCGCGACCCCGCCAGTCAATCTAGACCTGTGTAGCATTCACACAACCACAACCAGTACGAGACTCCCCGAAGGGCCAGCCTACGACAGTCATCTAGGCAACTCGATCCCGTCAGATGAGGATCTACAACATCCCCGCAAGAAGACCAAGAAGACACAACTGCAATTATGAAAAAGTGCCTTCTTATTCATGACTGTGCTCAATGAGCACTTAGAGGCTAGTCTAACAGTTTGCAGGTGCCGACTCAGCTGGAAACTATTGCACATGACTGGTACCTACTTTGGAGGACCTTTGCAATTGCCACTCTCACTCTGGCCGTTCGGAAAGTCAACATCCAGACACAGAGTATTGGCCATTGTTCTCAGGGACTGCCGTGCTCAGTATGAGAACCCTTAGCTTAAGCAACCAAAAACAACACTTCCCTCAGTGACTGACGTGCCAGTTTGAGGGTGCGAGTCAAACTCTTGACAAGCAACACTTCGGAAAGCCGAAGAGTTGACACTTTGACGCACGCATGCCAACACTTCACATCTAGTTCTTCCAGACGATTTAAGGTATCCATGCGGTGGATAGATAGGGTCAACCCCATCCGACGGGTAAAGACTGTCCCCGTACTAACAAGTTTTAAGGTCAATTGCTATACCTTCGCAGGCTTGTTTCATATCGATATACCGAATATGACCTGTTACCAAGATGGGCGCCACCCCAAGCTCTTGGTTGGATTTATCAGTTTTTACGTTTGCAGGACGTATCCTACAAACAACCCTCCTCCTTTATCCTGGCTTGGGACAGGCAGGCCGAAACCTGGCGGAGTTAGAAAATAGAACAGTTAAATTTTTTAAACTTTAGGTAATTTTTTTTTATACCAGACCGAAGAACTGAGAAGATACAGATCAAACCGACCATAACCTGAGCTGACAACATCAGATCAAACAAATATTGGTCTGATTTGGTAACGAAACATTACGGTACATTTACGGTGCAAGCTTGTCAATGTATCTAAAATATGTAATTAACTAGATAAATAACTAAATTTTATGAAAAAGAATTTTATGAAAGTTCTGAACAGATGCCCGACATATCTTGCTTCTCGTTATATAGTCTTATTTATTTTTTTTTTTTTTTTTTGATGTGTTCGTTGGCAGCCGATTGCTTAGAGCTTTTTTGAGCTCATCAGCAGCATCTGACCAACACTCAGGCATGCTTAGAGTATGAAAAGAATCGCATATATTGAAAACAGCTGGGTCAGAGGTACAAAATAAATGCGGATCTGTTTTTGACAGTTGTTGCTCAACTCGGACATTAAAAAGAAAATCGTCTTTTGACATTTTTAAAAAACACGAAAAATTGAAAAAGTACACCGAGAAAAAAAGCAATAGGTAATTCACCTAAGTCGGCTTGGGTAATGAAAATTGTATGGGGATTATAAACTTATAATTATTCACCTAAGCAATTTATCGTTTAATACATTGCTTTGAAAGCACATACTTCGATACCTTGCAAAAAAAAGCACATCGCTCTAACCACTAATCCAAGCAGCCTTGCTACTATTTCCTGACATAACTGCAGCTATGTTAACAGATGCTGTATTAACAGATGCTGTATTAAAAGATGCAGTATGTCGCAGTATTCTGTTGATAGCCATACAACAATAATCTTTTAATAGATTATTGTGTATGCTGTAGCATAGCTTCAGTTGTAATTAATATTGAATAAATCACTCGTAACGAAGGAGTTTGGTTCAATGCGTAGTGTATTGACTTCATACACAGTGGTATCGGTTGATGTGGGTTCGAATCTCAACGGCATGCGAAGGTAAAATTTTTGTATTTGATATATAATTTAATTCAATTTAATTTAATATTCTTGTTATAATAGACGTCAAGCAGCAAGAAAAGCCGAGAGAAGTTATTAATTTCTAAGAAAAAAACGGTGTGATAAAAGAAAAATTTGTGTTGTTGCCGATTTCAGTCAAGCAAATCACAGAACGAGAGGCGGCAGCTTAAAAAGAAAGGGAAATAAAAAAAAACCAAAACCCGAAAAAAGTTAAATTTTTGAAATTCAATTTTTTTTTAAAAGTAGTGTATAAAAAATTACCAAATACTTGACTAATTTATCACCCAAATAAAAATTGGCAAGTCAACATGTAAAACTTAGGCGTTTTGATAAAGTACTTGGGTGGCTGAAAACTGCCAAAGCCATCTTATAAATTATACTAGGTTGTTTTTTTCAATTTAACATAACCTTTTTTCTGGGTGTATCGGAGTTAAAAAAGTTTTTCAATTACTTTAAAGAAAAGTAATATTTTGTCTTTCTACGATTTTATGAAGCCTGAATTAGGCTTTGCAGAGGACCAAAACTTCTGCACAAGCTAGAGTACCAATAGAGGTGTAAAATAACCAGAAAGAATCCAATTTTTAGGACTATAATTTTTTTGATTGTCTTATTCATTTAAAATGTCCCATAAATGTATATTCCGATTCAGTGGCGTAGATAGCTTTTGGTTCTGGGGGGATTAAAAAAAAGATGACCTTCTAACAAGTTTTTTTTTAATACCACGGTTTTTTGTGAAGCCAAATGTCAGTTTCACAGACCAACTTTGTTTACACGTCGAAAAAGCATGAAAAATGTCAAATATGTATTTATATTTACACATACATAGATCGATGGTTAAGCGCAGAAAAGTGATAGCTTTGACAAAAATGGGTTAACTGCATTTTGCAACTCATCAAGTTATAATCTAAGTTGTGTAAAATTATATTAGTTGAAATCTCATTGGAAGATGATCAATGCAAGGCTAGAATAATTGTTTTGTACTAGAATTTTTGAAATTCAAAAACAAAATCAGCGTTGCTGAACATTTTAAATTTTGCACCAATCACTTTTGTGAGCGGGTGTAGTTGAAAAAAGCGATAATTTTCTTCAGAATGTCATATGATAAGTTAAGTATGTATATAACGCCTGCTTTTGGTCATATTTTCTTCGTTTTAAAATAAGAGAGGCAATGGTGCGATGGTAGCTTGTTGAATTTGTAGCCGTATGGTGCGCGGTTCAATACGAGCACGGAGCAGGAGAAAAAATAGTTTCCTAACAGGTTTTTTGACAATTTCTTATTTTAAATATTTGTAAATAAAGAATATAAATAACAAAAACTAAAACAGCACGATCTGCCGTCTGTGCATTGAGGATCGAACCTGCCCAGCAGAAAATATCATGGCTGGTCAGGCTGCAATTGAATTCCAGGCATCCTGACAGGCATGACCGAGGCGTTACCTTTCCTTGAAAACACCCCTGATTTTTTCATACAAGTGTCCACCTCTTCAGACCTGAAATTTAGTATAACTTTATTTAAATTTTTTTTTATATAATTTCTAGTCTGAATATAAATTTTTATTATTAGTGGCGTAGTGGATAGAGTGTGTGGCCCATACGCCAGAGAACCATGGTTCAGTTCGCACCTGACACAGAAAGTTTTTTCAATTAAGATCTCTGCAGACAATCTGTGCAGACAATGGCAAACCTCAGAGAGTAAAAACTGCCATGAAAAGCTTCTTGAGAATATAAGCCGTTCGGAGTAGGCATAAAACTGGTATGTTCAGTTCTCGATCATTTGTGTTCAAACATTTTCAAAAACACGCACAACACAATTGATTATGTGAAGCTCAGTCAAAGTCCTTTCAAGGACTGAAATGACCATTTTCGTTCGTTTTCGTGATTTTTTGTTTAATTTTATTTTAGAAAACAGGGCTTTAGAAAAAGGAAGCCTGAATTATATATCAAATTCAGCCTTCAAATCTGAACCGAATAATGGAGGCATGATTATGTTTACAATTCAGCTCTGAATTCCAGTCTGACTATCAGAGGCCTGAGAGCGAGTTTCTGTTGAGTGGGTACTAGCCAAATCATCAAATAAGTTGGCCTCTTAATAACCAACTGACCCGGGAAGTAAAAAATTGTGCAATCTAGTTCTGTTTTGCCATGTTAATAATACTGTAGAAATTATGAAAGGGGGAAGCATGGTATAATAGACAAGTGTTAGTACTTAAAATTCTCTCTTGTGATGGGTTCCGCACCTGTCAAAACCAGGTTTTTACGAATAAAAGCAAAACAAATAACAAAATTTGCAAACTATAATATTGTATGTGTTTGACCGCTACGAGACGACACTACCTTGTTAAATATACCTTGGGTGTAGGTAAAAGAATGAAGAATCACGAAATTTCAGTTTAATATCTCAAAAACTGGGACAGCTCAAAGCAACAACTGTCATTTTGTTAGAATTTTTTATAGGCTCATGTTTGATTATATAAAGGATATTGAAATTAGTTTTAAATCAACTTGGTCAACCATTTCACATGTAAAATTTACCGGTGAATCAAATGCTATCATTAGAATTTTAAAGAAAAACGAAACTGACGAAAACTTAACTCGTCAGTTCTCAGTGCTATGCGAAGTCACAAAATTTTTTTTTTTTTTGCAATTTTTGTTTTAACCGCATTCAACGAAGTAGACACAGATGATATAGCAAAACGGGAATAAATAAGGTTTTAGTAAATTTTATGCCGACAATTAAAAAAATAATTTACGATCGAATGAGTTTTGACTAAAAAAATTAGTTTGAATCAGTAAATAATGCGAATTATTGCTAATAATTCATAAGCTGTTGATGTTTGATGGTAGGGGTAAATTTTTTGTTGAAAAGAAATGGTTGACAAAGCTGATTTAAAAGCATTTTTGGCAAGGTATTTTAACTATATCCTTTATATAGTTAAACGCGAGACTCTAAAAAAAGAACAAAAAATAACGGTGTTTGCTTTAAGCTGTCTTAGTTTTTGAAACATTAAACTGAAATTCCGTGATTTTTCATTCTCTTACCACCGCCTTTCGTAATTTCTACAGCGTGCATGATTCAGAAACACTTTTGAGTTTTTGACTTGCACTTTTGACCAATTTCGAAGAATTAAACACACATCAAATTTTGAGAACTTTCTTGAGAAAAATAAGATTTTTTTTAGAATATATATGTGGATTCGTGCTTTGAGATATTTGGTAATGGTTTTCATAGCTCTGGGGGGTCCGGACCCGCGGATCCCCCATATCTACGCCACTGTTCTGATTCACAACTTATTTATAACTTAAAATAAAATATTCTTATGTTTCATCGTTAATTTTAGTTCTTATTCTAATTAAAAAATGTTAGTATTTATTTAGAAATTAATAAATTTTGCGTTACTTTTTTTCCTTTTAAATATTACAGTTTCAAATAGAAATTATTGTGTTAATGAAACTTTGTGATGGAAATTATTATTTTTTTTTTAATTTCGCAATTATATTTTTTAAGAAACAATTAAAATTTCTCAATTTGGACAATTTTTCTAAAAATTATGGCAAAAATTAAACATTTTGCACTCAAAATTAATTAAATAAAAAATTCAATAAACACTGGTGTCTCTCTTATGGTTATTTAAAAAAAAAAAACACTTTCAAGAATAATCTTAAATGCAAACGATTTTGCTTGGAACTAGTTCCATATTAAAAAGTACACTGAAGCTTTGTAAAAAGACGTTTAGAAACTCAGCCTATATGACGCAAAAAAATAAATCACTAATGTGTTGAAACGGTTTGCTTACCATACGTCTAAGCTTGGTTAATCACGTTTTGGATATGTCAAAATCGACATATAGCAGTTGCCCACTCTTGCCCCTGTGTAATGCGGCCCTGACTCAGCGTTTCGGAGTAAAAACAGTTTATTTACTTTGAAGGAATTGAAAGAATAAGAATTAGAATAAGAAATTAAAGAATAAGTAGTTAAAGAAATAATCGGTTATTTGAGCTAACTTAGGAAAATTCCTTAAAGGATATCGCAAACTTAATAGTCACAACTCAAAATTTACTAATTTTTACTTATTTATGTAAAACTATTCGTAGTCTCAAAAAGGAGATGATTCCTTTGACTGTCAAAAATTTGTACATATCTTCTTTCACTATAATCTTAAAAAACACATGGTTTTGTCTCATTGTTTTGTATGGAGTTCCTTCAAAAATGAAATAGTTTTTTTGCTTCTCCTAGTTATTTAAAAATTTTGAGTTGTGTCTGTTTTGTATTCACTGTGCAATATGTTCTATGAACCAACGACGGCCAAAAAACCATTGAAATTTTTGCAGTAATTTCAAATGACCCTGAAATTGTCGCACCATGTAATTATTAAATTTATACTGAAACAATAAAATGCAAGTATGTATTTTTATAAGTGTTGTTTTGTAAAAAAAAAACAAGTTTGAAGTCGTGCTGAATTTTGCATCATTTACAGCTTCAGTGATTGCTCCATAGATTGACAAAATTAATAATCTTGGTTTGACAGTATTTTGAAGTTTTTTAATGAATAACCTTTATTTGATAGGACTCGATGGTAGACCATAATAACCTTTATTTGATAAGACCCGATTGTAGTCCAACACTTTCACCATATGAGTCTCTTCTTATTTTTGACCCATTGTATCTTGCTTGTTATGGCTAAATTAAGAGAGAAATTCAAATAGGATAATGAAATGAAAAAATTAAATATGTTCTTTTTTAAAATTTCTTTTTTTAAAAATTTTACTTTTGTAAATAAACTAGTTAAATCTAGTGAACACTAATTCTTAGTTCTGAAATTTCCAAGATGTGTTAATATATTATGTTGAAGCTCGACAATAGTTTTTAAGGGTAAAAAAATATGAATACTGCATACAAATTTTAAACGGCAAAAGTAAACGTTATCTACAATATTTTCTTGTTAAATTTAACCGCTTCGAAGCTACAATAGTTTAGACATGCCAAACATGCCCAAATGATAATCTTTTTAAAAGTTTTTGCAATTATTCTGATAGTATAACTTAAAAACTAAATAAAAAAACATAAATACTACTCAACTATCAAGCTTTTAGAAATAGTCAAGTTAAAAAAGTGTTTGTGTTGATGAACTAATATTCAGTATAAACCATTTATCCACAAGGTTGCGCTGTGTAGCCATAGTTCTAATCAATATAAGACACAAATTTTTATGCGAATTCAGTTCCAAGTTTTGGTATTTATTTATTTAATTTTAATTATTTTACAGTAATATATGTTAGGTATGTTGCTGCATATACATACATACAAAAATAACTCTTGTTTTTAAGGCTCATTACGGTTTGTTAATTTATAAATTTTTCATTTGTAAAAATACTTTAAGTAAAAGTTAGTAAATTTATATAAAAAATTGGTTCTCTACTTTTGGTTCTCTGAGATAATGATTTTTAATTTCATATAGGCATGGAACAAAAATGAAAGTAGTTGTCTGATATTTATAAAACTTTTCGGTTAATTTGAGGTCACTGATTTCAGAAATTTCATGTAAGCCTTAAACTTATTTCACCAATTGCGTTTAGAAATGTGATTTTTGACATTTTTGAGAGATTATTGTAAGAAACTGCACAGTTAGATTTTATCCCTGCTTTTATTTTATAGATTGCCACCATTTTGTGATTTTAGCTAAACTACGTAGTATCACCTGTGCCCGAAATTCAACCATATCAGAATCGATTTTCCTTTTGTTTTTTTTTTTTGCTGAACGCGCAAATTTCCTAATAAATTCGCCACCAGTTTTCTCGCTCAGAAGAGAGCACAATGTAAGCGGCAAACTGAAAATAGAAAAAGTGTCTATTTTGGCGTCAAATGCATGGCAGAATTGTAAGGTAGGGCCGATTAGAAGAAGATTCAAGTATAAGCAGAAAAAAATCGGCTAGTTGTCAAAATCAGCTGTTCATTCTCGAGTTTCTTTATGTTCACGTTTCGCAGTTGATTTTAGGCAGTGCTGTAAAATCTGAATTCATATTTAGAATTTTAAGTACTTTAATAACGACATAAGGTTATAATTCAATTAATACACAATTGATTCGCAAATAAGATTTTTAAATCACATTGAATTTTCAAAAATTGATTAATTATTCATTTCAATTATTCATTTTCGTTATTCCGAATAATGAATCAATTTTTTTATTTATATGAATGCTATTCTCAAAGCATTTCAATTATTCTTGTTTTATTAATTTTTCATTTTTTAATTATTTGTTATCCATTATTAATTTTTTATTCATTATTCATTTTTATTCATTATTCATTTCTTATTCATTATTAATTTTTTATTCATTATACATTTTTTTATTATTCTTAATTTTTTATTCATTATTCATTTATTATTCATTTGTTATTTATTAATCATATTTATTAATCATTTCTTATTCATGGCTTAGGTTCGGGCTATGCTCTTGTTCTATTAGTTTGACAATATTGGCAATGAACTTTTTTTTCTGATCATATTACTACTAGGCCTGTGCGAGTTGCTTCGAGATCGAGACGAGTCGAGTTGCACTATTCGATTTGAGTAATTTGAATTTTTCGAATAACTCTAAATTCAAGTAATTTGAAGAATTACCGAGTAACTCGAGGAATTATCGAGTAACTCCAGTTTTTTTTTTTTGCTTGTTCAATTTTACATACCCAGTAGAAATGAATGCTTAATGAAACAAAGGGAAGATATAAAAAATGGAACATGGAAGACATTGGCAATCTACAATATAAACATAAAAAATTCATCAAATACATAAATACATAACTTTTTATCGTTCTTAAGATTAACAGAAATCTTTCTGTACCTGAAATTAAAGAACGGAGCGCATAATATCAAGTTTTATTTTTGGATTTTTTAAACTATTTATTAATTTATTTTTTGCTGCAATTTTCAATATCGTCGAACTAATAAAAAACGTGCACAGTCCGAACCTAAGCAATGAATAAAAAATTAATAATGAATAACAAATGAATAAAACAGAAATAATGAATAGAATTTCGGAATGATATACTACTTACTTACTTAGGTGGCCGTGACAACCCGTGTCCGGATTTCGACCGACCTCATCAGCTCTCGCCAGGCGCCTCTGCTTTGCGCGCGCCTTCTCCAATCGGATACACCAAGTGCGGTTAGGGCTTCCTCAGCCTGGTCCATCCATCGGAGGCATGGTCTCCCTCGTCGTCGTTGACCAGCGACCCTCGCTTCGAGCACCTTTTTCGCTGGAGCTTCGTCGTCCATACGATGGACATGACCCAGCCAGCGTAGTCGCTGCACAGTTATACGCCGAACTACGTCAATGTCTCCGTAGAGCTCATACAGCTCGTGGTTCATTCGGATGCGATAGTCATCGCCGACTCGAACAGGACCGAAGATTTTGCGAAGAACTTTTCTCTCGAACACCCCCAGAGCGGCTGCGTCAGTTTGCGAAACTACCCATGCCTCAGCGCCATAAAGCAGCACAGGTAGAACGAGCGTCTTGTAGAGTGTTAGTTTTGTCGATCGAGAGAGGGCTCTGGAACTTAGTTGCTTACTGAGCCCGTAGTAGCACCTATTAGCAATTATTGTTCTTCGCTTTATCTCCAGGCTGATTTCGTTGTTAGTATTAATGGCGGTGCCAAGGTATACAAACTCCTTGACTACTTCAAAGTTATAGCTGCCGGATGAAACGTGGGAGTCTAAACGCCGAGCTCCCTTGTTTGTAGACAGCATATACTTTGTTTTACCCTCATTTATCGTCAAACCCACTTTGGCTGATCCCTTTTCGATAGCGGCGAAAGCAGCGGTAACATCTCTCTTGGTTCTGCCAACAATATCAATATCATCAGCGTAAGCAAGGAGCTGGACACCTTTATAGAAAATGGTGCCATTACGATGCACACCGGCCTTTCGTACGATCCCCTCCATGATGATGTTGAAGAGATCGCAAGACAGTGGATCGCCTTGCCTGAAACCTCTTTCGGTATTGAAGGTTTCGGAGAGGTCATTTCCTACCTTGACGGAGCTGCGTGTGTTGCTCAACGTCATTCTGCAAAGTCTAATCAACTTTGCAGGTATACCGAACTCAGACATTGTTGCGTATAGGCAATCCCTTCTCGGGCTATCGAACGCAGCTTTAAAGTCGACAAAGAGATGGTGTGTGTCAATTTGATTTTCGTGGGTTTTCTCCAGGATTTGTCGTAGCGTGAAAATCTGGTCTATGGTGGACTTACCAGGTCGAAAGCCACACTGATAAGGTCCAATCAGTGTTTTTGTAATTGGCTTTAATCTTTCACACAGTACGCTTGAGAGAACCTTATATGCGATGGAAATAAGACTGATACCTCTATAACTTGCGCAGATTGTAGGGTCTCCTTTCTTAAGTATAGGGCACAGTACACTGAGGTTCCAATCGTCGGGCATGCTTTCTGCTAGCCATATTTTGCTGATGAGCTGATGCATGCGCCTTATCAATTCATCGCCGCCGGTTTTAAACAATTCAGCTGACAGGCCGTCAGCACCCGCTGCTTTATTGTTTTTGAGTCGTTGGATAGCAACTCGAACCTCTTCATGGCTAGGTGGTGATACTTCCACTCCGTCATCGTCGATTGGTGGCACTGCACTGTGCTCTCGATGGGCGGCATTGGTGGAATCGTCGCCATTAAGTAAATTGGAGAAGTGCTGTCTCCACAATCTAAGCACACACTGTGTATCCGTATTCAGATCCCCATTTTCGTCTCTACAAGTGGATGCTCCGGGCTTGAAACCTTGGGTTAGACGCTTAACCTGTTGATAGAATTTTCGTGCATCCTTCTTGCCCTGGTATACCTCTAGTTCCTCACGCTCACGCTTTTCCTGCTCTCTTTTCTTGCGTCTGAAAAGGCGCCTCTCTTCCTTCCTCTTTTCGCGGTAGTTTTCTCGCACGGCTCGCGTTGCAGCTGACTGCAGCGTTTTTCTGTATGCGGCGTTTTTTACTGCAGTCGCGATGCGACACTCCTGATCGTACCATTGGTTCCGAGGTTGCGGGCGCCGGAAACCAATGACTTCTTCAGCGGCAGCGCGCATGGAGTGGGATATATGCGCCCAAAGTCCGCCGGCGTCGTCGAGTCCAGAGGTTGGTTGGTTGAGCTTAACCGAGAGTTGAGCGGAGTAGGCTTCGGCAGTCCGTTGTAATTGCAGCTTAGCGACATCTAGCTTTCGTTGCATTCCTGTGCGTATGTTCTTGGCATTGCATAATCGCATGCGGATCTTGGCTGCAACAAGATAATGGTCGGAGTCAATGTTGACCCCCCGAAATGTACGCACATCTAGAACACTAGAGGCATGCCTTCCGTCGATTACAACATGATCAATTTGGTTTCGCGTTTTTTGATCCGGGGACAGCCAGGTGGCCTTGTGGATGTCGAGGTGCTTAAATCTGGTGCTACTAACTACCATGTTTCGTGCCGCGGCGAAGTCGATCAGTCTTAGACCGTTGTTTGTGGAGGTCTCGTGAAGACTGAACTGACCGACAGTGGGGCCAAAGATGCCTTCCCTTCCGACTTTCGCATTAAAATCGCCGAGGACTATTTTCACGTCATGGACCGGAAGGTGGTCATATACGTCCTCAAGACTAGCGTAGAAAGCGTCCTTGACGGCTTCGTCCTTTTCCTCCGTCGGGGCGTGCGCGCAAATAAGGCTTATGTAGAAAAATTTTGCCTTGATGCGGATCGTGGCCAATCTTTCGTTCACAGGTGTGAACCGGGAAACAAGGTGGCGTAGTTTCCGGCTAACGACGAATCCACATCCGAATTCGCGCTTCTCCGCATGGCAGCTGTAGTAGATATCGCAGTGTGCTTGTTTAGAGCAGCCTTGCCCTTTCCATCGCATTTCCTGGATGGCGGTGATGTCAGATTGTATTGTTTTGAGGGCTTCCGCCAGTTGGATAATGGCACCTTCCCTATAAAGGGTCCGGACATTCCAGGTGCATATCCGTAAATCATTGTCCGTTTTTCGTTTGCGGTGGTCGTCAACGTAATTGGGGTTCTTATCCGAGGCTGGTTTAGTTTTCATTGGGCAGTAGTAATGTGGCGGGACCCAAACCCTGCGCACATTCCATGTTTAAGGTCTATGGATCGACCCGCCGCTCAAATTAGCCGTCAAACTGACGGATGCCAGTTTGCCGTTGCCCAGGGAACACCACTTGGAGGTTTGAGTCGACTTGAGACGATTTCGACATGGATAATGCTGGCCTCGCCAGGTTGAGGCGGTCAGACACGTTGCCATGTGAAGGTTCGCCCCCTGTTCCCCAAGTATTTTAATGATATACAAGTATTTTAATTCACCGATTTGACAACATTTATGGTTTTAAGGCAGTATTCTAGTTTAGAATTTGAAAAATAAATCGATTTTTTAAAAATATTTTAAAAATATACTAGAGTACGCGAGTGGTCGAAAACCGACCTTTTTGTCATATCACCTCAGAGCGACGCCGGGTATTCCAACTAGCATTTTTTCTTTAAAAATTTGTCGGTGTTCTCCATACTTTGATTCATTAAAATAAAAAAAAAGATCATAAAAATCGGTTGAGAAACACAGCAGAAAATGGTACTAAACTGTTTTGCCTTCGCCTATATAATATGGTATAGATTCTCCAAAGGAATTTGTAAAATTTTAATTATTTACGAAATTAACGGGTTTTAAGGGGAATTAAGGGGGCAGTTTTTTTAAATCAACTTTTTTTTAAAATTTTGTATTTTAGTAAATATTCTTAAAATTCTAAGAAAAAAAAAATTCATGGAAAAATTTCTACGGGCTCAAAAGTTACAGCCGGATTAGTGAGAGCGCATTTTTAATTTTTGCGCTAGCTACGTACGGTAGCTGGTATATACTTGTTTTACTTGCTATCTGACTTTTGGTGGTTGTTATTTCGTACCTACTTAAAGGGTGAAGGGTGAAGCCCGAATTGCTAAACGATTGCAAAAAACTATAAGAAACAGCACAACACAAGATAACGAAGGCATACAGTACGAAGCAGGCATGACATTTGAACGCGTTTGATGTTTTTTGAATCAACACATTTGAATCTCGAAATGATGTTTTTCGTACTGGTTGCGGCACTAGCGGGTTAATTTTTTGACGAATTTTTTTTTTTATTGTTTTAAACTTGATTCGCTATTGTATGACACGAGCTTTTTTTTAATTTTTTTCGATTTTTTATGAATTTTTAAAGTCAATATTTTTTTCGAAAAAACACTTTCAAATTTGGAACATCACCAAAAATTTAAAAAAAATTTAAAAAAAAAAGCTCGTGTCATACGATAACCAATTTTGTTAAGACTTAAAAAAGTAATTTTTTTCCAGATCGGACCATTTTTGCAACTCCAGCGCTGCAACCACGAGGCCCCGTTTTTTTCTCTGCCGCCAGTTTGGAGCTCTATAAAACCATGTTGGAGTGAAAAATATACTTTTTTGAATTTTTTTTCTTGTAATTTGTTCAATTCTCTACAATAATAAAAAAAAATTTTGGAAAAATGTTTGTCTGTTTTCTCTGCCGCGAATGTCATGTCCCGCCTTAAAGCTACAAGTACAGCGACAGTTTATATGACTGTGTTCAAATATTTAAACGTATTTTTTTCGAAATTTCTGTTTCCAACACGTTTGACATGATGTATCAAGTTCTAATTGAATTGTTCTAATTAACTTAAGACTTGGTGTGGCCCTTTTTTATATATCCCTCTATGACCCTGACTAAAATGACATTCTTACTAATTAAGTATCATGTTTTTTAGATGACTAAAAGGGTTGAAATCATGTCAAGTGGAGGCACCCTTCTTTTAGCACCAGCCTGTAACTTTTTAAACTTTTAACTTTTAATTAATTTTTAAAGTATTATGGAAATATAAATAATACCAAAATTCCTTCTAAGCTAAAAAACTTCCTTAATATAGTTTAAAAGAACGAAACAATGTGCGATCAAGCCTTAAAATAAATCATTTCCGACGTTTGACAAATCCACTTTTAAGGGTACTAGCAATAGGATAGGTATCGGTCTTATTTTTCATTTTGAAGCTAAACTTCTCTTTCTTAGCAATTTCTCAAATAATTTGGGGCTTTTCTTAATGCTTACTTCAAAGAATTCCAAGCACGAAACTTGCAAATTGTACTTGACGAATATAAAATTTTTATATTGTAGATTATATTTGAATATAAATTATATTATATTTGTCTTAGAGATAACTGAAAAACAAATCAGCTCATAAAATATTTTTCCGGTAGGTTGATTGAAAGCATGGTAGAATAAGAGAAGGTAGATGCATTTCGGAGAGGCAGACTGCCATAACTGTCAAAACGAATTTGATAGCTTATAGAGAATCTGAAAGGGACGAGAAAGCTTTAATTGGGAAAATGTAAACAAAAAAGTGATTTGTATTCATTTTGACAATTTTGGCTATGAGAAAGAGAGCGAAGTCTGAAATGCATATACCTTCTTTTATTCTACCATGATTGAAAGTAACTACCAGAGATAAAGAGACAGAAAACTTCGATTTCAGCGAGAGATAACACAACTTTCAGACAAATTTCTTATTTCCAGCTCAATTTGTATGCAGTTTGTTGAAACTCACATATTGTGAACATTACTGTTACTTTAAAGGGTTAGAAGTACAAAAATGGTAGTTTTTTTTTTGTAATATGTGGTAAGCAAAAATTACAATTTACGTTCAAAAATCAATTGGCTCATCCAAGAGTATGCATTTGCCACTCTCGCCAGGTTAGGTGATTTATCGCCAGTTGGACTGTATTTTTTATATATGACTTAATTACTATTTTTTAATGATATGACAAAAAATTTCGGTATATTTCGGAATAGAGCAGAAAATTTCGAGATCCCGGAGCTTCGCTTTGGAACACCGGAACTTTCCTTTAAATTTCGGAATGATTCCGATTTTTTTGGAACAGTTGGTCACATATGTATGATATGAAACACACGCCATACGACATTTATTTGGTCTCGGCTTGCTCCCTCAATTTCACTCTGGGGTCGTTCAACATTTTCGACGTTTTCTGGTGTATTAACGTATTTCGGGCGTTAAGATTGTTCCGCTTCATTGGTGCTTGTACGGGCACAACGAAAGTCAGAAAACCACGCCTGAATCATCTTCATCGACGGTGCAGAGTCCGGATAATACATATCTAACCTGAAAAAAGCACCGAGGTTGGTTGCTTCTCACCTCTGTAACTTGTAAATGCAAAAACATAAATGGCTGAAATTTTGGCTGACGTCTAATTGTGCATACTAACGTCATCTTTTGGGAATATTCCAAGATTGATCTATCTAATACTTAATAAACAACTAGTTTTGAGAGAAATGTTTTGTTGTTGGGGTAACGAGTTATAGCTTCAACGCATTGATGACAACAGCAACATGTCGTGCAGGCCATGGCGGAATTATAAGGTAGGGCCGAGTCGCTTAGTGCCCTCATGTGTCAACGAATAGTGCAAGCTGAGAATGCCGGCTAGTTGTCAAAACGACGAATTTCGTAGAAATTGCAAACGAAGTAAATATTTAATGTTTGCAAGTTGTAAATTGTGCTGTCGCTTGTGTTAAATTTGTGATAATTTGAGTGAAAATGTTTTAAAAACAATGTAGTAAAAACTATAAAATGTGAAAGAAGTCTTAAATTTGTAAGAAAACTTGTAGCAATTCTAACCTAAAATCCAATGCGAAACGTGAACACAAAGAAACTCCAGATGAACAGCTGATTTTGACAACTAGCCGGCATTTTCTCTGCTGTCTACTTCATTCTTCTCCGAGTCGGTCCTACCTTATAATTCTGCCATGGTTCAGTCGATATACAAGTCTGTATTCCTAATTTGACAACTTGTCATTGCTGTCATCCTCAATGTGTTCAAGCTATTACTCCAGTGCAAGGTTTATTAATACAGGTTAAGTCACTTGAGAGAAGCTCGGTCAAACTGTCAGAATGGATAAATGGAAATCAAGAACAAAAAAACCTGAATCTGTACAATTTTTAGCTAACAGCTACTTTGACAGTTCGAGCAAAGGCAGAAAAAGAGTGATTTTCTCTCAAGTGACTTAACCTATATTAATGAACATTGCTCCAGTGTAACAGCTAAGTTACGAGAGCGAGTATTTGGAGCCTAGAGTAAAAAAGTATTTTTTGTTAAATATACAAATATAAAGGTTATTCAACTGGAGCGCAAACCGAGCAATATATTCAGCTAAAATGATGGAAATTTCAAGTTGTACCGATACATAAAAAGTGAACGCACATCTAACTTGACCTGATCTGAAGTAATAAGTAGCTAGTATTTTATTTTCGTTGCGTTTTCCCCAAAAAAAAAAAAAAAAACAAAAAGAAACAAAAAAGAAGCACAGCTATTAAATGCTTCAAGAGCTTTATTTGGAACTTAACTATAAATCAAGTGTTGTATCAATGAATTTACATATATTTACAAAAAAAAAACTAAACTAAGGTCATTACTAAAAACTAAGGAGTTACAACTAGACACAGCAAAACTAAACTAAAATAAAATTAAGTAAACTTTAGATCTATTTTGAAAATAAAAAAAAAAAAAAATGTGTTGAACTAGATATAATTTAGAAAATGTATAAAATGTGTTAACTAGTTGGCAAAAAAGTTGTTGCTCTTGAAGTAGACAAAACTTCCTACAATGTTATGCTTTCTTTTTAGAGGTATAAAATAAAACTCGAATACTCTAAGAGAAAAATAAATGTTTAAGAAAAGCTATAGAAAATATTAAGATAGACGTAAAATTATTAAAAAAAAAAACAACGTTTATATAAACATACATAGATATACACATATGTATACATTTATGATCGTTGCGCGTGCAATATCGCGTATCCGCTACTTGCAATACCGCGTATATTGCAAAAAAGGCCAAAATTGAGTTTGACTTTTCATTAAATTTGATTATATTAAAAAATGATGGAGAACAAAGCAAAAATCTTATTTAAATAAATGTTAAGTTGAATGTTGAAAAATCATTCAATAGTTTAAAAAAAAGTCTGTTTATCTGCATGTGCAAGTGGCAGATACGCGATATTGCACGCGCAACGACGTTATGCATAAATCTGTGTATGTCGATATAAATATCGCTACTCAAATATTATATACAATATATATACACACAACTATAAACATATATAATAGATATATGTATTAGAAAATTAAAAACAAAAGAGAACAATGTGTTATGTACAATCAGTTATGTAAACAACTAGTAAATATGTAATGTAATATTGTGATGTCAAACTGCTTTACTTTTTTTACTTTGCTTGGTGATTGTTTCTTCAAGTCATGTACACATAAATAATTAAAAAAAAAAAAACAAAAATGACAATAAAGCCATGTAACGGTACACAAATACTAGAAGCTTAAATTAAAAATAATTTTAGTTTAAATGTAACTTTTATAACTAAAAAAAAAGTGACTCTTATAAGTCAATTGCTAAGTTGTTAGACCATTAGGAATAAACATAAATACAAACCTACAAACATACATACTGACATTTTGGCAGAAGCTATCTCAAACTAAACTTTCACTCAAACATCTTAGGTTGCGATTATAGTGGACGCTTGTTGCTGAGCCGAGCCGAAATACACATTGCAGCATTAAAGAAGCTAAATCACGCATCTGTCTTGCTGCAATGTGTTTTTCGGCTCGGCTCAGCAATAAGCGTTCACTAGGGTTGCCAACCTTAACCTATATTCTTTCTGTGTACCGCCTGGATATAAGGAAAACTTGCTCAACGGTCGCCTACATATTTTTAGCCTTTAATTTGCTTTGCTTAAGGAGGCATGGGGAAAGAAAAGTAGCCATCGAGGGCGACATTATTCTCTCTGTCTTATGCGAGTTATAACTTATGCGAGTTACTCATCTGCGATCTCGTGTGCTATACGGCGGTCATTTTCATACGAGTTTGCTAACTAAGAAGCACGCTTGCGAGAGTGTCACACATGTTGGCTTGTTGGCTTGTTGGCAAAAATTTTGAATTTTCTCCGTCAGACAAGCTAAAAAAAAAAAAACACAACAACAGACACACCTCGGTGTGGCACACTTATTCGAACGCTCGCCGCTTCACGCAGGTTCAAAAATAGCCACCGTATGGCACACATGATGGCAAATGTGTAACTCGCATAAGTTATTTTTGCGACGATACAGCCAAGAGGAACGACGACAGAGAGAATAATGTCGCCCTCGATGGCTACTTTTCTAAAACTACATATATTGCAGGTTATGAATGAATATTAAATGAATAAATACAAAAAAATTTTTATATTTTTGTAAAAATAAATTTGCAATTTTTCATATTTTGTATATTTGTTCAGCAAGAAGCAGAGTCTTTTTCATGCCTGCATTTGAGATTTAGCTATGTTGCATGCTTCGTTTACCGGCACCGACAAAATTTGTTATTATTTTTGAGGGTAAAAGAAGAAACTGGAATTTGATAGAGCTTCTCTTTCATACAAAAATTCGAAGCAACCGAAAAATTATGTTCACGGTCCGAAGCTGAAAAAAATTCGGACAACTGGCAGAAAATAGGTGTTGATCAGAAAACCGAAGAACAGAAGAAAGAAGCATTCAGTCTTGCCAAACAGAAAACTAAGTGTTGCATACCGTGGACAAAATAATGAGCGAGAAAAACGCAGATAGCGATATTTCCAAAAATTGGCAGACAAGTATTTGAAGTGAGACATGCGGCTAAGAGGCCAATAGAAAACATAACAAGCTATATTCTTTTGTCATTCTTGTGCGTCGTTGTTGTTGATGTCCCAGGATGTGCGTTGTTGGTGTGAATTTCTAATTTCTTCCAATTAGGTTTCTTCCAAGAGGTACCTTTTATCGTCATTTAAAACGAGATCTATAATTTCACAACATTTTGTCAATTTAACGCTAATCAAACTAATGAAATAATATTAATACTGATGTTTACATTAATTAGTGTTATTACTCGCCATATTCATATACAGGGTGTCCCGCAATTGAGTGCAACTATTTACGGAGGTGGAAGGTAATGTCGAGCTGAAAAAAAAATCGTACGGGAGGAGGGGTCTATTTTCACATTCTTATGAGCTACAGGGTTAATTAATATGTCACGACTTTGATTCACGTTATTGTTTCTAGCAGAAAAACTAACTTACATAAAACTTATTTTGATAGCTAATTTCGAAGGCAATGAAATCACCTTTCCAACGGTATATCAACAAACCCCACCAACTTAACCGTTACCGAGCTGTGATCGTGTGAAGATCGGTTGAAACTACCAAATTTCAACTTTGAGTGCAAATTTCTTAGAATTTTGCGAACTAAATGAATTTTTTTTTTAAATCAATTTTGTAACTTATTTAATTTTCTTTCCAATGACACCAAAAACATAAACATATCTTTAAAAATAAAAAAGTTGGTTGCACTAAAAAAAATTATACTTATTAGAAAACAATGATAAATAATGACATTACAATTAGTTATGCGTTAAATAATATCTTTGTTATCTAATAAGTATAATTTTTTTAGTACAGCCAACTTTTTTATTTTTTAAGATATGTTAATGTTTTTGGTGGCATTGAAAAGAAAATTGAATAAATTACAAAATTAATCATAAAAAAAATTTCATTTATTACGCGAAATTGTGAGAAATTTGCACTCAAAATTGAAATTTGGTAGTTTCAATCGATTGATTTCATCTTCAAACGAGCACAGCTCAGTAACGGTTAAGTTGGTGGGGTTTGTTGATATGCCGTTAGAAAGATGAGAAATGATGAAGATGAAAGATATTAATTAACACTGTAGCTCCTAAGAATGTGAAAATAGACCCCCTCCCCCCCTCCCCTCCCATACGATTTTTTGCTCAGCTCAACATAACCTTTCAGCTACGTAAATAGTTGCACTCAATTGCGGGACACCCTGCATAACAGCGTTGCAAAATCATTGAATACGGCAAACACATACTGTGGTGCTCACAGTTTTAAAAATAACAAATGCTATAAATACGCTTTGTTAATATAAGTGTAAACTGTGAATAGCCTAGTGTTTTTTGCCACAGTTATTGAATTATTTGTTAATTCTTTAAAATAACTTTATAATTTATATATTCCTGGGCTTCCCTTTTCTGAAGAAAGAAGATTATAAAATTTTTATAATTATTTCATCACTTTTTCATAAAATATTGCCTTTTTATTGTGAGGCGTTTTACTTAGATTTTTGAAAAATGTAGATGCCGCACTCTTCCTTATGACGGCTTTATTTATTAGCAAAAAAAAGTTTCAAAAAAAAAATTGATTATAACATGCAGTTTTATATGAGTTCGTATAATTTAAAAGCATAACCTTAATTTTTTAGGTTAAAAGTTTCCGGAGCATATATTTTTTCAACACTTTTTGAGTTCGGACATGCCTTAATGATTAAATCTTCGGATCTGATGATGCGGTCAATATATTGAAGAAATCCTCGTTTTGCCGTTTTCAAGAAATCTTGCAGGTATTTAGGTATCTGCATTTTTTATAGTCCTTATTTTTTGGATTCTTGTGCTTCTTCGGACAATTCTTCAATTGGTAACGACTGATATTCAATGATGTCTCTACCGTGCGCCAGGACTTTATGCAGTGTAGGTGTGAATATTTTTTCAGGATCATTTTTTTACGGGATATGCATTCGGTGGAGTAGGAATGCTTTCTTTAATCCTCTTCAATCGGATAGGAATAGCAATAGAAACTACCTTTGTTATATATTCTCTTCTTTTTTCTTTATCTCTGTTGTATTTAAATGTTAATGCTGTTGCTGTTGTCCGGTGGAAATCACTGCTGTAGTATCCATAAGTTTCTTTTTTTTTTTGGTGAATGTTGAACTTTGTACCTTGTATCTTTGTAACGATGTTTTTAAACATTCCCGCCAGTATCGAAAGTAACCAATTGCTCCATTCTCGTTAGCTACTTCACTAGTTCTATACGAACTATCTTCTTTTTTGACCCAGGGTAATGCATTAAAGGGTCAGTTCAATCAACTTCAAGCTTGTATTGCTTATTGTTTATGATTCTGACGTCTTGATTTTGTATTGATGACTTATATAGTTCGAAGTAATAATTTCGAGAAAACATAATATATAAGGTGTTTCAATTTCATTAAACAACATGAAGAAGATATTGTGGTGAAAAAAAGTATAAATTTTTCAACTAAGGATACCTAACGTTTTTTGTTTTTTTATCTTTCTGACTAGTGAATAAGCTGGCCCGGTAACACTAGTGAAGTGACTAGTGAAATATGAGTGTAAAAGGTAGCAATTGACCCCTGCCTATGACATGCTCACATAAAATTCGCCAGTTGAATGCAAAGAAAGTAGATTGAAGTGGAACTAATACTGGTTGCCTTAGGGCTGGTGAAATCGGTAGTTCTGTACTAGTGCCAATTACAGCAGGGTTGATAATTGTCATGTGAACATCAGAGTTATTTTTGTAACTCTTTTTTTTCAGCTCTTGCTTTATTTTATTTGAATGCTTATTAAATGCTGAAATATGGGAGTCCAGCTGTTCGTTATTGGTTTATATTTTTTATAAAAAAAATTATCATTCGCAGTTTATGTTGGATCTTGAAATTTGATTCTTTTTTTTTAATTGGGACTTCATATTTGTGATCAGAGATTCCAAAAATTCCCGAGTTATGCTTTCTAAGTTGATTCGAAACATTTTGAAGCATTTATTTCGAATTTATTTATTCAAATAATTCTAAAAGCTAATTTCTGTATTTCGAATCGAACTCGTTTGTCATCGTTTGTCATAGAAATGTGCAACAATATTTTATTTTTTATAAAAAAATGTTAGTTTAACGTTTCTACCAAGAGTAAAACGTTTCGTTTCCTTTAAAAATAAATCGATGTAAAATCAAGACCAAAAATGCATTCAAATGGTATTATTGCAGTATATTTGTGTATGTTTATATTTTTGATACTTTTGACACATTTTAGAATATTTTTATGATTTCCTACAAAAAAAAAAAAAAAAAAAAAAACACGGAATGCATAATAACATAATTCAAGGTAGGAGATGCCTAAATAATGCATCTGTCCCACTGCACAGTTATGGTTTATTTAAAAAAAGTTTTTACGTATTTAAAAATGGTTTGAGATAGAAAAGTGAAAAAGTAAAAAAAAAAAACGCACATAAAATATCAAATGATATAACATATAGGCTTTACTTTATACAGTCCCATGCAACTTCATTTACACATAATGCTATTAAAAAATATTCCAATGTGTATACAAGATATGAAGGTACATAAGTTATGTTTTTCGGAACATGAAACGCTTAGCTTTATGAATTAAAAACTCGCATATTTTCTTTGCATATTTTTATTACGTTATGTACTCTACTTCTGTATATCAACTACTTTTATTAGCAATATTTCTGGTCTCTCCGGTTATAGTATAGTAGAAAGGAACCGAATTGTGCAACAGTTCCAAACCATTTTGATAAATTCATTACAAACTTAAGCCACAAACTTTACGAGGACAAAATTTCTCGAAAATGCACACACAAAAGTACACAATTCGAAAAGGTTAGTAAATTTATTATGAAGAAAAAATAACTATCTTATATAATCTGAATGCGCTTATTTTCTAGAATGCCTACATAAACATATAGAAACTACATAAAAATATTTTATATAAAAAGTGAATTATACACATTGGTATAAATCACACATGATATGAAAAAAAAACACAGACATATATATAAGAATATAAATTTATCTCTGCAAGCATTTGACAGACGATTGTAAGACAAGCTGGTTTTGCGATGTACTTGCGATTCACCCAAGGGTTCTTTAGAAGATGAATCACTTTTCGATCGTCCAAGCGATGAATGCGCTGTTCCAGAAACATTTTCAAAATCGTCCCTCGCTCATTTCGGTGATCGTTGGAAGATAGATCGCATTTCGATCGTCAAAGCGATGAATGCGC
This sequence comes from Coremacera marginata, assembly GCA_914767935.1. Classification (NCBI taxonomy): domain Eukaryota; kingdom Metazoa; phylum Arthropoda; class Insecta; order Diptera; family Sciomyzidae; genus Coremacera; species Coremacera marginata. The sequence continues at coordinate 133,610,677 of OU612044.1, forward strand.
GATTTTTGGAAAAATTGGAAAATCTTCTTTCGGCCATTCCGGCGATCGTTGGAAGATGTAATATGGGTGGAATATGAGGCAGGCTTTGAAAAACCGTTTAAGTGAAGCAAAAGTTTTGAAAGTTGTTAAAAAATGTCAATTGTTTTCTTAGCGTTCAGAAGCAACGACGTGTTTTAATTTTATAATTTAGTATTGACGAAGTGTTTAACGCCTTAAAGGTCTTTTCTAGATGATTTGCTTGCGACTTTCCCAGCGAATTGCTGAAGATCTCTTTCGGCTATTCGTTCGCGACTCTTCTATTTGCGAATTGCTGAGGAACATTCTTGGCGATTCATTTTCGACTCTTTCCAGCGAATCGCTTAAGGCCCCCCATCGGCCATCCTTTCGCGAATCATCCCATCGAACCGCTTGCAAATCTTTCAGTTGAATCGTTTATAAGTCTTCCCGGCGAATCGCTTTTATGGCCTCAGCTGCTTTCAATCGCTGATACCCGGAGGACTCTTAAATGAGCTCGCCGGTGATTGTCTCATCGTCCAAGCGATTTTCTGGCGATTCTGAGGCTCTGAGGCGATAGAAACTGTTAGCAGGGATATATGTAGAATGTAAAATCACAATCACACACACCTAATTTTCAAAGAATATTAAATATAAAGCAAAAGAATGTTAGAAAAAAGCTGTCAAAAATTGTACCAGTTTTAGAACAAAAAAAAAACTAGTTTAATGCATACACACACACACATGCAAATGTGTTACCTGTATAAAAATTGATAATTGACAAGAACAAAAAACTCATGAAACATGACAATAAATTCTTTTTTTATGGAATAATTTTAACAAAAGTAATGTTAATGGCCGCACTTGTTACAATTGCACAAAACCACATTTAAGCAAAGTATCTACAGTTGAAAAATAAATTATATAAGAAGAAATATTTTTTTTTTGCAAAAAAATCAAATAGAGCGCTTAAAATTGTTTTTTAAAGCGTATTATATGAATGTATTTACATTTGGACAATTTGGACAATAAAACATTTTATACCAATTGTTATATTAGATTTGCAAACACACACTAACACGTAAACACAAATAAAAATCATAATCTGCTGATAAATGTGAAATATTCTTTATACAAGCAAAATATTATATTTATCATGAAAATCAGTTTTAGAAAAAAATTAAATAAAAATGATTAAACAAGATAAAAAAATATATATATATGCAAACCTATATATTGAATAAAAAAAAAAAATATTATATACAGTGATAGACAAGTAATGAAAGTATTTGTAAAACAAAACATGACTAAATGTTGAAAAATAAATGGAAATAAAAAAAAAATCAAACCAAACTCTTCTTTTTAACAAACTATACATTTCAATTATAAAAAATACATTTCTGAAATTTCAAGTCTATCTGATTTCGATCGGTTTTTATCGTGACAACGTTCACCTTACGCTCACCTTATTATACTCCAGTAAAGATCAGACATTCCATATACAGGGTTGTCAATATTCGAAGCGCCCATTTTATTTTTAGGTAAATCAAAGAAACCACAATTTTTTGTCTGTTCGTCATGAATATCATTTAATTGGTTTCAAGTAGATTTGCTTACATCATTTCTTGAATATGATATCTCGTAAATGGTCGACATTGGCCTCTACGACATATTGTGCCCGTTTTGCAGCATTTTCCATGGTTTTCTTCAACATTTCGATGGGAATGGCGGTTATTTCTTGACGGATGTTAGTTTTCAGCTCTTCTAGGGTCTTTGGCTTGTTGACGTAAACCTTTGATTTCAAATAACCCCACAAAAAGAAGTCTGGAGGCGTTAAATCTGGTGATCTTGGCGGCCAATCGAAATCACCATTTTTTGACATCAAACGGCCAGGGAACAATTGCTTCAAAAAATCGATTGTAGTGCGGCTTATGTGTGGTGGCGCGCCGTTTTGTTGAAACCAGTAGTGCCTGATACGCTTTCGACGAACGATTGGCATGAAAAAATTGTTTATCATATCGCGATAACGCTCCTGATTGACAGTAACTCTGTGGCCATTATCATCTTCGAAAAAGAACGGCCCAATGAGCATTTTAGCACAAACGCCGCACCAAACAGTGACTTTTGCATCGTGAAGAGGTACCTCTTGAATCTCTTGTGGATTTTCAGTTTCATACAAACGATAAATTGTTTTCTTGGAAGGCGCACTTTTCACTTTATTTATTTTTTTGAAAGCACGTTGAGTTTTCACTATTGACTTGTTTTTTTTAATGTAAATTTCAACAATTTTAGAGCGTTCGCGTGGCGTGTACTGTTCCATTGTAAACATTTGCTTGGAATGACGCTTCAAACGCGGTATGTCATTAGTCGATTTGGCATCACTACGGAAAGTTACAGTGTTGCCAGATGGGCGCTTCGAATATTGACAACCCTGTAAACCATTAATTTTGCTTAAACTTTCAACAATAAATCTTTTCAAAAAATAAAAAAAAATTAATTTGATTTTGTACTTTCTACGAACCATTCAAATTTGGTTAAAATAATAAAGTTTTCTAACTTTCGAAAAACGTTAGATTCATCAAGACAAGCTTGATTTCAAGGAAGAATTTTCAGATTTTTCAGAAAGATAATAAAGAGTGCTTCACACAAATATTAAAACACATTTCTTGTTTTTAATTTTATTTTTATTTCAAGGTCAAATTTTGGAAGCCCTTCAAATAGGGGCTTCTCTTATTTAAAAACTAGTAAGGAGTATAGCTTCGGCAGGGTACCGAAGCTAACATACACCCCGCGGCCGAATTCAAGTATATTCGAAGTCTTTCTAAGTTTCCTATTTTGAGGACGTCACTTTGTATGGGAGGTAGGCGTGGTTTTCATCCGATTTTGCAGAATATCAAAGGTATGGTTCATATTATATACCAAAGCTCATGTGCAAAATTTCAAGACATTTTTTGATTTTGGCAAATATTATAGAGATGGTTTATATTAATTACGAAATCTTATGTGCAAAATTTCAAGAAATTTCCTTTATTTTTGTTGATTTTTAAGAGATTTTACGTTAATAAAAAGGCCAATTTGTATGGAAGGTAGGCGTGGTTTTCATCCGATTTTGACAAAGATCATAGTGATGGTATACATTAAATATCAAAGCCTATGTGGAAAATTTCAAAAAAATTCTTTAATTTGAGCAAATTTTTAAGGTCACTTTGAATGGGAGGTAGGCCTGGTTTTCATCCGATATTTATCAAATTTCATAGTCAGGATTGACATTGAAGATCAAAGCTTATGTGCAAAATTTGGATTTCCTTAATATTTGTCTTTTCAGGAATTTGGCATTTCCTTAATTTTTGTGGATTTTTAAGAGATTTTACTGTAAAAATAAAGTCACTCTGTATGATAGGTACGCGTGGATCTTATACGATTTTGCTCATTTTCGAATTTGAACTTTTGAATTTCGTCGCAATAGCATTAAAATTACGGCTGTAATCGTGTCGACAGACAGACTGACGGACAGACAGACGCACACACGGAAATCGACTAAGGAGGTGATGCTGATCAAAAATATATATACTTTTCTTTACCTGCCACGCCTCCTTATTGGCGTTACAAACGGAATGACAAAGTTAATATACCCCTTACGCAGTACGCGTTGGGGTATAAAAATATATTTTCAGAAAGTTTTATTGCCTTTCTAACAACCAAAAATCTCGAGAATGAATTTAAGACGCGCTTTCTAGAGAGGCTTAATGGGGGGGTCATGACATTCGCGGCAGAGAAAACAGACCTTTTTTTAAAAATTCATAACTCAGTCAAAAACAAACATTTTTCAAAAATTTTTATAATTGTAGAGAATTGAACAAATTAAAAGAAAAAAAATTCAAAAAATATATTTTTCACTCCAACATATTATAGAGCTCCAAACTGGCGGCAGAGAAAAAAAAACGGGGCCTCGTGGTTGCAGTGCTGGGACTTGCAAAAATTGTCCGATCTGGAAAAAAATTACTTTTTTAAATCTTAACAAAATTGGTTATCGTATGATACGAGCTTTTTTTTTAATTTTTTTTTTTAAATTTTTGGTGATGTTCCAAATTTGAAAGTGTGTTTTTTTCGAAAAAAATATTGACTAAAAATTCATAAAAAATCGAAAAAAAAATTAAAAGAAAAGCTCGTGTCATACGATAGCGAATCAAGTTTAAAAACATACAAAAAAAAAAAAATTTCGTCAAAAAATTAACCCGCTAGTGCCGCAACCAGTACGAAAAACATGGTTCCGAGATAAACGCGTTCAAAGTTTGTGAACAAAGAAAAAAAGGTTTCTTATAATTTTTTGCAATCGTTTAGCAATTCGGGCTTCTTTTGAAGCTTCGTATGCCTTTACTCGGGCGCATTTCAACGATTTGCATCATTTCCTTTGGAAAATTCAATGCTGTAGCTCCTATGGTGATACCAAGTAGTTGAAACATTTGCAAATAACTATAAGCGCCGTCATTGTAAGTAGACACTGCCATGCAGCTTGCAATAATAACGACGCTTCATTTTTCAATTTTTCAATATTTTTCACAAAAAATCCACGACTTCACGCTGCAAAAGATGCCAAATAACTGAGCATATAAAATAAAAATTCCACTATATGAGTTATAAATATAAAGAAATATAAAGAAATTCAAAAACAAAAAAAATACCCACCCTTCAAGTAGGTACGAAATAACAACCACCAAAAGTCAGGTAGCAAGTAAAACAAGTATATACCAGCTGCCGTACATAGGTAGCGCTAAAATTAAAAATGCGCTCTCACTAATCCGGCTGTAACTTTTGAACCCGTAGGAATTTTTCCATGAAATCCTAAGAATCCTAAGAATATTTACTAAAATAAAAAATTATTCAAAAAAATTTCAAGAAACTGCCAATGTCATGTCCCCCCTTAACCAAAAATCTCGAGGGAGATATTTTTAGATAGACTTGAGCGTTGCAGTCACAGAAGCTACTATACAAACCAGCCAGATATACAAACAGACGGAATGCTAAATCGATGGTTCAAGAATATACATAAGACCGTATCACCAAAACTAACCTATTTTTGATACCGCATTAATCGTTAGATATTTCAAAGAGACATATTCGAAAAAAATATTTTTTTTAAAAAAAAGTATGTGTGTGGCCGCCACGCACGGCAGAAGTGAAACTTTTACCCAAAAATTAAATTTCTGGGAAGATTGCAAATTTATTTTATTAACATTACCTCCTTCAATGCAATCAAATGGTGAAAAAATTGCCAGCCTTCATACCAGTAGTAGTTCAAGAACTGTCTTTTTTCATAAAACCAACAAGTATTTTCAACATGGCGGCGATATCATGGAAAATATCAATTGCCTCTTTTGTTTATGGACAGTTACTGAAAAGTTCAATATTTACGTACAGAATTCGATCGCAGTTTTTTTTTACTTTCGTGGCACAGTAGGAGGATTTATTATTTTAATTTGATGAGTTAAGAAGTATCCAGGCTGGATCCTCTTAGCACATACGACAGATCTTGCTGTTTTATTTTTTATTAATTATACTCTTATTTTTAAATATTTAAAAGAAAAAATTAGTCGAAAAACCTGTGGCGGGAATAATGCACTTTTCCAATCGAATGAAATCCACGCCCACTTCCCATACAAAGGGCTTTATTTTAAACGTAAAATCTCTTAAAAATCTACAAACCTTAAAGAAATGTACTGAAATTTGATATATAATACAAAACATCTTTATGATCCTTGCCGAAGCTCCATTCCTTACTAGTCGGATAACAACACGCAATATTAGCTACAATTAATAAAAAAAAAATTATATAGAGTTCAGCGTTTAGTTGAGTTCCTAAACGTATTTATGCAAAGCATCAGTGACAAGGTTGATTTATAAATCAACCTTGATCAGTGGCTTTTTCTTTAAATTAGTTCTTAGTTGGTTCACCAAAACTGCGCAACTAGATTATTGAATCTACTAAGCACCAATTCAAAGAAAAAGTCACTAATGCTTTGCATAAATGCATTTAGGAACTCAGTCAACCTCCAAGCACACTTGTTATGTGTTGATATTTTTTCTTGCATCTATTTGTGTCGGTTTCGCTCTCTATGCATTGAGTTGGCATGGAATATTTTTCTTTTAGATAACGATAGACCAAGTATGAGAAAGTAAAATTACCAAGCATCAATAATACTAGTTTGAGAACATAGGATGAATTTTCCCGGCTTTTATAAGCAAATAAAAAACCTTTGAATGCAAAAATTTATGGAAAAGGCTTTCCATGAGCCTTTAAGCTAAAAACTAAAATTTTGAAAAAAGTGCGGAGCACAAACAATGTAAGTCCACAATTACTTCAGACAGGGCATTTCTTAAGGAAATCGCCAAATAACAAAAAAATTTAAATAAAAAAATGTGTGGAGAAACAATTATAAAAATAGTTTACTTTAGCTTTTCACTTGCTCCAATTGCAAACTTTAAAAAATGTTCGGAGCACAAACTACGTAAGTCCAAGCATTTGTACATGTAAGCAATTTTTTGGACCATTTTTGGAAATAAATTTATCTTGTTTATATGTATGAATACCTCATTTTTTTTCTTGTTATCTACATTCTGAACCCAAGTTTTTAATTAGCTGCTTGAATTTTCTATTAGAATTCTTGCAAGCATCCAAATTTCTCAAAATAAACAAAAATGGACTTATACCACAGGCGCTCTGTGCAGCTCATATTTAGACTACATACTACTGTTTTATTTATTAAAGGGGAATTAATTTCTTAATTTTTGTATTAGGAATTATCCAAAAGACATTTACAGAAGAGAGATAAATATGAAACGCGCCTTATAAAAAACAATGAGCATGCTGGCAGACACACTAAACTGGACAATAAATATTAAAATATTGAAGTTGTAATTGTTTGCATTGAAACCTATGCGATTTGATTTTTGTAAAATTTGTTGAAATAACAAAAGTTAGCTTCACCACGACCTAATTTTAGAAGCGAGTTCAGTTCAGCAAAAAAATTGTCAATCCCTATGCTAAGGTCTGATCATTGAAACATTCTTCAAATGAGTTGCATCATAGGAACTTCTTATAAATCAAGGATGCTTAACAAGGTGGTGTGCTCAAATTTTTTCCCGTCACGTATGAATTTTTAGTAAAATCAGTTTGAACATTTGTAAAATGACATACATATACTATAGAATAATCATTATATTCTTAAAAATTATTATATTCTCAGCGCATAAATCGGTAATGCTGATCAATATGGTGTACTCATGTTTTCCATATCTTTACTAACTTTTCTGTGATGACTATTCAAAAATTAGTCTTAATCATAAAACTATTAAAAATAACTCATATTGATTTTATAAAAAGCGGTCTTTAGTATTATTGTTGTATATAAAAAGCAAGCATTTTAAAACTATTTTATCAAAAATAACGGATGTGATAGGAAAAGAACTGAGGCACCATCCTGCTCAGCATCATCGATACATAAAATTTACTATACGAATTTTCAAAAAAAATAAAAAGATGTACTTAATAAATTTTTTAAAATACTTTTTTACATTAAATTTAGTCGTGATAGGAAACAAATTGAGACCCCCTCCAATTACGTCTATTTATGTTTAATTGATTATTGAAGCTCTTGTGCTTTGTTTAAAGACAATTTCTTTGAACTGTGTTATAGGTCCAAATATATGAGCATGTTATTCTTCTATTCTTCTATTTTAGGACGATATTTTGCATAGAGATGTGCATAGTTTTCAACCGATTATGCCCAATAAAATTATTGTTTTTAATTATTAAATACAACAGTTTAAACATACCTTGTTTCGAAACACAATATCCACGTTATTTTAGTTTATTTGTAAAAATTGTTTGTTGAATCATAAGCTTGAAATTTAAATTATTGTACGTGATTCCTTTGTGATTCCCTGCTAAAAAGTTGTATACTTAATAATTAAAACAATTATATTCAAAGTTAAAACAAATAAATCAAAGCCATCTTAAAATTAATGATTGTACCCCTGGACAGTGGTTTTAAGCAGATTGATAACCTGTTGCTGATCTGGTGCTTGTATGACTGCTGTGCCAGACACTATCATGTTAGCTCCAGCCTATAATAAAAAATAAAACAAAAACGATGAAAATTTTTTTTTTACACAATAGATTTTTTTTCGAACCTTCGCACAACAATCGATTGTTTTTGGACCAACACCCCCATCTACTTCAATATCGAGATTGGGATAATTTTGGCGTAACCACTCAACTTTCGGCATCATGTCAGCCATAAAAGATTGACCGCCAAAGCCCGGCTCTACAGTCATGACCAGCACAACATCCGCCAAGTCGACATACTGTTCAACAGCCTTAATCTTTGCAATACAGAAAAAAAGGTCAATTTATAAACGATGTGCTATAATTATATAATCTGAAACTTACACCGGTGCCCGGCTTCAAAGCCAAACCCACTTTCATGCCTGCTTCTCGCACTTGACGACACACATTTGATATATCTTCCGCTACAGGCTCAATGTGAAATGTGTATAGATTGACGCCAGCATCAGCCATTGGCTCAATCCACTGCTGCGGTTTGGAAACCATCATGTGCGTCTCAAAGAAGGCAGTCTGCGTCAATTGGACTCGTTAAACAATAACAAGACTCATTGCAAAATAAACTGACCTTGATGTTATTTCGCAAGCACTTCACTAAAGAGTGACCAAAGGTAAGATTTGGCACAAAGTGTCCATCCATTACATCCAAATGCAGATAGTCGGCGCCATTGTCCAGTAATTTTTGTGATTCTTCAGCCAGATTAGCTAGGTCTGCATTGAGTATGGATGGACCAATCTTTGCTTTCACAGGCATTTTTGTAAGAATATTTGAAGTTATGTACCTTGGAATGTTTCTGCAAATTAATTTTTTTTTTAGTTCGAATGTCACTGATAACATGCTTATGACATATTCACAATGAAGTGCCTATATCGTTTTCATATAAAGTGAGGTTAGAAGAGGTTTGTGACATGGATAAGAGCAAAAAGAAATCTGAATGTACCGGTAATAAGATTTGGAGCAAATTTAAAGGATTATTATTGTATCATAGATTACATGATCTCTGAAAAACTGCTGAGCTTTTGACACAAGATTTAACTTCATGTTTATTTTATAAAACTGCTCACCGGAATTCAAAGATCTCATCAAGAAAGCTCACTCCGAATAAACAAGATTTTAGTTACATTTATAAAGAAATTTCATATATTTAAATGTGAAAAACTTTAAATATTCTCTTAAATTCTAATACTTTTTTTACGTAATTTAGTTTCTACAAATTTGTTCAGATTTTCATTAAATGAAACACTGGCGCTAGGAATTACTCGGTAAGCTTTCAGTGCAAGTGGTTCATGTGAATGATGAGTATATTTTAAATGAGAACTACAGTTCATCTTTGTCGGAATCATTTTGCGTTGCATCCTCATTTTTAGAAAGTAACCCTGGGTATTCCTTGTTCTCAATAGTGACGCCTTTGCAACGCTCCTGTTGTACCAAGAATTCTTTAGCTTCCCATGCTTGGGCCCCATCTTTGAACAGGAAGATTGCGCGATCGACGTCAACCATGTAGCGCTCCGCTTGTATGTGATTGTTCCAGAGGCTCGTTTGCCAAAGTTTGGTTATAGTTTCTGCCTCTTCTTTCGTTGGACTTCCATTTACTGAGACAAATGTCATGAGTGTACGTCCCTTCTTTGAAGCCTTTAACAGCTCCTCTGGATTGCTGGCATCCAAATTAGATAGATCCAGTTTTGGTGGGGGTCTCAAATGCTCTGGTAACTCATCGGCCTCTAGAGGTTCTTCATCTTCCTTAAAAAGATATTTTAATTTTTATTTTGAATACTCGAGTTTCGATAATTCTTACATCCCACTGGTCCAGCAGCCGTTCTAGGTCAGCGTCATTATAGTCACGTATGTCCTTTTTAGCCCACTCAGGTTTTTCACCGTCTTTTGACTTTTTTGCCAATATTGCTGGCACTACACAGAACAAAAATATTATTAAAATTGTACGCATTATTTTAGCTAAGCGAAACTATAGTTTAAAAGAAATAAATTGCAAATTTAGAAACTATTTGTGTATTAATACACGTCACATAGACCGAAAGTTAAATAGGATATTCACAATAGTGTCTACGGTAATGTGTAGTTTCTACCATTATCGATAGACAACGATAATTATGTCATCAGATGCAGGAATCCTAAATAATTAACGATAACAATCGTCGTTTTCGGCCATTGCGGCGGCCACGTACATAGAAAATCACAGTTTTCAATAGTTAAACAAGCTTGTGCATGATTGAATTATAAGGTTGTCGTAGGGCTGATTGCACTCTCTTCTCAGTACGCATAATTGTCAACATCAGTCAATTTTACGTATGAATACGCAAGAAAAATCAGTGAAAAAAAAGAGCATTTGCAGATTTTCTATGAGCTGTAAACTTCGATTTGACAATTATGAGTACTGGCTCTCAGCCTAGCAAAAGCCTTATAATTCAACCATGGGCTTGTGCTAAACAGTTCTGGAAACGGAACAGACAGGGAACGTCTCCTTTAGAGAGCGAAACTAGTTCATGGATATATGTCCACGAAACTATAAAGGTATAACTATATACCTTTGTTTATTTGATCTGTTTGAGCTGTTTGTTTGATGAACGTCTCTTTTATAGATCGGAAACAATTTATGGAAACATGTCTGCGGTACTATCCAGTTCCTTTGTTTATTTAATCTGTTTGTTGAACTGTACAGGAAATTCGTAAAGCTCCATGTATAATATAGACTTTGATCGAATTCAACACAATTTCTTATTTAATTGAAGTGTTCTTATTTCAAAATAAGAATATTTAAGTAATTCATTTGGAAAAAGAAATTAACAATATAGTTCAAGTACTAATAAGCAAAATTTAACCACTGTAAAAAATATTACAAAAAATTATGTTATAAAATAAGCATGTAATCGAAACTATCAGTTCCGACAGTTCAGCATTTAAAAAGTATTTCATAGATTGTTCTGTTTCGTAAGTTACAAGCAAAAATTAACTGAACAATGCATACAAAAAGAATGACGATATATCATTTCATCTATTATTTCTTTCATTCTTTTTCACAAGTATAATCGTTTTGCTTGTCGTTGCTCTAACAATTCGTCTATGCAGTAATATGTGTGCGGTAAGTACGAAAGAGATGTCGGCTTATGTTGTTCATTGAACAGTGAACATAGTTACATGACATATGCAGGTCCGAAACGAAGTTAAAGACAGCGAAAATCGCAGTTAAAGCATTTATAAATTTTGGTAAGAGGTTTATTAAGTAGGAGCTTTGTACTTCTTTCAATACTTTTTGATACAACATCCTTTTTTAATATACAGTAACTATTTCTAGAAAAATTAGGTATTTAAAAAAAAAAAAATGCAAATATGCTCTATAAACATTATGAGAATATATGAATTTATCTATCTATTTCGTGTATAGAGCCTTTTGTAAGTTTCTCTGTGAAAATTTTTTTCCTTATCCAAGTATAAAAAAATTTAGAATAAATAATGAGATGATAGAAGATTGTGTGTCAAAAGAAGCTCCTCCCATACTAATTTATTATCCTCTATCAATAGCAATGCATTTAGATAAACTTAAAAAAAATAGATATATTGAATTATATATCGATAGATTGGTTCAAATTATATTAATGCCGCGTTTCCATGTGATCTTCTTTTATCTTCTAGTATCACATTTTTTGTAAGAAAGAAATATCATGTGAGCCCTACTTTATGGCATTGATGAATTGGACTGTGGAACAGGTATAACTCTTTCATTTTTATAGCATGTGATATCCCCTGTGATGCTAGGATATAGAAAAAGTTCAACTTCTTAAATATGTAAATATGCTATAAATATGACATTAATTTTTAAAGTTGTAGTTTTTGTGCGGGGAACAGGGGGCGAACCTTCACATGGCAACGTGTCTGACCACCTCAACCTGGCGAGGCCAGCATTATCCATGTCGAAATCGTCTCAAGTCGACTCAAACCTCCAAGTGGTGTTCCCTGGGCAACGGCAAACTGGCATCCGTCAGTTTGACAGCTAATTTGAGCGGCGGGTCGATCCATAGACCTTAAACATGGAATGTGCGCAGGGTTTGGGTCCCGCCACATTGCTACTGCCCAATGAAAACTAAACCAGCCTCGGATAAGAACCCCAATTAAGTTGACGACCACCGCAAACGAAAGACGGACAATGATTTACGGATATGCACCTGGAATGTCCGGACCCTTTATAGGGAAGGTGCTATTATCCAACTGGCGGAAGCCCTCAAAACAATAAAATCTGACATCACCGCCATCCAGGAAATGCGATGGAAAGGGCAAGGCTGCTCTAAGCAAGCACACTGTGATATCTACTACAGCTGCCATGCGGAGAGGTGCGAATTCGAATGTGGATTCGTCGTTAGCCGGAAACTACGTCACTTTGTTTCCCGGTTCACACCTGTGAACGAAAGATTGGCCACGATCCGCGTCAAGGTAAAATTTTTCTCCATCAGCTTTATTTGCGCGCACGCCCCGACGGAGGAAAAGGACGAAGCGGTCAAGGACGCTTTCTACGCTAGTCTTGAGGACGTATATGACCACCTTCCGGTCCATGACGTGAAAATAGTCCTCGGCGATTTTAATGCGAAAGTCGGAAGGGAAGGCATCTTTGGCCCCACTGTCGATCAGTAGCAGGATTCCCAAACAGTTAACGATAATTATAGCTGTCGTTATCGGTCATTGCGCATGCACAGTTTCATAGTAAATGACAGTTTTCGCTAGTTAACTACAGCTATAATCGTCGTTAAGGCGTTTGGGAATCCCGCAACAGATCAGTCTTCACGAGACCTCCACGAACAACAGTCTAAGACTGATCGACTTCACCGCGGTACGAAACATGGTAGTTAGTAGCACCAGATTTAAGCACCTCGACATCCACAAGGCCACCTGGCTGTCCCCGGATCAAAAAACGCGAAACCAAATTGATCATGTTGTAATCGACGGAAAGCATGCCTCTAGTGTTCTAGATGTGCGTACATTTCGGGGGGTCAACATTGACTCCGACCATTATCTTGTTGCAGCCAAGATCCGCATGCGATTATGCAATGCGAAGAACATACGCACAGAAATACAACGAAAGCTAGATGTCGCTAAGCTGCAATTACAACGGACTGCCGAAGCCTACTCCGTTCAACTCTCGGTTAAGCTCAACCAACCAACCTCTGGACTCGACGACGCCGGCGGACTTTTGGCGCATATATCCCACTCCATGCGTGCTGCCGCTGAAGAAGTCATTGGTTTCCGGCGCCCGCAACCTCGGAACCAATGGTACGATCAGGAGTGTCACATCGCGACAGCAGTAAAAAACGCCGCATACAGAAAAACGCTGCAGTCAGCTGCAACGCGAGCCGTGCGAGAAAACTACCGCGAAAAGAGGAAGGAAGAGAGGTGCCTTTTCAGACGCAAGAAAAGAGAGCAGGAAAAGCGTGAGCGTGAGGAAGTAGAGGTATACCAGGGCAAGAAGGATGCACGAAAATTTTATCAACAGGTTAAGCGTCTAACCCAAGGTTTCAAGCCCGGAGCATCCACTTGCAGAGACGAAAATTGGGATCTGAATACGGATACACAGTGTGTGCTTAGATTGTGGAGACAGCACTTCTCCAATTTACTTACTGGCGACGATTCCACCAATGCCACTCATCGAGAGCGCAGTTCAGTGCCACCAATCGACGATGACGGAGTGGAAGTATCACCACCTAGCCATGAAGAGGTTCGAGCTGCTATCCAACGACTCAAAAACAATAAAGCAGCGGGTGCTGACGGCCTGTCAGCTGAATTGTTTAAAACCGGCGGCGATGAATTGATAAGGCGCATGCATCAGCTCATCAGCAAAATATGGCTAGCAGAAAGCATGCCCGACGATTGGAACCTCAGTGTACTGTGCCCTATACTTAAAAAAGGAGACCCTTATTTCCATCGCATATAAGGTTCTCTCAAGCGTACTGTGTGAAAGATTAAAGCCGATTACAAAAACATTGATTGGACCTTATCAGTGTGGCTTTCGACCTGGTAAATCTACCATAGACCAGATTTTCACTTTACGACAAATCCTGGAGAAAACCCACGAAAATCAAATTGTCACACACCATCTCTTTGTCGATTTTAAAGCTGCGTTCGATAGCCCGAGAAGGGATTGCCTATACGCAACAATGTCTGAGATCGGTGTACCTGCAAAGTTGATTAGACTTTGCAGAATGACGTTGAGCAACACACGCAGCTCCGTCAGGGTAGGAAATGACCTCTCCGAAACCTTCAATACCGAAAGAGGTTTCAGGCAAGGCGATCCACTGTCTTGCGATTTCTTCAACATCATCATGGAGGGGATCGTACGAAAGGCCGATGTGCATCGTAATGGCGCCATTTTCTATAAAGGTGTCCAGCTCCTTGCGTACGCTGATGATATTGATATTGTTGGCAGAACCAAGAGAGATGTTACCGCTGCTTTCGCCGCTATCGAAAAGGAATCAGCCAAAGTGGGTTTGACGATAAATGAGGGCAAAACAAAATATATGCTGTCTACAAACAAGGGAGCGCGGCGTTTAGACTCCCACGTTTCATCTGGCAGCTATAACTTTGAAGTAGTCAAGGCGTTTGTATACCTTGGCACCGCCATTAATACTAACAACGAAATCAGCCTGGAGATAAAGCGAAGAACAATAATTGCTAATAGGTGCTACTACGGGCTCAGTAAGCAACTAAGTTCCAGAGCCCTCTCTCGATCGACAAAACTAATACTCTACAAGACGCTCGTTCTACCTGTGCAGCTTTATGGCGCTGAGGCATGGGTAGTTTCGCAAACTGACGCAGCCGCTCTGGGGGTGTTCGAGATAAAAGTTCTTCGCAAAATCTTCGGTCCTGTTCGAGTCGGCGATGACTATCGCATCCGAATAAACCACGAGCTGTATGAGCTCTACGATGACATTGACGTAGTTCGGCGTATAACTTAGCAGCGACTACGCTGGCTGGGTCATGTCCATCGTATGGACGACGAAGCTCCAGCGAAAAAGGTGCTCGAGGCGAGGATCGCTGGTCAACCATGCATCCGATGGATGGACCAGGCTGAGGAAGCCCTAACCGCACTTGGTGTATCCGATTGGAGAAGGCGCGCGCAAAGCAGAGGCGCCTGGCGAGAGCTGATGAGGTCGGTCGAAATCCGGACACGGGTTGTTACGGCCACCTAAGTAAGTAAGTAAGTAAGTTTTTGTGCTGTCAAGATGTCAATTTTATTTGCGCCAATATTGTCTTGAAATAGTACAGAATTACGAATACAAATTGGAAAATAAAGAAAATCAAATCAGGTCAAGGGGTATGATTTAAAATAAATAAACATTCTTTTTCCTTAGAGTTCCTAAGCATCAGTGATTTTTTTCTTTCATTTGGTGCTTGGTAGATTCACCAAAACTTTTTTTTTATATTTTTTTTTCGTGTGTATTTCATTGATGCTGCTGCAGTTGTGGCACACGAATTGCATTACCTGTAACACCTGATGCTGTCTGCACAATAATAATTATAAAAACAATTTAGGGTACGTAGACAAGAAGTTATTTCAATAAGCACGTCTTGAAATCAGTAAACTTGCAGAAATTGATTTGTTTACATATTTTGCAAATGTCAAATTTTTATAGGAAAAAGTACATATATGCATCTCGCTCTTTATAGCATGTGTTTTGTGATATGGAATAAGATAAGATACTGAAAGATCACATGGAAACGCGGCATAACACTACGTTTACATAGCAGCCAAATCATGAGTTTAAGTCCAAAAAAGAGATTAAGTGCTGACACCGCTTACTAACTTCTAGGGCTTCGCATATAAATTCAAACCTTGTAAGCTTAGAGGTTTCACCGAAATTGCTATCGAAATCTTCAAATTTTGTAATGCAACACTGTGCTTATGTTTTTTTTTTGTAAGCCACAAAGAGGAATGTCAGATTAAAAAAATGTCCAAAGCATGGTATAATGACTTACAAGGTAGGAGTAACAGTTCTGTTAGTGATTTGGAGTTGTCAAAAACACATTGAAAAAGAGAAATCGAAGAAGCAGCAAAATAGATGAAAAGTTCAACTTTGTATTGATTTGATAACTCCCGATCGCCGCTCGTGAGAAAAAAGGTAGTTGTCAAGGCTATCTTGTAAATTATTGTATCATGGTCCAAAGCAGAAAAGGTCTCAAGTTGACTTGGGAAAACGTCAGACTTAACCTCCCAGCATACAATGTAAGCAGTAAGAGGTTACGAAAACTTCTTCAGCCAAATCTCGAGCTTAAGCTGCTATGTAAGCGTAGTATAATTTAGTTGATAGAAAGTTTTATGAAATATTCGGGAAAATATTGCTCAAAATAATGTAGGGCTTATTTATGTATAAAATCAGTGAAAACTTTATACTAAGTTCATATTACAGCATAAATTACTTAATTTGTCATAAATTACTTACCTGAAATAAATAGCGATATTAATAATAGCTGTTCATTCATACGAAACTGTTCATTCATATTCGTAATTTATTTTATTTTTATTATTATTTTTTTGTTTTGTTTTTATTTTTATTGCTTATCTTCCACACAAATGTCGTGGCTCATAATTTTCTTTTCCATATAATTTTTTTTTTTTGTTTACGAATAAGTCAAAAAATTAGTGCTGACACCGATTGGATCTTAATTTGTTTGGTAATTTATGATAAATTACTTAATTTGAAAATAATTTCATTGACTGATTTCCCAAGGCTGATTTCCCAATTTATACTTTTAAGTGAATTTCTCAATAAAAGATCTATATGGAAATCGTGGTAAATCCTCAGGCATAATGATTGTAATTCACATAAAATGTTGAGGCAACCCTAGTTTTGAAAATTTTTCCAAGGATTTTAATTTGAAGGTTGACCCTTGCCTTTCATTTTGTGTTTGGACCAGCACTTACTAGCACCAGCACTAGCAGCAGCACTATTAAATAAAAATAGAAAATAAAAAAAAACAATGTACTAATATGTGTAGATAGACACTTTTGTACTATAGTATTGTTTTTAAGAACAAATTTATGCTTTAAATAATTTTTTAGTCAAGGACGTTGTTTTTTTAGTGTTTGTGAATTGCATATGAAAATTTATGGACTTAAATTTATTTATGAAGGCACCATTCGCTCTTGGTAAAACGCCCGTTGCTGTTTAGGAAGCGATGGTTCGTCTTCTTCAGATGATAATGAGGATCTACTAAATATAATTGCTATAGCAGCAGCGGTTTCGTCATCTTCAAAATTGTTCATTATTCCTGAAGTATTTTTTGTAGAAGTAAATAAATTGATTATTGTTTACAAATCGATGATTTGTTTACAAAATTTATGATATGTCACATTTTTATAGCAAAAAGCACATATATGCATCTCGCTCTTTATAGAAAGTGTTTTGTGATATGGGATAAGATAAGATATTAAGGGTATTCAACCAATATTAACCAATCAAACTAAGTTTAAGTAAACAGCCGGTAAAAATGTGATAAGTTATTGGACCTTAATCTTATTAAATTGGTGTTGAGCTTCCTTTTCTAAATTAGACCATTGCATCCTATTAAAATTTGTGTTTGAAAAGTATACAATTTTACGTGATGTATTCCATACAATTTTTACAAACTTGTTTTTATGTATTGAAATGACGTATACACATCAAAACTGGATGTGCATCAAAAAATGACGTACTATCTTAACACATCATTGAATTTTTGGTTTTACACATTTCCTCCCGACATACTGCCCCATTCACAATAGTGATTACGAACAGCTGTTCACTTTTTGACAGCTGTCTTTCCACGACGCCTGTTTTGTTTTTGTTCTGGCCCCAAATTCTTTCGGATTTGACGATAAAATGATCAAAAGCTCTGTCCGATTGGAGCAGTTAAAAGCGTAATTTTTGTTGGATGTAACGCATATAAATTTTTCTTTTTATCCAATTATATGAAAAATTAGATTATTTTGATAATATATTGTGAAAAGAGTGGAATTTTGAAAAAAAACCAGTAGTGAAAATTTGTAGAAAATAATTAAAATACATGTCTTCTGTTTTATTGAATTATCAAAGAATGCTGAAAAAAGTGATTGATTATTGCGAATGAAAAATTTTTCTATTAGCAGCTGTGCACCAACGCCGCATCATTGGTGATGTCATCATTAGAATTTATAAATATTCTTTAATATTGAAACACCCGAAAAAAGTATTGTTGTTGAATGTGAGCAAGGTGATAAAAAATAAGCGAATATATAAACACAATAAAAATCAATAAAACTTCAAGAAGTCACAGCCCAGTGCAGGAAGCCCTGCAACTGCAGTGCTGCTTGGAGCACTCCCTTTTTTTAAATAATTAAAAAAGAACAAGAATAACGACAGTGAAAGCAGTAGTTTATAATGGTTTTCGAATCAGTGGTCACCGATGTCCTGAACAAAATTCTCGGCGACTATGTGCAGAATTTGGACAAAACTCAGCTGAAGATCGGCATATGGGGAGGTAAGTCTTTTGAATGTTCATAAATCAACTTCTTATTACTTGAATGGCATCAGTAAATTATTTTTAGTTTCATTGGCATTCGATAGAAACAGCATCGTGTTCATTTAGGAAAGGAAGCACATTTTCATTTATGCATCACAATGACCTTATCCTTCAAGTTTCATGCGTTGCACATTTTGTGTTGAGCAATTCTTGCCTTGCTTGCTATTCTTTAGTTTGTTTTTCTTTCTGACATTTCGTTTCGATTTACATCTCAGCTCGCTGTGGGTTCACAAGCACCCAGTTGCCATGGTTTGGAAGGATGTGCGGCACTGTTTGGGGTGTTTATTTGAATTCTTGTGCCGTGTTCCATATTGTTCTTGGCATTCCTTTTATTAAACTTCCAAGCAATCAACTGTTGAATAGGCTTATGCTTATGCTTAGGCTTATGCCAATCATGGTGGCACATAGATTGCATTAATTATACCGATGATGACTATAATGCGATCGCGGCCTTAAAAAACAAATGTTTCTGGATCTGCGAGACCGACAAAAAAAAGTTCAAGCAATGGTTGAAAGGAGAATCAAACTTGGAAAAAATAAGTACAACAAATGAAGAAATAAAACAAGGAAATGATAACATCAAAGACTGTATAAGTGAAATTAAAAAGACGCTTAACAATATAGAAAAGAACAATAACAAACAGCAAAACATAACCTACGCAGGAGTGTTGGCAACGAACATAAATAAACAACAACCCAGTAGACCAAAAAGCCAAAACAGTATTATTATTTTACCAACAGAGAACAATCAAGACAGCAAAGAGACTGAGAAGCAAATCAAAACAAAGATACTACCAGCAAAAATTAAAGTGGGAATCTCGTCAATCAAACATATTAACCAAGGTGGAATTATAGTTACTACTCTAGATACTGAAGGAAGGGATAAGCTCGAAACAGAAATTAAACAGCAATTCACTAATGGTTATAAAATTTCAGTCTCTAAAACCAAACTACCGAAAGTATTTATATCAAATATTGATCGCGAATACAACCAAGAGGATTTAGTAGAAGAGTTAGTGGCAACTAATCACTTTATCGACTCGGATGACACCATAAAACTGGCGCATAAATATTTAAACAAAAAAACAAACTTATGGAGTTTTATCGTTGAAGTCTCTGAAGAAACACTATCCAAAGTTGCAAATAGGTATGTTATGCTTAACTATCGATCAAGATACGTCAAGGAGTATATTTCAGTAACCCGGTGTTTTAAATGTCAAAAATATCACCATACAAGCACTAAATGCGAAGGAGAAGAAGTGTGCGGTATGTGTGCAGAAAAGCATGACACTAGAACATGCAAGATCACTAGTAACTTTAAATGCATAAACTGTATTAGAGCAAATAAACATGGATCAACATTCTCGTGCGATCATAAAGCAGGGGCGAATAATTGCAGTGTTCAGATGGCTAAAATAAATGGCGAAAAAGATAAAATTAGTTACCTCAGATGAATGAAAATTCAAGCCTTAATATTTTCTATATAAATATCTGCAGCATTCGCAATAAAATTTATGATTTGGAAATTATGGTTAACAACTTAAAAAATATAGACATCATTATAGTTGCGGAAACATGGCTATATGAAAACGAAATTAAAACATACAATATACCAAATTACACATCTATTCATAATTGCAGAAACGAAAAACGAGGTGGCGGCACGGCTATTTTTATTAAAAACTGCTTTGCCTTCAACGAAATAGTGAAAGAAGAGAAATACAACTTAACAATTGTCGAAATAACAAATTTAAAGAAACCTTTAGCAATTGGCACTTTTTATAAGGCTCCTAACGAAAATTGCAATACGTTTATCGACTTCATGGAAGCAAAACTAATGAACAGCAAAAATTGTATTTTCTTTGCGGATGTAAATATCAATCTTTTAGAAGTATCAAACACGGTCATCAAGTACACAGATTTAATTCAAACACATGGTTTTACTTTTGTTAACAACATTTTACCTACAAGGCAGACAACCGACACAAATACACTGATTGATCACATTATTTCAAACATTAATTCAACACACAAAATAAATTTCAAATTGGAAGAGACTGACATTTCTGATCATAAATACACAACTGCAACAATAACAGCAATAAAGCAAAAAAAACAACAGATGAAAGAACAAATCATACCAAAAATTAACTATCACAAAATGGCGGAGGTAGTTAAAAATGAAATTAACAAAAGAATTGTGACGGAAATAGAAGAATTAACAGAAATTATTCAAGAAGCGAAAAATGTGTGTACCAAGTATATCAAAATAAGATCGCGAGGAAACAATTGGATCACTGCTGAACTTAAGAAAAAATTAAAACTCCGACAACACTTATACAAAAACTGGAAATCTTCTCCAGATGATCAAAATAAAATGCTGGAATACAAAAAAGTTAAAAAAGATGTTGAGCAATTAATAAAAAACAACAAAGAGAAACATATAAACGAACAAATAGAAAAATCTGGAAATAACGCAAGAAAATTATGGAACATTATTAACACAACAATAAGAAATAAGGTGGAGGCAACGACCACCTTAACGAGTAACAAAGAGCAGTCAACAATAAACAAAACCAAGATTGCAAACGATTTTAATAAATATTTTAATGAAATGGCGTCAAATATAACAAAGAAAAACAAACCAACAAATACAATTATATCGAATGCGGTCAATTCAAAATCGATATTTCTCAAACCTATAACGCAACATGAAATACAACTTATTATTGCAAACCTTAATAGTAATGCAGCGAAAGGAGTAGACGAAGTATCGGTTAAGGATTTGAAGTTACTTTCGCCAATAATTTCTCAACTTTTAGCTGATATGGTTAACAAGTGTCTTATAACAGGCAATTTTCCAAACTGTCTTAAAAAAGCCATTATATCGCCTATATATAAAAAAGGAAAAAAAGAATTGTGTGAAAACTACAGGCCCATTTCAGTTCTGAATGCAGTCAGCAAAGTTTTTGAAAAGGCAATAGATATTAGAATTGAGAACTTCATCGACAGTACAATTGGATTTGATGTCAACCAGTTTGGTTTCTTAGCGAGAAGCGGTACGGAGTCAGCAATATCAGCAACAATGGAAAAAATATACGATGCATTAGATGAAAAAAAATTAGTGGCAACGACATTTATAGACCTATCAAAAGCTTTCGATCTTGTTGACCACGTAAAACTTCTTAATATATTAAATGATATAGGCATACGAGGAGTGGCAAACAAATTAATAGAAACGTATTTAAAAAACAGACCTCATGTTGTAAGAATGGATGGCGTATACAGCGAAGAACTAATAAGTACTATAGGTGTACCTCAAGGATCGATTCTTGGACCAAGACTCTATCTACTATACATTAATAATATTAAAAACTGCAGATTTAAATCTACTTATAACATTTACGCTGATGATACAAACTTTATAACGACAGCTAAAACCGAAAAGGAATTAGAAGACACCATAAATCATGATATGAGGATTTACTATGAATGGGCATGCGGAAATGGACTGAGTATAAATATACAAAAAACAAATTACATTATATTCCGACCACATAGCAACATGGAAATTAATATTAAAGTAAAAATCAACAACACAGAAATACAAAGACTTCAACATACAAAATATCTAGGAATGGTCATAGACGAAAAACTTAATTACGAATACCACATCAAAGAAATAAAAAATTCCATATTACCAATAATACATTCAATAAAAAGGCTCGGCAAAATACAAGAAAAAGCAGCCAAATTAATATATACAGGACATATCCTCTCTAAAATTAGATACAACATTTGCAGCTGGAGTCAATGCAACAAATTTCATGTTGAGCAAATTGGAAGACTAATGAACAAATCCATCAGGGTCCTATTTAATAAAAGTTTAGCGATCTCTACAAGAGACCTGTACCAAACCACCAAACAAATGGACATCAATCAACTAATATATGCAGAAAAATGTAAATACATCTACAAAGTTAAAAACAACATTCTCAAAACAAAAATGACTCTAAAATCAAGAAACGCAATTCATCAACATAATACGCGACAGAAACGCAACTTAGAAGTACCACAAGCCAGAACAACAAAACAACTAAATAGCCTAAAACATAGCGCAATAAAGCAATACAATACTCTTCCTGAAGAAATTAAAAATTCCAGTAATATAAATATATTTAAAAATAAACTAAAGCTTTATATAATTAATTTAAGATAAATTTTTCTTTTGATCTCATTAATGTGATATTTAAATAGCTTTTGCAAAACAAATTTAATTGATTATTTATAACTTTTTCCTTCTTCAACTTTACTTCCTATTTCCTCTTATACACGGAACTTAAATCCGTCTGAGGAAACTTGTAACTTCACATATAATGTAGTAATTTTGAATGAATAATTGTAAATTATTTTTAATTTATTTAAACATAAAAATTATGAATAAAGTTACATTCAATTAAAAAAAAAAAAAAAAAAAAAAAATAGTCAATATGAATAACTACAAATTGTTTTGGATGGAGTGTTCATGCAACGTAATTGAACTGCACAGGCTTGTGTATTTTATCCATTGTCAAGTTGATGAAACTTTAATTAATTTTGTAATTAATTTAACGTAATTGAACTGCACAGGCTTGTGTATTTTATCCATTGTCAAGTTGATGAAACTTTAATTAATTTTGAAACTTTGAAAACATACTTTTACTTCGTAGGAACTCGAAATCTTAGGATTTGCTTTAAATTCCAAACTCTTTTGAGTAAATGTCTTCAAAATAAACTTAAGTGATTCATTAGTCATTGCCAGTTGTTTTTCTAGATTTTTTTTTGTAAATGTCATATCAATATCGATGCTGAATATATTTACTTATACAGAAACTTTGTCTGATTTTTGTTTATTTTTTTACTCTTTGCCTCTTTATTATAAAAGCAAAAACCAGCACACAAACAATACCCAAGATTTGCGTCTTTGAACATATATAAAATAACATCATCGCGCTTATCGCGCTCACTTTACTTGAACATGGCGATAAAAAAAAACAACCAAAAATATAAACAAATTGTAAAACAAACACTTAATATATTTATTATTTTTTTTTTTTTACTTATTTCTGTTTATATTACGGTTTTTCTTCAATCATAATGTTTTTCGTCATATATTATAAACCTTAATGTAGAAAATGATGGAAGTAATATAGCGAAAGACAGGGTGGGTCTTTTTTAGTAAATATGTATTTGTTTCTGTGTGATATTTTTAATGAGAATATTTAATTAATTTATTTCAATCTTTTAATTAAAAATAAAAAAAACATTTTACTGAGGCCGTCAATGGTCTTGTGTCCTTTTTTCAAAATGTGTATTTGAAGCTAAAAAAAGCGCTAAGAATAAAAAATTTCAGGCCACTATCAAGTAGTTTATAAGAAATGGATAATGAATTTTTCTAGTTTTTTAATTTTATTTTTATTTTGTTTTGTAGTCCAAGATGAGGTTAAAATTTTTCTGGAAGTTATGAAAGAAAAATAATTTTTTTTTTTGCATATATAATAATTCCTAAACCATTTGCATACATAAGCAGTCTTTGTACTATCAACTAACTCTAAAAAGAAGTGATTTTTTTAATGTAGAATGTGACTGTACTTTTCCGAAACACTTTTTTCAACTTCGAATGGACTTTTTTAAAGTTCCCAAAAGTTTAAGTTCTGGCTACAAAAACTAAATTTTTTGAACAATTCTAAACACGATGTAAACAATTTTATTGTCGGAAAATGTTCGGAAAGGTCGACCGAAACCCGAACACTTGTTGTTATGGCCACCTAAGTAAGTATGTAATGTCGGGAAAATGAGTTATAACGATTTTTATCAGGAGACGTGTGACTTTTTAACCGATTTCAAAAAGGAGGAGGTTCTCAAGTTCGTCGGTTTCTGTTTTTTTTTTTATTTAAATGTATGTACATCGATAATTCCTAAACCATTTGCCTGATTGCCATAATTTTTGGTGAACAGATACATATCATAAACACGGAGGTGCCCATAAAAAGTGGGCGGTCTTCTAGAGCTGGGCGTGGCAATACTAGATCTCGCAATACTAAATACTACTGTATCTCGAATAATATTGACACTAGGGTACTGCTACTACTACTACACTACTACTGCTACACTACTACTACACTAAGGGTAGGCACAATTATTACAAATTATCGAAAATGGGCGTTATTTGACAAATGGGAGTGGCAATATTAGAAAAATAGTGCATCTTGAATAATTTTGAGACTACAGCACTGTAACTTAGTATAGGGGGGTAGGCATTATTATTAAAAATTATGGTCAAGAAAGTGGACGTTATTCGACAAATGGGCGTGGCAATATTAGAAAAATACTGTATCCCGAATAATGTTGACACTACTGAACTGAAATTTATTTTAGTACAGGGGTAGGCAAAATTATTAAAAAATACGGTCAATAAAGTAGGAGTTATTCGACGAATGGGCGTGGCAATACTAAAAAAACACTATCTCAGTTAATATTGACGCTGGGGTGCTGAAATGAAGTACAGGGGTAGGCACAATCATTGCAAATAACGGTCAAGAAAGTTTGCGCTTATTCAACAAAGGGGTGTGGCAATATTATAAAAACACTATCTCGAATAATATTGACACTAGGGTAATAAAGTTCGTTCCAAGGATGAGTATATTTATTTCAAAACACGTGACATCTAATTTAAATCTACGAGACAGATATTTGAAATAACCATCAAACTTTCAGAATTTAATAGAACAAATTTTTTAACAACAATTGTATTTATGTAGTTTATACGCTTTTTTCGAAAATTTATCATATTCTCTGAAAAAGGAAGAAGCAAAAACTTTAAAAAAACCGACTACAAAATCACTTCAAAGTAAAAAAAATTTTAAATAACTTTTTTTCTTAATTTCTTGGTCATATTTGATAACTTATTTAAAAATATTATTACATTGGAAAACCTAATGTTTTAATTTTTTTTCTAATATGTTTATTATCATAAATATATTAGATTCTTTATGAACACAAAAGCTTTGAAGTTGGCGCTTCGGATTAAAAGTCTGATTTTATTAGCGCCGACCTTCAAAGCTGTATATGAATAGGAGTATATGAATAGGAGTTCGGGACTCCCGGGACTCACGGGAAATCTGAGAATCTACCAATAGTTTTCTAACAATAAGATCAAATCGAACAGAACTTTCGAAAATGCGTTGTCAACAATTAAACCCACATCAATAGAAACCGAAAGGGTTTTTTCTGTTGCGGGCCATTTTGTTTCAAAAATTCGAAATGGTTCTGACCAAACCATTAATGCGTTGGTATCATTAAAATATTATTTTTTAAAAAAATAAAAATAAAACGATTTTTTATTGAACACACTATCTCAATTATAAGACAAGTCTTGAGGACTTGTGCTTGAGGTGCTGAGGTTTTGTTGAGCAGATATTTATTGAAGTATTTTAAATATGTCAAAAACCGTTTTTTGCTATTGTTGTCAGCAAGCAAAAGAAAAGATTTCATAATCCAAACATAAAGATGTCCATTTTTTGTGTAGATTTTCAACGTACGTGTATTTTGTTTTTTTAAAGTACCCAAGTCTTCAACTGCACTGTAATCTTGAATACCGCTATTATATTCTCATTCTTAAATAAAAACTGTCTTATAAAAAATTAATTTTTTGTATATCTTTTGTTCAATATTAAAGTTAGCCTCTAAGCTTTTTCATGGCAATACAGGATGCAAGAAAAATTATCCCGGAATCCCGGGAATTCATGAAAAAAGAATAAAAAATTCCCGTTCTCCCGGGGATAGAATTTCCCTGGGAATTCAGAAACTAATAATTAAACGGATTGAAATATTTGAAATATTATTTTTATTGTAAACACACAAATAATATAGAAGTCAACATTGTAGACCTTTTTTTTCTTGCTATGCCTGTCAATTTATAGGGTGCCACTAATATCTTCCTATATATAATATATAAAGGATTTTTTCTTTCTATGTTTTTTTGATATACTGGCTATAATTCCACGGGTAAAAAAATAATTTAAAAACTTGACACCTAATGAGTGCATATTTGGGGTTATACAAATTTTGTGCTTTCTTTCAACTTATTCCAAGGAAAATGAAAAGAAATATATTCATTAGGATGGTATAAATAGTAACTATATTCTAAAAGTTTTACTATCATTTCTCCAAAAAGTACCTGAAAAAATATCTATTTCAATTCATATCCTATGAAATATTGAAAAGTTCATTAACTGAACTAGATTTTCTAGCAGCATTACAAAAATTTCTTAACATCACTGATGAAAAATTCGAAAAACCTGAAATTCGGGAAAAATGCATGCAGTATTCAACAGAGTAAAAGTTAAATGGAATAGTGTACGTATTTCAGATAAAACATTCAAATGCAAATATAACTAGTATGGAATGGAGCTTTGGTAGAGTACCGAAGCTAAAATACCCCCCGCAGCCGTATTAAGTATATTCAAAGTCTTTAGCCGTCCTTAAAATGTTTATGTATAATCTGCAAAAATATTTGTGACATACGCTTAATTTTATTTTACCCTTAGCTGCCAAATAGAGTAATTTGTAGACTGCTCATTATGTTAAAGAATATATGTGCAACATTTGATTGGTAGTATGCGCAAATTCATACCAACGGTGTAAAATAATTTCGCTTAATATTAAAGTGCCACGCTCCACGTTCAATTCCGTCCAAATTTCTTGACTACTGACTGCTCATTATTCCAAAAAATATGGAAAATTTGAAAGAAGTCGGACAAAGGGAATAGAAGGAGTTCGATTTAAATTAAAGTGACACGCCCCTGTCTAATTCCGCCCAATTTTTCAGACTTACCACTGCTTATTCAAAGAATATATTTGCGAAATTTGGTTGAAGTCACAAAAACGGTGTAGAAGGAGTTTGATTAGAATTAAATTGACACGCCCCTTGTCCAATCCCACCCACTTTTGTGTGCTTAAAACTCATTATACTAAAGAATATATGTGCGAAATTTGGTTAAAATCAGAGAAATGGTGAAGATGGAAATTTATTAAAAATAAAGTGTCACTCCCCTGTCTAATACGCCCATTTTTATGAACTACAGACTGATTCTAATGCCAAATAATATGTGAGGAAAATTTGGTTTAAGTCGGACAAACAGCTTAGAGGGAATTCGGTTATGATTAAATTGGCACGCCGCTTGTCCTCAAGAAAAAAGTTCTCATTATACTAAAGAATATATGTAAGAAATTTGGTTGAAATCGGACAAACGGTGTAGATAGAGCTAGTCTAAAAATAAAGTGCCACTCCCCACGTCTATTACCGCCCAATTTTATAAACTTAAAAAAAAAACGAAATGGCCATTTCAGCCCTTGATAGAACTTTGACCGAGCTTCTTATAATCAATTGTGTTGTGTGTGATGTGAAATGTTTGCACACAAGTAATCGAGAACTGGACCTACATGTTTGACGCCGACTCCGATCGGCTTATGTTCTCAAGAAGCTTTTCATGGCAGTTTTTACTCTCTGAGGTTTGCCATTATCTGCAGAGAGGTGACGGCCGAACTGAAAAATTAATTCAATTGAAAAAACATTCTGTGTCGGATGGAGGATTCGAACCTGGGTTCTCTGGCGTAAGAGTCACACACTCTACCCACTACCCCACGGCCGCCACTTATAAACTTAAGATTGCTCAAATTACCAAGGACTATGTGTGAAAAATTTGGTTGAAGTCAAACACACGGTGTAAAAGAAGTTCAATCAAAAGTAAAATGCCACACCCACTTTACTAATGTAAAGACTCCATATTATACCGAAGAATATAGGTATGGGTTGGATAAACGATGTGGAAGCAATTTGGGTACATAGAGACCCAGACGATGTTATTCCCTTTTATACATTTACGAAAGTTTTTCTATTTTGATGACGTCATTTTGTATGGGAGGTAGGCGTGGCTTTCAAGCTTATGTGCAAAATGTCAAGATATTTGATTAATTGTGGATTTTTAAAAGATTTACGTTTAGAATAAAGCCACTTTGTATGGGTAGTAGGCGTGGTTTTTATCCGATTTTGCCAAATAGCATAGATATGGTTTATGTTATATATCAATGCCTATGTGCAAAATTTCAAGCCATTTCATTAGTTTTTGTGAGTTTTTAAGAGATTTTACTGTTAAAATAAAGTCACTTTGTATGGAAGGTAGGCGTGGTTTTCATCCGATTTGGCTCATTCTCGAACTTGATCTCTATTTTTTAAAAAAAAGTTTATATTTTGAACTTTATCGCGATGACTTTAAAATGACGGCTGTAAACGTGATCACAAACGGACATACAGACAGACAGATGGACACTCGGAAATCGACTCAGGAAGTGATGCTGATCAAAAATATATGTACTTTTCCATACCTGCCACGCCTCTTTATTGGCGTTACAAACGGAATGACAAAGTTAATATACCCGTTACGCAGTACGCGTTGGGGTATAAAAATAACCGATAATGCCATGAAATTTATGAAACTCTAAATTTGAAGATAATTAACGCAAAAAAAAAATGTTTTTAGAAATTACAGTATTTTTAATGAGATCCAAAGTCACACCGCAGTAGGATAGAGCAGTAGTTATTCGGAATACCCCTGGTTTAAATGATTCGGATAATCGAGATTCTACTGTAGTTGACATAAATAAAACTAGTTTATTTTTAATAAAACCTTATCGCACATGGTTAATTTTTTTATTCATCTAGTTGTTATCTCATTTTTTTTTAAACAGTTTTCAGGAGTATCAGTATAAGCAAAATACAAAATATAACAATTGAATAAACTTAAAAAATTATAACATTGATAATAATTATGAGTATTATTTGCTAAATTCTATAAAATGAGGGTTTAAAGAACTTTCAATAATTGTGAAAACTCAATTATTTAAAGTATCTGTTATGAAATGTATTTAAAGTAAATTCAGAGGGGTTTGCTTAAATTTCACATCTAATGTTGATACGAAAACTTGACTGAAAATCCATAAAATATATATTTTTTTTTTTTCTTAACAGCTGTCGTAGTAAAATCGTGTTTGAAATATCAATGAAATGACAAGAAAGGGAAACTTTTTTATTTCACTGCAACGGAATTAACAAAGTGCCCCCTCATTATGTTATGCTTGAAATAAAACTAGCTATAAATAGGTTATTGACTTTGATTATTGTATAAAATTAATTATATTCTGAAACTTGTTTACAAAAAAAAAAAAAAAAAAAAAAAAAAACAATAAATTAAAATTTTATATATAAAAATGTTAAGTAAAAACGAGTATATCCGAACACTTAAAATTTGTTGCTGTAGATGAATATTCTATCACATTCATCTACCATTATGTTGACCCATTCCAGTATTCCTGTGTATTTACAAGTTCTTCATTAAATTGTAGCTATTTATATTTTTAAGCTATTTGATATATGTATTACGGAACTAAACTCAGGTAACTTACAAGCTAGTAACTATATGTTAAAAAAAAACTATTGGCCTTGACACAACACAAACAGGTTTCATGTTCAATATACATATTTCATTTAATTTGTCTTTCATACATTGGCTTAGTGTTGGTTGGTTTTGTTGCTTTGTTGTCTTTTTTAATGAAAAGCTTCTATTTAGCTATAACTTGCCGAATAGCAATGATGATGAGAAACAATAACAACAACAAAACAAGCTATTATAGTTAGTATTGCTTTCTGTCTAAAATTTGGGAAATATTTTATTGCACTCGTTCACTTCAAATTGCGTCACTTTCAATGAAGCACCAGACAGCTTTATATATGTAGTTATATTAAGTTTACGTAATTGAATTTGGTATCATAAAAGAATTTTTGATCAACAATAAAATCTTAACCCTTGGCTGCCGCACCTCGATCCCGTAACATAGCTGTCACACTGGGATAACTTGTTACCTCAACGACAAAAGATAGCTCTCAAAACTATAGATTCAAATATTTTTACTAATATTTAAAGATTAGTTAGATTAATAACATAACAAAGATTAGTTAAGATGCTAAACATATTTTATTTTATTTAAAAAGATAATAAAATTCAAAATATTTGTAAAAATAGAATTAATTTGAACATATTTTTAAACTTTTTTCTTAATATTAAACTAAGTAAACCAACTTAGAAAATAACTCCATTTTGGTTATTTTTGTTAAGGTTAAGAATTTAACACTGTAATGTGAAACTCATTAATATGCTGTTCTTGTCTTCACGTCACAACAGTGCAGAATATACAATATTCCAATAACATATTCGGAGTATTCAGCTGCCTTTTGGCAGCATTTCCTTATTAACCAAATTCAAAAAAAGTCCAAATACCGACCTTTAAAATAATTTATGTTAGCTTTAACATAATTAGCTGGTTAACAAGCAGTCTGCCTTCATACTTAATTTTTTTCATAAAGCCAACTAGTATTTTCAACATGTCGATATCAATTGTCCCTTTTGTTAATTTACAGTTACTAAAAACTTCAATACTCACGTACAGAATTCGATCGCAGTTTTTTTTTACTTTCGTGACACATTTGGTTATCAAGAGGATTTATTATTTTAATTTGATGACTTAATTAGTATCCAGGTTCGATCCTCATAGCACATACGACAGATTTTGCTGTTTTATTTTTTTGTTAATTATATTTTTATTTATAAATATTTAAAGGAAAATATTTGTGGAAACACCTGTGGCGGGAATAATGCATTTTTCCCTTTTCGTACTCGCATCGAACCGCGTACAATTCGACTGCAAGTTCATCGCATCATTGCCTCCCTTGTACGAACAAATCCGAAAGCAAGCATAGCATACATCTTTCAATTTATTTCATAGGATTGATGACAAAAAAATTTATTTTTTATCCAAAATAATCAATAATCGATTTTAACTCGGAGTTTATTTATATAATTTATTTTCAATTTTTTAAAAAAAAAAAAAAAAAACAAAAACTGCCAGTATAATTGTGAATATTTTTAATTAAAAAAAAAGCATACAATTTCAACTGTAAAAACTACCACAAAACCTTTGATTCGTGGTCAGAAGCACTTAGGTTTATTTTTCCGTGCCTACACAGCTAAAAATGTTGATGTGTTTTTCGGTACAAGACTTGCATCGTATTTTATGTGGCATTTGCGACGATATTTCCCAATAATCCAAGTCTTAAAGAATTGATAAACGAATCATGATCGATTTTTCTTCATCTTTGACGAACCATGCTGATTCGGCCATACATTTCATTGACGAAAATCCCATATAAAATTCCCACGAACGCAATACAGAAATGTTGAGATTTTTCGTGCATGAATATATTACTGAATCGTTGCGGAAGTTTCGTCAACAAACAAGACAGAAATATGAAAAAAATTGTTTCCCATTTTTATATATTCTTTGATTTTATTTTACATGTTATTTTGGATCAGATTTTTTCCGATTTGTAATCTTTGATATAACAGTCATGCAGTCCATTTATACACTTCGTTTTTAAAATTATATATATTGTAACTTTTAACGAAAAAATTACCCGAAAATGGGTAAAGGTTGAAGAATTTTCGACAAATTTTTTATTGAACGAATACAAGCCGTGAGCGTTAAGGAATTTTCGACAAGAAATACAAGACATAAGAGTTATCGGTTATCGCGTGTTCCACTGTTTTCGTTGTTTCCTTGTTATGTTTGTTTTTTTTAATGTTGACGAAACAAATGCAGACGAGTTAAACAATATTCTGCAAGTCTGTTATTGACGAGTTGCACAGAATTTCGTGTGCTCATTAAGCATTATTGTTTGCGTAAATGAAAACCATCACCGAAACCAAAAAAAAAGGCTTGATAAATTCTAAACGGACTCTGCACCATTAATTTCAATGATTAGGTTGGGTTAAGTTGGGTTAATGTGCAACTTTAGGTTGCAAACACGAAGGTCTATCGGTCTATTGGGATTCCCTGCGTTATTGAGCATATCGAAACCAAAAAAACGAAAGACCTATGTGGCCTATACCACAGTGTCCCGTGAGAACCCCCACCATGATGCGAGTTTCGTTTTTACTTATTGATAAAAAGAATTTAGTCTTTTTTACTCAAAGTCTGTTAGACCAAAAGAAGTTTGTGTTCTCTCTAGCTTTATCATCTATTCTTTTCTTGACTACTCCAATGGGGATAATGTCTATCATGTGGGCAGTGCTTCTTACAAGTTCAGACCCATCTCTTGCCAGTTTGTCCGGAATTTCGTTTCCCTTTATGCCACGATGACTTGGGACCCAGGAGATATTAACCCTATGGTGATGGCTGATTCTTAGGAGAACTTGAAAACAGTTCCAAACAGATTTTGATTTGATCGTCTCGCTATAGATCGCTTTTATCAAAGCTTGGCTGTGCACAAAAATCGTAATGCTAGATGGATTGAAATTCTTTGCTTGGATCGCCAGAGCTGCTTGTTCAATCGCGAAGATCTCTACTTGAAAGATACTACAGTAATCTGGTAGTTTGTATGGAGACTCGCAGTATATTCCGGCCCCGTTTTTTCATTTTGGTTCCGTCAGTGGTAATTAGGATGTCGTGTTCACTGAAGGGGTGATTCGATTCCCAGTCTTTTCTTTTCGGAAAAAAGAGTTTAGAGGTTCTGTTGAAAATCAATTTTTGGAGCTATGTATACTTTGTGAGTATAGAAGCATGTCCATATATCCAATGCTTCTTAGGCTTTGATTACTTTAGTCAGAACGCCGCTTTAGCTGACATGGCTTTCATGAACTCGTCCAGGGGGAGAAAGTTTATCATAACCTCCAGGTCTGCTTGAGGCATGGATCGTTGTGCATCTGTTATTCCTAGCCAAACCAGTCTTTGTCTTGAAGTAGCTTGTCTTTTCTGTGACTCTCCACCATACAATCGGTCTAACGATGGCCGAATACATCCAATGAATGATATATGGTCTTATTCCTCATCTTGACCCGAAGGTTTTCTTAAAGGAGTATATGCACTGTGAGCTTTCTTTTTTCTTTCTTCTGTGATGTTTTTTCAAGTGAACTTAGAGTCCAGCATTACTTCTTTACTTGCACTGCGCTGGCTAGCTCTAGAGTAGTCTTGGGAAGTCAAAACTTTCAATTTTATTTCTTTAGGTGAACAGAACCAGTTCGGTTTTGTCGGGGTTAACCTTGGATCTGCCCATGAGACAATTTCTTTGAGTCAATTGGTTACGATTCCGTTTTGGTTGTACCAGCACAAGTGACGCCGAACGTTCACTTCGATGGGCAGAGCTGGGTTGTAATGATTCCTTTTGGAATTAATTTCGCCTCAATTCCAATTCCTTGAAATTAAAAATTGGTAATTGGTCACCTCAATTCCTCAGAAATGGAATTTTAAAAAAACGTCAATTACATTACAGGAATTGTAATTGGTAATTGAACGTTTCAATTCCTCAGGAATGGAATTGGTAATTGGACGTTTCAATCCCTCAGAGGCGGAATTGGAAAAAATGGTCAATTTTATTAGAGGAATTGTAATTGGTAATTGAACGTTTCAATTCCTCAGGAATAGAACTGAAAAAATCGTCAATTCCACTACAGGAATTAAAATTTGTAATAAAAACTTTCAATTCCTCAGGAATGGAATTGGAAAAAATTGGCAGTTCTATTACATGAATTACCAATTCCTATTTCGAAGGAATTGGAATTGAATTGTAATGAATAATTTTCGACCCAGCTCTGAAAATGGGTCCTCACTCCAGAAATCGTCGATAAAATCCATGGAATGATATTGAACGATCAGAGAATGAAAGTGCGTGAAATGGCTGGAGCTGTAGGCATCTCTAATGAGTGGGTAAATAAAATGTACATATTAAATGAATAGTTGGACATGTAACGCCGTAGATAAGTATTTCATAAGGAGGGTTACCACCACTTGCTGCGCAAAAAAAATTTTATTTTCATTCTTTTACGAAAACACTAAATTTTTTAAACGATCAATATATCATCTTAAAGTACGAGTACATACATTGAACATAGGTCTTTTTTAGAAAAAATTCTATGAAGTGGTAGAGAGTTAATATGATAGTTACCCGCTACAGGAAACGTTATTCTAGCAAAGATTAAATAGTGACATTTGGAGATATTGAGAGGCAAGTGATTAGATTCGCACCAAGTGAAAATGGAATTTAGATCCTCTTGGAGAAGAGAATAGTCATGGACAGATTTTATATGAGGAAATAGTTTTAGTTCGTCCGCGAACAAGAGATACTTGGAAAATTTGGAAGAATTGATGAATAATCAGAATAGTAAAAGGCTAAGGCGACTCCCTTGCGGTACACCTGAGGTAACCCTGATTAGATCAGATGTGCAGTGATCTTCTAGGTATGTTTTTATCCAATTCAGTAGGTTGGAGTGGAATCCCAAAACTGAAAGCTTAGATATTAAGGTATTGTGATCGACCTTATCAAAGGCTTTGGCAAAATCTGTAAAAACGGCGTCAGTTTGTAAGTGATTTTCCATATTATGAATAATATTATTGACAAAAAGTATAAGATTGGTAGTAGTGGACTTACCACACAAGAAACCATGCTGACCAGGGGATATGATCCTTTCAACAGAAAACATTTATTTATCATTTACGATTTTCACATCGAACAATTTTGGAAATGAGGCTATTTTGCTGATAGCTCTCTAATTTAAGACCAGATTTATGAAATAGAACTATATGGGATAGTTTCCAAGTGTCCAAGAAAATCAGAGATAGAGGTAATGAAATAGATGATGCGCAATTTTTTAGAGAGATGACAGCAATCCCATCCTGGCCTTCTTTCGAATTACTTTTAAGACTACCTAGAGCAGTAGCAATGTCCAAAATAGGACTAAGAGGAGAGGAAACTGAAGCATGGGTTCCTGAGGTGTAAACAGATTTAAAAAACTTGGCAAATAAATTACAGATCGTGCGTAGATCATCCGAAGTTTCATCGAGGTAAGACATTCTAACTGGAATGCCATTAGATCTTCTTTTGTTATTTATAAATGACCAAAAATATTTGCTATTCTGTTTGAGGCTAGTCTCAGCCGAGAATATATAGTTGCGGTAGAGGAACTTGTTAAGAGTATCAAAGACGTGTTTATACGATAGATAGGCAAATCTTAAAATAGGGTTTAGTTTGCCGTTTCTCAAACGTTTAAAAGCTTTATTCATCTTATTTTTTAAGTTAGCCTGTTACTGAACCAAGGGGGGGGGGGGGGGTTATTGTTTCTTGTTAATTTATTTCCTTCTGTGCATTGCTTTATGCGCTTCATTATTTGAAACTTTTAAAATATCAAAAACTTGATTAACTTAAAATTCACTGAAATAATTTGGAATATCAGAGTTTTTATTTACCATAAAAAATACTCTGGATTGCTAAGGGGGAGGGTTTGAATCCCCTGAAGTTTTTACGGCGTTGTGAACATGGGTGCTGCGATTGCTCATACTCGATCATAATCGCAGCCGTGTGACCACTTCAAAGGAATGCTTGGCAATGTTCAACCGTAATCCGAAGGAGTTCTAGAGGGTTTTTTGTAACCGCCAATGAAACATGGATGCATAACAATACATCAGAGCCCAAGAAACAGTGTCTCCGGGTGAACGTGCACCAAAGACGGTCAGAGTGTGCCTGTCGACCAATAAGGACAGGGCGACAGTTTTTTCAGATGCATGCGGAATCATTCACATCGATTTCCTGGAAATGGGTAAAACGATCATCGACGAATATTATTCACAGCTGTTGGACAACTTTGCCATTGATTTGAAAAAACGACCGGATTTGACGAGGAAAAAGTGCTCTTCCAACATGAAGAGCTCATCTTCTCGCAATTGCAAAAATGCATAAGCTTTAAATTTGGTTTTGAAATCAAAAAATTACAACAACATATAGAAATATGAAAAATACTGATTTATTATTGTTAATTTGCCAGAATAGGTCTGTAAGTATTAGTTCCTCTTTTTTTGCTTACCTGAGAAGTTTCACTTCTACCATGATTGGCGCCTCACATATATTTTTTCAAACTAATGCTTAACTAAGTACTGAGTGATGAGGTTGTTTTAAAGATGTTACTGACAAATTCTGTTAGACTTATAAGAATATTGGAAAATTTTTGGATGATAAGATAAAGTGGAAACAAAAAAGGCAAATTGAAAATGCATTATCTGCCAATATTGATTCCACGTAAACGTAATGTTATTATCAAAAGATAATATTTAAACAGACACACAAATGTTATATTTAAACAGTTCCAAAAACTTTATTAACACTGATAAAGATTATTAAAAAAAAAGAATTAAAAAAATATTTTTCGTTTGATAAAAGTCTTTAGACAAAAACTAAAAACTTAGACCTTTGCCTTAAAATTTCATATCTCAAATTGAATTGATATGTAATGTTCAAAGTAAGTAGTTAAAATATTATTTTGAATGAACACTTTTTTCTAAAACACTTAAGCAATTGTTAATGTTTATATGACATCGTTACTAAATATTTTTCATGCTCCCTTTTTTTGCTGTGTAATATTCCAAAACATTAGCTTCTTATCTTTGAACACTATCAATACTGCTACTGAACTCAATTAAAAAAGGTCATGTAATTTTTTTTCTAACATTGTTTTCTAACATAATTTTTGTTATATATCAAACAAAGCCGCTAGCTTTGCGTGAAAAATAAAACCAATTTGATCTATTTGTAGAGAAATGATGTCAAATAATTAAATTAGTTCGGTGCTTTCCGGCCTTGTCAAATTATTCGAACGGACAATGTGCATAAAAGCACCGAATAACTTAACATTATTTATATTAAAGTCATAATTAATTGTCTGGTTAAAAACATCCCCACTTTCAAATCTATTTGATTCACTAAAAATATTCTTCCATCTTTCAGGTGATGTCGTCTTAAATAATCTTCAACTGCGTGAAAATGCTCTGGATGATTTAAATTTGCCCGTGCAGCTGGTTTTCGGTTATTTAGGTTAGAGTTTGAGCAAATTTTAAAACGAAAAATATTTTTTAAATCATATTTAAAAACAATAACTAGGCAAACTTGTTTTAAAAATACCCTGGAAAAATCTATACAGTCAACCTGTTGTTGCACAAATCGAGGATTTTTATATTTTAATCTCACCGAAGCAGGAAGTTGAGTACAATGCCGAAAAAGAAGAAAAACTTGAACTTCAAACAAAACAAGCGGCGCTGCTGGCGTTCGAAGAGGCACAGGCGAAAGAAATAGTTATTGGTAAGTGACAATATTACGAAATAATGACTGTTTTATAATATTATTTATTAACTTCTAAAATATAAAATCTTCACAGATAAACCCAAACCGGATGCATCCTTTACCGAGAAGCTAACTGCTCAAATTGTCAACAATTTGCAGATGAAAATTGCAAAGGTACACATCCGGTACGAGGATACTTCTTCCACGGGAAAACCTTTTTCTTTCGGTGCCACTCTGAATAAACTAGAAATGTACACCACTGACGTGAACTGGGTAAAAAGCTATCTCACCGAACAAGTTAGTCGCGTCTATAAGATTGCAAATCTTGATTCGCTTTCCGTCTATATGAACTGCAATGCGGATCTTTATTCGTCGCTTGGCCAGCAGGAACTTTCCGATATGTTTAGAGAAAATATTGCACACGAAGATATGAAACCTGCAACGTATACTTACGGTAAGTTCAACTCGTAAATTATGTCATAATATAGACAGCGCTTAAGTTTTGTTGCAAGAGTGTTATAATTTGAAATTTTGGAAAAGAACATTTTAAATCGTCCCTTCGACAATTCTCTCTTCAGAAATGACACCATAACAATAGTTCAATGAATACAAAACAGTATCATATCATTTATAACTTCGACAGTGATTGCCAGAATTTTCATAGAAAAATAGAAAATCATAGCAGAAATTCGACTAGATATTCATCCTAATCATAACACAGGGTGACAAAATTAAGATTTTTTTTCCTGCGGCGTAACTTTTTTAAGTCAATTTAGATACACAGGATGGTGACGTTTTAATCCTATAACTCACATTGTTTGAATTGACTCTGGTTCTCGATATAAACCGTTTTTTTTTAAATGAAGGTGATTTCACCAAATATATAAGCATAACTAAAGAACAATTTGTCCGATTGGCTTAAATTAGAAATTAAAAAAATCTGCAACTAAATTACCTCCAAGTTCAGAAACATTCAGTTCTTCCGAAAAAAAAAAACATTTTTTTTTTGCAAAATTGACATTTTTTTGTAGTTTTAAAATTTATACAAAATCAAAAATTACAAAATTGCTATGTTTTCATCTTTTGTTTTAAACACAGATATGTTACAAATAAAACAAGTTATATTTCATTAAAATCGATTGACAAATTTTGGTTTAATTCACAATTTAGTGAGTTATCTCATTTTGATAAAAATTTTTAAATGAATATCAATAATACAAACAATTATAAAATAACATAATTATAACAAACACGAGTTATGAAAATCATTTTGTATGGATTTTCTTTGGTATTTAATTCTTTGGCTGTAATAATGCAAAAAATTAGCACTGGAAATGGAAAGACTAGCCATCAAGAATAAAAATGACTGTAGGAAAGTTAATATCGTTCACGAGCCTTTGATAAGTCGAAAAAACATTATCCTTCCACTACTACCCATTAAACTTGAGCTTATAAATCAGTTTGTTAAAGCTTTAGATAGGAATGGCGATTGCTTTAAATGTATATCTCAATCATTTCTTGGTCTTTGTACAGAAAAGCTTAAAGCAGGTGTTTTTGACGGGCCAACAATTTGTAGTCTTATAAAGGATGATGCTTTCATACACCAGATTACTTAGGTGGTTCAAAAATTACCAGCTTTCAAAAACTTTTGGGGAATGACAAAGCTAAAAACTATGCCAAAATTGTGAAGAAAATGCTCCAAAAGTTCCAAGAACTAAGAGCTAATATGAGTGTCAATGTGCATTATTTTCACAGTTATTTGGATTAATCTCCTGACAACCTTGGCGATTATAGTGAAGAACAAAGTGACCAATTTCACTAGGACATCAAGATTATGGAGGTAATATATCAAGGCCGTTGGAATAACCATATGATGATAGACTGGAACTTACAAAGAAACTGTCCCATCAAAAAATACCAAAAAAAAAAAAAAATAAATCCCATACAAAACGACTTTCGTAACTTATGTTTTTTACAATTATGTTATTTTACTATTCTTTGCGTTATTGATATTCATTTAAAAATTTTTATCAATATAAGATAACTCACTGAATTATGAATTAAACCAAAACAACCAAAAAATTTAAATTTTACATAAAAAACGGTTTTTTTTCGGAAGAATTTTCTGAATATTTCCGAAACTATTGAGCTTATTAAAAATAATTTGGTAAAATAAAAAAGGTAATTTAGTTGCGGATTTTTTAATTTTTGATTTAACCCAATCGGACAAATTGTTCTTGAGTTATGCTAAAATATTTGGTGAAATCTCCTTCATTTTTAACACTGTATGTTCATCGTTAGCCGATTCGAATAACAAAGGAAATATTTTTTGTATGTTCTTTTTTCTCGTTGTTCAGATTTCACTGTGTTTTCGTATATCAAGAGTCATCGGAGAGATGTTTGTTTTGGTCGGACGTGCAACATCTTAGCAGAATGGAAGTTAGTGTTTTAAGCAAACATGTTA
This sequence comes from Coremacera marginata, assembly GCA_914767935.1. Lineage (NCBI taxonomy): Eukaryota > Metazoa > Arthropoda > Insecta > Diptera > Sciomyzidae > Coremacera > Coremacera marginata. The sequence goes on from OU612044.1 coordinate 133,651,052, forward strand.
GTCGTATCGACAACAAAGCATTTAATGTGGCTTTTTGTAGCTATTCGTGTCAATAAAAATGTTGTAATAATGTATAGGCTTAGATTTTTATTAACATATCTACCAAAATTGACTAACAAATCCATGCCGCAGAATCAGTGTTGCCCTGTGTAATTGTAGGTCTGAAAGATTTGAAAAACAATAAAAATGAATTTCGCTTTGAAAAAGCAGAAAGTATTTTGACTTAATAATAATATTATTTTCTAGCATTTTCTGGCATATCTAGTGGCGGCCGTGGCGCAGTGGGTACAGTGTGTGGCCCATACGCCAGAGAACCCTTGCTTAAATCCCACCTGACCCAGAAAGTTTTTTCAAACAGTTCTTGATTATTTGTGTTCAAAAATCTCACAAACACGCACAACACATTTGATCATAAGAAGTTCGGTCAAAGTCCTTTCAAGGGCTGAAATGGCCAATTCGTTTTTTTTTTATTTTTATTTTCTAGCATTGCAGAATGTAATGAGAAAAAAGCTTCATTCACATATTGCCTCCATACCTCCATCCTTTTCGGGCGTTCTCTAGGACGGTTTCCTAGATCTCTGTACATGAAAATCATCTTAACGGTCGGCATCTTGTCTGCCATACGTAGTACATGAAATAACCATCTTAGTCTTTGCTATTTTATTAATTGAGTTACTGTCTTAAATCTTATCAGAAACTCAAGCTCATCGTTATATCGGCGCCGGTAGCTACCGTCGTTAAGTGCCGGGAGCTTCAGCAGATTCTATCACAATAATTAAATTCTTGGAAGAAGATTTTAATTTAACAATCAACAACACCCCGATAACTTCAACAACACGACAAAAACAACCGCTTATTTTATGAAAAGTAGCTTCATACTGGCTTAAATAATAAACAAAATAAATAATAAATAAAAATTAGAATTGGATGGAAAATTTTGGAAAAATTAGTAACATCATGTATTAACAGAACGACATCAAAATGTATCGGAAAAACCACTCCCAGAACATGACCCCATACCCTGTTTTGTCGTATAGGGTCTCAATTTTTGTTTAATGGGTGGATTTATTCTGCAGATTGTGGTGCCATTTCGAATTTTAATTTACATTTAAAACGATAAAAATAAAACAAAAAAAAGTTTGTAAAGGATTAATTTGCCCAATAAAATGGAGGTATTTCCAATTTCTCCTGATCGACCGCTCTCTTCGTATTTATTTTTTTTTTCCTTACAAATTTTCTCCTGAATAAGATTTTAAGCAAATTTCATTAATTTTCTAATCATGTGAAATATTTGTAAAGTAAAAAAAAAAAAAAACTAAATATGAGAAGAGTATATAAATAAATAAATATGAGATTGAGAATACTTCCATTATTCTCCGTAATTATTCTCCGTAAATTTTTATTGGACAAATTAATCCTTTAGAAGCTTCTTTATGTGTTCTTTGCAATTTTAAATAATAATAAAAATTCGAAACGACCCCAGAATCCAACGCAAAATAAATGCACCAATTGAAAAAAAATTGAGACCCTCTACTACAAAACGGGTATGAGGTTGTGTTCTGGGAGTACTCCTCTACTAGAAACAAACGGAGGTTTCTCCGATAAAAAAAATAAATTTCGAAATAGTCGCACATTGTTAGATAAGCGAGTATCAAGCGACTTTACATACAATAAGCGGTCGTTTTCTACAACTCGTTTAGAAAAAACACAGCTATTGTACTAACATTGATGCCGTGCTTACGGAATATTTAGAAAGGGTCAGCTTGAAAACATTGTCTCCTATTCCAGCTATCACATTGTACTGTCTATACTGTAGAAAATACTACAATATTCCAATGTACAATAGCCGGCGCCGCCCGAGTTGATGTAGTATTTAGTTCGTTTATCGAGGGCTTATATTCAAAACTTTCTATCTACAAAAACACCATTTTTCAGGAGAGCGAAGAAACTGTTTCATTTGCTAATTCGCAACAATTTTGATGATCAACAATATTAACAAAAAGTGTCTATTAAACGCCACAACTAAAAAGTTTCTTATTACTTACTTACTTACTTAGGTGGTCGTAACAACCCGTGTCCGGGTTTCAGCCGACCTCATCAGCTCTCGCCAGGCGCCTCTGCTTTGCGCGCGCCTTCTCCAATCGGATACACCAAGTGCGGTTAGGGCTTCTTCAGCCTGGTCCATCCATCGGAGGCATGGTCTCCCTCGTCGTCGTTGACCATCGACCCTCGCCTCGAGCACCTTTTTCGCTGGAGCTTCGTCGTTCATACGATGGACATGACCCATCCAGTTATACGCCGAACTACGTTAATGTCATCGTAGAGCTCATACAGATCGTGGTTCATTCGGATGCGATAGTCATCGCCGACTCGAACAGGACCGAAGATTTTGCGAAGAACTTTTCTCTCGAACACCCCCAGAGCGGCTGCGTCAGTTTGCGAAATTACCAATGCCTCAGCGCCATAAAGCAGCACAGGTAGAACGAGCGTCTTGTAGAGTGTTGGTTTTGTCGATCGAGAGAGGGCTCTGGAACTTAGTTGCTTTCTGAGCCCGTAGTAGCACCTATTAGCAATTATTGTTCTTCGCTTTATCTCCAGGCTGATTTCGTTTTTGGTATTAATGGCGGTGCCAAGGTAAACGAACTCCTTGACTACTTCAAAGTTATAGCTGCCGGATGAAACGTGGGAGTCTAAACGCCGAGCTCCCTTGTTTGTAGACAGCATATACTTTGTTTTGCCCTCGATTATCGTCAAACCCACTTTAGCTGATTCCTTTTCGATAGCGGCGAAAGCAGCGGTAACATCTCTCTTGGTTCTGCCGACAATATCAATATCATCAGCGTACGCAAGGAGCTGGACAAGACAGTGGATCGCCTTGCCTGAAACCTCTTTCAGTATTGAAGGTTTCGGAGAGGTCATTTCCTTCCTTGACGGAGCTGCGTGTGTTGCTCAACGTCATTCTGCAAAGTCTAATCAACTTTGCAGGTATACCGTACTCAGACATTGTTGCGCATAGGCAATCCCTTATCGGGCTATCGAACGCAGCTTTAAAATCGACAAAGAGATGGTGTGTGTCAATTTGATTTTCGTGGGTTTTCTCCAGGATTTGTCGTAGCGTGAATATCTGGTCTATGGTGGACTTACCAGGTCGAAAGCCACACTGATAAGGTCCAATCAGTGTTTTTGTAATCGGCTTTAATCTTTCACACAGTACGCTTGAGAGAACCTTATATGCGATGGAAATAAGACTGATACCTCTATAACTTGCGCAGATTGTTGGGTCTCCTTTCCTAAGTATAGGGCACAGTACGCTTAGGTTCCAATCGTCGGGCATGCTTTCTTCTAGCCATATTTTGCTGATGCATGCGCCTTATCAATTCATCGCCGCCGGTTTTAAACAATTCAGCTGACAGGCCGTCAGCACCCGCTGCTTTACTGTTTTTGAGTCGTTGGATAGCAACTCGAACCTCTTCATGGCTAGGTGGTGGTACTTCCACTCCGTCATCGTCGATTGGTGGCACTGAACTGCGCTCTCGATGGGCGGCATTGGTGGAATCGTCGCCAGTAAGTAAATTGGAGAAGTGCTGTCTCCACAATCTAAGCACACACTGTGTATCCGTATTCAGATCCAAATTTCGTCTCTGCAAGTGGATGCTCCGGGCTTGAAACCTTGGGTTAGACGCTTAACCTGTTGATAGAATTTTCGTGCATCCTTCTTGCCCTGGTATACCTCTAGTTCCTCACGCTCACGCTTTTCCTGCTCTCTTTTCTTGCGTCTGAAAAGGCGCCTCTCTTCCTTCCTCTTTTCGCGGTTGTTTTCTCGCACGGCTCGCGTTGCAGCTGACTGCAGCGTTTTTCTATATGCGGCGTTTTTTACTGCAGTCGCAATGCGACACTCCTGATCATATCATTGGTTCCGAGGTTGCGGGCGCCGGAAACCAATGACTTCTTCAGCGGCAGCGCGCATGGAGTGGGATATATGCGCCCAAAGTCCGCCGGCGTCGTTGGATCCAGAGGTTGGTTGGTTGAGCTTAACCGAGAGGTGAGCGGAGTAGGCTTCGGCAGTCCGTTGTAATTGCAGCTTAGCGACATCTAGCTTTCGTTGCATTCCTGTGCGTATGTTCTTCGCATTGCATAATCGCATGCGGATCTTGGCTGCAACAAGATAATGGTCGGAGTCAATGTTGACCCCCCGAAATGTACGCACATCTAGAACACTAGAGGCATGCCTTCCGTCGATTACAACATGATCAATTAGGTTTCGCGTTTTTTGATCCGGGGACAGCCAGGTGGCCTTGTGGATGTCGAGGTGCTTAAATCTGGTGCTAATAACTACCATGTTTCGTGCCGCGGCGAAGTCGATCAGTCTTAGACCGTTGTTCGTGGAGGTCTCATGAAGACTAAACTGACCGACAGTGGGGCCAAAGATGCCTTCCCTTCCGACTTTCGCATTAAAATCGCCGAGGACTATTTTCACGTCATGGACCGGAAGGTGGTCGTATACGTCCTCAAGACTAGCGTAGAAAGCGTCTTTGACGGCTTCGTCCTTTTCCTCCGTCGGGGCGTGCACGCAAATAAAGCTGATGGAGAAAAATTTTACCTTGATGCGGATCGTGGCCAATCTTTCGTTCACAGGTGTGAACCGGGAAACAAGGTGGCGTAGTTTCCGGCTAACAACGAATCCACATCCAAATTCGCGCCTCTCCGCATGGCAGCTGTAGTAGATATCACAGTGTGCTTGTTTAGAGCAGCCTTGGCCTTTCCATCGCATTTCCTGGATGGCGGTGATGTCAGCCTTTATTGTTTTGAGGGCTTCCGCCAGTTGGATAATAGCACCTTCCCTATAAAGGGTTCGGACATTCTAGGTGCATATCCGTAAATCATTGTCCGTTTTGCGTTTGCGGTGGTCGTCAACGTAATTGGGGTTCTTATCCGAGGCTGGTTTAGTTTTCATTGGGCAGTAGTAATGCGGCGGGACCCAAACCCTGCGCACATTTCATGTTTAAGGTCTATGGAGCGACCCACCGCTCAAATTAGCCGTCAAACTGACGGATGCCAGCTTGCCTTTGCCCAGGGAACACCACGTGGAGGTTTGAGTCGACTTGAGACGATTTCGACATGGATAATGCTGGCCTCGCCAGGTTGAGACGGTCAGACACGTTGCCATGTGAAGGTTCGCCCCCCTGTTCCCTTTAAAAAGTTTCTTATATTTCGCGATATTTTAGCTGATATGGTAGATAGACAGTATTGCATTAAAAATTAAATCTTTTTGTATGATAAAATGTGCATATAGACACTTTCGCACTATATTAAAAATAAGCTTTTTTAAGAACCATTTTATGCTTTAAATCATTTTTAACCATTTTTTATTTAAAGACGTTGATTTTTTTAATGTTTGTGGATTTCATATGAAAATTTAGTACAAATATTAGAAGCAAGAGTATTACAGTAAACTTGCAGAATTTTTACTTCGTCTGGCTAAGATTATCGTAAAAGTAATGATACTCAGGTGAAATTACCGCGTTTAGATCCTTTAAATAATTTCATTTGTTTTGCTGGATTGAAATTGACCGGCTCGCAAGATCTTTGGTTCTATGTGACCTGAATATTGCTTAATTCTAGTAGGTAGTTCAGTGTAATCATGATCAAAATCCGTTTTAAACTTTAAGTTGATACTGTCGGATGAGCTTTTGCTCGACCAGGTCATATACTGAAAAATCGATTAAGGTTGGTATCTTTATAGTTTTTTAAAGAAAACACAAATATACTCATAACTTAAATATAATGCATCAAATGGCTTTTTAATAATTTTGTTGTTAATTTTGAATGTTTTTCGGTTATCTTTGGTTACCCTCACATAATCGTATGGCAAATATATAGTCTAGTTTTTCAACTTTGCCTCTATCTTTGCATGAGCACTGAACCACTCTATTTGTGTGTGTGCTTTCTCTACGTATTTTTTTATATGATTTTGTTGTTTTCTATTACTTTCTAGAAATAGCCTGAAATGAAAAAAAAAAACATACAAACCTCGACCTCCATAAATTTGTCGATGACACCGACTAAAATGAACTTTGATCCATTTTATGACAATTCCCAAAATATTTTGGCTGGCACGATACCCGGCAGTGAGCTAAACCATTTTTAAAAAACCTGCAAAAATCCGCATTTTCGTAAAAATTTTGGCTGGTGTGGTTGTTAAAGAAAAAACAAACATTCAGAAATAATTGTTCTGAAAAGTTCTTCAAAACTGCGTCAAAAACTTTCAAATCTTTGCCCAATAATGCTGATTTTCATTCATTTTGTGGATATTTTTATACCCCAACGCGTACTGCGTAAGGGGTATATTAACTTTGTCATTCCGTTTGTAACGCCAAAAAGAAGGCGTGTCATGTATAGAAAAATATATATATTTTTGATCAGCACCACCTCCTGAGTCGATTTCCGTGTGTACGTATGTCTGTCCGTCTGTGGACACGATTACAGCCGTAATTTTAAAGCTATCGCGATGAAATTCTAAATATAAATTTATTTTTAAAAAAGAAAGATCAAGTTCGAAAATGGGCCAAATCAGATGAAAACCACGCCTACCTCCCATACAAACTGACTTTATTTTAACCGTAAACTGTCTTTAAAATCCACAAAAATTGAAGAAATGCCTTGACTTGAAAAATCAAATGAAAACCACGCCTACCTCCCATACAAAGTAGCTTTATTTTAAAAGTAAAATCTCTTAAAAATCTGCTAAAGTTAAAGAAATTTCTTGAAATTTTGCGCATAGGCTTTGATATTTAATATAAACCATCTCTATGATATGTGGCAAAATCGGATGAAAACCACGCCCCCTTCCCACACAAAATGGCCTAATTTTAAACGTAAAATCTCTTCAAAATCCACAAAAATCTAAGAAATGTCTTGAAATTTTGCACATTAATTTGATATATAATATGAGCCATCTCTATGATATTTGGCAAAATCGGATCAAAACCACGCCTACCTCCCGTACAAAGTGTTAATATATAAAACTGAATGTCATCGTGTATGTCGTGGCTAAAGACTTCGAATATACTTCAATAAGGCCGCGGGGGGTATTTTAGCTTAAGTACCCTGCCGAAGTGTGCTCGTACCTGTAGCTGTAGCTGTAGTTTCAGTTGAACAAACTTTAACTTTTGAAGGGCGGCTTGACTGACATTTCAGTGGCGAAAAAAAAAAAATGAATAATATTCAAACGAAAAAATTAATTCAAATGTTTCATCTATATTATACAAATTTAAAAAAATTTTTGAAAAAGCGAAAATTTTTATACAAATTTTAAAATTACATTTCAAAATGACGTAATATAGCCACACCATTCTAGACGTTGTTTCCAAAGTAGCTAGCCACACTTGAGCGTCAGATACAGCAGCAACCACTGCCACAATCACAGCTATTCTGTTCAGGGAAGGAGTCGTATTGAATACTGAACACAAACGTCATATGGATAAGACATTTGAAACATAACAGCTGTTAAAACAACCCAGTTGAAAAAGCGAGCTCGTATTGAATCACCCTTTATATTAACGAAAGTTTTCCTATTTTAATTACGTCTTTGTACGGGAGGTAGGCGTGGATTTCATTTGTTTTGGCTCATTTTCGAACTTTATCTTAATTTTTTTAAAATAAGCTTATATTTTGAACTTCATTGCGATAGCTTTAAAATTACGGCTGTAATTTTGTCGGCAGACAGACGGACAGGTAGACGGAAATCGACTCAGGTGGTGATGCTGATTAAAAATATATATTATACTTTTCTAAACCTGCCACGCCTCCTTATTGGAATTACAATCGGAATGACAAAGTCAATATACCCCTTACGCAGTACGAGTTGGGGGGGTTTATATTCAATAATGTCTTTCTACATCTTGACGAAAAATTTTTTGATTCCAAATTCATCGCCGACCCCAGCTGTATCTACTGTAAAAATTTAAACTAAAAATATCCATTTTTAGTCCTAAATATCCTGTATTTTATCATATTTCTATCTACAAAAATACCTATTTACGAATGCAAACTGTCTATCTACATCATGTGTTCAGTGTGATCAGAACATTTAAACTTTTGCCAGTTCGAGCTACATACTACAGTCGAGCTACATACTACAATCTGAATAATTTTTCAATTATTAAGACTTATATTTTTCAAGCTTTAAGTCTATGTTGATTTTCTAAAGAATTACAATTTGTTTCAAGAAAATTAATTCAAAACAAGCTTTATTGAAAAATCACAAGGATTGAGTTGTGACACTACTGCAGAAAACTGATTATAATTTAAAGAATATTAAATACACTAACACATTTGAATTTTTTTAATAAAATCTTGCATTAGTTTTGGGTCCTATATCTTCGATTGCCAAGTTGCGCTTAAACATGAATCCCCAGTACGATAATCCGCCCTTCGAACTACCAAAAATTGATTTAACTTTGGAGATGAAGAAACTCAATATTGGACTGACAAGCACACAATTTGGTGTAAGCATGAAATAAAGCAAACAACTTTGTCTTAAATTAACACTTTAAAATTTCAGGATATAATGAAGTTGGGCGATGCTATGAATCGTATGACACTCGGTGCACCCTACAGAAAATATCGTCCATTTAACATACGTAAGTAATGTGTAGATAAAAAAATTGATGGCTCTCTGAAATAATTGCTTTTTAAATATGCAGCATATAAAAAACACTACAAGGAATGGTGGAAATTTGCCATTACTGCGGTTTTGGAGGAGGACATTCGAAAACGTAATCGTTATTGGACTTGGCACTATATGCGTGAACATCGTGAGCTATGCAAAACATATGCTGAGGTGATATAAAAGTTTTAGAAAGAAATAAATTAAAGTTATAAATTTTTATAGAAATACGAAGAAAAAGGCCTGGCCAAACAGCCAACGGCAAGCCTCGCTGAAACATGTTCGCTGCTGGAACAAAAACTAGATACTTTTAATTTAATTCTCATACGGCAACGTGTAAACTTCAAAGTAAGCAAAATAAAGAAGGAAGAAGAACAGAAGGCTCAACAGAACTCGGGTTGGTTTAGTTGGTTTAGCGGTGGTAAAAAGAATGAAAACGACTCCTCAACAGATATTGGTAATGGATGGTTTCTTAATTACATCATTTAGAGTATTTTATACTAAAACATACAAATTATTTGCAGTTAAAAAGTTTGAAGCTGCTATGACGGATGATGAAAAAGATAAGCTCTATAAAGCCATTGGCTATCAGGAGAATGCAGCGCCACTTGATTTGCCTGTGTTCTATGAAGCTATCGATATGAACTTCAAATTGGTGGCCTTGGAAATTGGCTTATACGATGATACCAAAGAGCAGTCGGATGGCTCAAAAGCTAGCATCGATTTTGCGAATTTACAAACAATAATGCTGCTGCAGTTCTCGATGGCCACCTGTAGAGTGAAACAGCGTCCTGCAGCAAGCGCTTTAAGGTGATTACAATAATATTAAAAAATAAATAAAATTGAAATAATTATTCTTCTTTTGTAAAAGCGTTACGGCCGGCATGAAAGAAATGCAACTCACTGGTCTGAAACATACCAAAGATTCTTTGCCACCTACGTTGATTGAGTCCAAAGTCACACATGAGCTCAATCTACTCGATATATTCTTTGAAACGAACCCATTGGACAAGAAGTGTGATCAGCGCATCAAGGTGCATGCACGTCCACTACAGATCGTTTACGACTCGGCTACTGTGCTGCATCTCATGAAGGTTTTCGCACCGCCAAAATCTGTAAATTTATCGGAGCTAGAAGGCGCTGCCTCACAGAAGGTAGCCAATTTCAAGGAACGCTCAGCAACTGGCATGCATTACATGATTGATACACATTCTGTGATTGAGGTCGACATTAAGTTCATGCCTAATATATTAATTATACCTAATCATGGTAAATACAAACCAGGGCACAGTTCCTTAATAGTCGTCAACTTGGGTCAGCTGCATGTTACCTCCGAGCATCACGATGTAGAAAATTTACTTGGTTCAGTCATGGGGCAGGAACATATTTTGCGCACCTTAATGGAAAAGGCCTATGATAAATATACAGTTCACATTGACAATATACAGGTTAAAATGGAATGATTTAGTAAATTATAGTCTTTATCTGACTAAGTCAATTAATTTTCAGGTTCTTGTGGTAAAATCTAAAGAACGTTGGGAAGATGTTCTGCAGTTGGCAACGTTTACGGAGATGCATGTGCTTAGTCCAACCTCATTGACTATTAAAGCGGAGTTGTGTGTGATCGATGATGATCCCCGTCTTCCCAAAACAAGAGTCGGTATTGAACTGCCATCTATTTACATTGAAATAACAGAGGATCGTGTTTTTGAAGCGTTGCACGTTCTAAGCAGTATTCCACTACCAGAAAGTATTCCGGCAGAACCTCAAAAACTAGTCAAATCCTCTAGTTTTAGCGGATCGCGCAAATCCATATCGATGTACTTGCAACAAGAGGCGAAAAAGGCTAAAGCGAAAAGATCGATGGCCAAAGGCGAATTAACCATTGCTGAGGTTGTACAATATACGGACTTGGAGGTAAATTTCGCCTTAAAAGAATTCAGAGTTACACTCAACAAAACATCCTGCGTTGTGGGTGAAAAATGCTACGTAGAATCACCAACTGATTCAGATAAGTTCGGCACTCCAGTCGCTGAGCTAGCAGTCAATAGTATTGAAGAATTTACTGAATCTTCAAGTGAACTCAGCATAGCCAAACCTTCACCGGCTGCACAAAAAATTCTATCCTTTGTGGTGTTGAATCTGGAAGCGAATATGGCGCAACGCACGTACGAACTAGTCGCCACAGCCAGGTTTGTTTCAATTTAACTTTATTATCAGCAAATTATTTATTGATGAACATTTTTAATTCTTCTAATCGTTTAAGGCTTGGCGCTATTAATCTTACCCAATACGATCATGAGGATGATATTGAACAGTCTTTTGCCATAATCAATACCCCGCCTTACTCTAAAGAGCTCATTTATCTGCTTACCGTTTCCTATACTGCGGCCAATACAACGTCACCAGAATTTGCTACAAAATACAACTCAACTGAGCAAATGATTGTTGTTAAATTCTCCACGCTCGACATCACAGCACATCAAGAGTGTCTGCTGCGTCTGCTGGAAATTGCAAATACAATGCAGCGGAAACTAGAGGCCATGCATATACCATCTGTTCCTAAGGATCGCGAAGCAACAGCAGCGGATACTGGCTTACTCACCAGGCTATCAGTAATCCCTGAAGATGATAGAACGGAAAATCCACAGAGCCAGAAACGCCGTAAATCAGCTAAAGTGGTAGAAAGCATTAAAATACACATTGATGCTAACTTAGACCAAGTTAGCCTACTCCTTACCTGTCACAAACGTCCGCTAGCTTTGCTTAAAGTGCAACACTTCAATGCAGGCGCAATAATTAAGTCTTCGTACACGGAAGTCAACCTCTGCTTAAAGGATATCATTATTACCGATCTCAATCCGAAAACAATTCATACGACCGTAAGTGACATGGAATTTGTTCAAAATAATATTTACACTGATTTCTAATTTTTTTTTTAATTCTTAATAGATTCTCTCAATAGTGGGCCAAAATGCACTACAGTGTCAAGCAGTCATGTACAATTTAGACGAGACATCCGACTACAATTCGGACGACATTAAAGTCGATTTAAAAATTGGCTGTGTGAAAATCGTATTTCTTAATTGGTTCGTCAACTCTGTGATGGTAAGAGTTATTTAGGCTTAGGAATTTACTTGGCACAGGCAATTTTTTTAAGAATGTGCATTCAAATTAGCATTAATAGTATTACGAGAGATGGCTTCAAATTTGAAGCCTTACTCTCAAGATAATTTGAAAACAATATCTTGAAAAGTGAACATATAAAGATTTGTTTCTGAACTACCCTAAACAAGGGTACACCCTTGAACTAGACGCTAGATTCACTCAACTTCTAAAATAAAGTAAAATATAGTGCTGTATTCTATTGAAGAACCAATATATATATGTTAAATTTGATTCTATTTGATCTCTTAATTACACTTGCTAGATAAATATTTTGTTCAGGTTTGCATGTTATAGTTTTAAAAGAAAATATTATTGTTGTCAAATTTGTGCACTGCAAATAAAATTTAAAAATGCGATGATCAATTGTTTAACAAATCTTGATTGTATTATTTTATTGTAAAGAACGAATGCTATTTTGCTCGCCTTTGCCTCTATAACTGAACTGCTCTAGGCTTTTAAAATATTATAGAGTTAGTTGCTGTACAAAGTTTTTGGAGATTTTATATAAAGAGTTATGTATGTACACAGTAAAAAAAAAAAAAAAAATAAACAGCAGTTGCAATTCTAATAACTGAGATAACATATGATTGTGTGTATAAATCCAAGAAGTAAATAAATACATATACTATAATAAAGTAATTAATAAAGTAATTAATAAATATTCTCTAAAGACTTTAAAATCGATAGATATAAAAACATTTCGCATCATATTAGGCTTTCTCTGCACATTGCTCACAGTTCGCTAGTAAAATCTATTTGTGCCAAAAAATAAACATGTAACCAGTTAACAACTTGAAGTCCTGAACAGTTGTAAAAATATTTTAATAAATTTAAAATTTTTCAGAGTTTCTTGAATAACTTCCAAGCGGCTCAAGAAGCCCTGGCCAATGCAAGTGCAGCTGCAGCTGATAGCGCAAAAAAGAATGCTTTAGATGCGTACGAAAAAGCAATGCGTATGAAGCTGAATGTCAAAATCAAGGCACCCATCATTGTAGTGCCCATAGACTCGCAGAGCCTGGATGCCATAGCACTAGATTTAGGTTATATAATGTTATCCAACGTCACCACAGAGATACCATTCAATGAAGTAAATAATGCAGTAGTGGATGAAATCAAAATAGAATTGAGAGATCTAAAATTATCGAAATGTGCTATTATGCAAGGCATGACAGATGATGATGAAAGTATATCGTTTTTAGGATCCATTGACAGTAAGTTTTATTGATTATTTAAATTTATAGATACATTTTAACCTTTAACTATTTAATAATGCTCCCAAAGCGGTTGACTTAACCTATGGTTTGAAATCAAATGTTAACTTTTTGAATCCCATGAGTTTTACGCTGACCATAAAACGCAATCTTTCCACTGAATGGTATCATGATGTGCCCGATCTGGACTTATCAGGCAGATTGAAATCTATTGAGGTTTGTTTTAATTTTTCTATAATACTGGCCTAAAGGCAAAAAAAAAAAATATCTTTCAGCTAAATCTATTCACCGAAGACTACGCACTGATTATGTCTATTATTAATTGCAATCTTAACGAAGGCCTTAAAGAGTTTCCAATTGTGCAACAAAAGAAAGCTATCAGGCCCCTCGAACAAGCCGTCGTGGACATCAACATCAGCAGAAAACCAGGTAAACTTCTGAAGATATTTCTATGAATAAGGCATTTATTTATAATGAACTTTTTCCAAAAAAAAGCTCAAGTTGAGGGTATACGATTGATAGATAGTCCTGCACGTTATACAGTTAAAAAAAAAATTGAAACTGTTACAAAATTAAAGCAAACAAAAATATACGAACAACTGAGATTTAATTTCCAATTCGATGGCGTCGTTGTCAACCTGATGTTGGGTATGCTCCTTCCATTTAACTATATCGTATTAATTTTTTTAAACTTCGTTCTTTCTCATCTTATATCTAGCGGAAAATGAAGGGCTTGCACGCTTCGGCTTGTATTTCCTATCGTTGAAGGGTAAAAAACTGATTGATGGCACCTTAAGCACTTCAGTTGTATTGTGCAATATTCAAATCGACGATACACGTAGCAATACCAAAAGTAAAATAACAAAATATCTCTGTCGCAAAGAGTGGAAACTCAAAGAAATGGCTAAGCTTAATAAATCCAGTGAAATTCTTGAAGTTTGCGAGACTGATCGCATTTATATGTTGGATTTGACTGCCATTATAAAGGAGAATGACACTTTTGGTAAGATGAAAAATTTTGTTATTGACCTAGGAGCAAGAGTGGAAACTGTAAAAATTTTTTAAATGCTGTAAATCGAATAAATCGCATGAAATCAACACGTTCTAAAATGATAAATTGTGCCGCATTAGAAAAATAATTTATTCCGTGAATTTGACTTTCATGAGGTGGAACTTTTTTAAGTGGAGCTTAGGGAGTCATCGCAGGTTGTGCTGTCATATAAAGAAAATATATTCATGTTTGAACCTAATGTTATATATTTCATATATAGTAATTGTTGTATATTTCCATTTAATGTTGCTTCAAACAAGTTGTGCCGTAACATGCTAAAGTTCTCTCTATAGCGAATTGCAGCACAGCCTGAGCACGTCTAATTTATAAAAATCACAGTTAATTTAATTCGTTTTTTTTCTGATATTGTTTGCAGCTGAAGTTAGAGTTTGTGGTTTCGATTTGATACTCTGCATTGATTTCCTGCTACAATTAGCTGAATTCGTAAAGATACCTGAAGAGACACCTGCCGATAATAGTCAAACCGCACTTGGTGTGATAGCTGATCCAAAAGTTGTTGCTAAACCACATCATCAAATGAAAGGTATTTTAAGCGCAATAGCTTTCGTTCATAAAAAACAAAAATTTATATTCGCAGGCTCTCCGGACGTTCAGAAAGTGGAAAATAAAATGAACCTGATTTTACACGTTGAAGAGCCAGATATTATATTAGTTGAAAGCTTGGAAGATATCAATACCAATGCCATCATCTTCAATGTAAGTTTTCTAATGTACTCATGTATGCATTTCTTTCGCAAAATTTTTAACTACTAAAATAGTATTATTGTATAGTATAGTACCAAAAGGGTATAAAGCCAGATGTCATACCACCACTTGTGCTTAAAACGTGTGCTTCTAGTTTGGCTTCGTCTTTGGCAACCTGTCCAGCGCCAACTTTGTTTTTGGGTTTATAAATTACCTTCTATTGTTGACTCATAACCCAATTTATTCGTTTGGGTTAATACGTTTGGGTTATATATATTTGTCCCTTTTACTCCAACATTCTAAATTGTAAATGCGCATTTCGTAAGATGAGCATTTTAGACTACGTTCACACTGACAGCTAAATGCGCATTTAACGAAATGCGCATTAGCAATTTAGAATGTATGGCCGTATGCTCTTTGAAGGAGTAAAAGAGCCAAATATATATTTTGCATTTTGTAAATGCGCATTAAGCTCTCAGTGTGAACGTAGTATTATACTACAGTATTATACTGTACAAGCACTGTCATGAAGAGTGTTCAAGGAAGATACATGGTCTGACGCCACCAGTTCTTGTTTTTTCTAGTTCCAGTTGGGTAGCTCTCTACTACTCCATCTTTCCACCATCCAACTATCTATCACCCGTCTTCCGAATAACACAATGCTTTCACATTTATAGGCGGCTTCAGGGTGTTGGCAATTTGCCGCATAAAGCTCAGCTTCAATATTCCTCCTGCAAATTTTTGCTGGTGCTGGAGTTTTCACTGAAGAATTTAATTGCAAAAACCATCATCTTCGTAATTTTACTATTAACCACAAAAGCTAATTGCGTTTGTACCAAGACACAGTTTTCTTGAAGTTTCTCAGCAAGTATTTTGAGAAAAGTAGTGTAGAATTGAATGTTTTCTCCATGGTTGAATAATAAGGTTGTTGCAAGGAATGTTGACAGCTCATACAAAATCTAAAAGCGATGGGAAAGCTTTATTTGGCAAAATGTAAACAAAAAAGTGATTTGTTTTGACTTTATCAATTATGAGTACTGAAAAGAGAGTACGAACAGCCCTGCGTCAACCTTATAATTCAACCATGGGACTTAAATATCTCAGATAAGAAACATGATATACAAATTGTTAATGCAGAATTGAATAGCTTATTTAATTATTTGACAGATGACATACAATTGATTGCTTTATATGAAACAGTTTTGTTTCTGGAGTAGAAAAACTTGATCAAAGTCTAAAATATTCAAATCACCCTATATCTCAAAAATTCGACCTATTATAGGGAAACTAAGTATAGACGTAGAATCAGCGCAAAAAGCTCTTCTAGAAAAGTACTTCAGGTCTCTGGATAAAAAACCTTGTAGACTAGTGTAATCACTGAAAATGATTCCACGCGCATCCCAAAAAACTGTCGCCATGACCTTGCCTGCATATGAAACGGTCTTCGCCTTTTTTGGAGCCGATTCTCCCTTTTCAAGTCCATTGTTTTGACTGTTCCTTCGTCTCAGGTGTGACGTGATGGACGCATGTTGCATCTATGGTTATGAATCGACGCAAAACTCGGTTTATTGCTGTGGAACGTCGTAAAACAATTGATTGAAACATCCTCACGACTCTGTTTTTGTTTCATTGTGAGCAAGCGCGGCACCCATCTTGCACACAGCTTTCTCATGTCTAAATTTTCAGTCAATATGTGATGCACAATATGTGATTAATGAACGCTCTCAGTGAATTTGTAAACATGGAAAAAAATGGTCATTGAAAGGGGTTATATAAGGATAGATTCTTCTCTGGGGAAGTCTGCTCCTTCGTTTACAACAGTAAAATATCGGGTGGCAGAGTTTAAACGAGGCCGTACTAGCTGCCAAGACGAACATCGCAGTGGCCGACCAAATGAGGCGACCACGCCAGAATGGTAAAGAATATCCACAAAATGGTATTGGATGACCTTCGATTCAAAGTGAGCGAGCTAGCAGATATGGAAGTCATTTCAAAAAGTGCTGTACATCACATAAAAAAAAAAAAACGATATGACCATTTCAGCCCTTGAAATGACTTTGACCGAGCTTCTTATGATTAATTGTGTTGTGAAAATGTTTGAACACAAATGATCGAGAACTGGACCTACCTTTTTAGTCGGCTTTATGCCGACTTTGAACGGCTTATGTTCTCAAGAAGCTTTTCATGACAGTTTTTTACTCTCAGGTTTGCCATTGTCTGCAGAGAGGTGACGGCCAAATAGAAAAATTAATTCAATTGAAAAAAGTTTCTGTGTCAGATTGGGGATTCGAACCTGGGTTCTCTGGCTATGAGCCACACACTCTACCCACTACGCCATGGTCGCCACAACAAGTAAAAAAAAAAAAATACACACCCTCGAAGCAACATGATTTCCCTTTTTTTAAATTACATTTATTGCAACAAACAACATCTTGATTAATTTCTCTATTCTTCAAGGCTCAAGCTCATCTTAACTATCGTGTTTATGATGAAAAAGTCATCATACATGGTGAAATTGATGCTTTGAAAATGTACATGTGTTCCTTTATGCCTGAACGTCGTGAATCGACTAAACATTACATCATACATCCATGTGTCATCAGCTTACAAGGTTCAACTCCCGAAATGGAGGGTCTACACATTAGCCTAAAACTAAGTGAAATGATAATAAATATCTCACCGTCCACTATTGAAATGATAAATAAAGCATTGCTGACTATATCAACGAACACTTCAGAGAAATTAGCGGTTCAAAAAGATGAAGTGGATCATACCGAGTTATGGAATGCCAAGAAATTTAAAGAAAATGATTATTGGTTCCTCAAAATAGGTAAGCTTAGTAATAATACTAACTTTAGGCAAAATTAATTCTTAAAAATAATAAAATCTCTAACTGCTCTCTCTTCTAGATGAAGCTGAAGATGCATTGGCATGTGTTGATCATATGGAATCTGATAATCCATTAGTAAGACCCAAAAATGAGAAATGCGTTGTGGAAATACCCTCCATAATATTGGTTGTTGAAACTGGTGTGGGCTACTATACAACACCGCTGTTATCCATCGATACCAAACTGAATGCAGTCGTCAGTAACTGGAGTCAGAAGGTACAATTTGCATTTCTTGAATAATATTGTCACTTAAACGAATATTGTTGAACTTTAGATGAAAGTAAATGGTTCACTGTGTCTCAATATGAATTACTATAACCAAGCGCTGGCCGTCTGGGAGCCTCTAATCGAAATGAACGAATGCTGTTCCAAGAGTGGCATGAATGAGTATTTACCGTGGGAGCTAAACTTCGGCTTAGAAATAGAAACAAAGAAGTGTGAATTTGATGAATCAATCGAAGAACAGACTACAAAGATAAAAATTCAGTCAGAAGAAATGTTGGAGGTAACGATGAGTAAAACTTGTCTGGATTTGCTGGGCGTTTTGGGTGAAGCTTTTTCGCAAGCTATCGATGCCAAGGGTTTAGTTAAACCCGAAGTGATTGCACCCTATGTGGTGGAGAACGATACGGGCTTTGAGATATCCATCAACTTTAGGCGTGGTATTTTTACGCTACATGAGTGTCACATGGCCAACACAACACCAAACAAACTCAACTGTTCTTTGCTCTTCCAGTCCGAGGAAATTGATGTTAATTTCACGCCAGAGCAGGTTAAGCAATGCAAGATTTCTGCTGGTGGCCATGCTTTTCTGCAGACCAAGGATTTATCGACAATAACATCTGAAGAAGATGAGTCTTATAATATTTATGTGACGGTACGTACGGAACTTTTGAACTATTGAATAATGAAATCTATCTAATCTGATTGCTATATATTAACCGCTAATTCCGAAGGTGGGTGGCATCAACAAGGAGATTGTGCTGCCTGTTTCGAAGTCCGATAAACGTTATTTCCCACTATATCGCGATACAAATCAGGATCCTTGGGGTATTCTTTCTGAAGTGCGCTCCGAATTTGGCACCACAAAAGTCAACATTCATGGCGTTGTAAATGTGTGTATAGAGAATAAATAAAAAATCGTATCTCAAACATTTCATTTATAACAAATACTTTTCAGGTTCACAACCATTTTACAGCAACTATAAGCATCTTTCGACAGAAGCCACAATCTGACGAAAAGCTATTGGTGGGCGAAGTTGCGGCTGGCGAAGTCTTTCATGTTCCACTACACGCCATTTATGCGGAATATAAGGATTTGTTTTTCTCCTTGAATGTAAGTGCATATATGAAAAATTAAAACAATAACAATTTAATTTTCAAACTAGTTTCTAATTATTTGCGTTAATTTTATCCTCTTCGCTAGGGTTACAAAGTATCTGTTCAAGGCGTCAGATGGAATGATTCTCCAACTGATCTTACCTATTCACGTCAAATTCAATGCGATCCCATTGATACATTCGAGCCTTTCTACATCAATGCACTGCGTGAGAAAACAGAGGTTTTCCACGAGCAAACCAATAAATTTAAATTGCTCAGTGCTTACTATACAATACATCTACGTCCACCACTTTATCTGAGAAATGCTTTACCTATTGATATAACCGTATCAGTGGCTGGTTGCTCAGTACGACAATCCAATGAGGTGATAGCTAAAGAAGAAGAAGATATGTCGAAATCTTTGATCAAGGAAGACCTATTGGATTATGGTGAAAAGCAAGTTAATCCAGGCGATATGCTACTCTTACCAACAGTGAAAGTTCGCAGCAAGAGTAAAGAAGGCAAAAGCTTTTTGGTATTGAGGGTATGTTATACAAATTTAAATGATGTCATAAAAAAGCCTTATATGAATAATTTCCCTTTCTTAGTTAATTCAATATTTGGAAAAAGATTGGTCTTGCACCACAGAAGTTTCCACCGACAATAAGAACTTGGCTATTTGGACTTTTACATCCTATGATTCAGCAGCTAAAATGGATATGGATCTATGTGTGCGGTAAGTTTTTAATATGTATCTGAATTTGCATATAAATAAAATAATTTTTATAAAATTATCAGTTTCGAGAATGGCAACGGAAGTCTTATTGTTACACTCTTCAGTCCGTTTTGGATGATCAATAAAACCGGCATGATGCTAAGCTATAAGACTGATACTGAAACAGTTGATGTACTCTATCATCCGCCAGAATATAAAGGACCCATACTTTTTTCGTTCCGCGAAAAATTCTTTTTCGATAAAAAAAGTGCTTCTATACGTGTCGATAACGGTGATTGGAGTAATCACATACCACTAGATGTTGCTGGTTCAATTGGTTCGGTTACTTGCAAGGCCAATGATACAACATATGAGGTAAGTTATTGAAGAGAATTGAAGACCTAACACGATACTAAATGTTTGTAATAAAGAAGTAAGTGCATATGTTTATATCAGTGTGGGCCAGCGCCTATGCACGCGCGCATCGTACACTCTCACATGTGTACGCACTAGCACACAACTGAAAGAACAGTGCAAGTGTTTTTTGGCCGACACTGGTTTATATCATTCTCTATCTCAAAAACTATTTCGTTGTGTTACTCCATGTTAGACTTGAAATGATTTGGATCCCTTCTAGTGTGCAAATATTTTAAGATTTATAGTTATTAATTATATAAATTAACTAGCTGGAATACACGGCGTCGCTCGAAGGTGTGTAACAGCCAGGGTGTGTAAAATGTGTAGACGATCAATGGAGAACTAAAGCTTCAGTCTATAAAAAAAAAAACACCGACTACAAAATCACTACAAAGTAAAAAATAATTTTAAAAATACTTTTCCTTTTAATTTCTTGGTCGTATTTGATAATTTATTTAAACATATTATTATATATGAAATCTTATTATCTTAATTTTTTTTCTTATTTGTTTTATTATCATAAATATATTAATTTCTTGATGAATACAAACGCTTTTAAGGTTGGCGCTAATATAATCAGACTTTTAATCAGAAGCGCTAACTTCAAAGCATTTGTATTCATCAAGAAATCAATATATTTATGATAATAAAACAAATAAGAAAAAAAAATTAAGATAATAAGATTTCATATATAATAATATGTTTAAATAAATTATCAAATACGACCAAGAAATTAAAAGGAAAAGTATTTTTAAAATTATTTTTTACTTTGTAGTGATTTTGTAGTCGGTTGTTTTTTTTTAAAAAATTTTTATTTCTTCCTTTTTAAAGAATATGATAAATTTTCGAAAAAAGTGTATAAACAACATAAATAAAATTGTTCCAAAAAAATTTGTTCTATTAAAATCTGAAAGTTTGTTGGTTATTTTAAATATCTGCCTCTTAAATTTAAATTAGATGTCACATGTTTTGGAAATATTATACCCATTCTTGTAACGAGTTTTATTACCCTAGTGTCAATATTATTCGAGATATAGTGTTTTTCAAATATTGCCACGCCCCTTTGTTAAATAAGCGCCCACTTCTGAAGCGTTATTTCCAATAATTGTGCCTACCTCTGTACTTTATTTCAGTACCCCAGCGTCAATATTAACTGCGATAGTGTTTATCTAGTATTGCCACGCCCATTTATCGAATAACGCCTACTTTATTGACCATAATTTTTAATAATTCTACCTACCCCTGTACTACAATAAATTTCAGTGCCCTAGTGTCAATATTATTCGAGATACACTGTTTTTTTAATATTGCCACGCCCAGTAGTCGAAATCCTCCCACTTTCTTCACCGTAATTTTTACTAATAATGCCTACCCCTATACCAAATTGCAGTACCATAGTATCAATATTATTCGAGATATACTCTTTTTCTAATATTGCCACGCCCATTTGTCAAATAACGCCCATTTTGTTGACGGCAATTTGTAATAATTCTGCCTACCACTACACTAAATTTCAGTACCCTAGTGTCCATATTATTCGAGATACAGTGTTTTTATAATACTGCCACGCCCATGTGTCGAATAACGCCCACTTTATTGACGATAATTTGTAATAATAATGCCTAGCCCAACACTAAATTGCAGTACCCTAGTGTCAATATTATTCGAGATACAGTAGTATCTAGTATTGCGAGATCTATTATTGCCACGCCCAGTTCTAGAATACCGCCCACTTTTGTACGGGCACCTCCATGCTTATGATATCTATCTGTTCCCCAAAAATTATGGCAATCAGGCATATGGTTAAGAAGTTATCGATGTACATACATTTAAAAAAAAAAAAAAAAATACTGAGAAACCGACGAACTTGAGAACTTCCTCCTTTTTGAAGTCGGTTAATAACCACCAGGAGGCAAATTGAAGAGATTGTCATATTCATGGCCAAAAACCAATTTATAGCCCAGGACTTCAAATTTGCAGGCAATTGCTGCATTAATAAACGTTTTGGCCTTACTATTTCAGGAAATCAAAATTTCTCGAAAAACGCCAATTTGATTTGATTCCGCTCAAAAAGGCTTGGAAATTTTATCGTTAACAACACTTCCGAAAGAATTTTTGAGAAGGTAGGCTGGGCAGTCATTGCCAGCACCTTTTTGATAACTTCCTGCAGCCAAAAAACGTAATACTACGTTCACACTGAGAGTTAAATGCGCATTTATAAAATCGAATGTATATATTTGTCTCTTTTACTCCTACAAGGAGCATACGGCCACGCATTCTTAATTGCTAATGCGCATTTCGTTAAATGCGCATTTAGCTCTCAGTGTGAACGTAGTATAAGACAGCAGCCTATTTTATAATTGGAAGAATTGCGAGAACTTTTCTTTGGAGGCTTTCATTTTCTTTTAATTACTATATGTTCAAACAAACTTAAACAAATATTTAACATTTTGAACTCACACTTCACGCAATTCTAAGGAATTAGACCTTAATTTTATTCTTTTAATCCTTCAGTTTTCACCATAATCTGCTCTATCAGAGCTATCGGAATCAGAAAACCAAAACATAAAAGAACTCATAATAAATTATTTAGGCATTTTAAATTATTATAATCTATATATATATATATAATTGTAAAAAAAAAATCTGTACATTAAATATTTTTTTGAAATTCCTTTTGCGATGGACATTTTGAATGACGCTGAGTCCGAAAATCGCATTTTTAAAATTTTTGTCTGTGTCTGTCACGCGAAAACTACAAGATGGATTTTAATGAAACTTGGCATCTAGGTTCCTTATATCCCCGGTCATAATATAGGCTACTTTTTATCCAGTAAAAAAGGTTGGACCCGAAAGGGGGCGCTGCGATCGGGTTCCAGGCATTCTCTTTTTAGCTTATCTCCGAAACCGTTCATCCGGTTTGCATGAACATTTGTATGTAGAGGTTTTCGGACACGCTGAGTTTTTTTGACTTATCTACATTGTTCTATCTTGGACACCAGAGGGCGCTGTAGTACAAATATTTTGAAAAACCTCGAAGAACTCCTAAGCCGTTCATCCGATTTGCATGATAATGTGAATATAGGGTTTTTCTGATACGGTGAATATTTTTAACTTATCTACTCTGTCCTATCTTAAACACCAGAGGGCGCTGTAGTACAAATATTTTAAAAAACGTCAAAAAACTCCTAGGCAGTTTATCCGATTTGCATGAAAATTTGTATGTAGAGGTTCTCGGACAAGCTGTGTTTTTTTTTACTTATCTACTCTATTCTAACTAGAGGGCGCTGTAGTTGAAATATTTTGGAAAACCTCGAAAAACTCCTAAACCGTGCATCCAGTTTGCATGGTTTTCTGATACGGTGAGTGTTTTGGTCTTATATTTTTTGTACTATCTTGAACACCAGAGGGCGCTTTAGTACAAATCTTAGGAAATCGTGAAAAACTCCAAAACTGCTCATACTATTTGGATGAAAATTTGTAAATAGCGATTTTTGAGTACGGCAAGGGTACTCGAGTACGCTCATCCGATTTGGATGAAAAATTTTATAAAAAGATTTTCGTGTAGAGCAACTGTTTTGGCGTTATCTCTTTTGCTCTGTTTCGAAAACTCGAGGGCGCTGTTGTACAATTTGTACGTGTACATATTATTAAACTGTTAGTAAACGGCTGCACCGATTTTAATGAAATTTTTTGTGTGTGTTTACGTGGATGCCTGGATAGTTCAGATTCGCAATTGGACCCGGAAGGTGGCGCTGCAATCGGGTTCCACGAATTTTGTTATAACTTATCTTCGAAACTATTCATCCGATTTATAAGGAAATTTGTATTTAGGGGTTTTTGGGAACGGCAATTTTTATGACTTGATCTACTTTGTTCTATATTGAACATCGGAGGGCACTGCAGTAAAAATGTTTCAAAAATCTCGAAAAACTCCTAGCTGTACATCCGAATTGCGTGAAAATTTTTACATAGAGTTTTCGGATACGGTGGGTATCTTTTACGTTATTTTTTTTCTGCGCTATCTTAAACACCAGATGGTGATGTAGTTGAAATCACTTAAGAAATCGTAAAACATTCAAGACCGCTCATCCGATTTAGATAAAAATTTGTATATTGGATATATAGGATTTGATTATCGAGTATGGAAAGGGCTTTGGCGTTATTTTTTTATTCTATCTCGAAAACCAGAGGGCGCTGTTGTACAAATACCGCAAAAAACTCAAAACAACTCATCCGATAAGTATGATTTTTATAAGTGGTTTTCGGGTGCAGTGAGTCCGTTGGCGCTATGTATTTTGCTATATCTTGAACCCCAGAGGGCGCTGTACAACAAAATACAGTAAGGCGTAGCAAAGCGCGAAGAGTGATAACATCTTCTTTTCTTCTTTATGTGTATTTATATTCCACTTTCTTTTTTCGGAATTTTTAGGAATTTCAATTTCTATTTTTAATGCTTATTTAATTTTTGTCCAGTTTCCTCGCGAACTGCCAAAAATTCGTTTTGGCTCTGATTTTTTTATACAACATAAAACTTGAAAATATATTTTTGCAAGCGATCGGCGGCACGCACACACAAATCACGATATCCCTAACTTTTTCTCATAGTTTTCAGATGTTGAAGCTACATTTTGTTTATTTCGCCAAAGTTACCGGTTTGAAAGATGCACACAAAATTCCTTCTAATTGTGAAAAGTTTTTTCAAAATGACGAATGAAATCGAAAATTATTTATATCAACTAACGAGTTACTAGGGTATTCAGCTAGTTTTAAATAAATTATTTATTAATGCGTACAGCTTGAGTACGCAGGCCTGTTTAATTTACGATTTGTTCTTTTTACGCCAACTAACGTAAGCGTATTTTTCTTTGTTATTGTTTTGCATGCAAACGCAAATACGCAGGCACTCATAAATAAAAATAGCCTTTGGACGTGTTTTTTGTGTCTCGTATTTTTATGCCCTGTCTACAGCATATTATAACAGTGTTTTATAATTATTGAATACGGCAGTCACACACTGAGGTGCTCACAGTTTCAAAAATAACAAATGCTATAAATAAGCTTTGTTAATATACGTTTAAACTGTAAGTAGCCCAACTAATCTAATTTTATTTGCGACTTTGTTTTCTTTTTTTTTTTGATAGATATTTAGTTTCATTCCAAATGTTCCGTCACCTCACGTCACGTGACAACAAAGATACCAATTTTCAAGTGACGTGACACCGACTGTGACAAAACTCACATAGGTGAGGTGACAACAAGAATCAGCATCAATGTGTTAAGGTCGTAAATCCAGGAAAAGAGTTGGTTCTAATTTTTATTTTTGCATTGTGAATAAAATAGAGCCACGCTCTAAATCAACGACCACGGAAAAGCAGCTAGTGATAACTAAAAATAAGTTTTTATAAAACGTGTTTTATTTGTATTAAAAAATAATAAAAAATTTTAAAAATTGCGATCAATTGTAACATGTTAGTTACAGGATTATTGTGATTAAGATTAACAAAATAAGATTAACAAATAAAATATATTTTCACATTCAGTTTACGCTTACTTTCGTCGAGTTTATCCTCAATAAAATCCGCTGATGGCGTGATATCTCTGTACAGAGTAAGCAGTGTAAGACCGTTTAATCTATCTTGCAACATCTTGCTTCTTAAATAAGTGTTGAGTTGGCGTAGTACTAAAAATGTTCATTCATTTTCACACGAAGTAGCTGGAAGTGTTACAGGATGTTACAAAGTAAATTAAATATATTAGAGAATACTTCTTTATTGAAAAGTTCTAAGGCTTTTTCCATCGCTAGTTTTATTACTTGCTTTATACCCAACATTCAGTTTCATTTTTAAATCATCAAAGTCTCCTTCCAAATTATCTTAATAAAATCCAATTAGTTATTCAAAAGCTCCTAAAGCGCCGTATCTAGCGATTTTGTAGCGTCAGAAAATAGTGTTGAAATGAATATTGGGAATAGTGTTTTAAAAATCTAACTCTAAGGTTTGAGATAAACCAAATGCTTGTCAAAAAATTTTCACAGACAGCCAACTGTTGATTAGTGTCAAATCAATTTTTATTTTGTTGGCTTTATGCTTTATGCTACAATATTATATTGTGAAGAAACAAATTGAATGTGTGGTAATTTAACAATAAAGTAATAGTACTTTAACCACAGCCCTATCTAGGGAACTAAACGACCTTTCACCCTGGTTGGTCATTCAATGGGTGGCGCCAGTACAATGTTGTTTTCCATAGTTTATGCGCTTTTATATTAAATACTCGTATATTGTTAAAAATTAACAAAAAACACAAATTTCATAAACGTCGTTTTGCTAATGGGTTTTGCTTAAAATTAACCATCACCTGTTTTTGGCAGATCTAGGGACACTTTTGGTGAAAGAGATACACTATCAAATAGATTAAGAAAATTCGCTACCACCTTGTTTCTCACACCATGCTCAAATCGAAGAATTGTCAACAATACTCCAAGTGGTCAGAATTACAACTAAATAAATTTAAACACATGTATTCTGAACGAATAAAACATTGATAGTTTAAAAGATTATGGTTCAACGACAATAGATTTGAAACTTATATTTTGGGTTTTCATTCTTTTGATAAAAACTTGTGATTACTTTTCGTGTGAGTCACTTAATTGTGTCCTATTTTTCTTTTTGCTAAGATAATTTGGGGGAGGGTTTTAAACCCCAAAATCCCCTTTTGGTTGTGCCCACACGTTCGACACGAAACGTCCGCAAAATAAAATAATTTTCTGTGTCCTCCTCACTATGCCCTTAATAAAGACGACTTATGGCTTTTCTGAAAGCTTGTTAAATTTATAAAAAATATTTTATTCTAACTTTTTTTATACGGCTGATAAATTCGCAGACTTAGGCATAGTATGAACTTAGTCCCAAAATGACTTTTGTTTCGTGAAACGTCCGAAAGCATGTCTAAAATAAAAATTTTGTTATAAATTTGATTTGAATAAAAAGTGTTTGATTGATAATATTCAATGTGCCATCTAAAGCGCCCAAGTGACTAAGTTTCTTAAAAGGTTTAAAAAAAAGAACTTCATCAAGATCACTTCAACATCATTACACGACTTTGACCTCATATATATTAGGCCATTTAATGCAGAAAATTAAAATTGCTACATTTAATTATCAAAATTAGGTATGTATTAGAATTAAAGTCTGAAGAAATATAAATATTGCTTTCGTTTTTTTTACAAAAATATAAATTGTTTCATAAAGTATAACCAATTTGATTTGAGGCAACTGTCTCAGTTAGATATGATTTTTTTGAGTAACGTCTTGTTGAAAACTTAGTGGATTTGGGTCAAATATGTTAAATAAACGTTCAAATGACATAAAACAGAAAAAAAAATAATACTTACTTTAGTATTCGGCATTTCAATCGAAAATCTGAAGTCTATTTGAAGAGATATACTGCCATCATAAGAAAGAGTGCGGCATATACAATTTTCAAATATCGAAGCAAAACGTCTCACAATAAAAAGGCAATATTTTATGAAAAAGGGATGTCATAATTATAAAAATTTTATTCTTTAGAAAAGATAAGCCCACACTCAAAAAAAAAAATCAACAAAAAACTTTTGTTGGACGTATATTGATAAAAATTTGTCAAATCAACCTAGGTTTTTGTCAATATAAACAATTTTTATCAAATTGACAAAAACCTAGGTTGATTGATAAATTTTTGTCAATATACGTCCAACAAAAGTTTTTTGTTGATTTTTTTTTTTTGAGTGCAGGGAAATATAAACTATAAGGTTATTTAAAAAAATTATCCAATAATTCAAAAACTGTGGCATAAAACACTGTACTTGCCGCTTTTTTTCTTGTTTGTTCCCTGATTTTATTCAATTAAAAACACTGAGAAAATCCGTATCTGCATCATTTTTCGCATCTATAATGAAAATAATTTGCTTATTTTAATTTAAAATGTCATCAAAACCATCTTACCGATATGTATAATCTATATTATTAGGGTTAAAGCAAATATATAATAATTATGTACAATACGTAATGAACAAAATTCATATGACTCAAATTCTATTTTTTATGACTGAAAAAAAAAATTCTGTATATAAAATAAATAAAAAACAAACAAAAAGTGCGGCATCTACATGTAGATATGTCATTTTTTACTCTGTTTGTGTAGATACTGCGTTTTATCCTGGAATGATACCTATATTTTGTGTAGATACGACAAATTATGTTAAAAAATTAAGGGTTGGGGCCAAAAATTCGGGATTTTTATTTTACAATCTTAAAGAGGATGGATGAATAATAAGGAAAGTACAATGAAATGAATTTTGATTTTCAAGCTAGATGCCGCACTCTTCTTTATGACGGCAGTATAGACTTCAGTATAAGTCGATTGGCGAAATAAAATCAACAATTTTCTGTCTTGATCTATTAATCATCTCCCTAAATAATGCCTTAATTTTTCAAAAATTACCATAATTGTAAAATCGTTGGGGAAAAAACATCATACTGTTTTGAATAAAAATGTGCCTTGGTCAAAAATTGGATGTGTCTCCAACAGAATATCCTTCGGAGCACATTTTCACTGATGAAGTTAACAAAGTACTCGTTTGAAAAATATTTTTTTTTATTACCTTTAGGCATTGTTTAAGGTTACATTGTTACATTTTTTAACTTCATATTTTCTTTACAGATTGGTGTTCATAATCATTTGACTTATAATTCGTTAACGAAACAAATTACATTCATACCTTTTTACATTGCCAGTAATAAATGTTCGTATCCCATTGAATTACAAGAGCAATCGAGACCAGGAGATCCATGGATAAAGGTAACTGAATTGTTTCTTTAAATTATTTATTGAAGTTCTTGAAAGACAATAAAATTTTCATTAGATCGAACCCAATGCTTGCGAGCCACTTTGGCCTAAAAACGATTCAGATCATATGATTATTGCCAGGGTGCATGAACAGACTACAGTAGCCTTTAATTACTCCGAAGTGCAGTGCACGTTGCTGCAACTGACCAACACCAAGGTAAGATGCGGTTGGTAAAATCTGTAAACATTTTATATTTTATCTTTCTCTATTTTAGTGGGGGGGTATAAATGTTGATGTGCAAACAACCGAGGGTGCTGTTTACATAACATTTACCGAATATCATCCTGGCGATGCACCTGGTCTGCTTATAAATCACACATCAAAACCGGTGGTTTATTTTGAGAAGGACAATAAAATTGAAAACATTTTACAACCAGGTCAAAAAATACTCTACACCTGGGTCGATCCAGTAGGTGAAAAGCGTTTAATATTTGGACGAAATGCCACGGAGAGTGATCTCTGTCGAGATGGTGTGGGTCCATTAGTGTGAGTTTTTTTTTTTTGTTCTGTAAAGGTATTTCAAAATGGTTTGAATTTAAACATTTTTGCAGCTTACCTGGTGGCGCTAAGGCTTTTTGGGTGTCATTCTTAAATGGCTTACAACGTGTTCTACTCTTTACCGAGGTCGAGTCGATAGCTACTAAATCAGAGAGTAGCTCTACGCTGCAGTCGGTGACACAATCTATTGAAATTCGCATACATGGCATCGGTTTGTCTGTAGTCAATAATTCCACGGGCGTCGATATCCTATACTTAGGTGTCACAAGCTCAGGTGAGATTTTTTTTTTTTTATAAACTAAAATGGAAATTATTATACGCATGATTTCAGGCATCATTTGGGAACACAAGAAAGAAAGTAAGAAACGTTTTAAGCAAATGAAAATTCATGACACCCAGGTAGTGGAAGCACAATATCAGCAGTATTTGCTAGACAGCAGCGTAAATCAAGAGCGCGTCTATGCTTTAGATAATAAGTGGCCGGTAGGTGTCAACATTTTAAAATACATTAAGTTGCAATTTTAATCATCTTAATTAATACCCAGATTGATTTCGAAAAAATGACGCTGACGAAAACCTCTGTAAGCCAAATACTGCGCACAGCCTATCCCGGCGTTTGGATTTCCATGAAATCTTCACCATTCCAGTCACAAATTCACGTTAAAATCAATAAAATCCAAATCGACAATCAACTCACTGATTGTATCTTCCCAGTTGTGCTGGCACCAATACCACCGCCCAAGAGTGTAGCAACCACTACGGCGCTGAAACCATTCATCGAATTTAGCATGGTGCAACGTGTTGTACCCAATTCCACAGTCAAACAATTCAAATATGCCAGCATGTTGATTCAGGAATTCCATTTCAAGGTTGACTTGCTCTTCCTTACCGCCATTCTTGAGCTGTTTAGCACCAACCTAAGCGACGAACAAGCAGCAAAACTTTTCAATGAAAATGTGCTCTACATCGAAAAACCGCTGTTCGATTTAGTGGAAACACATTCAATGTTAGAGCAAAAAAATTTCTACGACAACCTGCATTTGGGACCACTAAAGATTCATGTCTCCTTCTCAATGGCTGGCTCCGATACAACAGCCTTGCCTGGCATACTCTCAACACTGGTACAGGGTGTTGGCGTGACGCTCACCGATGTCAACGATGTGGTCTTCCGTTTGGCCTTCTTCGAGCGGGAATATAAGTTCTTCACACAGCAACAGTTGACATCGGAAATACAAGCGCACTACACGGGACAGGCTTTAAAGCAGCTTTATGTGCTGGTTTTGGGTCTTGATGTGCTGGGCAATCCTTATGGCTTGGTGGTTGGGCTAAAAAAGGGTGTGGAGGACCTGTTCTATGAACCATTCCAGGTATGAGCTGCATTTATTTGAAAAGTTTTCAACATGTTATAAATTAAAATTATATTAAGGGCGCTATACAAGGACCCGGTGAATTTGCCGAAGGTTTGGTATTGGGCGTTAAGTCTCTGTTTGGCCACACTGTTGGTGGCGCTGCTGGTGCTGTTTCGAAGTAAGTTCAACCCATTTTCAATTGTTGTTGCACTCTGTTAACATCGATATTTTTACTAAGGATCACTGGCGCCATGGGTAAAGGTTTGGCTGTGCTTACATTCGACGATGACTACCAAAAGAAACGTCGCCAGAATCTCAATAAGAAGCCAGCAAATTTCCAAGAAGGTATTGCACGCAGCGGCAAAGGCTTGGTTATGGTAAACAACAGCGTTATAAATCGCGTTTGAATTGCTTTAAATAACTTCATTAATTTTTAACAGGGTTTCGTTGACGGCGTAACTGGCGTTGTCTCCAAACCTGTTACCGGTGCCAGAGAAGAGGGCGTGGAAGGTTTCTTTAAAGGTCTAGGCAAGGGTGCCATCGGTTTGGTGGCACGTCCAACTGCTGGAGTTGTTGACTTTGCCAGCGGCAGTTTCGAAGCAGTTAAACGTGCCACCGAAAGTCACGAAGAGGCACGGCGATTGCGACCACCACGTTTTCTACATCAAGATAACGTGCTGCGTCCATACTGTCTAGATGAGGCGCAAGGCAACAAGATGCTGAAGTATGCCACCATTTTTACCACTTAATAAACTCTTATTTTATTTTCTATTTTAAGGGAAATTGAAAAAGGCAAGTATTCCGGCACCGACAGCTTTACATACTGTGAGGAAGTCGTACAAAAGCATGAGTACGTGCTAGTCTCTAATCATCGGGTCATATATACACAAAAGAACGATCTTTTTGGCACTTGGGCGGTAGGCACGAATTCATTAATAATCTGCATACATATCTAATGATTTTCTTTTCACTTCAGGTGCAATGGACGTACTTGTGGCATGAGATCGCTTCAATTATTTCAAGTGATCGTGGCGTAGAATTGACCCTCAAAAAAGAAGCGAAAAAAATGTTGGGACTTTTTTCGACGCACGAGGCTCAACGCAAAATTATTCTTATACCGCAAAAAAGTAGGCGTGATCATTTAGCCGAAGTCATGGAATCTCTGCGCAAGGAATCATAAACTGCTAATGCTGCTGCTTTTGCCCCGTATCTAAAGCTATGTTCAACTAGAAGCAGAACTGCAAACTATGCTTAAGATAGCACATCTGTCCAAACGACACACAACGAAGCATAGCTATAAATTGTTACAATAAACAATACAATAAAAATCAAGGAACAATATAAAATTTCTAGTAAAAATTTTGAAAGTGTTATTTGGGCAACTGTTAATTATTTTGATTTTAATTCATATATATACAACAAGCTATGCCTTTAAATATTTTCTTGAATTGTCAAAAAAAAAAAATCATTGAATATTATTTTACTTAATTTCCTTTTCAAACTACCTCGTAGTATGTTTGTGTTTATATCTCTGTTATTTCTTTGTTGTTAAATGAAACATTTTCTATACGAATAAAGAACATGCTTTAAAAATTTTATAGTTAAAGCTAAACATTTGTTGACTCCTAAACATGATGACAAATAAGCAAATTTTGCAAAACATGTATTAACATTTTTAATATATATATATATCAAAAGAAGTAATTTTTACATCTAATGCATCTAAACAAATCAAAACCAACAAAGAAACATTATTAAAAATCCTACTTACTGTTGCATTAATGTTGTAATAAAATATTAATAACTGTCTCATAAACATATATAAAATATGAATCTTAATTTAATGTATATATATATATATATATATATACAGTGTTAAAAAGAAATATTAACACAAGCACATGTAAACATACTTAACATTTTGGATATTTTACATTTTACTGAATAAAACTGCATCATTCTTATTTTAATTATTTATTTATTCGAAAAATTTCTTAAGAATCGAGACTGAGATCATGGAGTAAGTGTTAAGTTTTCACTCTTACAATTAGGTTGCGAATGATGTTTATACTTGTAATGAGAAATGTAATGAAGAAAAACTCCTATAAAGTAACCTACCTCACGTTTAGTGTACTTTTTATCAGAACTTATCTTTTTGTTGAGTTAATGAGTGTGGTTTAACGGGTTTTTAATTAAAAAAGAAAAAAAAAGCATATGATAGTGTTGGTATCGAATGAAGTTACACTTTATGACAGTCTCCAGTTTTTTTTCTAAAATTACAGACTTATAAACAGATTCTAGGAGAAGAGCCAAAATAAATACGTGTATTGTTTTATACTGCATTTGAAAAACTTACGCCATTTAATATGGGTTTAAGTTAATAGTAAATTTAGCAATTTTCTACCATAAAGAGTAAGAAAACTTAGAAACATATGCCTATGGCAATTTTTGTGTTTATAAAAATACATATCTGTGGACATTTGACTGAGGACAATTTTCCAAGATTTTTGTATTATATATACAATTTTAATGCGATTCGTTTTTAAACAAATCTGATTTGATTTGTTCCCGTGACTCCTTTTGCCACAGTTCTGCGAATGAACTTTTGTGAAATTCGGTTGCTGGAATGGAAGACAACGTCAGCGCCTAGAGTCTGCGTAGAAACTTCGTGCAATTTATGCTCGAGTTTATGCTACTTTTTTTTTTGTGTTTTAAGAATCCATTTGACAAATTGTCTTGTCTTTTTTATTATCAATTTGAAAAAATAATGCTTTAGAGAGAAAACAAAAACAAATATATAAAAAATATATATATATATATATAAAAAAATTTTAAAAATAAGCTTTTATTTTAAACCAAAACGTGAACTAAAAAGAAAAAAAATTAATTTCAGTGACATTTGTCATATATTTATTGTATTATATATATTTTAGATTAATAAAAATTTTCAATTCAAGAAAACTTGATCGTAATAATTAGAATCGTAACAAAGTAGAATTCGTTAGAGTATAAATTTGAGACGATACAATTTGTGAATTTATCGTGTTATTTTGTGGTGATATTGAGTCACCACATTATTCCCCCTCCCTTTTTTTAAAAATTTTGTCCTGTTGGCTAAAAGGTTAAAGTGTACTTTGGTGTTTTTCATTTTGGTTGTATGTGTTTGTGCTGTTTCAGTGTCTAATGAGGCGGGTTTGATTCGGTCTATGTTGACTGTAATGTTAGTATTATTTTTGCGTATTCTGAAAAATTTTGGTGTTTTCTCAATAACTTCAAAGGGACCATCGTACGGCTCTTGGAGAGTTTTGAGAATTGTGTCATTGCGAACGAAGACAAATTTGCAAGTACTGAGTGCTCGAGGTATGTATGATTGGAAGTTAGAGTTATGATGTGCAATGTTTGATTGTTTATTTTCTACGACCTCTTTAAGCTTGGACAAGGTGTCAGACGAATTAAAATTTTTACTGTCGAGTAATACACGAATTTTTTGGGGTAACCTGAGATTTTGACCAAATACCCTTTCAGCCGGTGAAGCCTTAATATCTTCTTTGACCGTGGACCTGAGTCCCAGAAGAATTAGTGGCAGCTCTGTGTACCAGTTTGTTTGATTTTTGCTCGCTATTAAAGAAGTCTTGAGCGGTCTATGAAATCGTTCTACCATTCCGTTAGCTTGTGGATGATAAGCAGAGGTGGTAATGTGTTTGCTTCCTAGATTTTTGACAAAGTTTTTAAATGTTGCGGACGTGAATTGAGGACCTCGATCAGAAACAATTTCCAGAGCTCCAAAACGTGAAATGTATTCCCTATGAAGTGTGTCAACGACAGTACTGGCGTTGGTATCTTTGAGTGGATACGCTTCGTGCCAACGTGTGTTTCTGTTAACTAGGGTGAGCAGATATCTGTAACCATTAGATATTGGTAAGGGGCCTACTAAATCGACATGAACATGTTCGAAACGACCGTGTGGAATGTCTATCTTCTGTGGAACTGTTTTTGTGTGTCTATGTATTTTTGCTTTTTGACATCTTATGCATTTCTGTGACCATTCGTTAATTTGTGTGTTCATTTTTTGCCAAAAATATCTCTGTGTAATAAGTCGTCGAGAAGCTCGTGTACCTGGGTGTGCAATGTTGTGTAATTGTTCAAAAAACTGTTTTCGTAATGTTTGTGGTATGTATGGACGTGTTTCTGTATTTGTTTGTTCGCACCAAATTTTAATGTTAAGTAATGGAATGTGTATTTGCTTGAAATTGTAAGTATCTTTGTTTAATATTTCCTGAAGTTCTGAATCATTTGTCTGTTCTCGGTGTAGAGTTCTGAGGTTGTAAAAGCCTCTATCTCAGCTCGTGAAAGTGCGTCTGCTACGACGTTGTCTGTACCTTTGATGTGTCTGACGTCATTGGAAAATTTTGCAATAAATTCTAGGTGTCGTGTTTGTCTTGGGCTTCTCTCTGTCTTTGAGTGTAATGCTGAAATGAGTGGTTTGTGATCTGTATATATTGTGAATGTTCGTCCTTCTAAATAATGTCTAAAGTGTGTAATTGTGAGGTAAATTGCTAAAAGTTCTCGATCAAATGCACTGTATTTTGTTTTGGATGGTGATAATTTTTTCAATTTTCATGTTTCATGTTCTTGTTGCAAAACTGCACCGATAGCAGTGTTAGATGCATTCACAGCAATAGAAAGTTTTGCTTTGCTATTAAAATGATTAAGTAGCACTTCCTTAGTAAAACTTTCTTTTATTGTTGCGAATGCTTCTATTGTGTTGTCTGTCCATGTAAGATGTTTGTTCTTTGTTTTAGATGCTGATGTAACCACCCTGTAGGAAAATCAACTTATTTAAAAGTAGTTGATAAAGTAGTTTTTTGTCAACCAAAACTAGTTGAAATTCTGACTTTTTTCCATAGAACGAACTAACTTATTTTGTATGGTGATGTCCGCTAAATAAGTCAATTGGCTGTCGTCTGCATATATTTTTAACTACTTGTTAAATTAGTTACATTTAAATTATTTTTTAATTGCTTTAAAATAACCAATTGAAAACTATTGCTGATGGCCAAAAGTTAATAATATTTGATGAAATAACATGGTTAAATATATATAAGCTTGTAATCTAATAAAAATTTTCAATTAAAACATGCCAACATCAGAGTAGTTGCCGACTTAATATAATTCAAAGTAGTTTATCAATCACTGGTTTTTAAGTAGTATTTCAATTACTTCATATATTGAAGTGGATGCCGCCTTAATATAATTCAAAGTAGTTCATATACTGGTTTATTTCAAACTAGTTTTTTAATTAGTTGTTTTTAAAAACAAGTTAGTTTGTTCCTATAGGGCATGTCGTAAATGTGTGTGAGTGTGTGTGCTAATTTTGGTATGCATCTGTGATAGTAATTTATCATCCCGATGAATTTCTGCATTTGTTTAACTGTTTCTGGTTTTGGGTAGTTAACAATACATTGAATTCTATCGGGAGATGGCTGTAAGCCTTTGTTTGAAATATTGTAACTAAGAAAATTAATTGTGTTTACGCCGAAAATGCACTTGTTAGGTTTGATGTTAAGTCCATATTTGTCTAAACGTTCAAAAACTAAATTTAGATGTCTGAGATGTTCTTCTTCTGTCTCGCTTGCTACTAGTATGTCGTCAAGGTATATGAAAACGAAATCGAGTTCTTTCAACACTTCGTTTATGAAACGTTGGAATGTTTGAGCTGCGTTTCTTAATCCAAACGGCATTCTCAAGAACTCAAACATTCCGAATGGTGTTTTGATTGCGGTCTTGTGTATGTCTGTAGTGGCCATAGGAATTTGATGGTATGCTCTTACTAAGTCTAATTTAGCTAAGTCGTGTATGTGTGGTAAAGGGTAGCGGTCTGGAACTGTAACGGCGTTAAGTCTTCTGTAGTCGCCACAGGGTCTCCAGTCGTTTGCATCTTTTTTAGGTACAAGATGTAGAGGAGAAGCTGACATGGAGTCTGATGGACGACAGATGCCTGCTTTGACTAGAAAGTCGAATTCTTGCTTGGCAATTTTGTACTTGTTTGTGTCTAAACGTCTTGGTTTCGAAAAAGGTAACTGTCCTACTGTAATTATGTGATGTTCTGTCTTGTGTTTAAATGTTTTGTTGTAGTCTGGTTCCGATGTAAGAAAAGTCTTTAATTCGATAATGTTTTTTAAGATCTTCCTCGACTTCAAGCGAAGCATTCAATTTGATTTGTTTTCTTGATGCACTAGACGCTCTTACTTTCGTTTTTCGATCCTTCTCTGCCAGTTGGTTTCGGCATTTTTTCGATGATAAATACAAAATCACTAAGAAAACTAAGCAAAAACAAAACGGAGCCCGAGTTAACGAAATCGGAGCAAAACTGAAATGACGCACATATCTGTTTTCCTAAGCGTTCAATTTTAGACTGAAATATTTATTCTACATCGAAGGATACAATGTACGTTACACATTTTATTTACCTGAAAATATTAAGACTAAAAGAGGGGATAAAAGTAATACAAAAGATACCGAAACAGTTGCCGCTCGCCGCTCAGCGCAGGTAGCTAAAAGGCAAACAAAAATAAAAAAATATGGGAAAAAAGTTGTCAAACCTTACCCTCCCCTTAATTACTTAACTTGCGCAAACGACTTTGCTTTGACTTTTCACACGTTATTACTTATGTCTACTCGTAAATAAATATTATCCCGGTGAGAAAAAAAAGTTGGATTTTTTTTTTTTTGTAAAAAAAAAATATTATTTTTCTGGGCTACAATCATCTGCACAGGTTTATTCAATTTTGAATTTTCATTGAACGCTTTTATGTGTCAAACAAAATATCAGTCAAAAGCAAAAAATGTAGAGAAATTAATTCTCGAGTCAAACGCATTTTATTGTGTGCCATTACGAAAAAAGCCGAAATATTAAAATAATCCTATTCAGTTGTTAAGAGGATATTATTTGTGTTTTAATAAAAGCGAAAAATAAAAACAACTTTGATATGGTTTTTGAGTCTTTATTTATCGATACCTTCAACAAAGTGTTCGCCGATTATGTCGAGAATTTAGACAAGAAGCAGCTCAAGCTTAGCATCTGGAATGGTAAGTTTTGGAATTTTGAGTTGCAAATAGACTATGTATTAGGGTGGTCCTTATTGTTAAGAAAAATAATTTTTTTTTTCTTTTAATTCCACGGAGCAACACATAATTTGAATATATACCATAATATAATGTTGATGTATAAATCGAATAAACATGCCGCGATATTAATTCAAAAGTCGAAAAATAAGGACCACCCTATATGTATTGTTTAATAGTAAGGAATACGACAAATGAAGCAAGAACTAAAAATAACTTTACTAAGAACTTTTAACACAGTATCTTTTTAAAGAAAACGCTTTCGTTTGATCATTTCCAACAGTAAAAGTTCAGCAAATATGAGCAAAGATTCATTCATTCTTCCTGAAAATTATTTCAGGTCGAGTTACATTAAAAAATCTTAAGCTACTCACCAGTGCTTTAAATGATCTAAACTTGCCAGTACGTCTCATTAATGGTACTATCGGTAGGTTTTTATAAAAATAATAAATACCCTCTCACTCAGAATAATTTTCTCATATACAAATCTTAGGAAAATTTGAATTGAAAATACCCTGGAAACATATTTATAGCCGACCCGT
The DNA here is from genome assembly GCA_914767935.1 of Coremacera marginata. Classification (NCBI taxonomy): domain Eukaryota; kingdom Metazoa; phylum Arthropoda; class Insecta; order Diptera; family Sciomyzidae; genus Coremacera; species Coremacera marginata. Next base: position 133,689,601 of record OU612044.1, read on the forward strand.
TGTTATTGCCATCGAAGATATTTTTATTCTAATTGCACCGAAAGAATTACAAGAATACGATGCCGAAGAAGAAATGAAAAGCGATCTTGAAGCCAAGTATGAAGCACTGCGAAAAATCGAAGAGGCAGCCCAGATGGAAATGGAGAAAGGTTCTTCACTGAACTATTAAGTGCTATAAAAAAAGCACTTTATCCATTACTTCAATGTACTTTTAGATAAACCCAAGCCGGATATGTCATTTATTGAGAAACTTGTTGCACAAATTGTCAACAATTTACAAGTAAAAATCGCGAAAGTGCATCTCCGTTACGAGGATACCACGACAATTGACAAGCCATTTTCCTGTGGTCTCACTCTACAAGAACTGGCAATGTTCACAACAGACGAGAATTGGTTTAAATCCTATCAGACCGAACGATCGAGCCGAATTTACAAAGTGGCAAATCTTAACTCACTTTCGCTCTATCATAATTGGATGAATGATTTGTATGCAGACCTCAGCGAAGAAGAGCTCATTATAGCACTTAAAAATAATATCGCTCACAAGCAAACATTAGCCCCTAATTATCAATACAGTAAGTATAGTAGTTGGCTTCAGTATTGCCAGTTATGGCCATGGTATAATAAGAAAATGCAGATGCATGGCTGAGAGTCGACCACCATAACTGTCAAAAAAAAAAAAATAACACACACAACACTGAGTGGAGACTCAGTTTGCCAAGTGATAGAAAATTATTTGCATTAATTTTGACAATTATTGAGTTGCTGAGAAAGAGAGCATGAACAGCCACGATATTACCTTCTTTTCTTCTACCATGAGCAGTGGTGCGTTCATGGTGTAAGAAAACCAGGTGGAAGCGAATTTTTCACCACACTTTAAATTGCCCCTGGTCTGTCAAAAAATTCTGGCAAGTGTTGATTAGTGCCAAATTTTATTGGCTGCGTTCAGCAGGTACAACTTTTGTGCAATCGGTTAGTGTGTGTCTGCTGAACGAAAAAATATTAGTGTCTAATCACAACATGTAAAATTGTCTGTCTTTCGCCGTACTTTATATTTTTGATACATTTGCTCAACGTATTAAATATTTCCAGTTAAAAATTTGGCTTGTTTAGAATAAGTGTGCTTTTATAACAAATGAAATAAATAACGCAAAATATAACGAGAAAACACAATTTTTCCCCATTTGATCACTTTTAAAACAATCGTGTTCACAGAAATAAAAAAGGAACGTAAACTGATGCCTGATCAGAGACACAACATGTTGTACCCATTATTCAATTATTATTAGGTTGTTCAGATTTTTGACGTCAACTTACAAGAATAATAGCTTCAACACATTAACACATAACAACATTGCCGCATGATTCAATTATTATAAGGTTGTCGAGATATTTGACGTCTACTCACAAGAATGTATACTCCTTTTTGAAGAGGAGAGCAAAAGAGCAATTTTGTAAGGACATAAAAATCACGCAGTTGCAGGAATATCATACTTTTTCATAGTACAAACCAATAAAGATACATTTGACTACTACTTTTTGAAATACTTGCTTGTGTTGAACCAAAATATTATGAGCTTTAAAAATGTTATGGTCACATTTTAGACGTAAAATAATATTAGAAAAATAAAAAAATCTTCTGTTGTTGTACAGAGTTTGTATGAATATTTTTATTACATATATGTTTTTTTTTTTATATTTGAGTAAAAATAAGTAAAAATTATGTAGTAAATTTATTGGAATAATGTTTTCAAAATAGTTTTAAATAGTTTCTTTAACCAAAAGTATAAAAATAGTGCTTTTTACATTTGTGTTTGGGAAAATCAAAAATTTTTACTTTTTTCCTCTTTTGACAAACGAGTTCAGTCAACGCAGAACTTTTTTTTTTATATTATATATAAAACTATATTTTATAGTTAATGGTTGTGTTAATATGTGTTCTAAGTGTTTCGTGATAGAACCATTGTCATTTTTTCAAGAACGTAAAAATATTTTTGACTTAAAATTACGTCTAACAGCACGTTTGTCATTTTTGGGAGTCTTTTCCACAAATTTTTTCAAGCACATCCTAACGTTTTTGGAGGTCACTTTGGAATATACTTACAGCCTTTAATATTCATCTTACAAAGACAAAATATGTGTCAAAACTCAGTTTTATCTTATACGAGTATCCATATAATAAGAAAAAAATCATGCATTGATGCTTCAGTTGCTACTGACGTTCTTATGGTTGTTGCTTTTGTTCGTGCCGAAATCACGAACGCAACATCGTGTTGTTTCTTGGAATGAATTGTTTTACAAATATTTCTCAGTAACGGCTTGTATTGTTGTTGTTATTTATACGTATGTAAAATTTACATTTATGTTTTATATGCATATCAGCTGTTTTAATTTTTATCGTTTGTTATTGTTTTTGTTTATCTTCAGCGAGATAAATACAATAAACAATTCAGATGTATTACAGAGATGTGCCGTAGAGCCAGAATGTAGCTACAAAAATGTGTATTACTACTACGCAGGTTTACATATACAGAGAATGCGCATGGTCATTGTGCTATCAAAACTCTATTGATTCTTTAAATATCATATTAAATTCGAATTATTTATTGAACTAATTTTATACTTATTACACATTAAAAATATATTTTGTTTGTTAAAATTTTAAATTTTCAAATTAATTTAAGATATATAAGCTCTTTACTTAGGAAAAATAAAAAATTCATATTTATCCGAAATATTTATTTCCATTTTTTAAAACTAAGATTGAAATAAATTTATCAAAAAATATAGCAAACAAAAAACTCTACGTCTGCAATAATATCTAGCTGTGTCTTTTGTTTACATAAAATAAGGGTATGTCAAATATCTGGATAACCTTATAATGGCTGCATTCTATCCGAAAGAGCGCTCAGATAGCGAAGTAGCATAGTCATGGCAGAATTATAAGGTAGGGCGGACTCGGTGAGGAATGAAGTAGAAAGCAGAATAAAGCGGGCTAGATTCAAAATCAGCTGTTCATCTCACGTTTCTTTATGTTAGTGTTTCGCAGTCGATTTTAGGTTAAAATTTTGACAGGTTTTTTTGCCAATTTAAGAATTCTTTCACATTTTAAAGTTGTTATTACACTGCTTTAATAATATTTTCACTCAAACTATCACAAATTTAACACACGCGACTACTTGCAACTTGGAAACATAAAAACTTTTCTTAATTTGCAAATCCTTGTAAATTCGTCGTTTTGACGACTTACCAACCTTTTCATTATCCACTATTCGTTGACGCGTGAGGACACTGAGCCAACCGGTGTTATAATTCTGCCATGCATAAAGTGACACTTTCTGCTGAACTATTTTTTTTTCGAAACGTCAAACGGCAAACAGTTGTTCGACAATAAATGCTTTTTGTCTCAAATTTATTTTTTTTAGGTTCTGTGTGCACACGTTTCAAGCAAATAGATTTGATTAAGAGCACTTCTAAGCAATTTAATAAATTAGTAATTAATAGATTTAATATTTGGTATATTTATCTGTCAAAATAAAGTAAGCGTAAGCCGCTCAACTGAAGTAGCATAAAATATTTTCGCTACCTAAGATGGCGACCGCACAGGGAACGTGTTGTGCGAGCACTTTATGCAACATACCATTCAGCCCAAAAGTTGTTCAACAGCTACGTAGCAAATTTTCCACTGAATGCAGCCAATGATTGAAACACCATTGTACCTGCTGAACGCAGCCATTTATTTCTGCTGTTTTTGACAGATGCGGGTACAATTTTTGTGAGAGAGGTGAAAAAAACGCTTTCACCTGGTTTTCTTACACCATGGGTGCGTTTATGTAACTCTTCTCTACTAGTTTTTTCTCAACTGGTTGAGATTGTGACGTCATAATGACGACATTCTCAACTAGAGTGTTCATAGAACTGTGGTGAGTTGAGTATTGTATTTTCTACTAGTTCTGTAAAGTTCTTCTAAAGTTTTCGTCAGCTTTATACTTGTAGAGTCTGTCAATTTGCGATTGAGAATGGATGGTGTTGTAAGTATGATTTTTATTTCGTTTCAATTTGTTTAAATTAAATTTCGTTTAAATTAAAATTTTTAATTTAAAAAACAATAACAAAAATCTCTCAAAATTATTGTTGAAATTCAACAATAACGATTGCTAATAAAATCATCAACTGCATTGCTAAAATTTTGTATTGGTTTTAAGAATTAATTTTTCTTCAATTTGATTTTTCTCATATTTATAAAAAATAAATATCAAATAACGCGTACTGCGTAAGGGGTATATTAACTTTGTCATTCCGTTTATAACGCCGAGAAGGAGGCGTAGAAAAACAGAAGGTATAGAAAAATATATATATTTTTGATCAGCATCACCTCCTCAGTCGATTTCCGTGTGTCCGTCTGTCGACACGATTACAGCCGTAATTTTAAAGCTATCGCGATGAAATTCAATATATAAGTTTATTTTTAAAAAAGAAAGCTTAAGTTCGAACATGGGCCAAATCGGATGAAAACCACGCCTACCTCCCATACAAAGAGACTTTATTTTAACCGTAAAATGTTATTAAAATTCGCAAAAATTAAAGAAATGCCTTGAAATTTGGCACGTAAGCTTTGATCTTCAATCTTAATCTTGGTTATGAAATTTGGAAAAATCAAATGAAAACCACGCCTACCTTCAATACAAAATAACGTCATCAAAATTGAAAATCTTTCGTAAATATATAAAACTGAATGACATCGTGTCTGTATGTACCCAAGTTCCGTCCACGTCGTTTATTCAGCCCATACATATATTCATTGGTAAAATGTGGAGTCTTTATACTAGAAAAGTGGGTGCGGCATTTTACTTTGTTTACAAATTACTCTATGTGGCAGCTGAGGGTAAAATTAAATTATGCGTATGACACAAATATTTTTGCAGATTATACATAAAAATTTTATTGACGTCTAAAGATTTCGGATATACTTCAGTACGGCCACGGGGGGGGGCGGGGGGGGGTGGTAGGGTATTTTAGCTTCGGTACCCTGCCGAAGCTCCATTCGTTACTAATTTGATATTTATTTGATATTTATTTTAATTGACATTTAATTTTTAATATAAATTTAAATTTTTTCGCTTTTTCTATTTTTCCGAGATTTTTTCGAGTATTTTTCGATATTTATCGATAAAAAGTTCGAAAAATCTTCGGAAAAATATAAAATGCTACATATCTCGAAGGGGATATTGAGATATGAACTAATTTCTTAATTTTTTGTTTGGGGTGCCATATTTTTAGCGCCATATCTCGAAGAAGAAAGAAAGTTCATCATGCTTTGAATGGTTGTCACATTAAATTTAAAAAAAAAAAACAGTAAAATTTTCCCTGTATCGGGTATTTCCTAACGTCAGATCTCGGTGAACGTACTATTTTTTTGTCTCCAGCCCCGATTGCAGTGTGCTGGTGCTCGGTGCTAGCATGTGGGTGCTCGGCGATTTCTGTTTGCACTTTTTACATGTGTTTGCTGTTGAGAGTGCAGTGCAGCACTCTGTATAGAGCTCCGGTGCTGGGGCTTTTGGATGCGCTCCATTCCGAATTCCGCTGGACAGCATCAACTACATAAGCGACAGTACAGCGCGATGAAATGCTTCAATACAATATATAAATAAAATTCAATATAAACAAAATAAAATTCAATTTCAATACAATACAAAAAAATAAAATGAAAGCCAAGTTTTTAAGGCTGAAATTCACGCAAAAAAAAAAACAATCATTACAAACAATTTTCAAATTAAAATTATACAATTTTTACTTTATATATTGATCTAGATGCAGTTGAGATTAAAAATTTCTTTTTATATTTACTTGATTGGCACAAATTTTTCTCAAACAAGAAAACAATTCTCACTCAAAAATGCCAAATTGTCAACCCACCATGAATATCTCAATTGGTGAGTTTCATGATATACATAAACACTTGTTTTCTATCGGTAGAGTTTAGCAGAGTGATTGAGCATGACGTCACTACGAGTAGAGAATTTCTCAACTAAGTTACATGAACGCACCACAGGGCGTAATCTAGTTTTCTATTATTCTTGCTGTTGCAGCATCGCTCAGCTTATGATTTCTTTCTTGCTATGCGGATATGCTTTGCCAAACCTCATCGAAATTGAAATATAATGTCGCCAACGACGAACAAACAGTTAACGAAGATGAGCTTGAGGAAATGCACTTGGAATAAGATATTGACAATGTATTTCGTATTTTGTTCTCTAACTAAAATTACATTTAAAATTATTTTTCATCGTTAAATATTGATCCTCCTTTTATCCTTCTTTTGAAATAAAAAAATCCTCCTTTTTGGCAAAATTTGGAAGGAAAATCCTTCTTTTCGACAAAATTGAGATGGTTACGTAAAGCAGTAACTCGAACTCGGCTGATTGTTTGAAAATGATGTGGTCAACACATGACCGACCACAACTGCTGCCAGAGAAATTTAATTTTATTTTAAGTACTGTCCATTGTTAGCTACGACTTTTCCCCTATCGTAGCATCATACGGATTCCTAGTTGAACAATTTTCACTTCTTTCCAATCGATCCAAGAATCGACTCAATTTTTGGTTTTTTTATAAGAAGTGAAGGGCTGTGAGTGAAATCATCGACCGGAAAAAGCGGTTCTCGCAAGGAGCGATTTCTGGTGAATATGGCGGATGAAGTAGGTTATCCGTTTGAAGCGGCTCCAAAGTTTCCTTGACGACTTTTTCAACATTAAGCCGAGAATTGTCGTGCTGAAAGATGTCTTTTTCATGTCTTTTGCGTGTCCTGTTATGGTTTCGTTAGACTGGAGTAGCTCATAGTACAGCAATCCGAGCTGATCCCACCAGATGCACAACTTTTGCTTCTTTCCCCTAGCTTTTCCCACGATTTTCTGAGCCTTCGGTTTTTGTAGTGGATCCACTTGCAGTCCTCCATCACAGTTAGATACATAAAACTCTTCCGAATTTTGTCTTTGGAGCAGTAGTTTGCACGTGAAAAAACCCTTAACGCAAATTGCGTTTTGTTGGCACAAAGGTTGTCATGATTAGAACTCAAAGAAGTATGAAGTATGTAAGCCAAATGATACATACTGACTTTCAGAAGGAAATGATTACTCTTTAACATGAATATACTTACAAGATTTAATAAAGGGTGCTTTTTTAGAGGTATAGAATTTTTTTTTCAAATTAAACAGAAAAATTATTGAAATGGCCAATATTTTTGCTTTATTAGTTTGCAAATTTTATAGCATGTCGTGTTTTGACAAAATTGACCAATTGGTTCTGCTGGAACCAATTAGCACTTGGACGATTGATTTTGAGTTGGGGAACCAAAAAATCGCCAATAATTTACCAGTAGTGCTCACCATTGACAGTAACGTTAGCTCCGTCATTAATTGTGAAAAAATATGGGTCAATGATGCTTTCCGCATGCAAATCACACCAGACAGTAACCTTTTTTGGATGTAAGATAGCCTGGAGAGTCTCTTCAGGATTGTTATCACTCCAAATGCGGCAATTTTTGGTTACTTCTGTACCTGTTATGCCAGAAATGTGCTTCATTCCTGAAGATGATTCCACGGTAAAAATGCTCTGTAAGTTTCCCGCAAAGAACGCGAATTTTTGAAATAAATTTCCACAATTTGTAAACGTTGTTCCCAAGGACGTACACAGCAATTTGAGAAGGGGGAGCCGAATTAATTTTTATTGCTTACATTTTTTATTTATTAGACAAGAATTAATTTTCTGGGATTTGCTCCAAATCATTCAAAATTAACAGTACGTTAAAAAAGTCCATAGTGTGCCATGTGCCCAGATTTTTTTCATATGATTTTTATTTAGTACCACCCTTTAAACGATACGTATAAGAATTTGACAACAATCTGACAATTGATTCGTGAGTTATAGCATTTTGTGTGCAACTATTGTTATTGAAAAAAAAAAAAAAATTGAAAAAAAAAAAATGGAAAAAAGTGAATTTCGAGTTTTGATAAAGCATTGTTTTTTGATGAAAAAAAATACAGTGGACACCAAACAATGGCTTGATAAACACTACCCGGACTCTGCTCCATCGAGACAAATTGTAAAAAAGTGGATTGCTGAATTTAAACGTGGTCGTACCAGCACAAATGATGCAGAGCGCAGGGAACGCCCAAATCAGACTGTTATTCCACAAAACATCAAAAAAATCCACGAATTGGATATGAACGATTTCAAATTAAAGGTGCACGAGTTAGCTGACATTGTAAAGATATCAGATGGTAGTGTATGTAAAAACTCTGTGCAAAGTGGGTGTCGCGTGTGCTCACAGTCGACCAAAAACAACAACGAATTTATGCTTCAGGAGTGTTTGTGGCTGTTAAGCCGCAATGAAATCGAATCTATCGTCGATATGTGACAATGGATAAAACATGGCTTCACTATTACACACCAGAATTCAAAAGACAGTCAGCTGAGTGGACAGCAGTCGACGAACCGAATCCAAACCGAGCAAAGACCCATCAGTTGGCTTGTAAAGTGATGTCGTCTGTATTTTGGGATGTGAAAGAAATAATATATATCGACTATTACCAAAAAGGAACCACCACCAACAGTGACTATTACTGTGCACTTTTGGATCGATTGAAGGCTGAAATCGCCAAGAAACGGCCACATTTTCAAAATAAAAAAGTGTTGTTTCACCAAGACAATGCACCGTGTCACAAATCGATGAAAACGATGGCAAAATTGAATGAATTGGGCTTCGAATTGCTTACCCACCCACCGTATTCTCCAGATTTAGCCCCCAGCGACTTTTTCCTGTTTTCAGATCTCAAGAGAATGCTTGCTGGAAAAAAATTCAAGTCCAATGCTGAAACTGAGGCCTATTTTGACGAGAAAGAGAAATCGTACTATAAAAGTGGTATCGAAAAGTTGGAAAATCGCTATTCTCGTTGTATCGCTCTCGAAGGCAACTATGTTGAGTAATATAATCGAGTTTTATCTTACTTTTCTTACTTTTCCTACGGACTTATTGAATGGCCTGTTAGTTCTTCCAAATCCTCCTTCTCCTTAACGAAATGTCTAAGAGCTTCGTATTTGATAGTTTGAACAATCGAAACAGCAGACTCATAACGTGTTAAATGAAAATCAAAACGTTTTGATTCCAAGGTTTGATGAGAAACCATACTAACCGTGTTTACAAGTGTTGGACGAACACGTCGAACTTCGTCATTTTAAACATTGAAACAAAATTCTGTTAGGAAATTCTATACCTCTAAAAAAACACTAGTAACGCCATCTTTTGTAAATTCCTCAAAACGTTCTAGGTGTACAAGTACCATACTAAAAGCTATTTTACATCAAATTTAGACTTCTCATTTGAAAACGAGCAGAGTTATTTAAATTCTTTGTATTAATTAAAAATATTAGTATTAATTGTATTTCTATTCATTGTATTAAGATACTAAATTAAAAAAAAATTTTTTCCTTTGTACGAGGGCTGTTCAAAAAGTCGGCCTTGAAAGTTAGGCGTCGAAAAAAATGTATGCTGCTTGCGGCCCAGATAACTTGACTTCAGATCATATGAAATGGAAAAAGTAAACGGCGTTAAATTCAGTACAGATGTAATTCTAGTCCTTACCTCAATGATAATTTTACGTACGATTATTTTTTACAAAATGGCGGTCAATGAAAAATGAAAAACCGATGTTGGGTCTTTTTTTTTTAAGTTTAGTGTAAAAAAAATTGTTTAAAATTGTGATTGAGGTAGAGACCAGAATGGTGATAATTCTGCGTCGATTGCATTTTGTTTCATTAAAATCGGTTCAGAACTACGGGCGCAATCTGTTGTTTCATCAAAATTGGTTCAGAACTACGGGCGCAATCTGGGTCCGCAAGCTCGAAAAACGCCGTTTCGAGATAGACGCGTTTAAGTTTGAAGTTATTTTTTTGCATCAAAAAAAAAATTGAAATGAAAAATTTGAGCATGCATTAGAAATTCGACAATTCTGCGTCGATTGCACTTGGTTTCATCAAAATCGGTTTAGTAGAACCGGAGAAAAGTGACTTCGAAGTTCAAAAACGTGATTTTGAAAAACTCCAAGAAAATTTTGGGCAATAAAACATTTTTTTGCCAGCTCCATAAAGAACTCCTTCCTCTTCTTCAAAAAATGACCGATTCTTCAAATCGGCCAGTTTTACCTCCTTTTGATGCGGCCAGAGCTCTGGCTTCGGACCTTTTCAAACGTTCTTCGTTCGGGATGCCCATTAGGTCCATTATTTGAAGTATTAGAAGTATATATTTAAATTTTTTGCCGATGTTCTTGTGAATTCGGTGTCCTCATCTCTTTCGTGTTGGTTACCACGAAACTGGCGTTTCAAGGGACGAGTTTTTCGATTGCTACCAGTCTTTCTTTTATTTTTATTTCGATTACTTTTTCTATCCATTATCTTTAGGACAAACAAAAATTTTTATCAAAACTGTACTTTTCAAAATTGTATGCGCGCGCGCGTCCAGTTTATTCGCGTTTATAACTCAATTCAAAGTGAACTAAACGCTGCCAACATTCGAATACCTAAGCTCTAAAATATGTATTCATTTCTTTTTAAAATGCGTACATACCAACAAGTTATTACCTACTAAAGAACACTTTGACCGAAATTCGGTGGTTGCTTCAAACCGTTGCAATCAAAAAGTAGCCAAATTAAGCAAATCGCATTTTGGCGAAAACATTGCTGGACAAAAAAAAAAAAACCATATCTCCTAAAGTATTCTCAAATCCAAGCTATAAAAATATGAAAAAAAAAATATCGGAAAAAATGTTTGCCAACCAGGAATACTCCCTTAACAAGCTTGGGTTAGGTTAAAAATCGCGGCTTGTTAAACTAAATTTGGTGGGGTATGCTTAGCAAGCAAATGTATCAAATAATTAATTTGAGCTTATTATTTTTAATTTAATTTTATTTTAAAATGATATTAATTTAAACAACTTGGAATTATAACTCAAAGTCCAACTAAAAATTATAATGACTAAATTAATATAATCCTTTTTAGATTAATATTAAGATTAAGATAAGAACTAAGATTTTATTTAATTACATAGTAAAATATTATTGGTAATACATTTTAAATATTGAATTCTTCCCATATTATTTTTATTTTTAATAACTCTCTTTAGCTTTTTGTAACGTTGCCCTTAGATTTTTCTACTGGTATTGCATCGCCTGATTAAATTTTTTCCAAAGTAGTTTTAACAACAATATGTTCCTTTGCAAGTTCTGCAATAATTTTGTATAAGCCACATTTTTTTTCCTACGAGAACTTCAAGCCTACGATGCCAAGCTTCAATTGAATTTTGCGTTCGTGGAAAATTTCCTTTGATATTATCACCGACACACCAAAATTCAGGCTCATATTGATATTTTTTCCACTACATATACATCTTTTTAAACCAATTGCTAATTTTTCTAAAATCGTTGTCTTGATATTTTACTGTTTTATTCATTGTAGTAATCAACGACATTTTCAGGTGCTACAAAAAATAAGCTATTTAACATACGGACCTGAATATTGAACTGGGGGTCATTGCCATATTTATGAGAAAGCCTTTCCGTTTGAACTCGTCTCCATACGATTTGCCCGAAATGAAAAAGGCACTCTTTGTATTCAGCATCAGGAAAATACTCTTTGGCAGCGGAAGAAATTGCGGTATCAAAATCACTTATTATTCTGATAGGATTGAGGCTGATGTTTCTCTCTGCAGCCAATTGGAACAAGGTATAAAAAAACTCATTATATGCCTGCTTGGACTTCTTGCTCATTAGGCAAAATATTAGCGGCACAAATTGTCCTTCAATCAAACCTTGTATAGTAAACAGCTGTCTGAATATAGTTGGGACGACGTAAAAAGTTCCGTCCATTACCCAACACTGCGATTTTCCCAAAGCTTTCAATGTGTTCCAAGTTCCCAATATTATATTTTTTTTTCACCATGAAAATCAGTTTCCTTCAGAACGAAAAGGTCTCCTTCCACAAATTTCAGCTGTTCCGGAATGTTTATTTCTTCTAAATTTTTCGGCTCGCGAATGACATCAGCAATTAATCTGGTCCGAAATACTTTTAACTTTTGGGCTCTTTTTGACGGTAGATGAACTCGACATTCTGATTGGCAGCCAACAACAGTTTGCTGAATTATTTAGGATGGTTGAAGCCCAGATATTGTAGCCATATCCTTTAAGGTACTTTTAGCTTTTACCAAATGTTGTTGTAGAATTGATATTGTTTTTAAGAAAGTTTGATATGAAAAAACGTCTTTTAAATAGTATGCAACTTTCAAAACGATATGAGAAATTGATATGAGAAAATGTATAAATGTCAATGTATTTATGATAAAAAAAAAATGTAAAAGTGATATGATATTAATATCATTTTCGATATTTTTTATGTCGAATTAATATGAGAAAATGTAATATTGATAAGATAATTTTAAAATGTTGAACATATCAAATTAAAATGAAAAAAACCTGATATTGATATGATATGAATATCATAACTAAATGTTGTTCATGTCAAATTGAAGTGACGCAACGTAATATTAATATGATGTCGATATTATTTTTATATGTTTTCCAGATCAAATTGAAATGAAAAAAGGTGATATTTATATGATTCGATATCATTTAATATAATTTAATATTAATTTAATATTAATAATTTAAAATTAAAGTTAAAAACGTAATATTTATAGTATTAGAATAGTAACGAGAAAGCGTACTATTCATATGAATTCGATTCCATTTTGAAATGGTCTTCATATCAAATGAATATGGAAAACGTATTATTGCTACGGAGAATTTGTTATTTTCTTTTTATCATTACTGAAATTAAACTTTAATTTTATTTTTAATACATTTATTAATTTTACATATAATAAGAACCTTCTTATAAAAATATAATTACATAAACGTTAAAAGTGAACAGTATACATAAATATCTTAAAATACCTTATTTCTAATAAGTGAAGTTCCATCTGGTATATTATAAATTTTAAGGTCTATTATTTCCAAACAATTATATTTGGAACCCACGATGTATAATTAGTAATGTTTTGAAAAGTTAACATATCGTATTGGTTTACAATAACACATATGTGTTTATCATTAAATCTTAGTACTTCAATAATTTCAATCATTGTATTTCATACAATTCAACTGTTTCTCGAAATGTTTTTGTAATGAAATATCTTGTTTTATAGGTTGACCCCTTAAACTCAAGTTTCTTTGTAAATAAAATGTTTGTGAATTTTGCTTTAAAAGTGTGGTAATTAATAATAGATTCAAAATTTGCGAGGTTTTCAAAATCAAAGATTTCAGATTTCTTATACGAAATGGGATTTGGCAACCCATTCTTGTGATTGTTTAAAAAATATTAAAATTTTAATGATGCTTTCATACTCAGACTATTTGTGATATTTTTCCGCGAGGTGATATTTCTTGAATAATTTTTGCTTCCTTATGTTTTGATTCAAAACGAAAACTCCACAAGTATTTAAGATAACAAGGCAGATTGCTTGATAATTTTAATATAGTGGTTAAGAAAATGAAACTTGGGCTTAAGTGTTTTTTCGAGAATATCAGTATATGTTTCGCTATGACATTTAATTAAATTTTTTAATTTTTCAAGCAACTCGTCATCAAATCTTCCTTGCAACGATATATCTACTATATCCACGAGATTTTTTAAAAACCTCCAAACTTTATTACTTTTGGAATAATATCACCTTTTATAAGTTTTATACATGCACCACTAGATGTCAATTTTTTTTTTTTTTTTTGTTTGAAGTTTTGAAGTTTAATATGGACATTTCCATCGTAACTCACACGACATGCGAACGACTTAAAGCTTCGTTTTCTCCGAAGTTTATGTTATTAATGTAAAAAAATTTCTTATGTACATATGCCTTACTTACTTACTTACTTGGCCGTGTCCAGATTTCGACCGACCTCATCAACTCTCGCCAGGCGCCTCTGCTTTGCGCGCGCCTTCTCCAATCGGATACACCAAGTGCGGTTAGGGCTTCCTCAGCCTGGTCCATCCATCGGAGGAATGGTCTCCCTCGTCGTCGTTGACCAGCGACCCTCGCCTCGAGCACCTTTTTCGCTGGAGCTTCGTCGTCCATAAGATGGACATGACCCAGCCAGCGTAGTCGCTGCACAGTTATATGCCGAACTACGTCAATGTCTTCGTAGAGCTCATACAGCTCGTGGTTCATTCGGATGCGATAGTCATCGCCGACTCGAACAGGACCGAAGATTTTGCGAAGAACTTTTCTCTCGAACCCCCCCAGAGCGGCTGCGTCAGTTTGCGAAACTACCCATGCCTCAGCGCCATAAAGCAGCACAGGTAGAACGAGCGTCTTGTAGAGTGTTAGTTTTGTCGATCGAGAGAGGGCTCTGGAACTTAGTTGCTTACTGAGCCCGTAGTAGCACCTATTAGCAATTATTGTTCTTCGCTTTATCTCCAGGCTGATTTCGTTGTTAGTATTAATGGCGGTGCCAATGTATACAAACTCCTTGACTACTTCAAAGTTATAGCTGCCGGCTGAAACGTGGGAGTCTAAACGCCGCGCTCCATTGTTTGTAGACAGCATATACTTTGTTTTGCCCTCGTTTATCGTCAAACCCACTTTGGCTGATTCCTTTTCGATAGCGGCGAAAGCAGCAGTAACATCTCTCTTGGGTTTGCCAACAATATCAATATCATCAGCGTACGCAAGAAGCTGGACACCTTTATAGAAAATGGTGCCATTACGATGCACACCGGCCTTTCGTACGATCCCCTCCATGATGATGTTGAAGAAATCGCAAGACAGTGGATCGCCTTGCCTGAAACCTCTTTCAGTATTGAAGGTTTCGGAGAGGTCATTTCCTTCCTTGACGGAGCTGCGTGTGTTGCTCAACGTCATTCTGCAAAGTCTAATCAACTTTGCAGGTATACCGAACTCAGACATTGTTGCGTATAGGCAATCCCTTCTCGGGCTATCGAACGCAGCTTTAAAATCGACAAAGAGATGGTGTGTGTCAATTTGATTTTCGTGGGTTTTCTCCAGGATTTGTCGTAGCGTGAAAATCTGGTCTATGGTGGACTTACCAGGTCGAAAGCCACACTGATAAGGTCCAATCAGTGTTGTTGTAATCGGCTTTAATCTTTCACACAGTACGCTTGAGAGAACCTTATATGCGATGGAAATAAGACTGATACCTCTATAACTTGCGCAGATTGTTGGGTCTCCTTTCCTAAGTATAGGGCACAGTACGCTTAGGTTCCAATCGTCGGGCATGCTTTCTTCTAGCCATATTTTGCTGATGCATGCGCCTTATCAATTCATCGCCGCCGGTTTTAAACAATTCAGCTGACAGGCCGTCAGCACCCGCTGCTTTACTGTTTTTGAGTCGTTGGATAGCAACTCGAACCTCTTCATGGCTAGGTGGTGGTACTTCCACTCCGTCATCGTCGATTGGTGGCACTGAACTGCGCTCTCGATGGGCGGCATTGGTGGAATCGTCGCCAGTAAGTAAATTGGAGAAGTGCTGTCTCCACAATCTAAGCACACACTGTGTATCCGTATTCAGATCTCCCTTTTCGTCTCTGCAAGTGGATGCTCCGGGCTTGAAACCTTGGGTTAGACGCTTAACCTGTTGATAGAATTTTCGTGCATCCTTCTTGCCCTGGTATACCTCTAGTTCCTCACGCTCACGCTTTTCCTGCTCTCTTTTTTTTTGCGTCTGAAAAGGCGCCTCTCTTCCTTCCTCTTTTCGCGGTAGTTTTCTCGCACGGCTCGCGTTGCAGCTGACTGCAGCGTTTTTCTGTATGCGGCGTTTTTTACTGCTGTCGCGATGCGACACTCCTGATCGTACCAGTGGTTCCGAGGTTGCGGGCGCCGGAAACCAATGACTTCTTCAGCGGCAGCTCACATGGAGAGGGATATATGCGCCCAAAGTCCGCCGGCGTCGTCGAGTGCAGAGGAGGTTTTTTGGTTGAGCTTAACCGAGAGTTGAGCTGAGTAAGCTTCGGCAGTCCGTTGTAATTGCAGCATATCGACATCTAGCTTTCGTTGCATTCCTGTGCGTATGTTCTTCGCATTGCATAATCGCATGTGGATCTTGGCTGCAACAAGATAATGGTCGGAGTCAATGTTGACCCCCCGAAATGTACGCACATCTAGAACACTAGAGGCATGCCTTCCGTCGATTACAACATGATCAATTTGGTTTCGCGGTTTTTGATCCGGGGACAGCCAGGTGGCCTTGTGGATGTCAAGGTGCTTAAATCTGGTGCTACTAACTACCATGTTTCGTGCCGCGGCGAAGTCTATCAGTCTTAGACCGTTGTTCGTGGAGGTCTCGTGAAGACTGAACTGACCGACAGTTGGGCCAAAGATGCCTTCCCTTCCGACTTTCGCATTAAAATCGCCGAGGACTATTTTCACGTCATGGACCGGAAGGTGGTCATATACGTCCTCAAGACTAGCGTAGAAAGCGTCCTTGACGGCTTCGTCCTTTTCCCCCGTCGGGGCGTGCGCGCAAATAAGGCTAATGTAGAAAAATTTTACCTTGATGCGGATCGTGGCCAATCTTTCGTTCACAGGTGTGAACCGGGAAACAAGGTGGCGTAGTTTCCGGCTAACGAAGAATCTACATCCGAATTCGCGCTTCTCCGCATGGCAGCTGTAGTAGATATCGCAGTGTGCTTGTTTAGAGCAGCCTTGCCCTTTCCATCGCATTTCCTGGATGGCGGTGATGTCAGATTTTATTGTTTTGAGAGCATATCCGTAAATCATTGTCCGTTTTTCGTTTGCGGTAGTCGTCAACGTAATTGGGGTTCTTATCCGAGGCTGGTTTAGTTTTCATTGGGCAGTAGTAATGTGGCGGGACCCAAACCCTGCGCACATTCCATGTTTAAGGTCTATGGATCGACCCGCCGCTCAAATTAGCCGTCAAACTGACGGATGTCAGTTTGCCGTTGCCCAGGGAACACCACTTGGAGGTTTGAGTCGACTTGAGACGATTTCGACATGGATAATGCTGGCCTCGCCAGGTTGAGACGGTCAGACACGTTGCCATGTGAAGGTTCGCCCCCTGTTCCCCTTACAGGGGGACATATGCCTTAGAAGAAATAATAATGGTATAATATACCAAAATTGTCGTTCCTGTGACTAATTAAGAATAACAGTGGTAAATATGGGCGTAACTCACGCGACAAAAAAAGAAAGTGTGTTTTACAAGCACGTTTAGATTGTAAAAACTCAGCGAATTTTACCATAAAACCTGTTTTTGTTGTTAATTTTTAAATAATGGGAAAACAGTAAAGTTTTATAATAAACCGTAACTCACGCGAGATAGCCCACGCGACAAAATATCCGTTAAGAAAATGTGTAATCAAAGAAGTGAGAAAAGAGTTTAAGAAGAGTAACTAACATCTTAGTTCGGCCATGGTCAAAGCTTACTAGGTGTCATGTCCTATATCTTCAGTAGACGAGGGTTTTAATATTAGTTAAGACATTGAAATTTTCAAAATGCAAAGTTCATATATATCAGTATTTTCAGGGACCGATAATAATTATTTTCCATGTTTGCTACATAAAAAGCCGCATCTGCCTTATAAATTTTGATATTTTTCATAAAAAGCAGAATTTAACTGGTCTTTCTGCTTTTTATTTTTTCTGGCAAGAAATAATTATTATCTGTGGCTTTTTATTTTTTATAGCAAAAATAAAAAGCCTCTGTTATAAATCAAAAACTGTGAGTGCTAGGAAAATGATATTTTAAAATGCTAAGATGCTTAAAATAATTTGATATGAGCACAAACGACGAAGAACAACGGTTCTTTCTCCACGTAAAAACAAGCTTGTAAACAATAATAATAGCAAAATAGATTCAAGGTCATTGGCAATAATTTCAATTTTGTGCGAAGATCTGTTCCTTTCTTGTGCTGTTAAAAAGTTTAATAAAAAAATAGCTATGGGTCGTAAACGTGACAATATTATTGGTGAATTTTTTAGTGAAAGTAATGGAGACGCCAAGTGTAAATCGTGCGGTCAGAAAATACATTTCAACCATACCAATTTAAAAAGACATTTGCAATCCAAACATACTGAACTTATGAGTGAACATGGAAAACGAAGAAAATTGCTCAACGCGCCAGTGGATACAAGTGATTTAAAAAAAAAAATTTCAATTTCAATATCTGCTAATGAAGTTATCAATAGCTGCGTTGATATGGTTACGAAAGAGTCCCTTCCTTTAGCATTTTTCGACGAAATTCTTTTAAAACTCTGATGAGCCCAATTTTTGAGGCCTTAAATATCACTAAAATAACATCTCGAAATGCTATGGATTTTGTTACAGATAAATGCAAAACAATAAAGTCGATTATCGAAAGGAAAGTAAACGGTAAAGTAGTCTCTTTGAAACTTGATACCGCCACTCGCAGTGATCGAGCTGTATTAGGTGTGAATGTACAATTTTTGGAAAATAACAAAATCAATATATACACATTATCCATGTTGGAATTAAAAGGAAAACATACAGCCGTAAATTTAAAAGAAACCTTGGAAAGCATATTAAGTGAATTCAATATTGCAAAAAAACAAGTTTATTCAATAACCACTGATAATGGTAGAAATATGGTCAAAGCGGTAGAACTTTTATCAGTGCAAGACAGAAATGATGAAGATTTAAGCGAAAATGAGACTGACGATGATGAAACTGATTTTTATGAAGGAATTTTAAGTGACATTAAATATGAACACAGCCTTTCAATAAAATGTGCCGCACATACTCTTCAGCTCGCTGTAAAAGACTTTTTGGGGGATTCACGTTCGCAAACAATACATAAAGCTCGCCAAATGGTTAAAACTTTGCGGACACCGGCATTTCGGTAAAATTTTTTCACAAACACAATTTCATATTTATACACAGAGCAAAAAGTGCCTCATAAAATAGGAGAAAAGTATGATGATTTCCTTAACATTATTATTTCTATTTTCTTAACATTAGAAGGGAAATTGAAAATTCGAGCCTTCCAAAACCACAAATGGACGTCGTGACACGTTGGAGTTCCACTTATAATATGCTAAGGCGAATGTTGCAGTGGAAAGAATTTAGCATACAGCATTTAACAACAGATGCTAATCTTAACAGTGAAGAATGGCTAGAAATGGAAAATTTTGTAGCTGCGCTAGCACCAGTGCATTTATTAACATTGCATCTTCAAAAAAGTCAGCTGCTGTTAGGGGATTTTTATAAATATTGGCTGGAATTAATTTTTCAACTCAAGGCCATGAGCAGCGATATTAGCACAGAGTTCATTCCATACATTGAAGCAAGGATGACTGGCTTGTTAGAAAACGAAACAATGTACGCTGCAATTTTCTTGGACCCTAGATTCCGGCGTTTATTATCAAAAAATAAGATTGAATCTGGTAAAGTACATCTTAAGCAAATAGTCAAGCAGATTATAGATGCACAAAAGGTAAAGCATGAATAAAAATTTTTGTATGGCCTCGACGAACGATAGAAGTGAAACTAATTAAAACTACTTAACTAATTAAACTTAAAAAAAAATAAGATCGTAAAGTCGTTAACGAATAAGACTTTTTTACAGTGGTCTACGTTATTTTTCGTTTCGTATCCTAAAATTTTATCTTGAGTCTTTATAAGTTTCACTTCTAAAGTACATTTTTTAAATATGGCGCTTTTGTTTATAGGTTCTGTTAGTCAATTTGTTTTTTGTAATCGTTCATTTTTTTTAGGAATATATTCAAGAGCCACGTTCCACTTCACCATCAGTGCATGTGCAACAGGTAAACTCAAACAAATTTATTCAATAAATATTTGACACGTATTTATATCCACCCACATGTTCAACTCTTGCCATTTCAAGGAAACCAACGAAGCGCTTCCGTCCACATCAAGAAATGCTACAACCGAAGCCTTTTTATTTGATGAAAATTCTGCTTTAAGCTCCTCTTCTTTGTTAAGAAGCGGAATTAGGGAGATGGAGCTTGAAAACTCATCATCAGATGAAGAGGAGGAAACAGTAAACGCAGATGTTCGGAAAGCATTTAACGAAATCGATAACTACAAGGAAAAGCGCCTTGACGTGGATGAAAATTTAATAGAATACTGGGACAGCAAAAGATATATCCTACCTGCATAAGCTTGCCTACATTGTCCACGCAGTACCTGCCACGCAAGTTAGTGTTGAGAGAGCATTTTCAGCACTAAAGCTGATTTTTGGAGATTTAAGATATAATTTATCTGAAGAAAATCTGGCAGCCCTAATGATGGTGAAACTGAACGATTTTAATTAGTTTAATTGAAATGGATATTTTCTTTACTCATTATTACTAGTTGAAGCGAGTTGAATTGATTTATAACCTTTTTGTTTTTTTTTTGTTTTATGAATTTTTTATTTAATGTCAGGATACTTTAATTTTATTACAAGCTGACACTTTTTGCACATTTAAGACGTCGAAAAATTTTCATAAAAACGTGAATTCAATTTTTTTTATTAAATACTTATATTACATTAAAAATGACGAAAACGACGTATTTTTTGTTCTTAATATTTTATTAATATTATTGTAAGCATTGGGTGAATCTTGCATTTTGCATTTTCCTTAAACTGCGAAGCTTGCCCACCTTTATCCCATTATATATTTAGATGACCATTTCATCATCATTACTTTACTGGTTCTTTTTTCTCAAAAAGAGGCATTGCGCGTAATTTGCAATACAAAGATTTTCATGCAATAACCTCATATTCGAAATTTAATCATCATCGCGGCTCTGATTCATGATACATTGTCATTTTCCCTAAAATAGGGCGTGCCTCGCCCACTTTTGTTTTACATGTTGCTTACCAAACCACGACCACATATACCAAGTTTCATCATCATTGCGTGTCAGGTTCATGAGATATATGTAATTTCCTCAAAAAGGGGCGTGGCCCGCCCAAAATTTTACAATAGTTAGATCATCATGGCACGACCGTAAGTATCGATTTTCATTATCCTAGCACTCACAGTTTTTGATTTATAACAGAGGCTTTTTATTTTTGCTATAAAAAATAAAAAGCCGCAGATAATAATTATTTCTTGCCAGAAAAAATAAAAAGCAGAAAGTACCAGTTAAATTTTGTGTTAAAAAATAAAATACATAAAATAACTATTACTTCCAGCTTTTTTGGAAAAAGGGAATAATAGTTACGGTCATGGAGTATTTTACTAGATACAAAATTTAATTTCGAAATAAATTCATTTTTTTTTTTTTGGGTTGACATTTTTGTGGAAATGCCCATATACATATATAGTATAAATTATGTATAGTTTAATGTTTGGCGATATCGAGCCCAACCCTTAAGAAATCAACGAATACTAGAAAATTGTTAAAAGAAATGTAAAAGTAAAGAATTTTAAGAATTCTCTGTGTTTGCGGATTTTGTATTTGGGGATTTTGTGTTTGGGGATTGTTTGTTTGGGGACGCTTTACATAATTGGGGATTTTTTTTTGGGGATTTTAATTTTGGGGATTTTGAGCCTCTCCCGTTATTTTTCACCGCTGTACATTGTCTCTCTATTATAGTTATTCATCCCATATCAACAATAGCCAAGGTGCGTTTGAACATGAAACCCGAAGACGACAATCCACCATTTGAAGTACCAAAAACTTATTTGAACATGAATGTGGAACTTCTGCAAATTGGATTAACTTGTTTGCAATATCGGGTATGATCTGAAGCAGAAGAGTAAAAAAAAAATTGCAATTTTTAATGGTTTTTGTTCAACTTTTTTCAGGATATGCTGCTGATAGCCGATGCCGTAACCAGAATAAATATCGGTATTCCATACAGAAAACTTCGTCCATTTAAGACCCGTAGGTTTGTTGGACTCAAAGTTATGACTTCATTTATAGTGTTTCTTTAAAATAATTAGCGTATGCCAAGAACGAAAGAATATGGTGGAAATTTGCCATCACCGCAGTCACAGAATATATCAAACAAAAGCATATATATTGGACCTGGGATCATATACGCGAACATCGCAGGCTATGCCGACTCTATGCAAAGACATTAAAAGTACGCGAATTGCAAAGTTCAAATAGCGAAACCATCGAAGAGTTATGCAAACTACTTGAGCATAAATTGGATGTTTTTAATATAGTGTTAATCCGAAATCGCGTTCGTTTCGAATTGAACAAAATAAGTCCGAAAAGATCTAAAAACAAAATTGGTTGGTTTCGAAAACTACTCATGATTCTAAAGAGAAAGAAGAAATTGACGTTCGAATTCGGTAATGAGTTTGTGATTGGTTACTTTAATAATCGTTCACTAAGTTCTTTAATTGACTGTAGTTGATAAACTAAATGAAGAAATGACACTGGAGGAGAAAGAAAAACTTTACAAGGCTATCGGCTATCAGGAGAATGCGCTACCATTAAACATACCGGAACACTATACAGCCAGAACTATGTATTTTGAATTAGTTGCTTTAGAAATTGGCCTATATGATGATACCAGTAAGCGTTTCAGAAAGATTTTAACCATTAGTGAAAGGCCTATTAAGACAGTCATGCTTTTGAATTTCACCTCATTTGTATGCAGCCTGGAGCAACGCCCTTCTGCCAATGCTTTTAGGTATTTTCAGAGTATTATTTTCTTCCCATTTCTTGATGGAACACACTCTTCCACACAGTTTTGAGGCGGCTATACGAGTCATGAAATTGACTGGCTTGGACAATGCCAAGTCTCCCCCAATTACCATCATAGAGTCTATAGTCGGCAAAGATGACAATTTACTCGATGTACTCTACGAAGTGAGACCTTTGAAAGGTACCTGTGACCAACGCTTAATAGTGAATGCACATTCACTACAGATCATTTACGACGCAACAACAATTAAACACTTGACTCGAGTATTCTCGCCCCCAGAAGACATTGCCATACCGGAGCTTGATGTTGCAGCCACTCAGGCAAAGTTCAAAGATCGTTCCGCCGCAGTTATGCAACGATTTCTCGAAACTCATGAGGTTATAGAAGTCGATATCAATTGCAAGCCAAATATTATAATAATTCCAATGGATGGTGTGTATGCATTTGATAAGAGTTCCGCGATTGTAATTAGCTTGGGCATATTTCGAGTAACTTCAAAGCCACATGAAATGAAAGCCCATGAAATAGCAGTACTGTTCGGCACTACCAAGGCAAGAGAGAAACTACTTAAAGATGTAGTGGAAGAGGTTTATGACAAATATAAACTAACCATTGACGGCGTTCAGGTGCTCATGCAATAGATGTCCCTATGTTACTACATAAAAATTATAATGTCAAATGTATTTTTTTTCCAGGTTCTAGTTGTTACAGCGCATGAACAGTGGGGACATGTTCTACGCTCCAATACTTTATCTGAAATGCATATATTACGTCCAACCTCCATAAGCGCCATTTGTGCTCTATGTGTATTTGATGATGATCCTCGTCTGCCCAAAACTAAAATTAATATCGTGTTGCCACATTTCCACATAAACCTAACGGAATTTCGTATTTTGGAAACATTAAAAGTGCTCTCCAGCACAGTATTAATCGAAAGTGAAGCTCGTTCGACAACCACTACCAGTGTTTCATATGTTACCCCAATACGGCAAACCTTAAAAAAAGACATCGAATTGATTAAAAGCGAGAGAGCTGGGTCAAGATCATCTTATAGTTCTATAAGTAAATCAATTCTGGAGGAGTTTGACCAATACACAGACTATGAGCTGAAGTTCGCTTTGAAGGAGCTTATCGTAACGCTCTATGTCGATTCTGACGACTCTGATGATATTTTATCTAAATTTTCTTCTGATAATTCAGAAATTTCAATCTTCTCCAGAGAACTTGTACAAGATCTGACAACTAATCCAAGCAGCATAAGTGAGATTCCACCAACGAGAAGGAAAAGAAAAATTATAACCTTGAAGATGTTGCAGCTTGAAACGGAAGTAGCGCAACGCACTTATGAGTTCGTAGTTACTGCAAGGTGTGTAAATATCACAAATAGTTCACAAACTCATTTTAATTGCTATTATTCCTTAGAATTGGCTCCATCAACATTACCCAATACAATGTGGATAATAACTCTGAAATGGTTTCCATAGTTGATACACCTCGCTTTTCCAGAAAACTTAAATTCAAGAGATATCTGCTTACCGTTGTCGTTACCATGACTGACAAAAAATTTCCAGGATTTTTTACAAGGCACAACCTGACGGAACAACTTATTATAGTTAACTTCTCCACACTGACTGTCATTGGGCACAAGGAATACTTGAAGAGCTTGATGGCGTTATTTGATTCTATATATTCCAAAATCAACGATTTAATGGAACCAGCTATTACCAAGCTAACCAAGATCATTGGAGAGGAAGCAGAAGAAGTTGCAGTGTTAATCACACGTCCACATCTCAAGCATGGGAAATCGTCTTCTCAACATGAGACTATAAGCGTCCATTTTGTTGCCAATTTGGAACAAGTATCACTGGAATTAACGTGTTACAAACGCTCACTAGCTCTTATGGATGTGCAACAATTCAATGCAGAAATGATTATTAAGCCCTCATTCACCAAAGTCAATATGTTCTTAAAGAATATCATTATTAATGATCCCAATCCGTTGAGCATTCATTCAAGTGTAAGTTTGTGTAGTGCTTAAATTGATTGATTCAAATTGTCTTATTCCTCGCAATAGATACTCTCAATAGTGTGTAATAATGCGCTCAAGTATCAGATGATCTCATACAATTTAAAGAAGAAATTACATCCTCATGGGGACGATATAGAAATCGAGTTGGAAATAGGCTGTATTAAGATAGTGTTTCTGTATTGGTTTTTCAACTCTGTATCGGTAAGCTATAATAACAGACTAGGTTAGATTACAGAAGCTGTGTCCAATGAGCCTAACTGAAGTTATTTTTAGCCGACTGCAACACAAAAATAGCTTAAGTTAGAAGTCGAATTCTCTCCTTTCTATTGAATCCAGTTTAAGATATTTACGGGGCCCGAAGTCTTTCACTAGAAAGACCATCTAGGTTTCATCTAGATGAAGGTTTAGATTTATGGTTAGTGCATGTGTAGAGAAGGTACTCTGGTATTTCTATGCCTCTTTATTTTCAGCTATTGCAGTGATCGATCTAGAAGATGTTCTATCTTCATGCATATTATCTGATTAGGCAGTGTGCTGTTAGAACACCTAACATCGTACTTATATAATCCTTTTCAAAGTAAAACAATTTCTTGAAGACCTAAAGACATGCTTCCGTTTATCAGAAGCCAACTTTGGTTAGTTCTGTTTAAGGATACTTCTAAGGTGAATAATTTGCACGTTGTGAAAGGTGTAAGGACGATATCTGCTTGGTAGATCTTGTGAGTGGGTTAATCTACTTTGCAGATTCCTTCAAAGGGAAGGTAAGGTTTGTTTTGTCAAAGACCTTTTTTTATGAACTTTTTTAGAAAAAATTATTACTGTAGATTTATTTTACGTATTATTATAACATATACATATACATGTGAAGAATATTTAAAAAAATGTTTGTTCAAAAAAAGAGAGATCTCCGCAGGCGCCTCGAAAAAAGTTTTTGTGCGGTGACCAGCCTACAGCATCACTGGATCATCTGAAAACATTAAATCAATATGCTTTCTTTAGTTTATTTCTTTATCTCTCCAGTCTCGTCGATTTTTTTTTAAATTCTTAAATTTTTCAATTTTTGGCACCATTTTGAAGCCAAAATGACGATTTTTGACGAAAAAATCGACCTATTTGTTATTGTGAAATTGTTAGTAACTAAAAAATTTGAAAACTCGACGTAACTAGAGAGATATTTACATGTAGAATATGTGTACAAAACTTCAAAACGATCGGTTCAGTTGTTTTTTCTGTAGGCTGGTCACCGACTTTAAAAATTGCATGTTTGGAAATATCGATTTAAAGTTTTGTAGACTGAAAAAAAAAATTAAAATCTCTTGAAAAAAACTGGATTTTCTTATAAAATACGTACATGTCATCATCGAGGCTGGGTCCATAGAGTACATCACTATCATCCACCTTATCTAAGGCATCTTTTTGCTCCTGTTTACGTAAAACTCTGCCTTCTTTGGTCTCGCGAGCAGCTTGCTCGCCCGCTCTGCTGATACGAAATCTATTATTTATTTCGTAGGTATTACCATCAATTCTTTCACTCGACGGAACATAGTTTGGAATTTCGCACTTTTAGCAAGTAACTTTTATTTCGAAGCCAAGACCTTCTTTTTTACAAGATTCAAATGCCAATGAGCTATCACACGTTTTACACTTCACTAAAATTGCTACAGTAGAAAAAACTAGAAAATTAAGAAAGTCTATAATTCAATAATGTTTTTTAAGATCTTCCTCGACTTCAAGTGAAGCATTCAATTTGATTTTTTTCGTTGATGCACTAGACGCTCTTACTTTCGTTTTTCGATCCTGCAGCATTACTCTTTTTCTTGGTCGGCTTACTCTTGGGCCACCCTGTGCACGTCCTTCTCTGCTAGTTGGTTTCGACATTTTTTCGATGATAAATACAAAATCACTAAGAAAACAAAGCAAAAGCAAAACAGAGCACGAGTTAACAAAATCGGAGCAAAACTGAAATGACGCACATATCTGCTCTCCTAAGCGTTCAATTTTAGACTGAAATATATATTCTACATCGAAGGATACAATGTACGTTACACATTTTATTTACCTGAAGATATTAAAACGAAAAGAGGGGATAAAAGTAATACAATAGAGACCGAAACAGTTGCCGCTCGCCACTCAGCTAAAAGGCGCGCAAAACTAAGTTAGAGTGAGGTACGGTCATTCAACGTACTGTAACCTTGTTAGTTTTGCTCCGAATGACCTTATATACAATATATGATATTATATATTGTACAATATTGTACAATATTTATATGAAATTATATACAATATTCTTCAGATGTTGTACTTTCAGAAACAAAAATAAAAAAATATGGAAAAAAGTTGTCGAACCTTACCTCCCCCTTAAATCCCCAACGTACACGTACTGAGTTTTTTACAAAGATTTTATTTATGGTGTTCATTTTAAAGACACAATTTTTCTAACTTGAAATGACACAAGCTGAAAACATTGCAAATAATTCTGAAATGCAAATAGCAAAACTTAGATAACATTTTCACTCACTCATGCGAAACTGCTCCATTTTAATGGTCAGCATAAGGCTCATTTCTCCATCGTATTGATCATTAACGGAATTTAATTCTTGAATCTTGTGAACGATATTGGTTTTTAAAGCATTGACTTCTTTTATCAGTTCCAGTTTATCCAGTTTATCAGTTCCAGTTAATAATTTCATGGCCATGATGAGAGACGTAAGAGTGTAAGCTTTGTTTGTCAGGAAATTGCTCTACTTTTCAATTTCCTACTGAACCCAAGTTCGATATTCATGGTTTTATAGGAAGTGGAGCTAGTTTAAGATTTCAGGTACACCGTAACAACCTCAAAGAATGATTACCACAAACAAATTGCCAACATGTCGATGTCCAAAACAACCAATACTTACAATCGCCAGAGATGGGAGGACTCAGAATTTCCTATACAATGTTAGACCTGTTTGGGTGACAACCTGTACGATGATCAAAGAACGCTTCGGAAAGGAATGTACGACTTGCACTCGTACATTTACCATATTTCGTTGATGTCCTGTTGCACGTATGCGCTTCAAAAAGACTGAAATCTGCCAAACGTGTGCGCGTTTTAAGAATGTCTGCCAGACGTGCCTACTTGACTTGGAGTATGATTTGCCCATACAAGTACGGGACGCTGCATTGAAGGTGGCAGACCAGAAGCCACAGAGCGATGTCAACAAAGAGTTTTACATACAGAATATCGAATATCGAGCTGGCAGACACGGATGGCACTCAAGCTGCGGGTGCTGCGGGTGCTGTGGGTCGGTCACTGGCTGCCAGTGAAATGTTGTCTAAACTTGCACGCACGGCACCCTATTACAAACGCAATCGACCGCACATTTGTTCATTCTGGATAAGGTGAGTGCAAGCGTGGTGAAGAGTGTCCATATCGACACGACAAGCCAAACGAACCGGTTGATCCACTTTGTGAGCAGAACGTCAAGGATCGTTATTACGGGCGCAATGATCCTGTTGAAGATAAGATAATGAAACAGGCAGCTTCTTTGCCAACCTTAAAACCACCGGAAGACAAAAATATCACCACGCTACATGTGGGTAATCTTTCTGAAGATATCACAGAGCCCGAGATACGAGATAACTTCTATCAGCTCGGTGAAATACCCGGTGCCCCTCCAGCAGTGTGCCGTTGTGCAGTATACGAAGCGTTCAGCAGCTGAGCTGGCAGCGGAGAAAAGATTCAACAAGTTGGTCATGCACGGCCGCAAGGTTTCCTTGGTCAGTGGGCTCGCTCGCAGGCCAAACAAACGTGGCTAAAACTGATAGACAATTTGATGTGACTGGCATTCAGCCGCCAGCTGTGACAAATCCAAATGATATTTTCAACTTGCAACAGGAGCAAGGATGACGAATGAAGTAACATCAGATACCGCCTGATGTAAAAGAATGAAGTTACATCAGATACCGAACCTCATAACTGCCTTCATATACCAGATGCACTCGCAGGCGACATTTGCGGCGCCATACTCCGGAATGCCGATGGCATCATCGAACTCAGCTGCTGCGTTCTTAGAATCTATATATTCGCAATCAAGCAGTGAAGCTGGCCCAGACCAGGTTCACAATCTAAGTCAAGATCCGAGTCGATTAGGAGCCATCAAGAAATGATCGGCTCAACAGCTAAGGATTCACCAATCACGGATTCGTTTGTTTTACATCGAACGTTGCATAAAGTAATTTCTTTAAATACTTCCAAAAAAGGGAATATATATAATAAAATGCGGAAGGACATAAATATAAAAAAAGAAACGAAGAATAAAAAATACATTTTATTTAAAAGCTCTAAAACCGATTCTGCGACGGCACACAAAATAGTAATTAGAACGAAACCCAGCAGAAAATGTCATGCCTGATCAGGCAAGAATTCAGGCCTGACAGGCATGACCGAGGCCTGTTTGAAAACAGTCCCGATTTTTTGATAAAAGCCTCTTCCGCCTCTTCAGACCTGAAAATTGTTATTCCTTTTTTTAAATGTTCATCTATGATTTCTGGTCTGAATATCAATTTTTATTTCGAACTCAGATAGTATAAATGGCCAGAAATTAAAAAGTAATGTTTTTTTTTTTTTGTTTAATCTCAGGTAAGAATACAGGTCAGTAAAAAGGATGCCTCAATTATATCTTAATTTCAACCTTGAAATCGGAACTGAATAATAGAGGCATGATTATGTTTAGAAATTCAATCCTGAATTTCAGTCTAACTTTTATTATTATTATTTATTATTATTATATATTTATTAGTTAATAAAAAAAACTATTACATTTATAATCATTGTACATTTCTTTTTTTTCTAATAATAAATAAACTAACAAATTCAATATATATTTAGTTTTATAAAATCTATTAAAAGTCTCTTAAACCGATTGACGTTATTCTCATTTTTAATTATCTCCGGTAGTGTGTTAAATAGCTTAAGGCCGGTATACATTATCGAGTTCTGTGTGCTGCTTTTGTTGAACCTCGTTAGCCTGAAGTCATTTGCTCTTCTTAAGTTGTAAGGCTGAATGTCTCCGACATAAACAAGCTCGTCTTGTAGATACCCTGGAAACACACCGTGTTTTACATTGAACACAAAAAGCAGGACTCTTAACGATAGACGTTGTTTAACATTAAACCACATTAGCATTTGTAACATATAAGACGTAGGGGTGTAGATATTGCACTTAATTATTGTTCGCATTGCTTTATTTTGCAGTATTTGCAGTCTTTCCTTAACATTGCTATTGCACATGTATAAAATGGTCGCACAGTATTCAAAATGTGGTAGTATGATAGAATTGTAAATCATCCCAAGTATTTAATTGAATTAACTTCGCTTATATTTTCACTGCCGATTTGTAATTGGAGGTTTTCATTTGAATTTAAAATTATAAATTTCGTTTTATCAATATTTAACTTTAGTTTATTCATACACAGCCACCTTTTTAAATTTTGCAAGTCCTCTTGTATTTTGTTTTGTTCATCACTAAGATTTTTGGAATTAATATATATTAACGTGTCATCCGCGAACAACGCAATATTGCACCATTTTAATACAGTATTTATTTCGTTAATGTAGAGCAAAAAGAGATCCACTCCTAATGTTGAGCCTTGCGGGACTCCGATATTGACAGCTTTTTCTTGTGAAGTAATGTCCATAATTTTTGTGCTCTGAGTTCTACCACATAAATATGACTCGAACCATTTCTTTTCAACACCCCTTACTCCATATCTTTCCAATTTTTGTACAAGGATTTCACGGTCAATAGTTTCAAATGCCCTTTTGAAATCGAGGAAAATAGCAACAATCTTGTCACCAGCATCAATCTTCTTTTTCCATTTATGGATTGTCCATATCAAAGCCGTTTCACATGAATGTCCTGTTCTAAATCCTGACTGCTATTTTATTTTAATATTGTGTTTTTGTATAAACTTGCCAAATTGCTTACTGACCACCTTTCTGTAACTTTTTCTAAAATTGACAACATATTTATTAGTCTAAAGTCCACTGCAGTTTTTGGATTTATAACTTTAGGAACTGGAACTACTATTGACTCTTTTAAGCTTGACGGAAACGCACCTTTAATCATTGAATTATTTATTATATGCAGAATATCATCTCCCACAATATCCAAATTTTCTAGCAATATTTTTGAACTGAGACCCATTAGGTCCTTTTTATTATTCCTTCTTATTTATATCCTTTTTATCCTTTTTATTATTATTTTACAGGAATGAGCGAGTTTTCTGCTGGGAAAACTGCAAAAATCAAAACAAAAAACAGCTGACTGCTTGAAGAAGTTTAATTTTATTTTTTACTCACATCACATTTTGACAGAATCTATTACATTTCTATTACATCCCCTACACAGACCGAATACATAAGGCGATTTTCTTTTGTATATCCCAAGGTTGATTTATAAGGTTGTCGCAAGGGAGAGAGCGAGTACCCATAATTGTCAAATCGATGTTGACAGCTCAAAGAAAATCTGCAAGTGCTCTCTATTATCATCCGTTTTTCTTTCGTAGTCATTCGCAAAATTGGCTGGCTTTGACAATTATGGGTACTGAGAAGAGAGTGCGATCAGCCCTGCGACAACCTTATAAATCAACCTTGGATCTGATGTTGTCAGCTCAGGTTATGGTCGGTTTGATCAGTATCTGCTCAGTTCTGTGGTGTGATGTACAAAAGAAAATCGCCTAAAATAAGAACTTGGCAACTCAAATTTACTCAACTCAATCGGTTCAGGTAATTGGCTTGCTCTGTCCTCAACTAGCTGACGACTTTGTTGTTTTTCAATGCATATTTTGTAAGAAGCTACATTAATTGAGTATAGGCTGGAGAATCGAAAGCAACTATTATTACAAATAATGAATAAAAAAACATTAAAAAAAATTCGAGTCAAGTGCTGCAAAATATAGAAAAGTTGACAAATTTGTAAAAAACAACTGAATGCATTGCTGAAATGAGTGCCCAGGAGGAAGTGTTGGACGATGACTCTGAGGAGGATAGCCAGGTGCCTTCGATAGGGTGTGCAGTTAATCTTTTTTCTATTACAAAATTAATGAATTAACTACATTTTTATTTTTATAATCATAATCATTATTTAATCATAATAAGAAAAAATTATATGAATTTACTGGTCTAATAATAACTTTTTAATTAGAACAGTTAGCTATTTAACTAGTCACTTTTTTATTACCTATAACTGGTATCAGTGACTGATTTTGTTCTTTTAATTACTTGATCATTTTTATGGTAGTCAAAACTGGTTTGACATTGCGATAATTTACTAGTTATATCCATTATAGTAGTAACTAGCTTATCTATCAAATAGTATTTGGGAATTACCTGGTTATTTTATTTTTGGTAGAATGGGAATGGCATATGGTGCGAGGGAGATGTCTATACGTTTGTTATAAGTAGAAAAGCATAAGCGAGAATGGGATATAAAATCACACGTATAGAAGAATTTCGGTTACTTTTGTCCAGATGACTTTTTATATCGCTTCCAATTAAATAATAGTTGTTTTAACCAGTACCTGTCTTGCAGGAATGACGTAAAATGAGTTTTCAATACAATCCAAAAATTGACGAAATTAATCGAATGGCAAAGACTGACTTTGAATTTATATGCCAGTTGACTGCCATACTGGTTTCACTTTTGATGCCATTTGTGAAATGTCATCGTTTGATAGTTGTGCTTTTTTCATCTATGGTAGAATTAACTAGGTAGGAGAGTCGCTGACTGCCAATCTCAAATGAAACGTCAGTATATGGTTCACAAAATACGATAAACACCAAAATTTATTAGTTTGCTTTGGACTTTGACAATCATGGTCAGAGCAAAGAGAGCACTGAGCACTATATACTAGTTCCCTGAAAAGTGGGCGTATGGTGAGGCCACGCCCTTATCCAATTATTTCGAAGTTTTGTTGTGTGTCTGTTTGTTTAATGGTAATTTATTAAGTGTCCACATTTGCACATACAGTGATTGCCGCTTGGATCAATAGACCCTACATACCAAGCGTGGTTTTAATGATTTCTAAAAAAGTTTGTGCAACTATAGTGCGACCACTCCCATTTGGGTTGAGTGAGAAGCTCCATTTTGAGTTTGAATGTTCTGTGATTTTTACTTCCAAAGTGATTTGATATCAAAACTTTGGCTTATCAGAGGGTGGAGCCACACACCCTTGTTCAATGCCCGTCCAAGTTATCTATTAGAATTACATAACCAAGTGGTAACTACATTTGAGTTTCACTGTTCTGTGACTTTTGCTTCCAAAGCTATTCGATATCAAAAAGTTGGCTTATTTGGGCGAAGCCACACCCTTTTGTCCAATGCCCGTCCAATTTTTCGATAACAAAGAGATCACCAAGTGGTAACTCAATTTTGTGTTTCAATATTCAAATATATGGGCAGAGCCACACCCCCTTGCTCAATGCCCGTCCAAGTTTTCCATTAAAAGTACAGCACCAAGTGGTACCTCAATTCTGAACTTTAATGATCTGTGACTTTTACTGCCACAGTTATTTTGTATTGAAAATGTGACTTGTCTGGCCGAAGCATAGGATACCCCGTTTTGCATAGGAGAGTGAAAAGTACTTAACAACCTATTCTCATACCTACCAAACGTACAAAAAGAAATTCATTAAGATCGGTCGAGTCGTTTCGGAGGAGTTCGACAATTTTTTAAAAAAGCAATACCGCTACAGTTCATATAGAGAGACTCAAACCAGCTTTTCTGAATACAGAAACTTCACAGACACTTCCATCTACACATACATAGCTATATAAATGCAAGCCTGTTAAAAAAGTACCTGGCAAGGCGGGCGGGGTTCTGCTAGTTACCTAAATTATTCAACCATGTTTTCATCAACAAATCTTTCGCCAGCAGCGATTCGAAAAAAAATTAAAGTAATTTTTGGGCAACAACTGACACAAAGTGCCAACATGTTTTACTGTAAAATATGCTAGAGTGTATACCCCATAGTTTTTGAGCGTTTCAAATGTTGATCTCATGATGTCTCATTTTCTTGGAATAAAAATATTTTTAAGTTCAATCTATAAACGTTACCTTTTACTCTCGAGTTTCACTTCTTTTATTCTGTGAACTTCAAAAATAAATTATGAAAGTCTTAAAATTGAGCTGTGACTTTTGAAATAAACGTTCATTCTACGCCTTCATATTTCTTTCTAGAGTTTTTTTAATAATTTTGGAGCTGCGGAACAACGTGTTTCTTCTGCTAGTGCACCTGCAGATACTGCTACTAAATCAAAAGATTTGGATGAAGCTATGCATGTGAAATTTGATCTTGAACTTAAGGCACCCATCATTGTGTTTCCCGTTGACTCGCAGAGTTTGGATGCCGTAGTCTTAAATTTGGGTTCTATTAATATCTTCAACACAATTACGCAAAAAGTTGTGCCAAACGATAAGAGAAGTCCAGCATTTATTGATGAAATTTTACTGGAATGGAAGGATGTAAAGCTATACAAATGTACTTTAATACAGGCCTCAAGTGATTTCTATCGTTTCGAACATGACTTTACAGACAGTAAGTTTTCACATATTATATGAATTTCCTGTACATTTTTAACTTAACTGCTCGTTAAAAAAAGCAATCAGAATCTCCGAAAATATGGATATTATTTTAGAACCATTAAGTTTTACAATGGGAGCTAAGCGCAACTTGGCTTTCGCATGGTATCAAAATGT
Source organism: Coremacera marginata (assembly GCA_914767935.1). Lineage (NCBI taxonomy): Eukaryota > Metazoa > Arthropoda > Insecta > Diptera > Sciomyzidae > Coremacera > Coremacera marginata. The sequence continues at coordinate 133,724,082 of OU612044.1, forward strand.
TCCCGAAATTAATATTTCAGGAAAATTAAAACTTGTTAAGGTACGCATTTACTTGTGTTTCCATTTTCACCTTGCATTTATTTTTTTTTTTTTATTTTACTTTATTTCCGAAGATCACTCTGCTTATGGAGGACTATGCGCTCATTATGTCAATTGTAAACCATAACCTTAATGAGGGTCTTACCGAGTTTCAAGAAGTGGAAGTTTCAAGAAAATCCAAGTATGCAAGAGAAACATTTATGCATCAATTAGAAAAATTCTACGAGGAGGATTTAACAGCGGGAACTAAACCGAAACTGAAAGTGTATAAAGATGAAACTATCGTATTTAAAGTACGGCGATTATACTTCCAACTAGATGGAGTCGTCGTCAATCTGTTATTGGGTAGGGCCTTTGTGTCCTTATATTGATTAATATCTTGCATAACATTGTTGTTCAATTTTTCAATAGCTGATAATGAGGCGCTAGCTTGTTTTAGTTTACATTCTCTTTCGATTAAGAGTAAAACCTATACCGATGATGTATATAAACTAACGCTGTTTTTGTGCAATTTACAAGTCGATGATATACGCAACAATAGAAAGACTATAACAACAAAGTATCTATGTCGCAAGGATTGGAGACTTAAGGAATTGCCTACAACGGAGTCAGCAATTAATATAGCAGACGCTTGTCACAGTGGACAGCAGCATATTTTGGACTTATCCGTCATATTTAAAAATAACGAAAAATTTGGTTGGTATATTTATATATAGAAACTGTTTCCATACCTGGTTCATTCCGGTCTAAGATCCTACTACGATGTAAGCTTTACTTTCAACCATAACTTATTTCCAGCCAAGCTTCAATTTTACGGATTTGATTTGATACTCTGCGTTGATTTTTTGCAACCATTAATCGATTTCTTCACATTACCTGAGAACGCTTCTGCCTATAAAAATCCGGAATCCATTGACTTAAAAATTAACGACCCGATATCCACAGGTGGGAATAAGTTTGAATTCCCATTTTAAATGAATGTATAATAAAATGATTAAATTTAGCGAGAAGCCATACTGTGTTGGAGCATGAAGCTTCAAAACTGAATGTGTCACTATATATAGAAGAGCTTAATCTAATACTGACTGAAAGTTTAGAAGACATCGATTCAATTGCCATCATTATAGAAGTAAGTTTTCACCAATTCACTGGTATTTCCACTCTTGGGTAATATTGAATGCTTTTCCTAGTTATACTTTCTATCAAAAGAGTACCGGGAATGGGTCAATAAAACACAAAATATTTATAATTGTTTTAAATTTATTGTACCTCCTTCAAATTACGCCCCTTCCACAAATCGACTGAAAACAAGTGTCTCGAGGTGGTAATTTGAGTTCTGAAAGAGAAAAAAAGTCAGCCGGTGCCATGTTAGGTTAGAAAGCGGTGGTTGTTCGATTATATTTGATGATTTGTTGATCAGAAATTAGTTCACAATAATATTGTTGTGAGATAGTGCGTAATCGTGGCGCAAAATCCATTAGTTTTCTTTCCACAAACTCGTTTTTTTCAACAAATTTGCTCTCTTCCACGTCGCAAAATGCCCAAATGATAATATTTACCGTCTGACCTTCAGGCGCACATTCCATGTGCACAACACAGCGATAATCAAAGGAAACAGCCAACATTACCAAGACTTTTGATCAACTTTGACCAGTGGAGGATCTACATACTATGATCTAAAAGAGCTTTAGCCCTCCCCGCCCCCTCCTTGGACTACAAAAATGATTGGCATTGGCTATCTCTCACCTAGAAGGATGTCTTACAAAAGTGAAAAGTACAGAAGACGAAGCTCAATTTTACAATTGCAATTTAATTTTGGCATTGTAATTTTGAAAATAACCGCACTTAGTTTTTGAAAAAGTTAACAAAAATAAAAATAATAAATTATATTCAAATTTTTTAAATACTAACAAGAACATGATAATATAATTCTATTATGCTAATCTTTAAACAACAATTCCAAATGAGCCTGAGCATTACATCACTACTCGTAAACGATATAGGGCTTTCCTCCCTCTGGGTGAAAATATGAATTACACTGGCTTACAAATTTCGAAAATTTTTTTGTACAATGAATATTCATCCTTTTTTTTTTGTCACACCGTTTTAAAGATATGGCACACTTTAGTTATATCTAAAAAAAAAAGTTCGTTTCCAGTTAATTTCATATAATAAAGTCATTAGGAAGAGTGCGGCGTCTAGCATGAAAATTAAAATTAATTTTATTGTATTTTTTCTTTTAGTCATCCATCCTCTTTAAGATTGTAAAATAAAAATATTTTAACCTAAATTGTCGTATCTACACAAAATTTAGGTATCTTACTTACTTACTTAGGTGGCCGTGACAACCCGTGTCCGGATTTCGACCGACCTCATCAGCTCTCGCCAGGCGCCTCTGCTTTGCGCGCGCCTTCTCCAATCGGATACACCAAGTGCGGTTAGGGCTTCCTCAGCCTGGTCCATCCATCGGAGGCATGGTCTCCCTCGTCGTCGTTGACCAGCGACCCTCGCTTCGAGCACCTTTTTCGATGGAGCTTCGTCGTCCATACGATGGACATGACCCAGCCAGCGTAGTCGCTGCACAGTTATACGCCGAACTACGTCAATGTCTCCGTAGAGCTCATACAGCTCGTGGTTCATTCGGATGCGATAGTCATCGCCGACTCGAACAGGACCGAAGATTTTGCGAAGAACTTTTCTCTCGAACACCCCCAGAGCGGCTGCGTCAGTTTGCGAAACTACCCATGCCTCAGCGCCATAAAGCAGCACAGGTAGAACGAGCGTCTTGTAGAGTGTTAGTTTTGTCGATCGAGAGAGGGCTCTGGAACTTAGTTGCTTACTGAGCCCGTAGTAGCACCTATTAGCAATTATTGTTCTTCGCTTTATCTCCAGGCTGATTTCGTTGTTAGTATTAATGGCGGTGCCAAGGTATACAAACTCCTTGACTACTTCAAAGTTATAGCTGCCGGATGAAACGTGGGAGTCTAAACGCCGAGCTCCCTTGTTTGTAGACAGCATATACTTTGTTTTACCCTCATTTATCGTCAAACCCACTTTGGCTGATTCCTTTTCGATAGCGGCGAAAGCAGCGGTAACATCTCTCTTGGTTCTGCCAACAATATCAATATCATCAGCGTAAGCAAGGAGCTGGACACCTTTATAGAAAATGGTGCCATTACGATGCACACCGGCCTTTCGTACGATCCCCTCCATGATGATGTTGAAGAGATCGCAAGACAGTGGATCGCCTTGCCTGAAACCTCTTTCGGTATTGAAGGTTTCGGAGAGGTCATTTCCTACCTTGACGGAGCTGCGTGTGTTGCTCAACGTCATTCTGCAAAGTCTAATCAACTTTGCAGGTATACCGAACTCAGACATTGTTGCGTATAGGCAATCCCTTCTCGGGCTATCGAACGCAGCTTTAAAGTCGACAAAGAGATGGTGTGTGTCAATTTGATTTTCGTGGGTTTTCTCCAGGATTTGTCGTAGCGTGAAAATCTGGTCTATGGTGGACTTACCAGGTCGAAAGCCACACTGATAAGGTCCAATCAGTGTTTTTGTAATTGGCTTTAATCTTTCACACAGTACGCTTGAGAGAACCTTATATGCGATGGAAATAAGACTGATACCTCTATAACTTGCGCAGATTGTAGGGTCTCCTTTCTTAAGTATAGGGCACAGTACACTGAGGTTCCAATCGTCAGGCATGCTTTCTGCTAGCCATATTTTGCTGATGAGCTGATGCATGCGCCTTATCAATTCATCGCCGCCGGTTTTAAACAATTCAGCTGACAGGCCGTCAGCACCCGCTGCTTTATTGTTTTTGAGTCGTTGGATAGCAACTCGAACCTCTTCATGGCTAGGTGGTGATACTTCCACTCCGTCATCGTCGATTGGTGGCACTGCACTGTGCTCTCGATGGGCGGCATTGGTGGAATCGTCGCCATTAAGTAAATTGGAGAAGTGCTGTCTCCACAATCTAAGCACACACTGTGTATCCGTATTCAGATCTCCATTTTCGTCTCTACAAGTGGATGCTCCGGGCTTGAAACCTTGGGTTAGACGCTTAACCTGTTGATAGAATTTTCGTGCATCCTTCTTGCCCTGGTATACCTCTAGTTCCTCACGCTCACGCTTTTCCTGCTCTCTTTTCTTGCGTCTGAAAAGGCGCCTCTCTTCCTTCCTCTTTTCGCGGTAGTTTTCTCGCACGGCTCGCGTTGCAGCTGACTGCAGCGTTTTTCTATAAGCGGCGTTTTTTACTGCAGTTGCAATGCGACACTCCTGATCGTACCATTGGTTCCGAGGTTGCGGGCGCCGGAAACCAATGACTTCTTCAGCGGCAGCGCGCATGGAGTGGGATATATGCGCCCAAAGTCCGCCGGCGTCGTCGAGTCCAGAGGTTGGTTGGTTGAGCTTAACCGAGAGTTGAGCGGAGTAGGCTTCGGCAGTCCGTTGTAATTGCAGCTTAGCGACATCTAGCTTTCGTTGCATTCCTGTGCGTATGTTCTTGGCATTGCATAATCGCATGCGGATCTTGGCTGCAACAAGATAATGGTCGGAGTCAATGTTGACCCCCCGAAATGTACGCACATCTAGAACACTAGAGGCATGCCTTCCGTCGATTACAACATGATCAATTTGGTTTCGCGTTTTTTGATCCGGGGACAGCCAGGTGGCCTTGTGGATGTCGAGGTGCTTAAATCTGGTGCTACTAACTACCATGTTTCGTGCCGCGGCGAAGTCGATCAGTCTTAGACCGTTGTTTGTGGAGGTCTCGTGAAGACTGAACTGACCGACAGTGGGGCCAAAGATGCCTTCCCTTCCGACTTTCGCATTAAAATCGCCGAGGACTATTTTCACGTCATGGACCGGAAGGTGGTCATATACGTCCTCAAGACTAGCGTAGAAAGCGTCTTTGACGGCTTCGTCCTTTTCCTCCGTCGGGGCGTGCGCGCAAATAAGGCTTATGTAGAAAAATTTTGCCTTGATGCGGATCGTGGCCAATCTTTCGTTCACAGGTGTGAACCGGGAAACAAGGTGGCGTAGTTTCCGGCTAACGACGAATCCACATCCGAATTCGCGCTTCTCCGCATGGCAGCTGTAGTAGATATCGCAGTGTGCTTGTTTAGAGCAGCCTTGCCCTTTCCATCGCATTTCCTGGATGGCGGTGATGTCAGATTGTATTGTTTTGAGGGCTTCCGCCAGTTGGATAATGGCACCTTCCCTATAAAGGGTCCGGACATTCCAGGTGCATATCCGTAAATCATTGTCCGTTTTTCGTTTGCGGTGGTCGTCAACGTAATTGGGGTTCTTATCCGAGGCTGGTTTAGTTTTCATTGGGCAGTAGTAATGTGGCGGGACCCAAACCCTGCGCACATTCCATGTTTAAGGTCTATGGATCGACCCGCCGCTCAAATTAGCCGTCAAACTGACGGATGCCAGTTTGCCGTTGCCCAGGGAACACCACTTGGAGGTTTGAGTCGACTTGAGACGATTTCGACATGGATAATGCTGGCCTCGCCAGGTTGAGGCGGTCAGACACGTTGCCATGTGAAGGTTCGTCCCCTGTTCCCCAAATTTAGGTATCAGTCCACGATAAAACGCAGTATCTACATAAACAGAGTAAAAAATACCGTATCTACATGTAGATGCCGCACTTCGCCTTTGTTTTTTTTTTTTGTTTTTATAACACAATTTTTTTTTAGTCATTAAAAATAGAATATGAGTGATGAATTGTTCCATTAAGTGTTATATATATTTATTATATCTTCGCTTTTACTCTAATAATATAGATCCTATATATCGGTAAGATAGTTGTGATGATATTTTAAATTAAAATAAGCAAATAATTTTCTTTATAGATGCGAAAAATGATGTAGATACGGCTTTTCTCAATGTTTTCAATTTCATGAAATCGGAGAACAAACAAGAAAAAAGCGGCAAGTACAGTGTTTTATGTCAAGAGTTTTTGCATTATTGGTTAATTCTTTAATATTGCGTTATAATTTATATTGTACTGGGCTTCTCTTTTCTGACGAACAAAATTTTTATAATTATTTCATCCCTTTTTCATAAAATTTTGCCTTTTTATTGTGAAGTGTTTTCCTTAGATTATTGAAAAATGTAGGTGCCGCACTCTTGCTTATTACGGCAGTATATCTCCAGCAATAATCAAAGAGTAATATATCAAATTAAAGCTAATATTATAATTGTATAAATAATAAATATAAATAAATATAATAAATTTAATAAAATAAGTGTAATAAATTTTTATTACTATAAATTGTTATAGCACACTTGAGATTGTGTTAGTGCAGAAAAACATGTTTTAATCCCAAGTACAGAAAGATCCCAGCTTCAGTCTTCAAGCGAACGCCAAGTCGGTAAGACCTGCGCCTGCGTGTTGCTTGAATATATGATGAAAAAGACTACGAAAACTGTACGAGATTGTACACGACGGTGTAAAATTTTATTTGCTTATAAATTTCAGAAATAGAAATAATAACTTATTTTCTATTCTATCTATTCTATCTATTTTAAAAATAGTTTTTGAGCACACGACACTATTTCTAAAGCGATCCTGAGTTTTTATATTTTTGTTTAAAAATCGTTGCTTCCTTGTTTGAAGATTTACAACAATTTGTGTGATGGAAAAATCAAATTTCCAACATTATTTATACATTTTGTTTTGTTTATTTGAATTTATCATTTTCCCGTGTTCCCATTGCTGTCCCATTATAAAATTTTGTGATCTTTTAGCTAAAATATATACAAACCACATAAATTAAAAGAATTTAAAATGGATTATATTTTATATTTAAAAAATTTAAAAAGCTAAAAATTGAAAAGTTAAATTAAGAAATAAAAAATGAAATGGATACTAAAAATACTTGCAGGTTTTTTTTATGGAATTTTAAAAACTCCCAAAACAATTCCCTCTAGACTAGAAAACTCTCGTAACGTTGGTTGATTTCATATGGAATAAACAAAATTTTTTATTCCCAAAAATAACGGCATGGCGCGTTTCATGGAGTCTCATAATGATGTTAAGTTAAAAAATTCGTATACTTCGTATACTTCTCAGACTAAAATTTATTTTCAGCTTAAAACATATTTGTACTTTTCACTATTCGTCTGGCTTTTTAAATGTCCATCTGCTTATCAGTATTTCACATTATTAGTTTGCCAGTCTGTTTACTTTTGATAATCCGTGGCCCTAGAACTTAGGTGGCCCTAGAACCCGTGTTCGGGTTTTGGCCAACCTCATCAGCTCTCGCCAGGCGCCTTTGCTTTGCGCGCGCCTTCTCCAATCGAATACACCAAGTGCGGTTAGGGCTTCCTCGGCCTGGTCCATCCATCGGAGGCATGGTCTCCCTCGTCGTCGTTGGCCAGCGACCCCCGCCTCGAGCAGATTTGTCGTTGGCCAGCGACCCTCACCTCGAGCTTGAGCTTCGTCGTCCATACGATGGACATGCCCCAGCCAACGTAGTCGCTGCACAGTTATCTTCGTAGAGCTCGTGGTTCATTCGGATGCGATAGTCATTGTAGACTACGCTCACTACGCTACGCTAGTCATCGAACAGGACCGGAGATTTTGCGAAGAATTTTTCTCTCGAACACCCCCAGAGCGGCTGCGTTAGTTTGCGAAACTACCCAAGCCTCAGCGCCATAAAGCAGCTCAGGTATAATGAGCGTCTTGTAGAGTGTGAGCTTTGTCGATCGAGAGAGGGCTCTGGAACTTAGTTGCTTACTGAGTCCGTAGTAGCACCTATAAGCAATTATTTTTCTTCGCTTAATCTCCAGGCTGACTTCGTTTTCGTTATTAATGGCGGTGCCAAGGTATACAAACTCCTTGAAGTTATAGCTGCCGGATGAAACGTGGGTAGATAGCATATACTTTGTTTTACCCTCATTTATTGATACACCCACTTTGGCTGATTCCTTTTCGATAGCGGTGAAAGCAGCAGTAACATCTACCTTGGTTCTGCTGACAATATCTATATCATCAGCGTACGCAAGGAGCTGGACACCTTTGTAGAAAATATTGCCATTACCATGCACACCGGCCTGTCGTACGATCCCCTCCATGATGATGTTGAAGAGATCGCAAGACAGTGGATCGCCTTGTCTGAAACCGCTTTCGGTATTGAAGGTTTCGGAGACGTCATTTCCTATCTTAACGGAGCTGCGTGTGTTGCTCAACGTCATTCTGCAAAGTCTAATCAACTTTGTAGGTATACCGAACTCAGACATTGTTGCGTATAGGCAATCCCTTTTCGGGCTATCGAACGCTGCTTTAAAATCGACAAAGAGATGGTCTCTGTCAATTTGATTTTCGTGGGTTTTCTCCAGGATTTGTCGTAGCGTGAAAATCTGATCTATAGTTTGCTTTCCAGGTCGAAAGCCATACTATAAAGGTCCAATCAGTGTTTTTGTAATCGGCTTTAATCTTTCACACAGTACGCTTGAGAGAACCTTATATGCGATGGAAATAAGACTGATACCTCGATAGCTGGCGCAGATTGTTGGGTCTCCTTTCTTAAGTATAGGTCACAGTACGCTGAAGGTCCAATCGTGGGGCATGCTTTCCGCTAGCCATATTTTGCTCACGAGCTGATGCATGCGCCTTATCAATTCATCGCCGCCGGTTTTAAGTAATTCAGCTGACAGGCCGTCAGTACCCACTGCTTTATTGTTTTTGAATCGTTAGATGGCAACTCGAACCTCTTCATGGCTAGGTGGTGGTACTTCCACTCCGTCATTGTTGATTGGTAGCTCTGAACTGCGCTCTCCATGGGCGGCATTGGTGGAATCGTCGCCAGTAAGTAAATTGGAGAAGTGCAGTCTCCACAATCTCAGCACACACTGCGTATCCGTATTCAGATCTCCATTTTCGTCTCTACAAGTGGATGCTCCGGGCTTGAAACCTTGGGTTAGACGCTGAACCTGTTGATAGAATTTTCGTGCATCCTTCTTGCCCTGGTATACCTCTAGTTCCTCACGCTCACGCTTTTCCTGCTCTCTTTTCTTGCAGGCGCAAGGCCTTTTCTGAAAAGGCGCCTCTCTTCCTTCCTCTTTTCGCAGAAGTTTTCTCGCACGGCTCGCGTTGCAGCTGACTGCAGCGTTTTTCTATAAGCGGCATTTTTTACTGCTGTCGCGATGCGACACTCCTAATCGTACCATTGGTTCCGAGGTTGCGGGCGCCGGAAACCAATTACTTCTTCAATGGCAGCACGCATGGAGTGGGATATATGCGCCCAAAGTCCGCCGGCGTTGTCGGGTTCAGAGGTTGGTTGGTTGAACTTAACCGAGAGTTGAACGGAATAGGCCTCGGCAGTCCGTTGTAATTGCAGCATATCGACATCTAGCTTTCGTTGCATTCCTGTGCGTATGTTCTTCCATTGCATAATCGCATGCGGATCTTGGTCGCAACAAGATAGTGGTCGGAATCAATGTTGACCCCCCGCACGTGCGCACATCTAGAACACTGGAGGCATGCCTTCCGTCAATTACAACATGATCAATTTGGTTTCACGCTTTTTGATCCGGGGACAGCCAGGTGGCCTTGTGGATGCGTGGTGTTTGAGGGAATCTGTTGCGGGATTCCCAAACGCCTTTACGACGATTGTCGCTTTAGCTAACCAGCGAAAACTGTCATTTAGTATGAAACTGTGCATGCACAATGACCGAGAATGACAACTATGTTTATCGTTAACTGTTTGGGAATCCTGCTACTGGTGCTACTAACTACCATGTTTCGCTCCGCGCCAAAGTCGATCAGTCCTAGACCGTTGTTCGTGGAGGTCTCATGAAAAATTAAATGATCGACAGTGGGGCCAAAGATGCATTCCCTTCTGACTTTTGCATTAAAATCGCCGAGGACTATTTTCACGTCATGGACCGAAAGGTGGTCGTATACGTTCTCAAGACTAGCGTAGAAAGCGTCCTCGACGGCTTCGTCCTTTTCCTCCATCGGGGCGTGCGCGCAAATAGAAAAAATTGCCTTGATGCTGATCGTGGCCAATTTTTCGTTCACAGGTGTGAGCCGGGAAACAAGGTGGCGTAGTTTCTGGCTAACAACGAATCAACATCCAAATTCGCGCTTCTCCGCATGGCAGCTGTAATAGATATCGCAGTCTGATGATTTTGAGCATCCTTGCCCTATCCATCGCATTTTCTGGATGGCGGTGATATCTGCCTTTATTTTTTTGAGGGCTTCCGCCAGTTGGATAATGGCACCTTCCCTATAAAGAGTCACGACATTCCAGGTGCATATTCGTAAATCATTGTCCGTTTTTCGTTTGCGGTGGTCGTTAACGTAATTGGAGTTCTTATCCGAGGCTGGCTTAGTTTTCATTGGGCAGTAGCAATGTGGCGAGGCCCAAACTCTGCGCACATTCAAGGTCCACGGAGCGAACCGCAGCTAAAATTAGCCGTCAAACTAACGGATGCCAGTTTGCCGTTGGCCAGGGAACACAACGAGGAGGTTTGAATCGACTTGGGACGATTTCGACATGGATAATGCGGGTGTCACCAGGTTGAGGCAGTCAGACACGTTGCCATGTGAAGGTTCGCCCCCTGATCCCTACCTACTGACATAATTTTTTTTTTTTGAAAAGACAATTTTCGAAATGATTAGACTAAATCAGCTAACTAACAATAAAGTTATTAATAAAAGCACGATTTAACATATTTTCAGATTTTATTTATCTAAAAATATCGATTTAAAAATATTACAGTAATTAATGATGATATGACCGATAAATGAGCGTAAAACATAGTATATGCTGTCTACAAACAAGGGAGCGCGGCATTTAGACTCCAACGTTTCATCCGGCAGCTATAACTTTGAAGTAGTCAAGGAGTTCGTTTACCTTGGCACCGCCATTAATACCAACAACGAAATCAGCCTGGAGATAAAGCGAAGAACAATAATTGCTAATAGGTGCTACTACGGGCTCAGTAAACCAGCGAATATTGATATAAGAGGAAAAGGTCGTCGCAGAATTTTTACACAAGACTCTAGTAAATTAAAATTAATATATATTGTAAAACTATATTCATAACATGTAAAAAAATAAAAAAAAAAATATTGAATCATATCTATCTATCTAGCATATTTATATTATTATTACGCAAGCGCATTTTTTGTAATGACTATCAAATCTATACCGGGGACTCGATTTTCATAAATAGTGAAGCAATAGATCTGTAGATGTGCAATAAGGTCTTATTTTTTCTTAAATATTGTGTATTTAAAAAAAAAAGCAAAAACAATTTATATCATCGCTTGAACATTCGAATTTTTTGAATATGTTGGCGTTTTAACGCAACACAGGTTTACTAGTTATCATTAATAACTCTAATACTTCCAAATCGATATATTTAAATAAACAAAATCTGAAAATATGTTAAATCGTGCTTTCATCAATAACTTCATTATTAGTTAACCGAATTAGTTTTTTTCTAATGAGTTCAAACATTTAAGAATTTGTCTTTTGAAGAAAAAAATAAACAAAATTTTGTCAGGAGATTTTTTTGTTTTCTTACCGTTAGAAAATTAAAAATAAAAAATAAAAATATACGTTGAATGTTTTAGCGTTTTTTATTTTGAAATGGATTGACATATTTCTATTTTTTAAATTAGAGTACAAAACTGAAAGTCTTACCTTTGTTATAATAGAAAAAAAATCAGTTGAGCAGAAGCAAAGCTATGGATAAGCCAAATTGGGAAAAGGGTGACTCATTTATGAGGTTCTTGAAAAATTCAAAGTGATATCTGGTGGATATTAAGTGGTACTTAAAACCACTTAATGAAATTTTTATGTTGGAGGCCTGTACAGTTTTGGTGTAGAATAGTGTTATTATAGGAGTAAAATAATATGATTCTGGTAATAATTCCAAAATCTTATATTTTCCCTGCGTGTAATTCTTCTTATTTCGCTCTCTTTGAAAGGTACATGCTCTTCTGGACTATGGAGCTGCTAATGAAACACAAAAGGTTACGGGCCAAATTGATTCTCTACAAATGTACATGTGCTCCTTTTCACCAAAGCTCCGCGAAGAAACCAAATACTACATAATACATCCATGTATTATAAAGCTACAAAGTATGTCAAACGATGATTCGCACGTGCATCTTAGTGTACGGTTTAGTGATTTGATTGTAAATATATCTCCGGCAACCGTGGAGTTGATCAATAAAGTAATTTCGACATTGAACATTCGGGACAATATAAGGACTTCTGTTCAAAAAGATATTGTGGACTATAGCCAGTTATGGAACTCTAAGAAATTTGATGAGTCTGAATATTGGTTCATCAATGCTTGTAAGTAAAAATGAAGTGGAAAATGATTAAAATATCTTTTCTATGATTTCATCCATTATACATAGTTAATAAAGAAGATCATTTGACGAGTACTGACTTTACGCATGACCTTCGAGAAGATAATGAAGAGTTAGAAAAAACTGAGATATGTTATATTACAATAGAAACCATAACTTTAATAATCGAGGATGGCGTGGGCTTTTACACAATGCCATTAATTTCTATCCATTCGAAAATTAATGCAATTGTTAAAGATTGGAGTAGCGCGGTTGGTTATTAAACGTTTTCCCATAATAAACACAACTTTTTCAATTAAATAATTATTCTTCCAGTTGAAAATCGACGGATCCTTGTTTCTTAATATAGACTACTACAATCAAGAATTGGCTGTCTGGGAACCTCTTCTTGAATTAAGTGAACGCAGCAATAGCCAAGGCTTAAAAGAGTTTATACAGTGGGAGCTGGACTTAAGTATAAAAATGGAAACGGAGAAAAGTGAATACGTAAACACTATGGAAAGACAGATAACAAATATAAGAATTTATTCGGAAAAAATATTACAATTAACTTTGAGCAAGACTGGTTTGGAGTTGCTATACCTATTTTGGGAGGATTTTTCACAAGATATTGGAAGTCAATGTCTATTAAGACCCGATGTTATTTCACCATGTGTTGTGGAAAATAACACCGATATGAATATCTTCATATTTTTCGAAAGCGGCGTTTTCACGCTACATGATAGCCATATTTTGAAGACAGGCACAAAACCAACAACACCAACAACACCAACAACAATGAACAGACTTAAACTTGTTTATTGGTTCCTAAAACGAACTCCAACAAATAAAACTAAGTTTTACAAAGTTTTGCCTTATGACCACGTGTATCTACAGTTTAAGGATTTGCATGACACCAATATGGAGGATAAAAATTATAAAGTATTTTTAACGGTATGCTTAATAAAATCATTTTCAATATTGATGGCCATAATGTACACCTCTGGATATCTCTTTAACCAACTGATGAAGTTTCCTGATTTCCAGTAGTTTCAGATACCAGCAAACCAGAAAATATTCTCTGGTTAAAGATATTGAGAGGTGAACAATACGGTCATTAGAGATTTATTTTTAACGGTCTGTAGGTAGGTGATGACGATAATGTAAGAGAAATCATTGTACCTGTCTACAAATCAGATAAGCGATACTTTCCAATATATAATCGAGATCAAAATTCATGGGCGGTCATTACGAAAGTGCATACAAAGTTCGGCACAGCGAAAGTTAGAATTCATGGCATTGTTATTGTATGTAGTTGGAAACATTGTGAAAGTAATAGCATTTCATCATTTTAATTGAATAATTTATATTTTCTAGGTTCATAATCATTTAAAAACTGACGTTTGCATTTTTCAAGAGAAACCAAATAGAAACGAAATAGTTCTACTTGGTGATGTATCGTCTGGAAAAATATACAATCTACCATTGCATGCCATTTATGCTGAAAAAAAAGATCTGTATTTCTCATTGGCGGTAAGTTTTATTCTATTTCAATTATTAAACATTCTATTTAACTGAGGATAAATGCCTAATCTAATTGCTTAACTACAATTATTGTAGACAAAAGATTATCTATATTCTATATATATATATAAAATTGTAAAAAAAAATCTGTACATGAAATATTTTTTCGAAATTCTTTTTGTGTTGGCCGTTTTGAGTGACGAGGAGTCCGAAAATCGCATTTTTAAAATGTTTGTCTGTCTGTCTGTCTGTCTGTTAAAGCATCGCGCGAAAACCACAGGATGGATTTAAATAAAACTTGAGATCTAGATTCCTTAATTCCCTGGTCATAACATAGGCTACTTTTTATCCAGTAAAAAAGGTTGGACCCGGTAGGGGGCGCTGCGATCGGATTCCAGACATTCTTTTTTTTAGCTTATCTCCGAAACCGTTCATCCGATTTGCATGAAAATTTGTATGTAGAGGTTCTCGAGTACGTTGAGTTTTTTGACTTATCTACACTGTTCTATCTCGAATACCAGAGGGCGCTGTAGTAGAAATGTTTTGAAAAACCTTGAAAAACTCCTAAGCCGTGCATCCGAATTACATGAAAATTGGTATATAGAGGTTTTATGATACGGTGACTGTTTTGAACTTAATTTTTTTGTGCTATATTGAACACCAGAGGGTGCTGTAGTACAAATCACTTAAGAAATCGTGAAACACTCAGAAACCGCTCATCCGATTTAGATAAAAATTTGTATATTGGATATATTGGATTTGATTATGGAGTATGGAAAGGGCCTTGGCGTTATTTTTTTGTTCTATCTCGAAAACCAGAGGGCGCTGTTGTACAAATACCGCAAAAAACTCAAAACAACTCATCCGATAAGTATGATTTTATAAGTGGTTTTCGGGTGCGGTGAGTCGTTTGGCGCTATGTATTTTGCTTTAGCTTGAACCCCAGAGGGCGCTGTACTACAAAATACAGTAAGTCGTAGCAAAGCGCGAAGGGTGATAAATATCTTCTTTTCTTCTTTATGTGTATTTATATTCAACTTTCTGTTTTCGCAAATCAGGCCAGCTGATGCTGAATTCTGTGGTATTTGAGTACGCATCAACACATGCGCAATTCAATTGCGTCGTAAGTTGGCGTTGTTTTGACATTTAAATTTTTTTTTTAATGTTTATTTAATTTTTGTCCAGTTTCCTTGCGATTTACCAAAAATTCGTTTTATTATAAAACGTTTATTTAAATATAAAACTTGAAAATATATTTTTGCAAGCGATCGGCGACAAGCACACACAAATCACGATTTCCCTAACTTTTTCTCATAATTTTCAAATGTTGAAGCTACATTTTGCTCATTTCGCAAAAGTTCCTGTTTGAAAGATGCACACAAAATTCCTTCTAAAGTTTGTGAAAAGGTTTTTCAAATCGAGGAATGAAATCGAAAATTATTTATATCAACTCCCGAGTTAAACCGGGTATTCAGCTAGTCTAAAATAATTGTAGCGATATTTCAATCAAGAGACATAGGAATAATGAGAGCAAAATCTCTCGTTAACGGTGGTCATTATTTATTATTATTTATGCTATTTATGCATTATTTATGCTAGTATATTCACTACATGTTGCAAAAAAATTTTGAAACCATTAGAAATAAAAAACGTTAACGAAGGAAAACAAAAGTGAAACCTTGATGGAGCTGCATGTGTTGCTCAACGTCATCCTGAAAAGTCTTACCAACTTTGCAGGTATACCGAACTCAGACATTGTTGCGTATAGGCAATCTCTTCTCGGGCTGTCGACCGCATCTTTAGAATCGACAAAGAGATGATGTATATCAATTTGATTTTCGTGGGTTTTTTTCCAGGTTTTGTCGTAGCATGAAAATCTGGTCTATGGTGGACTTTCCAGGTCGAAAGCCACACTGTTAAGGTTCAATCAGTGTTTTTGTAATCAGCTTTAATCTTTCACACACTATGCTTGAGAGAATCTTATATGCGATGGAAATAAGACTGATGCTTCGATAGTTGGCGAAGATTATTGGGTCTCCTTTCTTAAGTATAGGGAAAAGTACGCTGAGGTCCCAATCGTCGGGTATGCTTTCCGCCGGTTTTAAACAATTTAGCTGACAGGCCGTCAGCACCCATGGTACTTCCACTCTGTCATCATTGATTGGTGGCGCTGAACTGTGCTCTCCATGGGCGACATTGGTGGAATCGTCGCCAATAAGTAAATTAGAGAAGTGCTGTCTCGACAATATCAACGCACACTGCGTATCCGTATTCAGATCACCATTTTCGTCTCTAAAAGTGGATGCTCTAGGCTTGAAACTTTGGGTTAGACGCTTAACCTGTTGATAGAATTTTCGTGCATCCTTCTTGCCCTGGTATACCTCTAGTTCCTCACGCTAACGCTTTCTAGCTCTCTTTTCTTGCGTGTGAAAAGGGCCCTCTCTTCCTTCCTCTTTTTGCGGTAGTTTTCTCGCGCGGCTCGCGTTGCAGTTGACTGCAGCGTTTTTCTATAAGCGGCGTTTTTACTGCTATCGCGATGCGACACTCCTGATCATACTATTGGTTCCGAGGTTGCGGGCGCCGGAAACCAATTACTTCTTCAGCGGCAGCACGCATGGATATATGCGGCCAAAGTCCGTCAGCGTTGTCGGGTCCAGAGGTTGGTTGGTTGAGTTTAACCGAGAGTTGAGCGGAGTAAGCTTCGGCCGTCTGTTGTAATTGCAGCTTAGCGACATCTAGCTTTCATTGCATTCCTGTACGTATATTCTTCGCATTGCATAATCGCATGTGGATCTTGGCTGCAACAAGATAGTGGTCGGAGTCAATGTTGACCCCCCGACACGTGCGCACATCTAGAACACTGGAGGCATGCCTTCCGTCGATTACAACATGATCAATTTGCTTTGGCAGTAGTAATGTGGCGAGACCCAAACCCTGCGCACATTCCATGTTTAAGGTACACGGAGCGAGCCGCCGCTCAAATTAGCCGTCAAACTAACGGATGCCAGTTTACCGTTGCCCAGGGAACACCATGAGGAGGTCTGAGGACGATTTCGACATGGATAATGCTGGTCTCGCCAGATTGAGGCAGTCAGACACTTTGTCATCTGAAGGTTCACCCCCTGATCCCTTTTCTCAAAGTTAAAAGTTAATTTTACTTCCCCACGCACAGCTGTATTGAATTTTCACGTATCCGCTGCGCTAGTATGATATTTTATTTCTGAATAAAACTTTGTTCGAAAAATTAGCTTTCGTGATCAGTTATTCCAGCTCCCAATCTGCGCATCTTTTGCTCATTTAAGTCCAAACTAGAATTCGCAATTATGAGCCATAGGATAAGCCTAAATGCATAGCCCGCCTTAAAATCAATAAAGTGGGGTAGTCTGTCATACTGTCCATAACTTCAGATATATTTTCGATAGCGTACGCGTCCTAATGTTGCATGGGTCTTCTAATATTAGTAATCAATCCTATTCCTTTCGAATGTCTTCATTATTTTACCCACAGTTTTCGGGGTAAAACTTCTCTTAAAGTTCCTTTGCCTTACCTTGCCTTGCCTTGCCTTGGTCTTGGTGTTGGCCTTGGTCTTGGTCTTGGTCTTGGTCTTGGTCTAATCTTGGTCTTGGTATTGGTATTGGTATTGGTATTAGTCTTGGTCTTGGTCTTGGTCTTGGTTTTGGATTTTGGTAAGAATTGGCACTGGTCTTGGTATTGGATTTGGTCTTGATCTTGATCTAAATCTTGGTTTTGCTCTTGAAGTCGCAGAAGTCATCATCATCATAAACGATGCAAATAAACTTAACCTGATAAACATTCCAACGAATTCATTTATTAAACACATAAATTCAAAACTTTCTCGATAGGGTTTCAAGATGTCCGAGTTGGGTTTTGTCTGGAATGATTCTCTCACTGATCTTTCTTATGCATGCGAAATTCAATGCGATCCCATTGCCTCATTTGAGCCTTTCTACATTCATGCAGTCAGAGAAAAAACAGAAGTTTTATTCGAAAATACCAACAAATATAGACAGCCAAGTGCATTTTATACAATACATCTACATCCGCCACTCTGTCTGAGGAACGCTTTGCCAATTGAGTTGACGGTCTCAGTTGCTGGTTGCTCAGTGTATAAAAATAAAGAAAGACGACAACTTGAAGAAGATATGGCGAAATATATAGCCAAAACAGATGACGAAGGATTTGGTGAAAAGCATATATCTCCAGGAAATTTGGTGCAGATAACATCTTACAAGACACAGGGTAGCAGTTCTCAAGGCAAAAGCCTGTTGGTTTTGAAGGTATTATATTTAACTTGCTTTTTTTTAATGATCAGCAATCAGTAATTCTCTTTTATTCTTAGTTAATTCAATATCTCGATAAGGATTGGTCCTGCACCGCAGGAGTTTTCATAGACGAAAGGAACGTACAAATTTGGACATTTTCATCATACGATTCTGTCGAAAGAATGGATTTGGACTTACATGTGCAGTACTTATAAGTTTAACTTTATATTAAGAATATTACTGAGGCTATTTCAAATTTCTTTCTATATCAGCTTTGATCAAAGTAGTGGAAATCTTCTTATAACCATTTTTAGTCCCTTCTGGATGATTAATAAAACTGGACTAATGCTTAGCTATAAGGCTGATAATGAAACAGCTGGAGAACTTTATCATCCGCCCGAGTATGAAGGAGCAGTACTTTTTTCATTTCGGAAAAACTGCGTTTTCGATAAAAAGAGCACTTCGATCCGTGTGGATTGTGGTGAATGGAGTGCTGAAATTCCACTCGATGTTGCGGGATCAACCGGTTCGGTTACCTGCATGTCAAATTGTCTTACTTACATGGTAAGTTTTGACTTTAGTCCTTCAATGATTATCAATAAACTCTATAACGAACTTTGTCAAAAGTGTTCACTATTCTTTAAAACACTTCACACTTAAAATACATTTCTTATTTTTCTTATATAATTTCACCCCCATTCCATAGATTGGTGTACACAATCATCTGACACACGATGCACTAGCGAAGATTATAACATTTATTCCATTTTTTATTGCAACCAATAAATGCGAATTTCTCATTGAATACCAGGAGTATTCCCGACCAGGCGATCCATGGATTAAGGTGCGTTGTCTCTAAATGACCCAACTAAAGTTAGTTCCACAGTTCAAAACCTGCTTTATTTTAAGATTGAGCCTAACTCATGCCAACCGATTTGGCCAAAAAATTCTCTGGATCGTAAGCTTATGTTAAAAGTCCAAGAACAATACACAGTTGCATTTGATTATTCTGAAGAACAGTGCACGCTGCTAAAGCTCAAAAATAATAAAGTAATCCGTAACTGCCCATCGAGGTTCTACATTTTGAGTATCAAAACTTATTCACTTATTTTCTAGTATGGAGGCATCAATGTATATATTCATGCAACTGAAGGTGGTGTGAGCATTGATTTCAGTCAATACAATCACGGTGATGCACCTGGTCTGTTGATCAACCACACATCCATGCCTGTAACATTTTTTGAGAAAGGTAGTTTAGAACAATACACTCTTAAAGCAGGCGAAAAAATGTTCTATACTTGGAATGATCCCACCGGAGACAAATTATTAGTATTTGGTCAAAACTCAATGACTTGCGATTTGCGTCGAGATGGTTTGGGTGAATTAAGGTGAATAGTCTTTTTTTTTTTTGTGTTTAATTATTGACGACTATTTAATGCAGATTAACAAATGAATCTGGAGGTTTCTGGATGTCATTCCTAGATGGCTTGCAGCGCATTTTGTTATTTACCGAATTCGAGACTGTGGTCCACAAATCGGGGAGTGGCTTTACGTTGCAATCATATACACGGACCATTGATATCCGACTACGTGGTGTTGGATTGTCTGTGGTGAATGATGAGACGGGGCTTGATATTTTATACATGAGTTTTACAAGCTCAGGTTGGTAGGAATTTTAAACACTTTAAAAGTTTTTATTATTTTTGAATACAAGTCTTTAGAAAAACTTTAAATTTAAAAAGAAGAAAAAGATTTCTGTGATTTTAAATTTACTCTTCACTTTTTTGTTTTTAAAATTTATCAAAATATTAAATTTATTTTTCATTCACCTCGAGCATCAGGCTACACTAGCAAAGTCATTAAGAATTTTCAATACTTTTTCCTACAGTACTAAAGGGTTGCATGTTTAGAGGTGTAGAACTTTGAATTGAAATAAAATACTTAGATTACATATGTAATTTAAGTTAAAAATTTACTTTTCTAGAAAGATATTTTTATGCTTTAAGGAAAAGTTTTCTTAATTGTAGTATATTTTTATTTTGTTTATTTTTAAGAAAAATGGCATTCTAACTTTTAGGACAACGACCTAAAATTTTAGGGTGTGGTAACCTTACATTGAGTAAAATCTCACTGTACTGAGGAAATTTTATTTCAACTAAGGAAAAATTATGACATTAATTGGGAACGTGACTTACTTAGTTTTAGTATTTGTTTTTTGAAGTGAAACTTTGATAGCCGCGTATACAACAATATGGCGAGCTATATGGGAGGTAAGACCAATGTAACGAAATGGTTTTTATGAAAACAACAACACAGCAATTCGCCGTATAAACTAGTAGTATAAAAACGAAAAAATTGCTATTTCGATTTTTTTATATTTTTGCTTCCACTGAGGATTGAACACAGTATACTTGTATCTATAGGCGGCTGTTCTAACCACTCGCCCACGTAGACATATTTATTTGAGTATCTAATACTTATGTTAAATCAAGAATTAGTAGTTCCCTCTTTCTTTTACGATTGAATTGAGTCTTCCGTTCAATACTGTGAAAGTACAGTACGTTCTAAAAATTTGAATCTGAACGTAGCTTTTTTCAGAACATTAGCATACTTTTAGGCATTTATCAAATTGATTTTTGATAAATTCACATTGATTGCATTGATCGATTTGGAAACAGCACATGCTGCAATATTAACGAATGCAACTTTAAATTTAAAATTTGTTTTATTCTTAGATCTGTGAATTTCCATATAAATATCGTATCTTTCATATAATTCGAATGTAGTTTATAACTCACAATAATATCGAAATAAAAAAATATTCGCTGCGCTATAAAAATATATGCTGCGGTATTTTAACACACAAAATACTGGTTACAAGTTCTTCCATTACCAACTGAGCTGTCAGATTACCTACGATATGTTGGTCGAAACTAAACGATAAGAAGGATACGTTACTAACATATTGTGTCCAAAATTAACACTTGCCAATGCATATGTAACCCACCCGGCGAAAGTTCGTTTGCATTGATCTTTTATCGGAGAAAAATTTCGTATTTTTCCCTAATTGGTGATTAAAAATCGAAAGTTATTTCGTACCAGTGTTATCGCGTCAGTAATAATAAAAGGAAGTCTGAGAGTGCCAAAAAAGTTATCCGAAAGTATATAACATAAGCGAGCCTTCGTTTACGAAGTAACCGTAACGTCCGCCAAACGTATCTTTTTCGAATAGTAGTCGGTATCGAATTCGATTATCATCGCAAGCTATTCGTAAATTTTTAAATTTTCGATATCGAAGTCGGATTTTGTGCCGTGTGAGAAATAGCACAATTTTTGTGACAATGTTGGAGTTCTTTTATATATATCAGTGATGCACACGGGAGCTTTACGGAGCCACTCGGTTTTCACATAAAAGTCGTGTGTGCGAAGCTACCGAAGTTCTGCGACGCTAGCAGAGGATCGATTTTTGTTTGTACTTCAAGCAGTAAACATCTCATGCGCAAAGGGTTTTCTTGAATGTTCTGCTTGTGCACACATACTAAGACAAAAACTGTGCGCTCGTATTGGAAGCTCTGCCAACGCTGTGCATCACTGATATATATACATGTCGCAAATGCAACATAAAATACGATGCAAATCTTGTAACGAAAAACGCATCAACATTTTTAACTGTGTAGGCACGGTAAAATAAACCCGAATAAGTATGCGCGGTAGCATAAGGTCAGATCTCACGAAGAGAAGGTTTAGTGGTCCTAACTGCAGCTGGAATTTTGTGTTTTTTTTTTAAATTTACAATCACACAGGCAGTTTTTGTTTTTTTTTTGAATAAAAATTTAAAATAAATTATAAAAATGAAGCCCAAATTATATACAGTCATGCAAATAAGTATTCGTAATTTAAATTTTTTAAAAAGCTTTTGGGTTTTCGTATGCTTCATTGAATTTTATGTTGATAAAACTCAGTTATAACAATTGGGAAACCCCTTCTTTGTTTGTTTTTAAGAAGAATTAGGAAAAAACAACAACTTATCGTACACCAAAAATTCATTTTCGACAGAATTTTGCCTCAAAAAAGAATTCGTAATTTCAAAATCTATTGAACACGAAGACGAAATTCCAGGAAATTTTATCTATTTCGCACAACATAGCAAGCATCATGTGATGCTCACTCAGTTTGAAAAAATTTTTGTGTCGGTCAGTTGGTCTTTCCTTAAAAAAGTCAAATTATAAAACAATGGGCAGGGAATCTAAGGAAATTACAACTAAGGAAAGAAAAATTATTTTCAAGATGAGAGAACATAGGAAAACATTGAAAGAAATATCTTTATACTCTAGCAGAAGTAAGTACGTTCAAAAAGTCCATAGGATGACACATAGATGGCGTTACTAGATGTTTTCCATATGATTTTTATTTAGTACCAACCTTCAAACGATACGTATAAAAATTTGGCAACAGTCTGACAATTGATTCGTGAGTTATAGCATTATGCGTGCAACTATTGTTATTAAAAAAAAAATGGAAAAAAGTGAATTTCGAGTTTTGATAAAGCATTGCTTTTTGATGAAAAATTATACAGTGGAAAATAAACAATGGCTTGATAAACATTATCCGGACTCTGCTCCATCGAGACAAATGCTATAAAAGTGGATTGCTGATTTTAAACGTGGTCGTACCAGCACAAATGATGCAGAGCGCAGTGGACGCCCAAATCAGACTGTTATTCCATAAAACATCAAAAAAATCCACAATTTGGCTATGAACAATCGCAAATTGATGGTGCACGAGCTAGCTGACTTTGTAAAGATATCAGATGGTAGTGTTTTTGCCATGTTACACGAACATTTGGGTATGCAAAAACTCTGTGCAAAGTGGGTGCCGCGTGAGCTCACTGTCGACCAAAAACAACAACGAATTGATGCTTCAGAGGAGTGTTTGGCGCTGTTAAGCCGCAATGAAATTGAATTCCAACGTCGATATGTGACAATGGATGAAACATGGCTTCACTATTACACACCAGAATCTAAAAGACAGTCAGCTGAGTGGACAGCAGTCGACGAACCGAATCCAAACCGAGCAAATACCCAACAGTCGGCTTGTAAGGTGATGGCGTCTGTATTTTGGGATGCGAAAGGAATAATATTAATCGACTATTTCCTAAAAGGAACCACCATCAACAGCGACTATTACTGTAAACTTTTAGATTGATTGAAGGCTGAAATAGCCAAGAAACGGCCACATTTGCAAAAAAAAAACTATTGTTTCACCAAGATAATGCACCGTGTCACAAATCGATGAAAACGATGGCAAAATTTAATGAATTGGGCTTCGAATTGCTTACCCACCCCCCGTATTCTCCAGACTTAGCCCCCAGCGACTTATCCTTGTTTTCAGATCTCAAGAGAATGCTAGCCTATTTTGGCCTATTTTGACAAGAATGAGAAATCGTATTATAAAAGTGGTATCGAAAAGTTGGAAAATTGCCATACTCGTTGTATTGCTCTCGAAGGCAACTATGTTGAATAATAATCGAGTTTTATCAAAATTTTGTTTTTTTCTTACTTATCCTATGGACTTATTGAATGACCGTTATTTCAACTTCCAGTACATTCTCAAAAAAAATGTTCAAAAAATTCTAAAACTCACAGTGATTTGGTAGAGCAACGAAGTTGGCATTACGTGATAAGTCAAAGATAATACGACGTGTCAAAGAGTATCCACGCCTTTCAGCACATACCATCAACGTAAACCTTAAAGAAGATATTGGTATTCAAGTATGTGATGAAACTGTGCATAATGTGCTCAGATCAGCTGGCTACAATGGTAGAAGACCACGGAAGAAACCCTTGATTAGTGAGCGAAACCGGAAGAAGCGTTTGGAATTCGCAAAAAAATATCAACACCAAGATGAACAGTTTTGGTCGATTGTTATAATCAGTGGCGAAACAAAATTCAACATATTTGGACCCGATTGTGGCAACAAACTATGATGAAAAAAGAATACAGCGCTGGATCCGCGGAACACATGTCCAACAGTTAAACACGGAGGAGGAAGCTGCTGTGGGGGTGCATGGCTGCAAATGGGGTCAGAAATATGAAATATAAATCTGGGAAAATGTATCATGTGCAGTGTACCGACATTTTAAAAAATAATTTGTAATCCAGCGCCGACCAACTCGGTCTTTCGGATCGATATTTCTTTCAGCAGGACAATGATCCAAAACATACTGCACATAATACGAAGATGTGAAACCCCTCCCTAGTCACCCGACTTAAGCCCCATAGAGCACTTATGGGCAGATTTGGAAAAATCTATATGTACGCACCAATAGGGTCTTTCTGACTATGCTACATGTATGATCAACTTGACAGGTCGTATGGACATGTAGGAAGTGTGAAAGCAAACGCTGCAGTCCGTCCGAAGTAGGATGAAAATCAAAAAGTTTTGATTTTTTCTGTTGGTCCGTCCTACATGTAGTAAGTGCGAAAGCACGTTCATGCGACTTCATATATTTTCTCTTTCTAAAAAAGACGTCGTGGAGGGAACATATGAAGAAAAAGGTAAACCAAGCGAAAAGTTGAATATATTAATATGGCAGCTGTTTCACATACGGTGTTTTATTTCTTCGTTTTATTGTATTTCCTCTCCTCTTCTTCCAAAACATGATCAATTATTAGAGCTGCAAGAAATTGTTTTTGCCATTTCACGATTCAATTTTCTTGAACGCCGAAAAATAATGACGTCCATTCGACATGAAGGATCGAAAGCTCGAACAGACTTTCCCGTTATTCTGCCGACCTACATTGTCCATCCTACATGTAGCATGTAGCATGTGATCAAGGAAGAGTGGGCGGCCGTGTCAACAGAGATGATAAAAAAACTGCTTCAATCGATGCCAAACCATTTGAAAGAAGTGATTAGGCTCAAAGGATATGCTACAAAATATTAAAAGTCAATTATTTTTAAAAAAATGTCAAAATGAAATGAAATTTACGAGTACCTTTTTGTCATAATAATTTAAGTACAATTTCTCTTTACTGAACGTTATTGATTACACAAGGGAACAAAATGAAACTTTTTGTGTGTTGTTTGGAATTCTATATCAATTTTTTACTCACTTTATCAATATTCTCCATTTTTCTCCATCAGCTCGAATTTTTAAGTTGCAGTTACTAATCGTATTTTCGACTTTTTTCCAAAATTTTCATAAGCCGATTTTTAAAATTGTGTTTTTTTTAAAAGATATAGTTGTTACCTTTGAAAAAAATCGATTTTTTTAATATCACCAAAAAATGACTGAGTAATGGCTGTTTCATTAAAACAAAAAAAAAAAAAAATCATATATTAATTTTCTTCACACTCAAAGTTGATCGGTTGGGAGTAAATTGTGCTTTTTATTAGCTTTTTGAATATCATATTAAAGTAGCTTTCTAAAACATGTATGCACACAAAAATCGATTGAAAATTGAATGAGTTATGCTAAGTTCGGTGATAACAAATATTTCGCCTTTTTTTGATTCTACCTAAAAAAAAAAAAATTAAAATTCATTTCCACTTGTCATTCAAAAAGTGGTAACGAACGCGAACAGTAATAAAAATGATTTTTTTCCAGTTTTTTAAAAGTGAATAACGACAAAAAAGTAAAAGTGCAAATCCACAAAAAATATAAATCATTTCAACCCTAAACATTATTTATTGAAAACTGTGCTACTTTGATATATACGTCAAAATTGTGCAATGGCTACGTCAAGAAACACGTGTAAAATCAATCCCAACTGTTTTTGTAACATATGTGGCGAATATACGTTTATAAAAAAAAGAAAATGTGTCAGAGTTCATTAAACAAGTGTATTTTGACTACTTCGGATTTACCACGGAAACCCGTGACAAGTACTGGATTCCTAATACTGTATGTTACGACTGTTTACGGACCCATTTCAAATATCAAACTCCAATGATCTGGCGGGAACCTTCGAATCATCATGATGATTGTTATTTGTGCGTTGTCGACATAACAGGCATTAACAAAACAAACCGGTCTAAATGGATTTATCCTAACTTGTTGTCAATTACCCGACCAGTCCTCTACTATAGTGATGATTCAGAATCACAACAATGTACATCTACACAAAATTATCACGAATTACAACAAAATTCTCCTTCACTAAGTACTGCAAGTGGATCAGATGACTTCCATTTGGATATTTCTTCTGAACGCCAGCCATTTAATCAGGAGGAGCTTAGTGATTTAGTGAGAGTCCTTGGACTCTCTAAAACAGCATCTGAAATTCTAGCTTTTCAATTAAAGCAAAAAATCCTGTTAACCCAAGAAACAAGAATTTCATATTACCGTAACACAGAGAAAAACTTACTTCCATTCTTTTCAGGAGACGATGACTTTGTTTATTGTTCAGATGTTCCTGATTTAGTAACAGCGATGGGATTAGAGAAGTATGATCCAAATGAATGTCGACTATTTATAGATTCTTCTAAACGCAGGCTAAAATGTGTACTTCTGCATAACGGTAATAAATTGGGTTCACATTCAACTAAAGCTAAAGAATAATATTCTACTATTGCCTCGGTTATAGATAAAATTAAGTACAACGAACACCGGTGGCTAATTTTTGTGGATCTGAAAATGGTCAATTTTCTTCTAGACCAACAAGGAGGCTACACAAAATATCCGTGTTTTATTTGTTTATGGGATAGCAGAACACGATCTCAACACGAGTAAAAAAGTCTGGCCTTCGAGGGAAGCTATGTTTCCAGGAAAGCTGAATATAGTTAATGAACCACTTGTGCCTAGAAATCGCATAATACTGCCTCCTCTCTCAACAAGGTCGGTGATTGTTTTATATATATATCAATATAAAGTTCCAAAATTTGAGTTGTGAGAAACTGAAAGCTGGTATTTTTGATGGCCCTCAAATCAAAAGTTTAATCAGGGATTAAAACTTTAGTAGGTCAATGACAGATATTGAAAGAAATGCTTGGAATGGATTTGTTTGGATAGTACAAAATTTCCTGGGAAACAAAAAGGATGAGCACTACTCGGACCACGTGGATAACATGTTGTCACATTTCGAACAGCTTGGTTGTAATATGAGCATTAAGGTGCACTATCAACACAGTCATTTAGATTTTTCCCCGAAAATCTTAGAAACTTCAGTGAAGAACAAGGTGAACGTTTCTATCAAGATATTCCTACCATAGAGGAGCGGTACCAGGGTCACTGGGGTGCCCATATGATGGCGGACTATTGCTGGAGTATTCAAAATCAACCCTCTTAACCAAATAATTTAAGAAAATATTATAAAAGAAAATTTTTCAATGAGTTGTTATTAAATTATAATATTTTTGTATTAAAAATTGTTATTTTTCTTTAAAATCGTCTTTTATTAATAAATTGAAAAGGAAAGCTGATAGAATAAACCTTAAAACAATTACTTTAACACATTAATTAAATAAATAGAACAGCACCAAACACACACATCTTAATAAATGTTATTTCTCTATGGAAATCGCGATTTTTGTCAATTCAGTTTTCTCAGTAAATTGTTGAAAAGTTGTACACCGATTTCAATGAAATAAAGCTTATTTAATTCGTTATATATTAAACTAAATGCTGTAAGACCAATAATGTCATTTTCGTTGCATTATTTTTTTTATAAATTTTTAAAGAACATTTTTTTTTTATAAAATTGTTTTTTTTTTAAAACTTCAACGATATCTCTGAAAATACTGGGCCAAATTAAAAACAATGTAGGCACGGATTAAAGGTAATTTTGTTGACGAGTCTTTTTTCTAACTGAATATGGTGAACCGTTTTCAAATTATTTAAATATTTGTAGTGGAACTGCCTCCATTTTGGACATAACGGTATATCGAGAAAAGTCGAGCTGATAGAAAAAAACCAAGCGCAGATTTGGATTCAGCGATTCAAATTACATTAGAAACAGCATTCAGTTCTGTAACAACAAATACCTTGGTTTCTTGTGTTATTAATTATTTTTTTTTCGCACAATTCTTTCTTAAAATCAAAAATGGAGTTCACCTTATTGTAATAGCTGAATTTTGTAAAAATATATTACATAGAACAAACAAAAAAAGTGTTTTATTTAAAAAAATTACAATTACGAATACTTATTTGTATGACTGTAATCGATTGATGATTATTTTGGATAAACAATAAGTTATTTTTGGCATCAATCCTATGGAATAAATTGAAAGATGTATACTATGGTTGCTTTAAGGATTGTTTGTATTTTGTTCGCTTTGATGCAAGGGAGGCAATGGTGAGATCGTAGCACGTTGAACTTTCATTCGAATTGTGCGCGGTTCAATGCGAGTACGGAGAGAGAAAAGTGCATTATTCCCGACACAGGTTTTTCGATAAATTTTTTCTTTTTAATATTTATAAATAAATATATAATTTACAAAAAAATAAAACAGCAAGATCTGTCCTCTGTGCTATGAAAATCGAGTCTGGGATGACTTAAGTCATCAAATTAAAAAAAAAAAAAACTGTGATCTAATTCTGTACGTGAATATTGAAATTTTCAGTAACTGTCCATAAACAAAAGGGACAATTGATATTTCCCATGATATCACTATGTTGAAAATACTAGTTGGCTTTATGAAAAAAAGGCAGACTTCTTTTTAACCATTTGGTTGCACTGAAGGGAGGGAATGTTAATAAAATAATATAGCAATCTTCCTAGAAATTCCATTTTTGGGTAAAAGTGTCACTTCCATCGAGCGTGGCGGCCACACACATATTTTTTTTTAGTGTATGTATTGAAAACGATAAATTTTGCTTCTTAAATTCGATTTATTTTATAATTAAAATTTTCTTTAAAAGGGAAAAATCACGTTTTAATTTTAATAGTGAGCATCTGTTTGATGTACTGTCTAATTATATTGTTAAGTATGACGTTATGTTGCTGTATGGAGATTTTAAAATCAACCTTCATTCTAATGATTAACCAAAACAACTACTGCATGAGAAATTATGGTCGTTAAGCTTATCAGCTGTCAATAAAACCATAACGAGATGCGGTTTTCTAACAACACCACTCCTAGTCGGTGTTGTTACTTTACCACAATTGTGGTAGATCTACCACTTTTTTTTAACGTTTTTGGCTTCTACCACTTCTACCACCCACTATTTACATTTTTCAAAAATCTGATAGATTTAAAAAATTTTAAAATTTAATTTATTATAATATATTAATAGATTTGTAAATGTTTTTAAGCATATTTCATTTGGAGAGCAAAGTTAATATATTTTACAATTTACACCTATTTTTGATGGTCCTGTATTTCAGTTTTTGGTTAAAAATTTTTTTAAAATGTTTATTTTTTCACATGTTAATCAGCTATATTCCTCTTTGCCTTTAGTTTTGCATTCATTTGCTTTCTTCTGTATTGAAACAGAAGATGTGTGTTATTTTTCTTAAGTATCAATTATTTTTTTGGAGGAAATTTTGACTTAATTTTAATTTTAATTCATTACATTATTCATTACAATTACTTACAGGAATAGTGTTAATGAGATTTCCATTAAAAACTTGTAGCTTTGAGGGACCTGTGTGTTGAGGAAGTGTATATTTTTTTCCAATTTAGCTACAAAGATTGTCTGTTGGAAAGATCTGACACCTTTATTCCTATTCACTGGCTGTTTAAACCCGCGTTTGGATTTATTTTAGTTTGGTTATAGACCCAAGCACATAAACTTGGACTATGGTTTTAAGTTTGTTGTCACAAGCAGCACTTGAACTGTTTGTGGAGCTGGAAAGTTTTGATTATAAGAAACACTCGGTTTATGGTAAGAAGATTATTGTCCTGTTAGAGTACGTTTTCAAGATTGTCAAAAGTTTGTACAATGGATGTGCATACACTTTTTTGAGAGTGTACGAGTTTCGGTTCTTGACAAAGGTGCCGCAAGGCTGCTGTTCCATTCGTGAAAAACTCAGTTTCTTTCCAATAAGGGTTTAAATCATAATGCACAATAAGTTGCCATTGTGTTCTAGAGGTTTTCATTGATGCAATTCCCTCGAAGTGGATGCCTAGGTTGGAGTCAAATTCATAGTTCTTGACTTCGGTTGCCAATATAAGAGGTAGCATGATTACCGCAATTAATAATACCGATGCTAAGGTGGGTGATGATGATCTTCGTCTCTTACGTGCTACTTCAGTGTCGTTGTCGTCGTGATGACTAGGTGCCTTGTGATAGGTAGACCCAGTAGTAACAGGAACCTCTGCTTGGTTGTCTTCTATTGGTAGGGGAGCTAATCGATGGATTGGCCGTCTAAATATTCCTGAAGCTGTTTTGATATCCACTACACGTACAATGTCATCTTCTCCCTTATAAGTTTTCGTGATCCGTCCAAGTGGCCATTGAAGAACCGGGGAGTTGTCTTCCTTGATGATTACCACGGTACCTTCCCTAATGTTATAAGCCTGTTCCCTCCATTTGTGTCTATATTGAAGTTCGTTAAGATAGTCACGAGACCATCTTTGCCAAAAGTCGTGTTTGATTTGTGACACGGCTTTCCATCTGGTTCCTAAGGATGACTTCGTCTCCACTGCTCTTGCATCGACATGTGCTGTAAGTGGTTCGCCGATCAAAAAATGTCCAGGAGTAAGTGCACTTAAATCATTAGGATCGTTTGACATGGGGCTGATTGGTCTCGAGTTTAGTATTGCCTCGATCTCCACTACAATGGTTTCGAGTTCTTCGTATGTGAGAGATGCCGATGCGACACTTCTTTGGAGCAGATTTTTTGCTGATTTTATGGCTGCTTCCCACAGTCCTCCAAAGTGAGGAGCCCTGGGAGGAATGAAGTGAAAATGTATTCCTTTTCTATTGCACGTGTTCATTATCTTTTCTTGCGCGTTGGCTGAATGAATTGCTGGTGATAATTCAGCAAGTTGATTTTTTGCTCCAACAAAGTTGGTTGCGTTGTCACTGTAGAGGTTTTGACAGTGCCCCCTTCGAGCGATGAACCTTTTAAGGGCTCCGATAAATGCGTCAGTTGACAGGTCGCTTACAATTTCCAAATGAACTGCTTTTGTGGCGAAGCAGCAGAATATAGCCAAATATGCTTTTGTTGGTCTCTTCTCGCGTAGTTTGTAGTGCACCCAAAGTGGTCCACAATAATCTACACCAGCGTTGATAAATGGCCGTGCTGGCGTAACTCTCGTTGCTGGTAAGTTTCCCATGATTTGCTGTACCAGTTGTGGCCGCGTCCTGTAACATCGGACACAGTGGTGAACTATTGATCTTGCCATACTTGCTGCTTTCACAGGCCAAAACCGTTATTTAGTATGCGCCACTAATGCGGTTGGACCACAATGCATGTGATCTTCGTGTATAGATTGCATTATTAACTTTGTTATCGGATCATTATACGGTAGAAACATTTGGTGTTTAGTTTCGAATGGTAATGTGGATGCATTTAGTCGGCCGCCGACTCTCAAAATGCCGTCGTCGTCTAAAAATGGCTTAAGGCTGTGTATTGCACTGTTTTTGTTCACGACACCATATTTCTTTAAAGCTAGCATTTCTGTACTAAAATCGGCCGTTTGCACAGTTCGTATAATCGCCTTCAGTGACTTATCCAATTCTAAAGGTGTTAGTACCCATGAGGCTTGGTGGGATGGCATTGTGCCTCGTGCACGCTCTCCAAAGCGAATCAAGTAGCCTACAACTTGCTGAAGTTTCTTAAATGAGTTCCCATGATTGATTAAATAGATCATGTTTTCTGCGTCATTTCTGGCTGTAATTAAAGCCTTTGGTGCTTTTCTTTTGCCTTCTTCTGTTATGTTTGGACTATTATTGCAGAATGGTTGTGGCCAAATTGATTCGTTTCCATATAGTAAAAATGGCCCATAAAACCATAGGTTGCATTGCATAAAGTTTCTTGGATGACAACCCCTTGACAACACATCTGCTGGATTTTGTTTCGAAGTTATGTGCCGCCATTGTTGTGCTATGGAACAGTCCTGAATTTTTGCTATACGATTTGCTACGAAAACTTCGTATGATGAGGCTTCCGCATTTATCCAAGATAATACAATCTCAGAATCAGTCCAAAAATATGTGGATTCGCTACAATCTTTAATGTCTAGTTGAATTCTTGTGGCAAGTTGCGCACCCAGTAGGGCTGCGCATAATTCCAATCGAGCAATTGTCTGATGCTGCTGATTTATGGGTGCGACTCTGGATTTGGCACACAACAGTCTTGCAGCTACCCTACCGTCCTTATTGACTGAACGTAGGTATGCCACATCCCCGTAAGCCTTCTCCGAAGCATCGGTAAAAATGTGCAACTGACTTGATTCTGGAAACTGATGATTAAATACGTGACGAGGAATTTGTTTTTCATTTAACTCTTGGAGCTGATCTCGAAATGATATCCATTTGCTGTGTAGTTCCACAGGCAGCGCCTCATCCCACGAAAGTTTTAGTTTCCATAGTTCTTGCATGAATATTTTAGCGTTGATGATAACTGGAGCCATTATTCCCAATGGATCAAATATTCTTGCCAACTCTGAACTCACACTTCTTTTTGTGACTCTTGTGTTGCTGCTAAAGATGGTTTTCATCTTGATGCAAAATGTATCATCCTTCGGCAGCCATGTTAATCCTAGGGTCTTAACACTGTCACGTGATTCTTCGACAAAATCGAGATTTATTTCTTGATGATCTGCTGGAATCCCTTGCAGCAATTGCGGATGGTTAGCACACCATTTTCGCAACTCAAATCCTGCGGTACTTAAAATTGTTGTCAGTTCCCTTTGAGCCGTGATGGCGGTGGTTAGACTATCACTTCCGAGTAAGCCATCGTCCACATAAAAATTGTTCTGCAACGCCGAGGCTCCCAGGGGGTATTTTGTGCGATTTTCTTTGGATAACTCTAACAAACATTTGATGGCAAGATATGGTGCTGCTTTGGTCCCGTAAGTCACTGTGTTTAGCTGATAATATTTAATCTCTTCTTCGGGATTTTTCCTCCATATGATAACTTGATGCATCCGATCATGGGGGTTGATTAAGATCTGCCTATACATTTTCTGAATATCTGTAGTGAAAACGTATCTTGGAATTCGAAAGCGTAGTAAGACGATAAACAAATCATTTTGGATGATCGGCCCTGTGTGCATTGTCATTTAATGATAATCCTGATGATGTCTTCGCGGAAGCGTCAAAAACTACCCGTAACTTGGTACTGCTACTATCAGGTTTGCTAACACAATGGTGTGGAATAACGTAATGTGGTCTGCGCCAAATGCCTGTGCTTGATACTTCAGTCATGTGTCCCAAACTCTTATATTCTTCCATAAAGTTAGTGTAAGAAATCTTCAGTTCAGGGTTTTTTCCTAGCCGCCTTTCTATTGCCAAGGAACGATTAAGAGCCATTTGTTTTGAATCTCCTAATGCTGCTGGATTATCCGTGAAGGGAATTTTTACCACAAATCGTCCATCGGAGTTTCTTCGAGTGTTATGAGAAAAATGCAATTCACATCGTTTTTCTGTAGCTGTGAATTGGGATTTGTGGTTTTCAACTTCTTCCAATTTCCAGAACCTTTCGATTTGTGCACTTGTATCTTCATCAGCTTCACTAAAAATGCCACATGTAGCAGAAGTAACTTTGGTTTCTTCTACCTTGCCAGACACTACCCATCCAAATATACTATTTTGTAAACTTGGGAGATTGTTGCTTAATTTGATTTGACCAGTTGATAGTACTTGTAAGAAAAATTCTGCACCGAGCAGCACATCTATGTTGCCAGGCTGAAATAATGTTGGATCAGCGAGTGGTATATTGGGTGGAATATTCCATGACGACACATCTATAAATTTTGACGGCTGAGCGCTTACAATTTTTGGCAACACAAGCGCTTCCAGCCGTGCTTCGAATCCATTTATTGTGGACCGCATTGTTACGCTTATTTGTGACTTACAATCCTTCTTGTTGGCTCCAATCCCTTCTATACTGAATGAAGCGTGTTTTTGTTGGAGTCCCAGCTTCTTAACAAGTCTCTCTGTAACAAGATTTACTTGAGAGCCAGAATCCAACACTGCTCTGCATTTAAGCTCTCGACCACTGTTTGTTATTATTTGTATACAAACAGTGCTGAGCATAACGTATTTGTTGCAGCTAGCCTCATCTGCTGCGGATAAGCTGACTGGAATGGATCCCGTCTTGTTAGATGACGATGTGGGCGCATTTCCTGTCTTTAATAACATTGATCCTTGATTGTTGGATGTTGATAATGATGAACTGGTTGGCTTTGTTGACATAGCCTTTTGCTGCTTGCATGATGATGATGAACGGACTGGCCTTGTTGACATAGGTTGTAGGATGTTTGATGAATACGACGGAGTCCTCATGTCATCTTGGTTGTCGAGATGAAGTAACGTGTTGTGTGTTTTGTTACATCTTGTGCATTTTCTCGATTCGCAGTTGTTTGCAAAATGTCCCTCTTTTAAACAATTTACGCATCGCTTGTTGGTTTTTACTATCTGAAGCCGCTCTGCTGGCTTCATGAGTAAAAAGGTCTTGCAGACAAGAATGTACGGGTTCAGGGCCACTGAACTCGCACGTTTTCCTGGCTATGAAGAGTCAATTTTCATGGTCAGAGAATCGTGCATTTCAAGGTTTTGAATCAGTACATTTCCATCGAAAAACAACCTTGGTCTTGAACGCGAGTAAACTCAACGTAATAAAGTAAGAACAAAAAACAGTTGAACCAGAGCATAGAAATATGACTCTTTTTTTTTGCTTATTTTCGTATGCTCGTCAAATATGCTGACGACCCAACTCATGGCCAAGGTTGTTTTTTGTGCATACAGAAATGTGCACTTATATTTTAAGTCAATTTTGTTTATGTATTTTTACATATTTCATCGATTTTATTTGTTAATATTTACTGTATATTGTATTGATTTTCGCCTATAAAAGGGCGAAAAGACTTTAATAAAAGGAGAGTACGTGTTTTACAATCAAACCGAGTGTTTCCTATAATCAAAACTTTCCAGCTCCACAAACAGTTCAAGTGCTGTTTGTGACAACAAACTTAAAACCATAGTCCAAGTTTATGTGCTTGGGTCTACGTATATAACCAAACTAAAATAAATCCAAACGCGGGTTTAAACACTGGCTATTTATTAAAATTTATTGAAATTAAGATGGTAAACAATATTAATTATATAAAAAAAAGGTAAATTTTCAAAATAAGTATATGTTTCCAATATAAAAATACAACGCTTGCTTTTCCAAAAATATTTTCTTAAACATTTTTGTTTGAGCTTATTTTCTAAAACTCAACGCTTGCTTCTCTAAATAAATATTTGAACTAAAGTTATATTAAGAAATTAATTTGTTTCTTTTTTAATCTTAAAGATATAGTTTGGGAATCAAAAAATCAACATAAGAATTACTTTAAGCAGATGAATTTTGCTGAAACAAATGCTCTTGAAAGCCTTTATCAGGAGTATTTAGACAATATAAGTAGGCAAAAAGAGTTGGCTGAGTATGTTTTGCTGGATAACAAATGGCCGGTGAGTTTAAAAAATCGCTTAAAGTTAATTTGATTATTATCTTTAGCTTTTTTAGATTAACTTTGAGACCATGACGCTCAAAAAGAACGTTTTACACTACTTACAACGAACTTACAACCCAGGCTTTTGGATGTCTATGAAATCAACTCAATTCCAGTCACAAATACACTGCAAAATTTATAACATCCAAATCGATAATCAGCTTAGCAATTGTATATATCCCGAGGTTCTATACCCAATACCACAACGGCTGAGTATGGTGCGCAATATAAAGATCGATCCTTTTGTCGAATATTGTAGTGTGCAACGTTTTGTACCCAATTCCTCTGTGCGACAATACAAATATGTTAGCCTATTAATACAGGAGTTCTACTTCAAGGTTGATTTCATGTTACTCAACACTATTGCTGATTTTCTTACCGGCAGCATCAATGATGAATTGGTTTTCAAAATGTTCAAAGAGGACCTGCTCTATATTGGAAAACCTTTGTCCGATTTAGTAGAAACACGTTCAGTTTTAGAGCCCAAAAATTTCTACGATAATGTACATTTGGGTCCGCTCAAGATTCATGTCTCTTTCTCTATGGGTGGCTACGACATTGATGTCGTACCTGGACTACTATCCACGCTGATACATGGCTTGGGCGTAACACTTACTGATGTAAATGATGCAATCTTTCGTTTAGCCTACTTCGAGCGTGAATATAAGTTCTTCACCGACTGGCAGTTGACTTCGGATATAAGAGAGCACTACAAGGGATTGGCTCTAAAGCAATTGTATGTATTGG
This sequence comes from Coremacera marginata, assembly GCA_914767935.1. NCBI lineage: Eukaryota > Metazoa > Arthropoda > Insecta > Diptera > Sciomyzidae > Coremacera > Coremacera marginata. Next base: position 133,760,611 of record OU612044.1, read on the forward strand.
TTTTGGGTTTGGATGTATTGGGCAATCCTTACGGTTTGGTTGTTGGGCTGAAAAGAGGTGTGGAAGACTTGTTCTACGAACCATATCAGGTTTGAAGCCTACTTTGTCGATTTGCTGTACATTATTATACCACCCTGTATGAACTTTTAGGGTGCTATACAAGGGCCAAGTGAGTTTGTTGAAGGTCTAGTCTTGGGCTTGAAGTCGTTTTTCGGTCACACTGTGGGTGGCACTGCAGGCGCAGTATCCAGGTATATTTGCACTAATATAAATTTGTGCACTTATATTAAAATAGAATGTCCCAAATCAATGCTAATATTTCACTATTTAGAATCACTGGCGCCGTGGGCAAGAGTGTGGCTTTGCTAACACTTGATCAAGACTTTCAGAACAAACGTCGTTATCTCGTTTATAAACGACCAGTAAGCTTCCATGATGATATGAGACGTAGTGCTAAAAGTTTAATGATGGTAAGAAAAACAATTTAGTATATACGTACGACTCTAGTAAATTTGCATAAAGTAACTATGCTGTTTTTGATTTATTATTAAAACAAAAAAAAAATGTGCTGCTATGTGCCCAATGTGTGCTATAATGTGTCGGATTGGAAAATAAAATGTGCTAATAGTGTGGGGGTTTTTTTTAATGTGAAATAAATGTTTTTTATTGATTTTCAGATCCTTGGAAATTGGCGCAAGATGTGCTCTAGTTGTTTTTTAATATGTCATAGAGGAATTGAAATATCGCACACTAAATACAAAACAGTCACAACTCAAAATTTACAAATTTTTACTTTTTAATGTAAAACTATTCGTAGTGATCATATACTTTGACTGTAACACATCAAATACATTTTGTACACATCTTCTTTCTCTATAGTTTAAAAAAAAATTTTGTCTCATTGGTTTGTATGGAGCTCCTTCTAAAATAAAATTGTTTTTTTCCTCACCTAGAAATTATAAAATTTTGAGTTGTGACTGTTTTGTATTTAGTGTGCGATATATGCATGTTTTCAAAAAATACAGAATATCGTATTCCTAATGTTTTAATTAATATTAATACAAAGTTGCTTTTTAATTTTTTTTTTTAAATTTCTTACACCATAATACGTTATTTTCATTAATATTTGCTCAAAAGGGGGATATAAATGATACTCAGAAGTATATCTTGAACTAACCTCAGCAAGTTACCGCACAACTAATGTGGTTGAGCTGGAAATAATCGGAGCTGACATACTGATAAAAAAATGTGTTTATGTTTTTTAAACTCGCCAATGTGTGAAATTTTTTAATATCTCGACGGCACATATTAACACAACTCAAGTGAATTTTAGCACAACTTCCGAATTTTTGTAAAAAAAAATAACCTTATAGTTATAGTGCATGCCAGACTTGAGTTTTTTATGAATTTGAGCACTATTTCTGCCTTGTTATCCCATATCTTAGATGAAGGCAAAATGGAGAAGTCTGAGGTTATAAATTGCTTGACAGCCACTACAAGGATTGCCAGATTTCGAAAGTGCATTATCGGGGCATTCAAAGAAAATTCCGGGATCTTACGAATCAAGACGGGAAATTTTTTAGCAAGGCAAAACAGCATAAATCAAATTATCGTTAAAAAATGTCTGGTATTTTCGTTACAGTAGTCATTTTTAAGCCATTTATCCATCAATAATTTCCAAGTAAGACCATTTCATAAAAATAGTATCGTTTATTATGAAAGTTGTGTTATTATGAACAACAATGTGTTGTTGTTCTGACTTAAAAGCCATTTTAACCACTTTTGAATGTTTTCAGAAAATCGATAAAAACAAAATTTTTTTTCTTAATATTCTCATACAAAAATTAAGGTACTACAAACTATTAAGGTACTACTTCAAGAAAAATACAACGTAGTAGGTTTCATGTTTATTTCAATCTTTTCTCTTTTAAATGGTGGTACGAAGCATAAACTTCTGAAATTTTTTCTTTTTAGTGTCTTTGAATCAAGATATTTTTTGCTTGGGTTTCCCGAAATAGATTTTTTTCCGAAATAAGACAATTGACGACTTTTCTTGGAACTGTAAATCTGATCTTGATAAACTTTTGTGTATTCTTTGTATTTTTGGATCTTACAGACACTGAACCTCCAGAACTCCCAGCGGTTTTGATCCGAAGAAGAAAGGCAAAAAACTGACGAAAAAAAAATTTAAATTTAGATGCTTTTTTAAAGATCGTGTCGTTTTAGAAATATTTAATATTTTGTTTTTTTTATAAAGTTCTTACTAGATACAGTTCTTACTAGAAAAGGGCCTCAACCGCGTTTTTCAAGGGCATAAAATGTGCACTTTAAATCAAAGAAAATCTGATTATTTGGCTTAAGCCAGTACCACACTCAAAGAAAAAACCCTGACAGAAGCTTTTGTTGATTCTATACTAACAAAAAATTTATCTTATCTTTATATATAAAATCTCCGGAAGAGCCGTTAAGATCTCAGGAACGATAACACCTAAGGGCACCAAATTTACAACATCTGTTATCAAGGTTCATATATCAAATAATAAATAAAAAAAAAATGCCACACCCCCTATTACCGCTCACAAATCAATAAAAATGCTATATTTCAGACGAATGTGGTTGTATTGGTGTAAAATTTTGTTATTTAGTTTGTATGGTTACTCTCGCCAACTGCACTAAAAATTGGCGTGGTCGAAGTATAACAACGCCCACTTTTTAGAAATAATTATAATTTCTGAATTGTACATGTTTTGATAGTTACACTTGGTGTGTAGGTGCTATGTGACCAAGTGGAGGTCACTATATATATAAATGTTGCCACACTTACTTTTTCCGCCCATCTGAATATAATCATGTCATAGTACCCCAACAGCAGCAAAAATGAGCAGTTCTTAGAAAAGAAAAGTTGGCAGAATTAGGCAAGGGGGCGTGTCAATTTAATTCGAATCAAAATCCTCCTACACCATTTCTTCGACTTCAACCAAATTTTGCAAATATATTCTTTGGTATATAAGCAGTTTAAGGTCTAGAAAAGTGGGTGGTTATACAGAGGGCGGGGCACTATTTTTTCCATTCATTAAGTACACCCTAAATGCTACATCGCCTCAGGCTTTGCTGGGTATTCCATCTAGATTGGCAGATCATGAAAGCCTGTTGTCGGGACAAGTCGGGACAAAAAATCTATGTACCAGTGTTTGTATTTGATAAACATAAACATAAAACTAAAGCATAAGCAATATGAACATAAATTCAATCTAACTAATGAACTACAGGGTCCGCCATCTACCTTTTTTTTCAACTAGTGCTTATTTCGTGAATGGTAACACTTAGCACATGTCTGATTTGACATAATTAGTTTTATCCTTCCGCTGAACGAATATGGTTGTGCATACGCTTGAACAACGCTGGGAAATATTTCCTGCGATCGACTTACAGAAGATGCCGATTTTGCCAAAAAAATCATCTTTTCAGATGAAGCTCATTTTGATCTTGGCGGGTATGTAAACAAGCAAAATTGTCGCATTTGGGGCACAGAAAATCCGCACGCATACATTGAAAAGCCGATGCACCCAAAACGAGTCACTGTTTGGTGCGGATTTTGGTCCAGAGGCATAATTGGGCAATTTTTCTTCGAAAATGAGCAAGGAGTGGCCGTTACAGTCAATGGCCATCGTTATCGGGCCATGTTGAACGAATTTTTGTTCACAAAAATTGAAGAGGAGGATATTGGCAACATTTGGTTTCAACAGGACGGCGCTACGTGCCACACAGCCGAAGCTACACTCGATGTTTTGCGCCCTGTTTTTGAAGATCGCATTATCAGCCGCAGAGCTGATGTCGTTTGGCCACCTCGGAGCTGCGATTTGACATCGTTGGACTATTATTTGTGGGGTGCCCTCAAAGATTAGTGTTACGCCGACAAGCCAGAGACAATTGACGCGTTAAAGGACAATATTCGTGAAGCCATTGGTGAAATACAGCTGCACACAATCGATAATGTCCCTATAGGAACAAACTAACTTGTTTTTAAAAACAACTAATTAAAAAACTAATTTAAAATAAACCAGTATATGAACTACTTTAAATTATATTAAGGCGGCAACTACTCTGATTTTGACCTGTTTTAATTGCAAATTTTTATTAGATTACAAGTTTATATATATTTAACCATGTTATTTCATCAAATATTATTAACTTTAGGCCATCAGTAATAGTTTTCAATTGGTTATTTAAAAGCAATTAAAAATAATTTAAATGTAACTAATTTAACAAGTAGTTGAAAATATATGCAGACGAAAGTCAATTGACTTATTTAGCGGACATCACCATACAAAATAAGTTAGTTCGTTCTATGGAAAAAAGTCAGAATTTCAACTAGTTGTGGTTGACAAAAAACTACTTTATCAACTACTTTTAAATTAGTTGATTTTCCTACAGGGGTGCTTAAAAATTGGACCGATCGTGTAGGCTACTGCATGGCCAGCCGAGGCAGCCATTTGAATGAAATTTTTTTCCATTATTAACCGGAAGGATTGTACATTCAAATAAAAACAGGAATTTGAGAAAATATCCAGTAGTTTTTTTTTTGCATTTAAAAAAAAAAAAGTTATTTGGCGGACCCTTTATATGATGATAAACTAAAAATAAATAATAAAAACAAAGCAATCCACAACAATAAGACATTTATGTTTCATAAATTTAAAATCATGTATAAATTGGTGAGCAGCAAAACAAATTTGTTTTTTAAATTTTATTGAAGAGGCCAAAATTAGAAGTTATTTCTTAGTTTTTTTTCGACACACATTTTTAAGATTATATTTAAATTAGTTTAAATAATATTCAATTAGTGATTTTTGGTCAAAGCATCCGGTGATGGTGGAATATGTTTAATTATTACTAAACATACATATATATTTCTAATGTTATAATAATGTTCATTTTAAATTCATTTTTAAATTTAAACATTTGAATCTATTTTGTTTTGATGCGTTAATATGTTGATATGTTTATTTTTAAGTTATGTTTAATTTTAAGCTTTTGAACCTATTTCTTGTTGTTCACGCAAAGGTTATGAAAATGTCTTTTCTTGACAGCTTGAATAACCTTCCTAAAATCTTTTTCCGGGTTATCAGACAAGGAGCGCAATGCATCTGCATTATATTAAATTAATATTCACCCATTAAAGCATCATAAAACTTTTGAAAGTCCTTTAATCTCTTCTTTCCGTGAGTGCCATCAAGATTTATGTCGATGATTAAGTCAGTTGAAAAAATATGAGTAATCGTCTTTGCCAGCTTTCCCTTCAAAAGAGATTTCATTGTAGTGATCTATGGAAACCAAAAAGGTGTTATTTTATTATTTAGTCTTTATGTGCCGTATATACAAGTAAATATTACATAAGTTCCAAGGTTATTCCCTTCAATTGTCTCATTTAATTGACTTATAAATGCTGTGCTGTTTAATGGAAATACGGTCCTGATACTCCTGTTGTTTCTCTCTTGGCGCAAGATTTTCTCCGACAAAACTTTTTGCGTTGCTAAGGCTTCCATAACTACGTTTTTGTGCTTTTAGTTCGTTAATCGAAAATAGAGTTGGAATATAGTTTATATTACAACATTAATTGCATTAATCTTTTTTTATTAGTATTTTAAACTACAATCCATTTGAACTTACTTGGCGTCTTTTCAAATATATAATATATATATAAAATATAAGGTCCTTCAAGGTATGGCAGTTTTTGCAGGAATTTCATTGGTATTGCTATTAATGTGGTCTGCAACAGAAATAAATAAATTTAATAAACTGTGCAATATTAATCACAATTAACACATGCTCACTTGGTCGTAATATGTTGTCTCCAAAAATTACCCCCTTAATTTTTGTGTTCTCGTCCATTTCGTCGTAACTATTATTTGTGTTGTAACTTTGTATTTATATTATATTATTTTTTAAGTGCTAGTTTTGCATCCATGTAAAAAAAAAAAACGAAATGGACATTTCAGCCCTTGAAAGGAATTTGACCGAGCTTATTATGATCAATTGTGTTGTGAGTGTTGTGAAATATTTGAATACAAATGATCGAGAACTCGCTTTATGCCGATTCCGAACGGCTTATGTTCTCAAGAAGCTTTTCATGGCAGTTCTTACTCCCTGAGGTTTGCCATTGTCTGCAGAGAGGTGACGGCCGAACAGAAAAATTAATTCAATTGAAAAAACTTTCTGTATCAGATGGGGGAATCGAACCAGGGTTATCTGGCGTAGGAGCCACACACTCTACCCACTACGCCACGGCCGCCACGTAAAGAGGTTGTAAAAGTAATTTTTCACTTGCAGGAAAACCCACAAGCTATGCAAGATTTTCAACATTTCCCATATAATGTAGGCAAGTGCCTAACATAGATAATGAATTTAGTGGCGCATTGAAAAAAAGCTTTTAATATTATTAAACTTGCGGCCAAGTTTTAAGCCCGAACCCTCTTCAATGAAACCTATTATTAAAATGGAAATAAATGGTCGAATGGTGCAGTAGTTATTGGGTGATTTCTTAGAGAAAAAGTACTTTTTTGTCGAAAAACTCACAATGTCACCATTATTTCGCTGAAACCAAACTTCTTTTTTCTTAATAGCCAAATTTTCGTACTGCTCACGATTAAAAATTTGTCCAAGAATCCGTGATGGGGTTTTAACATATTTTTTCAATATTTGAAGGTAGTATTCAAATGCATAGCTGGAAAAATTAGAAAGAGGTCCAATTATTCTTGCACACTCTCTTAAGTGTAGGAGTCCGTGTACATTATATGTGATGCTTTTTTCTCCGAATATTGCAGAAAAGTTTTCAACAAATAGTTCGAGCATAGCTTCAGCATTTTCAACATTTCTTTGACATGTAGGGCAAGATAAAAATCGGGAAGCACAATGAAGCAAAAGAACTTCGTAGCAAAAAACCCGGAATGAACTCGATCTTTCAACACTATTCCGATATTCAGTTGCTTTTCAATCAAGTATTTCTTTAAGTTCTCTGGGAGAACGAGCAAACTCTTTTCGAATATGTTTTTAGCGATTTAAAGTGATTAGTAATTTCATTTTTGTTTTCCTTACTGACTTAAGATAGTGGGCTTGGCAACTGAATAATTGCGGATTTCACTCATAGATGGCTTTAGTTGAATTTTTAGGTTTGCTGACGTAATCGAAATGTCAAACACATTTTGTTATTTGATAGTTGATACTTCAACTGTCAATCGGTAAAAAATTTTTTTTTGATCGGTTGTGTAGTTTTTGTTTGGTGTCTGTTGAAAAATGGAAAATCAAAACGAACATTTTCGTCATATTTTGCTTTTTTATTTCCGGAAAGGAGAAAACGGATCGCAAGCTCACAAAAAGTTATGTGCTGATTATGGTCACGAAGCCTTAAAAGAACGGCAGTGTCAAAATTGGTTTGCCAAATTTCGTTCTGGTGATTTTTCACTCAAAGATGAAAACGCTCTGGTCGTCCAGTTGAAGTTGATGACGACCAAATCAAAGCAATAATCAATTCGGATCGTCGCAGTACAACACGTGAGATTGCAGAGAGCTTCATGTATTACATATATGCACTGAAAATCGCTTAAAACAACTTTGCTATGTACGAAAACTCGATATATGGGTTCCTCATGAACTGAAAGAAAATCATTTAACACAACGCATTAACATCTGCGATTTGTTAAAGAAACGCAAAGAAAATGATCCATTTTTAAAACGATTGATAACTGGTGATGAAAAATGGGTTGTTTACAACAATGTCAATCAGAAAAGATCGTGGAGCAAGCCAGGTGAACCAGCTCAAACAACATCAAAAGCTGATATTCATCAAAAGAAAGTTATGTTATCAGTTTGGTGGGATTACAAAGGAATTGTCTACTTTGAACTTTTACCACCTAACCGAACGATCAATTCAGATGTCTACATTGAACAACTAACAAAATTGAACAATGCAGTTGAAGAAAAGCGGCCATTCGGGCAAATCGAAAAGGTGTTGTATTCCACCATGACAATGCAAGGCCACACACATCTTTGGTCACTCGGCAATAATTATTGGAGCTTGGTTGCGATGTTTTGCCACATCCACCATATAGTCCTGACCTTGCACAATCTGATTACTTTTTATTTCGATCTTTGCAAAACTTCTTGAATGGTAAAAATTTCAATAATAATGATGATGTCAAATCGTACCTGGTTCAGTTTTTCGCTTATGATTTTTGAATTATGATGCTGCCTGAAAGATGGCAAAAGGTCATTGCTCAAAATGGGCAATACATTACAGAATAAAGTTATTTCGTTCCATGAAAAAAATTGTCTTTTATTTTCTAAAAAAAAAACCGCAATTACTTAGTTGCCAACCTGATAGTTTTGTTATTGACCATTCAGATGAGAATTTTTCTCATCACTCCTAGATCAAGCAAATGACCATTCCCAAACACTGTTTTTCCCGTGGATTTTTTTGCAGAATGAATTCTTTTCGATGATGACTTAAGCACCTCCTTGCTTCAAAGTCCTCATCAGATATAAGATGCCCTAATTGTTCTAAATATGTTAACACATTGTCTACTTTTGCACCGATTTGGTTGCATTTTGGGCAACCGTGCAAAGAAGTGTGTCCAGTAATCCCATACACGAACGACTTTGCTGGTGCATAGCAGATAATAGCTCTTATGCATAATGGTATGCTTACATTTTCAACTTGAATGCCATTTTTAATAAGTTCATCTAATTCGTTCACCAAAGCTTTCAGAAATTCATTTATATCAGTAGGTTTACACACACCTAAGTAGATACCAAACAAGAATTACGGAAATGTGGGAAATATTCACAATATATATCAAAATAAGCCACAATTGATTTCTTGAACTCCTCAACAATGGAAGTCCATCAATATTAATATCGATAACTACTTTATTGCAGTTTTTGGTCAATTCACAAATCCTAAGTAATTGCTTCGTTATTCCGATATGAGAATTAAACCCGGGTGAAACCCTTTGTATAATTAAGCGTTCATGCTTTTTTTAGAAATGTCTTTGCACTTAATGGAACATTTAAATTTTCTGAATTCAAAGTGGATAGCAGCTTCTCAAAGCTTTCTCGAGATATTCTAAATTTGTTGTACCATTCTCCCTGTTTTTCTTTTAGGTCTAGAAGCCTTCTGTTCTAGGCCTCCGTCATGAAAGTGTTCATAGTTGTCTACAACTTCACTGTCAAAATCTTTTGTAACAACATTGCAAAAAATCGCGCCACTAGTGCCTGTCGAACTCGCATTATTCAAACGCTGAATATATGAAATGCGTTCTTTTTTAATCAAACTCCTCAGATTTCTCTTACTAGCATCTCTCATACCTCATTTATATATATTTTTTGTTTAATTGTTTTATATTTATTTAAATATTTAGTTTTTCACTTTTTTAACAAAACGTGTCACTTTTAAAAAGGAAAAGAAAATTCATTGCTAGCTTAGAACGTAGCAAAATATGCAAACTGCAAGTGACTTTTTCTACATGACTTTTTTTGTGGTTTAACCATAAATGCATTTCTTCGTTTTTTGGGCCAATTCCGGGACTTCAAGACAAATGCCAGGACTCGGGGTACGAATACAAATACCGGGACAATTCCTGCCAATTCCAGCGACCTGGCAGTCCTAGCCACTACTCATAGAATGTGCTTCGTAGTTTGAAAGAGTAATCTGGAAAACAATCTGTTAAAATTTTAAGTCTAATTTTTACTCTTGCCTCTATCCATTGCAATTATTGCAATGTCATAGATATTTTGTATATAACCGGACTCTAATCTTATCTGCAATGGAACCCTTAGCGTGACTACAGAAAGGTTCGGAACCAACAAGAAGTCGGAATGCTCTTCTTATGGCAAGGCATTCTGTCTTTTTGTTGCCTTCAAATCCTTCATAGAGCTTGAAAAATTCCAAATTTATGTTGACATGGTGAAGTATGTTTGGTGCGAATTTATTTTATAAATTTTTATTCTAAGTAAAATTTTATTTATATATATATACTGCCGTCATAAGGAAGAGTGCGGTATCTAGCATGAAATTCAAAATGCATTTTATTGTATTTTCCTTATAAGTCGTCCATCCTCTATAAGATTATCCCATGACTATATATTTTTACCTAAATTGCCGTATCTACACAAAACTTATTAATCGTTCCAGAATAAAACGCAGTATCTACACAAACAGAGTCAAAAATGTCGTATCTACACGTAGATGCCGCATTTCGCTTTTGTTTTTTTTTACTTTTTTCATAGCCACAATTTTTTTCCAGTCATACAAAATAGAACTTGAGTCATATGAAATTTTTTCAATTATTGACAATAAATATTTTTCATATCTTTTTTTCAAAATTATTTTTATTATAGATGCGAAAATGATGTAGATATGGGCGTTTTTTCAATGTTTTCAATTAAATTAAATCGGAGAGCAAACAAGCAAAAAGCGGCAACTACAGTGTTTTATGCCACAGTTTTTGCAGTTTTGGTAAATTCTTTAAAATAACTTTATGATTTATATTGTACTGCGCCTCTCTTTTCTGACGAATTAAATTTTTATAATTATTTCCATCGCTTTTCATAAAATTTTGTCTTTTTATTCTGAAGCGTTTTTCTCAGATTTTTGGAAAAGTAGATGCCGCACTCTCCCTTATGACGGCAGTATATATATTTTTATTTGAAAACTTTTCTTTTTAAGTAATTTTTACAAGCTCATTAGAAATTTTAAATTTTTTGATATCTTAAAAATAAATGCTTAGATCTAAAAATTAAATACAAAGTAATGTAGTTTTGTATAAAGTGTTTTAGTGTAAATGTTTAGTGTGTAGTTTATGTGTGATACACACTACGTATGTATGTAAATACAAATTCAAATAATTCATTTTACTTAACATATATGGAAAATATCTTATCATATTATCATTAATATGTGGTGAAAGTTTCATTTGATTCCCTCGCTAAACACGAATGTTATAAATTTTTATTCAAAAGTGCCCCTTTTGAACAAAAAAGGGCACTTTTAAAAAAAGTCTCTTAGTAGAGTTTTCAGGATATTGTAAAAAATTTAAAAATGCGGATCTTTAAAAAAATGTTTCTTAGACATCTATTTTCTTTGCAGATTTAATGTACTTTGATATTCTCTTCTTTGTATTGTTGTTTTCTTATAAGTTCGAAATTACTGGAAATTTTGAATTTTTCTGATAAAAAATTTTTATTCACTTTTCAAATCTTAAAAGAACAAAGTCCAACCTTATAATGATTATAAAATCCAATAAATCATGTTCGTATTAAGGTTTAATAAATTTATTTTTTATTTTTAATTTGTTTGAAGAAAACTTTCTAACTGAAAAAATATTTTTTACAATTTTCGAACTTTGAAAATTGAAACATAAAAAAAAATATATTTAAACATAAGTAAAAGTATATTTTAAGAAAAATAGCTGAAAACCCGGCGTTACTCGGGAGTTGATATAAATGATTTTTAATCTTATTCGTTGACGTTCACAGCTCCACCTGATGGGTCCAAATTTTACTAAAATATGTTTTAGGGCCAGACTAGCATGTGCTCAAAATTTGGTGTAATTTAATTCTTTGATCTTGGAGAAATAACGGGTTTTCTGTAACTCGACCCCAGCGCCACTTGGGAGTCCAATTAAAAACATACACTTGCTTACATCCAAGACCAACATATGATCAAAATTTGGGGGCATTTGTATTGGTACTTCCTGAGATTAGCGGTATCAAACATATGCACAATCATTTTTATTTGGGTATTCAAAAAAATGCGGTTACAAATTTTACCAAAAATGAAACACTGTTTTCTTATATATGAATCGAGCTTTATTAAACCAAATATGTAACGTTTTAATCGATAACTTTTTGCCATTTGGCTAAAGCCATTCTTCCATCTGTATAGAACTTTTGGGTTTTCTGAGCGAAAAACTGATCCAGTGCGTTTTGCAGACTGCCACCGAATTAAAATTTACAGCATTAAGAGGAAAAAAAAAATAAATATCAGAAGGTGCAAGGTCCGGTTTACATGGTGGATGCATAAAAACTTCCCAGACAACCTCTCTCAGTTTCTGCCGGGTCATCTAAGATGTGTGTGGTGTGGCGTTGTCATGATGGAACACAACACCATTCATTCCTGTTGATCAATTCTGGCCTTTTTGATTGAATTGCTTGCTTCAATCTCGTTAATTGTTGACAGTAGAGAACAGAATTGTTTGACCAGGTTGTAGAAGCGCATAATGGATAATTCTCTTCCAATCTAACCAGACGCACAGTATTACCTTTCTTGTTGTCAATACTGGCCTTGCCAGCGTTTGTGAAGCTTCACCTTGATTTGTTCATAATCTTTTTCGCACATTATTGTCGTAAGTGATCCAATTTTCATCGACCATAATCATTCGCTTCAGAAACCGTTCGTTTAGTACCGTTTTAGCAGTGATTCGCAAATGGATATTCGGTCAATTAAATTTTTCGCTGTTAATTCATGTGACATCCACACATCGAGTTTCTTTGTGTATCCAGCTTTCTTCAAATAACTGTTTGGTGATGAATGCCTAGTTCCTTAGCAACATCCACGCTGCTTATGCACCGGTCTTGCTCAATTTTTTCCGTGATTTCATTTTATACATCAAAATTATGAGATCTAAAACGAGCAAACCACTTCGCTGCTGTTTTTTTTCAGCAGCCTGCAACGCATTCTTACCTTTTCTATAATAGAAAAGCAAAATATGACGAATGTTCCGAATTTTCACTCATTTTTAAACTTAGATAACTTTTCACGGAACAATGCTATACCTTTCAAACAAGCTATAGCATTGCCAGATACAATTAGTACTATCAGAGATATTACATTTTAGAGCCATCTAGCGACAATTTGTAACGAAGTTTCGATTTATTTCGAATACACAATATTAAGATACTCACTACAATGACTTTCTATCTATCTAAAGTAGACCTAATCAGGTTTAAGTTCCTTTTTTCTACAAATAGATACCAGGATTGTTTTTTCAGGATTGACACTGATTGAAATTGATATTGACACTGATATTTATTGATTGATATTGTCGGTTCACGAATGCCCAGACTTGAAATATTGAAATCATCTTCGTATCCTCTGGTGGTACAACCCTAGCCATTGAGCCTTTCTAGAAGGTCGTTAACAACCAGAGTCCATATACCACCTCATAAATAATCATACCATTATAATTACTTTTTCTCCAAAGTGGCACATTAATGCACACATCTGGCATATTGCAGCACATTTTCTTTAAATTGGACCAAAAATGCTAAAACTGTATGTACATCTCTATTAAGCCTTAAATATATATTCCTAATCAAAACAAAATGTGCCCTTAGGGTTTCTATGATGGCATCACTGGTGTTGTAAAGAAACCTCTTAATGGTGCCAAGAAAACTGGCTTCAATGGTTTTATGAAGGGGTTTGGCAAGGGTGCAATTGGCTTGGTGACTTGTCCAGCTGCTGGAATTGTGGACTTTACAAGCGTCAGTTTGCTGGCTGTTAAACACGTTACAACAACATACAAAGAGGTGCGACGTTTACGTCTTCCACGTTATATGCATAAAGGCAAAGTTTTACAACCTTATTCTCACGATTATGCACAAGGAATCAAAGTGTTGAGGTGAGTTTTCGAACCAAACGATTATATATGCTCAATAACTATTTCTTCTTTTATTTTCTTAAGAAAAATCGATCGGGGCCAGTATTCTAATGATATCTTTGAACACTGTGAAGAGCTTAGTCAGCCTTTCGATTATATTATAGCCACCCATCAACGTGTCATGTTTGTCCAAAAGAGTTATCTATTCGAGAAATGGATGGTAACCAAATAGTTAAATGTTCTAGCTATGATATTATATGTATAACCTCTTAGGTTCAGTGGTCCTATATGTGGTACGAAATTGATTCTATTGTTTCTACGGAAAATGATCTGGGTTATGTGATATTGAGATTAAGTAATGAGTCCAACACATCGCTGCATTATTTAAAAACCATATACATTCCGAACAAACAAAGGCGTGATAATTTAGCCAATATATTGGAAAATCTTCGCAAGGAAGCATAAAAAGTTCACTTTATTAGTTTCTGGAGAGCTTATACTGACGGGATAGGAGCACCCATTTTAAAAAACTTGGATTTTTATATGTGTACCAGTTTTCGTTTTTAATTTATTTTATATAAGTATATATATATTTTTTGTTAATTATTCAATGGCTTATTATTTCTTTTCCTTTTAATTAATTTATATATTGTTTTTATTAAAAATTTTAATAAGACTGACTGTAAACAGGTTTTGTAAACCACATGGTTATTCTGAGTTTACAATTTCGATGTATTTTTGTTAAATTTTGGTGTATTGGAAAAATCAACTAAGACTTCGTTATTTTATTTGAAAGTTTAACGACGTAAATGACGACGTATAGTAAGTTTTTCATTGAAAAATGTTTTCTAAAGATTTACATTTTCTTTCCTCGCAAACCATAGTTAACTAATTTGTCGAAATTCCGACTAATTCGTAACTATTTCGAGCTGTCTTAAAGAAATCGTTACAATTTCGTTACGCAAATATCGGAACAGTTCCAATTTTTATACGAATTTATATAAAATTTTGTTATGCGACTGTTTGTACGACACATTGAAATGCGAACGGAGTGAAATTTCCTTTCTTTCGAACTGTCTGAACGAAATCTTAACTTTTTTGTAACATTTTCGTTAAGACTCGTTACGAAATCATTACGTCATTTTGTTACGAAGTCGTGTCAACCCCTTCATACAATATTTTTTTACGATTTCGTAACGAAATCGGATTCCGAAATCGGAGAGATTGTAGAATGTTTGTTACGATTTTGTAAAGAATATTTCGAAAAATTTCCGATTTCGAAATCCGATTTCGTTGCGAAATCATAACGAAAATCGTATGAAGGGGTTGACACGACTTCGTATCGCAATGTCGTAGTGGGGGCGTCCAGAGACATTTCGTAGGAACAGGCATACTATGATTTTGGCGCCCCTCATCTTTCAAATAATATACTATAACATTTTTTTTATAGTTCCAATCATTAACCCTTAAATAGCACAAAACGCACTGCTGATAACTCGCACCAACGGTTTTTGTTTGCTTATAATTCAGCAAGAACAAAAGGTTAAATTTACTTTCCGTAGAGTGAAACTAAAAATTGTATTAGGAATCCATTAGTAAATTTAGTTTAAAGAACAACCATAAAAAATAAAATTCGCTTTAGTGTATCATTAAAGGGTTAGAATGGAAAATTAAACAAAATAGCTTTATATGATCATGATACCAATATATGCAGGGACCGTACCGGTGATGGTTGTTATCAAAAATGTCAGATATTAACAGTTATCTATCAACTTTTATTTTTCCCGACAAGAATACTAGTTATTTTGTGTCTTTTATTTTTTCGGGCAAAAATAACGGTTTTGCAACGACCGACTAAGCCGACTAAGTTGACTTAAATTTAGTCATATTTTAAGTTTTTTTCGTCAAATATGGTAACTCATGAATACTGCTCTTAAACACTTAACACAAAGTTTTGCTATTTATATTACTATTATACTAGGTGGATCAAAGAGTTTGAAATAAGTAAAGCAATAAAATATTATTTTGGCCAAATTCGATATTATTTTTCAACAAACATTCCTTTTAAGTAAATAGATACAACGAGTCCAACGATTTTCATACTATTTCGGAAGCTCTCCAAAATAGGCCTCAGTTTCAGTTATAGTTCCTCATTTGAGTACCTCATTGAGAACCGCTTACTGCGAATTCAATTTTCAAATATGCGCCAGTTAAGACTTCACCTCTTTCAAGATACTCGGTGAATATTATTCCATGCGCATTAGGGTGATTCAAGAAAGTCGACTATTTTTTTTTTCCAAATTCCCTGTAAAATAGGTTTAAGGAGGTGAGAAGAAATGCCTGTAAAAATTGGAACTCTTAATATTAATATTTAGAGGTCGCGCATCGCGGCTTTCTGTTTCCCATATAAGTAACATGTGCGGAAAAAATTATTTTTTAACTTCTTATTCTTACTTACTTACTTACTTAGGTGTCCGTAACAACCCGTGTCCGGATTTCGACCGACCTCATCAGCTCTCGCCAGGCGCCTCTGCTTTGCGCGCGCCTTCTCCAATCGGATACACCAAGTGCGGTTAGGGCTTCCTCAGCCTGGTCCATCCATCGAAGGCATGGTCTCCCTCGTCGTCGTTGACCAGCGACCCTCGCCTCGAGCACCTTTTTCGCTGGAGCTTCGTCGTCCATACGATGGACATGACCCAGCCAGCGTAGTCGCTGCAGAGTTATACGCCGAACTACGTCAATGTCATCGTAGAGCTCATACAGCTCGTGGTTCATTCGGATGCGATAGTCATCGCCGACTCGAACAGGACCGAAGATTTTGCGAAGAACTTTTCTCTCGAACACCCCCAGAGCGGCTGCGTCAGTTTGCAAAACTACCCATGCCTCAGCGCCATAAAGCAGCACAGGTAGAACGAGCGTCTTGTAGAGTGCTAGTTTTGTCGATCGAGAGAGGGCTCTGGAACTTAGTTGCTTACTGAGCCCGTAGTAGCACCTATTAGCAAATATTGTTCTTCGCTTTATCTCCAGGCTGATTTCGTTGTTAGTATTAATGGCGGTGCCAAGATATACAAACTCCTTGACTACTTCAAAGTTATAGCTGCCGGCTGAAACGTGGGAGTCTAAACGCCGCGCTCCCTTGTTTGTAGACAGCATGTACTTTGTTTTACCCTCATTTATCGTCAAACCCACTTTGGCTGATTCCTTTTCGATAGCGGCGAAAGCAGCGGTAACATCTCTCTTGGTTCTGCCAACAATATCAATATCATCAGCGTACGCAAGGAGCTGGACCCCTTTATAGAAAATGGTGCCATTACGATGCACACCGGCCTTTCGTACGATCCCCTCCATGATGATGTTAAAGAGATCGCAAGACAGTGGATCGCTTTGCCTGAAACCTCTTTCGGTATTAAAGGTTTCGGAGAGGTCATTTCCTACCTTGACGGAGCTGCGTGTGTTGCTCAACGTCATTCTGCAAAGTCTTATCATCTTTGCAGGTATACCGAACTCAGACATTGTTGCGTATAGGCAATCCCTTCTCGGGCTATCGAACGCAGCTTTAAAATCGACAAAGAGATGGTGTGTCAATTTGATTTTCGTGGGTTTTCTCCAGGATTTGTCGTAGCGTGAAAATCTGGTCTATGGTGGACTTACCAGGTCGAAAGCCACACTGATAAGGTCCAATCAGTGTTGTTGTAATCGGCTTTAATCTTTCACATAGTACGCTTGAGAGAACCTTATATGCAATGGAAATAAGACTAATACCTCTATAACTAGCGCAGATTGTAGAGTCTCCTTTCTTAAGTATAGGGCACAGTACACTGAGGTTCAAATCGTCGGGCATGCTTTCTGCTAGCCATATTTTGCTGATGAGCTGATGCATGCGCCTTATCAATTCATCGCCGCCGGTTTTAAACAATTCAGCTGACAGGCCGTCAGCACCCGCTGCTTTATTGTTCTTGAGTCGTTGGATAGCAACTCGAACCTCTTCATGGCTAGGTGGTGATACTTCCACTCCGTCATCGTCGATTGGTGGCACTGCACTGCGCTCTCGATGGGCGGCATTGATGGAATCGTCGCCAGTAAGTAAATCGGAGAAGTGCTGTCTCAACAATCTAAGCACACACTGTGTATCCGTATTCAGATCTCCATTTTCGTCTCTGCAAGTGGATGCTTCGGGCTTGAAACCTTGGGTTAGACGCTTAACCTGTTGATAGAATTTTCGTGCATCCTTCTTGCCCTGGAATACCTCTAGTTCCTCACGCTCACGCTTTTCCTGCTCTCTTTTCTTGCGTCTGAAAAGGCGCCTCTCTTCCTTCCTCTTTTCGCGGTAGTTTTCTCGCACGGCTTGCGTTGCAGCTGACTGCAGCGTTTTTCGGTATGCGGCGTTTTTTACTGCTGTCGTGATGCGACACTCCTGATCGTACCATTGGTTCCGAGGTTGCGGGCGCCGGAAACCAATGACTTCTTCAGCGGCAGCTCGCATGCAGTGGGATATATGCGCCCAAAGTCCGCCGGCGTCGTCGAGTCCAGAGGTTGGTTGGTTGAGCTTAACCGAGAGTTGAGCGGAGTAGGCTTCGGCAGTCCGTTGTAATTGCAGCTTAGCGACATCTAGCTTTCGTTGCATTCCTGTGCGTATGTTCTTCGCATTGCATCACCGCATGCGGATTTTGGCTGCAACAAGATAATGGTCGGAGTCAATGTTGACCCCCCGAAATGTACGCACATCTAGAACACTAGAGGCATGCCTTCCGTCGATTACAACATGATCAATTTGGTTTCGCGTTTTTTGATCCGGGGACAGCCAGGTGGCCTTGTGGATGTCGAGGTGCTTAAATCTGGTGCTACTAACTACCATATTTCGTGCCGCGGCGAAGTCGATCAGTCTTAGACCGTTGTTCGTGGAGGTCTCGTGAAGACTGAACTGACTGACAGTGGGGCCAAAAATGCCTTCCCTTCCGACCTTCGCATTAAAATCGCCGAGGTCTATTTTCACGTCATGGATCGGAAGGTGGTCACGTCCTCAAGACTAGCGTAGAAAGCGTCCTTGACGGCTTCGTCCTTTTCCTCGGTCGAGGCGTGCGCGCAAATAAGGTAAAGTAGAAAAAGGTAGACAATATCAATTTCATCAGCGTACGTAAGGAGCTGGACACCTTTGTACAAAATGGTGCCATCACGATACGCTTTGCCTGAAACCTCTTTCGGCACTAAAGGTTTCGGAGAGGTCATTTCCTACCTTGACGGAGCTGCGTGTGTTGCTCAACGTCATTCTGTAAAGTATAATCAACTTTGCAGGTATACCGAACTCAGACATTGTTGCGTATAGGCAATCCCTTCTCGGGCTATCGAACGCAGCTTTAAAATCGACAAAGAAAGGTGTGTGTCAATTTGATTTTCGTGGGTTTCTCCAGGATTTGTCGTAGCGTGAAAATCTGATCTATAGTGGGCTTTCCAGGTCGAAAGCCATACTATAAAGGTCCAATCAGTGTTTTTGTAATCGGCTTTAATCTTTCACACATTACGCTTGAGAGAACCTTATTCATAGGTCTTAAAAACCAATTCACAAATGATAATGGCTGAATCCTATCTTATAGAAAATTGAACGCTCTACTAAAATGTCCCTAATAATTTTTTGATAAATCTACTCGTTCTCGTTATAATTGCACTTTTTTCTCCAGTTTGCGGAAAAATCATTAAAGTTCAATAACATTTTTCAATAAATCATAAAATCAATAAAAATTATAAAAGAATAAAATCGATAAAGTGAAATCGACAAGTTTATCAAGTTTTCGAAAATAATTTGACTGGAAAATCCACAATTTCAAGGAAGCATTAATGAAAAAGCATTTTTATTGTATTAAATAATATTTACGAGGCATGTGACAAACAGAGAAAGGGAAAGAGCAAGAACAGTACTTGTTGAAACAATATTTTTAATGACTTTTTCTTAAAGGAAATCAAAATTTGTAGAATTTCCAAGGAAAATTTTTTAATATTTAATAATTAACCATTATTTAATGATGGAAAGCGACTTCTAAAAATAGTTACGGTTTTTACAGGCATCACTTCTCAACTCCCTGAATATATTTCACGGGATTCTGGAAAAAAAATACTCGGCTTTTTTGAATCACCCTAATGCGCATCCTTCAATATGAGACCATAATCATTCCGGTTCATTGTTGTGCTTCGGAGCGGTTTCACCAGAAGAAACCCATTGTTTGGACTGTTACATGAAACCGGTGTGTAAAAATGAATCTATGTTTCATCATTTATGTTTTAAGCAAGTAAAACATACGGGGCATCCGGTGTGGCAACACGAACATGGAAGCTGTTTTGCAAACACAAAGTATCACCCAGTAGATTTCAGTAGCGACGTACTTACCATCCATCTACTGGTGGAGACGAGACCTATCCAATCTCTTTCATATTAAGACAGATATGCCAGCCCGGTCGTACCATTGCGCGACCCCGCCGGTCAATCTAGACCTGTGTAGCATTCACACAACCAGTACGAGACTCCCCGAAGGGCCAGCCCCCGACAGTCATCTGGGCAACTCGATCCCGTCAAATGAGGATCCACAAAATCCCCGCAAAAGGACCAAGAACACACAAATGCAATTATGAAAAAGTGTATTCTTAGACATGACCGTGCTCAATGAGCACTTAAAGGGCTAGGCTTACAATTTGCAGTTGCCGACTCAGCTGGAAACTATTGCACAGGACTGGTACCTACTCTGGAGGACCTTTGCATTGACACTCTTACTCTGGCCGTTCGGATTTCAACATCCAGACACAGAGTATTCGCCATTGTTCTCAGGAACTGCCGTGCTTAGTATGAGAACCCTTAGTTATACAACCCTTTTCAACACTTCCCTCAGTGACTGCCGTGCCAGTTTGAGGGTGCGAGTCAAACAAGTCGACAAGCAATCCACTTCGGAAAGCCGAAGAGCCGACACTTTCATGCACGCATGTCGACACTTCACATCTGTTTTAATACACCCGAATTAAGGTCTCAGTATGGTGGATAGATATGGTCTACCCCATTTGACAGATAAAGACTGTCCTCGTACTAAAAAGTTTTAAGGTTAATTGCTATACCTTCGCAGGCTTGTTTCATATCGATATGCCGAATATGACCTGCTACCAAGATGGGCGCCACCCCAAGCTCTTGGTTGGCCCTATCAGTTTTTACGTTTGCAGGACGTATCCTTCAAACAACCCTCCTCCTTTATCCTGGAAGAGTTAGTGCAAAAACTCAGTTCGACTTCGTGTTAACATTGCCAAATTCTGCTGGGAAGTCGTAACTCGAAATTATTTTTGGTCTACTGTGAGCAAATGCGGCAGCCATTGCGCAGAGCTTCTTCATAACTAAAATATCATGTATAATATTGAACACACTGCCATGTGAACACACTAATACGACATCTTTGTGGTCTCAGCTAACTCCTTCATGGACACAACATAATATCATGGATTTTTTCTACGTTTTCTGGTGTATTGATGTCACTTGGGCGTCCAGATCGTTGCGCATCATCGGTGATTGTACGGCCACAAAGAAAGTTAGAAAACCACTTTTGAATCATCTTCAACGATGATGCAGAATCCGGATAATACTGATCCAGCTTGCTTGGCTGTGGGATCGGTTATTGCCTCAAAGTTTTTTTTATAACTCAAAGGAGAAGAAAAGATAAGATCAAGATAATTCAGAAACATTGGGCAGAAAACTACAATTAATATTGACAAACTGTTGGTGAAAAAATCGAAAACAAAACCCATTTTACAGCTAAAACCAATTTAATAGTTATTTAATAGCACAAGCAACAAGCCACACAATTTGACATCATTTATATAAGGTAGAATTATTAGGTAGAAGTCCAGGAAATGTTTCCTATTCTAGATATACGAACATCAAAGAGAAACTTCTTCCTATTGTGAACTAACTAGTTTCCCAGAAAATTTGCAAGACCTTCTATGGTTCGAAGAAAAAAAGGTGAATATATTCGGCAGTTAGGTAAAAAGAATGGACAACTTAAGATTGTAAGCATGGGCCCTTTGGTCCAATGTGATAAACTATAATTGTGGGCCTGTTGGAACTAATGAAAAAAAATGTAATTAGATCAGGTAGTACAATAAATAGTAAATATACAATACATCCAGCAATGGAACATCTACGAGCTCCTCCAGTTCTTTGTAGTCTTTGTTGCTGGAATAGACACAAAAATCAAGAATCTAAAAAGTTTTTTGCAATTTACTTGCAAGCAAATTAACAAAACGAGGCAAAAACACAAATCTTATATCGATATTTTAATACTTCTTTTATTCGTTCTATTTTTAATAAGAGTAGGCAAACATTTATTGAACTTAAGCTTAGTGCTCAACATTTCTGAAGCAACTTAAAATTCAACACAAGCTTAAGATTAAAACAAGCGTGCTCCTAGTTATAAAGTATACCTTGTATCTCGCACCCTTTCTCTTTAAGGCACTCTCTCGTTTTCTCTCTCCTCTTTCTCTCTCCTAAATAAAAATACACTAGTTCGTCTAAACTTTTTTCATAAAACTACTCGGCGGTGTTGAGATGGTCATGATGGGCTCATAGTTATTGCAATCGCTGTCACAGAATGAGTTAAATGTGGCGACTGCATTTCCGGCTAGAGTTTCTACACTAAACATGGCCAAATGGCCGCTGGTCTCAAACTGATTGATGATCATGTTGACTTTGCTTTTGGCACCACTAAGAGAGCTACTACCGCTGGGCTTCAATATGGGAGATGCTGGATTACTGTCGGTTCCTTCGTAGCTATCACCAACTTCAAGATTACTCAAGAGGTTCTCCTTCTCACTTTGTTTGCATTTGGCCGGCGAAGGTATGGTACAGTTGCTGCTACGAGTGGAAGACGTGGTCTTGTTCAGTCGATTAAGGAACCAGTTCTTGGCAGATTTTTCACCAACAGCATTGGAAGAG
Organism: Coremacera marginata; assembly: GCA_914767935.1. NCBI lineage: Eukaryota > Metazoa > Arthropoda > Insecta > Diptera > Sciomyzidae > Coremacera > Coremacera marginata. Next base: position 133,783,225 of record OU612044.1, read on the forward strand.
CTGCCATTGGGCTTGCCAATGGTGGCTACTTTTGGCGTAGTCGGTGAAGGGGTATTGGACTTCTTTTGTTTCTTTAGTTCTTTCGTAGTGGGCGTTGCGGGTGTGCTAGAACTTAAATTGAGCGTTTCTGTTTCGTTCGAACTGGAGGACAAAGTTTTCTTAACGGGTTTCTTCTGCAGACTTGGGCCAGCTGAGAGTTGACTAGAGAGCTTGCTGTGCACATCCTTGACCTTAGATTGAAAATCGACTTTTTCGGAAGTCATTGAACCGGGACGTAGCTGCGGAGGACTGCTGTTAGTGTATTCGGTATGTGTTGGTGGCTGGGTGGATGTTGGTGTTTTCGGCTCACCGTTGTTAAGTAAAACTGTCATTTCGAGTTCCGCCTGAACTTCAGTTAATTTTAGTGGCTGTGGAGGGCACTTTGGTACATCGTATTCATATTTCTTTGCCATGGCCTGTGAATTGCTAAGCTTATCCGGCAACTCCGGTGGTTTAGGTTCGGCGCTCTCTTTGCAGGCAAAGCTCTTTGAGATCAACAGTTCAGTTGGCTCGTGCACGTGGTAAAGTGGTGAAGGTTCCTCATAGATGCAGTCCGCCGGATTCGATAGCTCACCTTGGCCGGCTTGACTTATAAAGGTCATACGTTTCATTACAGGCGGCGTTGGCAGTTTGCGCGCATTCTTTAAGACGCTCGCGCAGTCACCACGAATGGCCGCCTCAATGGCGTGTATCCACTCCTTGGCATCCACTTCGTTATTCGCTTGAAATACGAACTTTTTGTTGGGATCGGCGGTCGTTATTTGGAAACAGACATCTCTGCGTTTGCCTTCACCCCAATGTTCGATTTCGATGCCATGACTCTTGAGATGTAGCGTTATGTTTGGGCGTGTAGTGGTCGGTCCGTCCGCATAGCACAGGAGCCAATCGTTGAGTATGCCGCAGAAGCATTTCTTATTCTGATCGAAGAAAAAACGTTTCTCAATACGCTGTAATTGTCCATATTTGGTTGATCGTTGTATGGACAGGTGGCCGGCCGGCAGCTCTATATAAGGGCAATCTATCAATTGTGTTTGATCGAGTTCTGGTGTCATGGCTTTCTGCGTTTCATCCGGATCGGCTTGTGTTACATGACAGACATCGTAGATTTGCGGTTCTTCTTCGAAAGTAATGTCATTTGACTCGAAGTCAAGATCATCATCATTATCCTCTTGAGTTGCTTTTATGACTGCATTATCATCAGTTCGCTTCTCAGCATTACGTGTAGAGCAACGGAAGGTTTTATCGCTATCTCCAGAGTTCTTAAAGGCCATGTATTCTCTCGATGAAGATACTGCAAAAAGAAATAAGAAAAAAATTAAGATATTTCTTTGCATTTCGGCTTTGTTTTAGGCTTACTTGTTTTTTTGTTTGCTGTCATATCTAAATAGGAGGCATCCTCATGGTGGCCGTTTATTGCTGCAGTTTCGTTTCCATTAGTCAGCGTCATTATATCATGGTTTGTTATTGTTTCAGCTAATGATCGCTGATTATTGTATCGCCGATCGTCGTTGCCATTTATCGCTGCACCATTACAAGTTCTACTTGCGTTGTTGTGATTCTTATCCATAAACTTCTCCAGCAACTGTTCGCATTTTTGCAGCAGCCTAATGCTACTCTCTGCCTCGGTGACATGAAACAGATTTGAGGTATTTTCGTACTCCGATGTCTCAAGTGAGGCTCTGATGTGTTGACGTACATCTATTTGAGAAAGGAATACATAAAAGAGTGTATTAGTTCGTTTATTAATACAAAAGTGAATCAATTATTGTCTTAATTATACTATACAAAGTAGATCTTTACGGAAACTGCTTAAAGTGGTAAAGAAAATTATGAAAAATTTCTGATTTACATGGTACCAAAAAGCTATTAATTTATTTTTATAAAAACTAGACGACCTTGATCCTGGTAAGTTCTTTTGATAGAAAAATCAATTAATAAATTTGCAGTAATTTTCAAACTTAACATTTAAAGCTTGCCTCATATGATTGAAATGTTTTTCCTGTTAAAAACGAATTGACTATTTCAGTCCTATTTCAGCACAGTGTCAGATTTTCTCAATCTAGCGGGACTAAATTCAAAAAAATATTTGCAAAATATTAAGTTTTGTATTCACTCAAATATACGTATACGTAATATAGCTTATAAACACATAAAACTATCTCTGTGAAATAAGGTCCAAAAACAAAATCGAAATCATACCCAAAAATGCGGCTTTATTTCATCTTAATATATAAAAGGCAAACACGCTGCTCTGTGTCCGATATCGCTCAAACTGTAATTATTTTTTGCAATCGGCCTGAAAGTATGCACAGAAAATTCATTTGATACATGCTTGAAAATATTATGTACATATGTGCATACTTTCAGGTTGAACATTTTTCGGAATAGTTGTAAAAGCACTGTAATAATTGCAAAAAGTAATTAGAGTTTGGCGTTAATGCTTCCAACACGCCGTAGGACGGGCTTTTATACTAGTTATAAATTAACACCCTACGAAATAAAGCCCCAACTAGATGAAATAATGCCCCAACATAAAATTAAAAAGGACTCCAAAAATAAAGCCTCACTTTATTTCATTATAAAACAAGTACTCATTAAATAAAGCCCCAATATTTTTCAACAAAGCAAGGATCCCTAGTCGGCTGTTCTACCAACTGGGCCACGGGGACATTTCCTTTTGAGTAGCTCATACTAATGTTAAATTTTACAATCAGTATTGAATTGAGTCTTTCGTTCAATACTCTGAACGTACATTACGGTTGATTTGAATCTGAACGTAGTTTTTTTTCAGAATATTGGCATACTTTTAGGCATTTCTCAAATTGAGTTTTGATCAATTGAAAGCAATTTTCGATGTAGGCCTTGCATTGATTGATTTGGAATCAGCACATGCTGCAATATTAACGAATACAACTTTGAATCAGACAGAAAGCAATTTTCGAAGTAGGCCTTGCATTGATTGATTTGGAAACAGCACATGCTGCAATATAAACGAATGCAAATTTGAATCTAAAATTGGTTTTATTCTTAGATCTGTTAATTTCATATAAATACCATATCTTTCATATAATTCAAATGCAGTTTTCAACACACATTTATATCGAAATTAAAAAAAAACGCATTATTTGAAAACACAACTTAATGGTTACAAGTTCTTCCATTACCAACTGAGCTACTGGAGTACTTACTCTGCTTTTAAAGAAATTAATGAAAATTGCCGCATAAGCCAGACTTGCAGAATATTCTTTAACTCATCTGCATAGGTTTCGTCAACATTAAAAAAACGAACAGAACAAGGAAACAACGAAAACAGTAAAACACGCGATAACCGATAACTCTTATCTCTTGTTTTTCTTATCGAAAATTCTTTAACGCGTCCGACTTGTGTTCGTTTATTAAAAAATTTGTCGAAAATTCTTCAACTTTTCTGCTTTGTGTTCGTTCATATTTTCCCTACAAAGGCTTATATTTTGGGGTAATTTTTTCGTTAAAAGTTAAAATATATATTATTTTAAAAACGTGGTGTATTAAAAGACTGCATGACTGATATATCAAAGATTACAAATCGGAAATTATCTGATCCAAAAAAACATATAAAATAAAATCAATGAATATATAAAAATGGAAAACAGTTTATTATTTTCATATTTCTGTCTTGTTTGTTGATGAAACTTCCGCCATATATCCATGGGAAGTTCATGTGGGAATTTTATATGGGATTTTTGTCAATGAAATGTATGGCCGAATCAGCATGTTTCGCCAAAGATGAAGAAAAATCGTTCATGATTCGTTTATCAATTCTTTAAGACTTGGACTACTGGAAAATATCGTGGCAAATGCAACATATAAAATACGATGCAAGTCTTATACCGAAAAACGCATCAACATTTTTAACTGTGTAGGCACGGAAAAATATACCTAAACAAGTATGCGCGATAGCATAAGGTCATTGCTTCTGACCACGAATCAAAGGTTTAGTGGTCCTTTTTGCAGTTGAAATTTTGTGGTTCTTTTTAAATTAAAAATATTTACAATTATACTGGCAGTTTTTGTTTTTTTTTTTTTTTGAGAAAAATTGAAAATAAATTATAATATATAAATAAACTCCGAGTTATAATCGATTAATGATTATTTTGGATAAACGTGACGTAAATCGCACATTTAAAGTGAAAAAAAGGATAGTAAAACATATTTGAATTTTCATTTTAGTTTAGATTAAAGCTCTTAGGTAGCACTTTAATAGGTGCCAAAGTTTATAGTAGGCATAATCCTGGTTATAAAAAAGCTATTCGAATGGAGGTTACTTTCGTGTCCATATATAGAAAGTCAGAATTCAGTGAAATCAGTCACAATTTTTTAGTGCAACTAAATTAAAAATGTTATGAAATAATGTTACTATATAATGTATTTTGATTGATTCAAATATCTTCATTACTTTTCTTTTATCGATACGTGACATTTTCAACGTGACATTTTTCCATTATGATTTAATTGAGTTACTAAGTAATAATGTAATTAAGGCATTGAAAAACATATTAAATATATTGTTCCCTCCTTGCCTCAATTATTTCATTAATATCTCTAGCCAATACATTCCATTTTGACTTAAACTTAAACTAAAACTAAAACTTTACGAAACATTTACTAAAAAGAAAACAGCATTTGTGAAACAATGCAGACGATTTGATCAACACGGTACATGAATTTATGTATAAATTGCTTAAATTTATAAAATTTAAATAATTCTCTAAGATAATAACATAAAAAAACGTTTGTAATATATTTAATTTTTTTGTTCAGGGTGGAACTTTCGGCGGAAATACCCATATTTGCATGTCAATAACAGTCCTTTATATATCCAGTTCTCTCTGGGAAGGAACTCTACTATATCTTACAAAATAACATTTTAAAATAAAATTTTGTATTTCAAAGTGGAAAATTTTAAAGACTATGATTAAAAATATGAGAATGTATATAATATACCCTGTATAAAACAGGTTATTTCCGATAGACCTCAACTCCTGGACAATTCTTATTTAAGAATGAACCAAGGAATAATTTTACAAAAATTTAAAATTTTGCCCTGCTATATCAGCCAAATCACACACTGTGCCTTGAAAGCACTTTTACCGAACTTCTTATGATTAAATGTGTTGTGCATCTTATACTACGTTCACATTGAGAGCTAAATGCGCATTTACGAAATTGAATGTATATATTTGTCTCTTTTACTCTTACAAGGAGCATACGGCCACGCATTCTAAATTGCTAATGCGCATTTCGTTAAATGCGCATTTAGCCCTCAGTGTGAACATAGCATTATACTACGTTCACATTGAGAGCTAAATGCGCATTTACGAAATTGAATGTATATATTTGTCTCTTTTACTCTTACAAGGAGCATACGGCCACGCATTCTAAATTGCTAATGCGCATTTCGTTAAATGCGCATTTAGCCCTCAGTGTGAACATAGTATTACATTCAGTTCAAGCAATTAAAATATGCATTGAGCCATTGCTACGAAAATTCTTTGAGTATTCAAAACAAACGAAACAATAAAATCTTCACAACTAGATATTGTCAAGCCAATTAATAATTTACTGTTATAAGAAACTTGAGAATAGTTTTCAAGCAAAAAGTACAGAAACGAAAAAACGATTAATATAAATGTGACATATGTGAGAACTTTTGACCTCCACAGCACTGCGGAAGAGACAAACTTGAAGTGAAAAAGCCTTTTTTAGAGAAATTCATCTGAAAAAGTAAAAAACCATCGCTAAGATTATAATATGATAAAAAAAATGAGAACGATAATAATTGCAGAAGTTTGGTATGAAAGTATGAAACCAACCATTTAACTGTAGGTAGTTGGCTAACACAAAAAAGTGGTTAGCACAAACAAAATCAACACACGCCTAAGTTTTTGAAACAAGCTTAACTCGGAAACCGCCAGCAAAAGGCCGCAATAAATTTTATTTCATATCTGGTATGAGTCAAAAGCATGAGGTACAGCTATGTTAAATAATATAGCAGTGCTTCTTTCATATTGAAATTAAACATTATTTGCGCAGTTTTTCAAAACTTAATAAATTTTTTGGTATCTATCAGAGATGGGGGTAGTGCACTTAATTTTCAGTTTCAACTAAAATGTACTGATAGTGTAATATTATTTACTACTTCTATTGGTGTTTATTGATATGTTTGAAACAAAAAATAAGCCTCACTATACATAAGTGATCATTATAGTGAAACATTTTTCACTAGAACTCATATAAGAAAAGTGGAAAACAGCTTAGTGCAATTTTTTTTTTTTTTGCACTAAAATTAATAGTGCAAAAAAGTACTTGCACTAATGGTAGTGGAACACAGAAAGTTTTCACTTAATTGAAATAAAATGTCAACAGTTTATTTTGAGAATTTAGTATTTAAGAACAAGGAAAACGAAAGATGCTAACAAGTATTTGCTTAAAGTTTTAACAAGCAATTTAAACAGGCTTTTTAAAACTAGAATAGCTGGCTATAATAATTTCAAAGCCAGTAATATTTGAAAATAGAGTTGAAACATTTTTAATTGCAGCTTTCATGAAGTGAATGTACAAATTTTGCACTATTTGAGTGTAGTGCATATTTAGTCACTACTACTAAATTTAGTCATAGTGCAACAAAATAACACTATCACTAAAGTCTCTAGTGAAATAGTGAAAATATAATTTCTTTCAATGCATTTAGTGCTAGTGAAATGTTTAGTGCACTCATTTAGTACTCCTACCACCAACTCTACTATTTATATTACAAAAATATTACAAAAAATATTACATCTCAGCTTCTTCACCGTTTCATAGGTTTAATATTTATTTTTTGATAGATGTCATTTTTTTCATCTATGTACTGTTGTGTCACTAAAAACCGTGCACCAAATGTAGGCTGACAATTTATTCAGTTATTCCTAAACAACAAATTATTTATATGCACAATTTTATGGAAAATTGATATATAATTAATATATATTTTTAATCTTAATATATAATTTGATAATCAAAGTGTTACAGCAACCTGACACTGGCAAAAGAGTGGCTTCACTTAAATTCGACCACCTAATCAGTTTGTTTCAATTTCGGCGAAAAGCTTGATTTTGTCATTGTGCGAGACAGATATCATTGTATATATTTTTTCCAATGATTCCAAATGCTTTTTTTAAATTTTCTTGCGGCAACTTAAAACATGAAGCAAATATCTATTGAATAGCGTGAATTGATGATTTATCACCATAAAAAAGGAGAAATTGCGCAGAATTTCAAAAATACTTAACAGGAATCGCAGCATCAGTCAATCATAAAAATACATAAAGAAAACAATCGTATTTCGAAAAAAGTCAAAACCCGGTCCGATAAGAAGCTAAGTACGAGTGACGAAGTATCATATATGTAATACTTCTATATTGGCAGTACACTCAAGCTACATACTTCTATATTGGCAGTACACTCAAGGTACATTCCCCAACATTAGAGTACGGATATATTGTTATATGAGCTAGAAAATGTATAAACGAATGTAGCCGAAATGAAATTTCAAAATAAAAAAAATTTAAAAAAAAAAGTCAGGAGCGGCCCGAAAGTTTTCGGTTAAAACTTTTCTTAATTCTATGAATTAAAAAAAAAAATTGTGCATAGCTGGTATTTGTACAGGAAAAAATCCCCAAATAAATCAAATAATTTTACATGCATAATTTTACAAGTATCGACATATCCACCAGAGACCTGCATCAAGTACTTGAAAAATCAAGCTTTTTCAAATACTTTAAAATTCACTTGGTTTGAACTTGAAAAAACCAAGCAAACAAGTTTCGTATCAAACTAATCAATCGCAAGCTTTACTGCTCTGCTGCGCACAAAAACTTAAAGCGCTTGAAATTTTCGGGAAAATACTTGAAAAGATTGATATGTTCGGCAAAAGCTTATAAGCTTGCAAGTATCCAAATAGTTCAAATAATTCAAATTGGGAAATCTTGTTGTCTTGGGGGTCGGATGGCGATTCTGATGTCAGAATATAAAAAGTTGTTTGGACACTAGGGTGGACCGTAACAATACTTTTTTGTGATTTTAACAGATTTTGCCCGTTTTTGCAATCTAAGTCGGATCAGTTATTTGAATTACGATGTTATGAAGATGATGTTCTGAGATTATAAAGTTCCATATCTCGAAGGGGAAGCAAAATATGTAAAAATTAACCATTTTTTGGGCGTTTCTAAGGGGGGAAGCATTTCTGAGACGCACAAAATGAGGGTTTATCAATCCCCCATTTTGCACATTTTTAGGGGAGAACGTCGAAACACGTGTTTAACTGTCCACTGAAATTTGAATTGTAAGTCACACACGTGTTTCGGTTCCTCCCAAAAAATATGTCGAATAGGGGGGTTAAAAGACACCCTATTTGTGTGTCTCAAAAATGCTTCCTCAAATAAGAATCCCCAAAAATTGGTTAGATTTTACCTATTTTGCTTCCCCTTCGAGATATGGAACAACATAAAATCGAAAGGTATCGAAAAATCCTCGAAAAAATAGAAAAAGTGTCATATCTCGAAGGGGAAGCAAAATAGGTAAAAATTAACCATTTTTTGAGGGTTTGTAAGAGGGGAAGCATTTCTGAGATGCATAAATAGAGGGGCTTATGAATCCCCCATTTTGCACATTTTAAGGGGGGAACGTCGAAACACATCAGATTCCAAATAATTGGCCCGATTTACAGCAAAAAATATTTAAAAAAAAGCACGAAGTAAACATTTTTGAAGACCACCCTTTTCAGCGACCCATATTTTTCACAAACTATTTTTAAAATTATGGCGGCCGTGGTGTAGTGGGTAGAGTGTGTGACTCTTACGCCAGAGAACCCAGGTTCGAATCCTCCATCCGACACAGAAAGTTTTTTCGATTGAATTAATTTTTCTGTTCGGCCGTCACCTCTCTGCAGACAATGGCAAACCTCAGAGAGTAAAAACTGCCATGAAAAGCTTCTTGAGAACATAAGCCGTTCGGAGTCGGCGTAAAACATGTAGGTCCAGTTCTCGATCATTTGTGTGCAAACATTTGACATCACACACAACAGAATTGATCATAAGAAGCTCGGTCAAAGTCCTTTCAAGGGCTGAAATGGCCATTTCGTTTTTTTTTTTTTTTTTTTTTTTTTTAAACTATTTATTTGGGTACACCCTTGTGCCCAACAAATTTTTCTTTAACTATACTTTACTTAAGCAAGTAAGTTGAGTTAGTTGAAAATTCACAAACAATTTCAAGCTTTTCAATCTCTATGACGTACGTTTCAAGTCTGCTGCCGCTTATTTTTACTTCGTGTCGTAGATCACGCGTTCATAAATTCAGGCAACAAGCTGACATCGACTTGACTAACTTCAAGTATACTTGAACTTGATTGAAAATTATCAAGTTCAAGCGCGTTTGTATTCATAAATTTAGCAAGTACTTGAAATTGCAAATGAATAGGCTTGTGCAGTTCTCTGATATGCACATGGAATCGTGTGTAAGATATATATATTTATACAGATTGCCAAAGGATGCAGAAATGCGCCAAAAAGAGATATAAATGTGAGAAGTTTTAGCAGAAAACAAGGAGGAAAATATTTTTAGAATAAAATGTGGTTAGATGTGGTGGTTTAACCACTAAATGTGATATATGTAATTCTACCAAAAATTAATAATGGAGTTCCTATTGAACCACATGCTAAGGATGTGTGCGTAATTTTATTAGTGAAAGAATTGTAAGACAAAATTTGTCAAGACTTAATAATAAAAAATGAAACTTTAAGGGGGGTAGAGAAGGGGGAGAGGAGGGATTTGTGAACTAATTATTTTTGTAATCATTCAATAAAAATTATATCTGTTAAATTCATAGTAAAATCATAAAAAAGATCTTTATCGACGTTCGGAAAAGCCTATTAATCATTGATTTGTCTATTTGAAGCAAATCGTATCGTCGAAGTTATTAAAAAAACATTTTTCTTTTATATAGTTAAAATTACCCAATTTCACCTCTTAAAATAATTTCAAAAACAAATTTAGTTCAAAACCAATCCTCCCCCCTTCAAGTTTTCATTTTTATTAATGTTTTACTGTTTACTTATTTTGAAATAAATGTATTTGTTCTGCGAGCAATATTTTTCTAGTTACGGTACTGAATGCCATAACGACAAATAAATTAATGGATGATCATATAAAAATATACAATTTTTTAACAAATCTACTATTCTCCAAGAGCATAGGTTATTACTTTGTAAATCAATTAATAATTTTAACATTAATACACGTTTGTTCTAATACATAAAAGTACTTAATTATTATTACAAAAATAATAAGTTCGAAATAAAATTTAAGAAATAAAAAATATTTAACATTTATAAGATTGTCTCTAATTGTTGCAGTGCTTTTAACACAATAATCGTTTTTTACATTCATTTATGGGAAAGCAGTAAAAAACACAATTTAGTGTATTATGAAAATATGGTGAAATTCATTTACACACCAGATATATTTATTTCGTTTATATTTATTTATAAAAATAGTTGTGGCCTTGCTTGGGGCCTCAGTTTTTCATTTCAAACGCCGCTGGAATGATTTGACATTTGCTTGACTGTAGTAGTAAAAAAAAATATTCCAAAATACTAACACAAGCAAAGATTTTTCTTATAGGCTATCCCTATTTGATTTCGGAGTTTATATTCATTGAAAAGGTAGGTTGCTGCCAATATAGAAGTATAATGCGGCTCATAGACCCTGCAACCAAAGCACAGCTGGAAGTGTAACCTGGAAGTATTTGACGTTTATCAGAATGAAGTCACAGCGTGTGTGTCGAAGTTACGCAACTCATTGGCAGTTGCAACTCAGGTTACACCAATATTAAAATCATTTAATATTTTGGTCGCAGACAAGCTTGGTTACTGCAACCATTGCAGTGTGCGTGTCAAAATTTATGAACATAACGCGTTCAAGTTACATATTCAGCTTTGTTAAGGTCGCAGCATGTATGGGCCGCATTACATATATGCGAAATATGGGTAATACGAAAAGTGAAAGAAAACCCGCAAATATCAAGAGCAACGTCAAAATACAAAACTGATCAGAAGAGTGATCAGAGAAGAAATGATTCAACGATCAGAAGAGTGCCTCGGAAAAATTATTTCCATGGCAGAATTACACGCAATCAATATCATAGATGGGCATAATGCATTGAATTATATAAAAGAAGTGCATTAAAAATATCCTTATCTCTCTTCACCTAGTGGTAATGCAAATCAAATTTCCACTGTTCCCACAGCCATTAATATAGCAATATTGGTTCATAATGTCTGTGATAAAAACCAAATTATCAACTCCGTGCACTGACATGCAGCCTCACACCATCACGGGACCAACTCCATTCTTCAGAATTGGGCGTAAATTAGATGCATCCATTTCCTATTTGATTTCTCCACACTGTTTGTTTGCCATCTGATGCTCAAACGTAAAATTTGGATTCATCTATGAAAATAATGCAATTATAGATGTTCTGCGGCTTAGATTTGTACTCTTGCGTCAACTCAAGTCGTTTAAGTTTATTGCGCATATTGATCATATATGAGCATTTTCCATTACCATTAAATTATCCACCACTATCCACTATCCACCTAGTGGTAATGCAAATTACAATTGCATTACCATTGATATTAAATGGTAATAGAAGAAAAAATGGCATTACCCCCTTTTGGTTCATCCCACCTTTCAGCCCCAACTTTGCCCCACATTTAGAAAAAATGCGAGGCGAGCGTTTTTCTGCTCCCGATCAGACCGTTGAGGCCTTAAAAACCCATTTTCGGAGGTTCAGAGGAACCCACTTCAGGGTGGTAACAAAAGTGTATTGTGTTGAAATGTGAACTGGCCATTATAATAGCGTCGTCTGATGCAGCCTTCGTAACGTTTAAAATACGCTGACTTTTCTGTTTGGTTTATGTTTTATGGTATACATATATTTTTCTTTCTGGCTTTACAAATTCATTTTTATTATTTGCTTATTCAGATCAGAAGCATCATTTTTCTTAAATAAATCTTTAACTATTAATTATTCATTTGTTTCTTTTCAAAGTGTTATTGGGATAGAAAATTTAAAAAATCATTTTCACTGATTAACTACTGTTTTTTTTATCATTAGGCGCAAGACTTAAAAGGCAGTCCATGTACATGGTAAGATTTGGATTTATATATTAGATATGTAGCTCCTACATTTATTGTTTTGTCTTACTTTATTTCAAGAAATAGTATAATAGAAATACCCAAGCAAATTATTTGCCACTGCTATTCCATCAAACACAACTGTAGGTAGGTAATGAAAAAAAAAAATTACTTTTGGTAACTGAGTTATAATGAGGATATTAAAACTATACACAAAAGACGGTATTAAGCGATGTGGTAAAGCAAGAAGAAAAGTAAAACTAACAAAACAACAGTTTCTCAGAGACCTGAGATAATAAAGTAATAATAGCAACAACAATAAAAAAAAGAAAAGTAAAACCGCCACTTGCGGCTTTTTTTTTAATGAGTTAAAAGCTTTTTTAATAAAATATGTAGTTGAATTGACAACGAGTGTATCTTTAATATAAATACATTTTGGTGCAATTTTTTGCAAGATTTATAAAGTGGAAGTGGCCGAACGTTTAAATGCTACGGGTCACGCCAAAGAATCGAGGTCCCGGGTCCAAATCCCAGCTGATACAGAATATTTTTTAATTCAAATTAATATTGATTGGCCATCACCTCTTTGCAGGCAATGGCAAATCTCAGAGAGCAAAAATGTCATTCAAAGCTTCTTGAGAATATTTGCTGCTTGGAGTCGGCATAAAAACTTGTAAGTTCAGTTCTCGAGAATTTTCTGTGCAAAAATTAAATTGTCACGCATAACAAAATTGATCGTTAGTACTTTGAAGGCCTGAAATGGCCAATTTTTCTTCTTTTTTGTAAAGTGATATTTTAAAATTTATTGAAAAACTCTGCTTGACTTACCCAGTAAGAATTGTTCTATTTCCAAACGTTGCTGGTTCAAATCCATGATTTATACACTAAGTCTTGTTTTTCTTCTCCTTGTGATTGGTTAAGCTTAACTAATTGTTGTTGTATTATAGTTAATTATAAATTTTTCGCTTGCCGGAATTTAAATAGAAAACAAATCGCACCAAGTTACTGTAGTCTAGTTAAATACTAATGTATCTGATGTGAATGTTGTTATATTTCAGTAGAAGATGTTTGTTTGTTGTTTAAATTTCTTTTAAAATGTTGTTAATTTTCGAAATTAACACCATTGCGTTAAAAGTATCTCATAGATACTGCACGTAAGCGTAACACTTGCTCGCCTATGACATTCAGACATTGCTGTGATCCAAAAAAGAGAAAGAAAAAAATTAGAAAACCAATCAAAAAACAATCAATAAAGTATTGCATTAAAACGAATCTTGAGTTTTATTTTTTTTTTTTTTTGTTTCTGTTTAAATCCGTATCGATCGAAATTGTAATCGAATATGTATTTATTTCCACCACGAAAAGCAGAAGATACGCGTTTGTATTGCACAGCGATCACTTTAGCAGTTGTTGGATCTCACGCTGTAGAACGTTGAAGCAAACGATCGAGATGCTGCTGTTGCTGCTACAGATGACGATGTTGATGTTGATGCTGCAAAGAGCGGTAGCGGAGGATCGTGTAAGCGCCTCCTACAGCGCACACGAATGTAGTTCAATTGTTTTTTTTCTACTTGCGGTTTGTTGTTGGTTTTTTCATCATCATCATCATCATCGTGATGACGCGATCACAAGTTCTACACTCAATAGATACATTTAACAGACTGTTTTTGTTTTTATTTTTGTTTTATTTTATTAAGTTCTTTTATGGTTTAACTCTTTATCATTGATGACGTTATTTTAGCATTTCTTTTCTTTTTTTTCTATCTAGTTATGTGTTCTATTTTTGGTTTCTAAGATTATAGAGGTTTATTCACTTTTTTATTTTTATTCTTGCTTTCTTGGCTCAGTTCATTGAATTCCAGTTTTTAGTTTAGTTCTTCTTCTCTTCTTCTTCTCGTGTGAGTTATTCTTATGAAAGTTCATTTATGCGTAAATTAATGATGTTCATCATTTTGACGTTGTTGTTATTGTTGTTGTTGTGCACTTTATCGTTCTTGCCATTGTACTGTTGCTATATAGTGCGTTCTTAGAAATTCATACATTCTTGAGCATTATTCAAGCTGCAGAATGATACATAGTTCAAAAGTTCAACTTAATTGAGCCAGTAAGAGAAAAAGAACAAAAAAATACATATGTGCCAACGGAATGAAAAACTGAATTCTATTCTTAATTATATGGTAATTATAATGTGTCAGTCTCAAAAAAAAATTTTTTAATACGATGAGTTACACATTATTACTTATGAATTGTAAATTAGGAATCATAAATTGTGAATAATGAACGATAATGATAAGAGATTAATAGATATTGGTATCCTTTTGACTATGAATACGATTATTGGTATTCGATTATTGGCTATGAATACGATTATTGGAAGAACGATTCAATGTTTGAAAATAGAAATTTTGCGATGCGACAAAAAAAAAATCGAAAAATTGATTTGACTGGTAGTCCCGTGCGGCGTTAAAACGCCAAAATAAAAAAAATATCTAGTGATAGTAAATTTTGTTTTTATATTAAGGACTATTTTTGCCTTAGAACCAAGGATTTCATAGAAACTTTCTATATTTCTGTTGAATTGTTAAGTAGCCCAGTTATTACTTATCAGAGCATTATAATAAAAATCTATCACATACTTTTAGGCATAACAAAGAAATTTGGTTTTTGACGTAGAATTACGTCTTACAGCGCGGTTTGTATGGGGGTATTTTCACAAATTTTTTCAAGGGCACACTCAAAAAAAAAATATCAACAAGAAACTATTGTTGGACGTATATTGACAAAAATTTATCAAATCGACCTAGATTTTTGTCAATTTGATATAAATTTTTCATATTAACAAAAACCTAGGTGGATTTGAACAATTTTTAACAATATACGTCCAACAAAAGTTTTTTGTTGATTTTTTGTTGATTTTTTTGAGTGCATGCTTACGATGGGGAAGCAAAATAGGTAAAAATTAACCATTTTTTGGAGGTTTCCTAGGGGGGAAGTATTTCTGAGACGCACAAATAGAGGGGTCTATAAGTCCCCCATTTTGAAAATTTTTAGGGGGACATCGAAACACGTGTTGAACTGTCCACTGTAAGTCAAATTGTAAGTCAAACACATGTTTTGGTCCCCCCTTAAAAATATTGCAAAATGGGGGCAGATAGACCCCTATATTTGTGTTCGGATTCGAATTCGGATTCAGCGACCCATTTTTACCTAGTATTGGACCCAGCACCGAATTCGTAAAATAACAGAAAACAAACAAACTCCATAGAAACGATTGATAAAAAAATGATGACATCAAAATCAATTTCACTCAGTTCTCGCTGTTTATAACTATCATTGAAAAGAGTGCATAATTTTCAAATAATCTAAGTGAGGAGAAAAAAAAGAGCATGCTCATATATCGGCTTATGCTCTGCAAAAGCGCATGCTGTGAACAGCAACGAAAGAGAAATGCAAATAAACAATTCGCTCGCTCATTCGGAGATTAACGAATGATCGCTCGTTTGTTTTTTATTTCCAATGAAAGAAACAAAACCAAATGCACTGATTTGAGTTGAATTGAGTTGAGTGAGGGATATTTTACTCCTCAATGATAAGAATTTACGAACTCTGCTTTCATTGCTATTCTATTTATGAAAATCGCGTCTACAACATAAATTTGATAGTCATCACAAAAAATGCCTTTGCGTAATAATAATATACAAAGACAGATTGTACGGATAAGCGTACGCATCCCATTTCATTTTCGCATTGCATTGATTGATTGGCCCATTGCAATACAAAGTTTGTGTTGGTATCGAAAGTATCTACATGCGGTTTTTTGTAAAAACTCTTTTTCCCCCTTTTTGAGTTCATGTCGGGTTTTTAGTAAGGTCACTAGAGAAAAAATTTTAATACACTTAAAAAAGTTAATTGCCTAATATCTAAGGTGTATGTATACCATCTATACTAATGTAGTTTTTATCTTTATATATTAACTAGCGCAGAGTACCCGACCTTGTTTGGTTAGAGTTGATTTGCGTTGAATTGAATTAATAGAAAATAAGGAAAAACTAATTTTTAAAAAGAAGTTTGTTCTAAGGTAAACGGATACTTTTCTTTTTCATCATTGGATAAATTTATATAAGTTTTGCTTGAAAAAATAATTTATTAAAGTACCTAATAAAGTGTGCGCCTCAAGCTCCATAGAACCAAAAAAAGTTGTTCGGGTCGGTTCCTCAAAATAATCATTGGTTTATGTTATGACGATTCCCCAAATAGTTCGTCTAGCAATAGACGAAGTTTTTATCAATCGAAGATTGATAAAAAGAAGGTATTATCGAAGATAGCGATAGCCAACCGCGAGCTGAAGTGGTTTGAAACAACCTCTAAAAATCGAGCTAGTTTCAAAAAGCAAACGTCACAAATAATAGTAATGAAAAAGTTCATTCAATCTGCATCAAAATATATAAAATGTTTGCCGTCGGACCAAAGATAATGCGGATTTTAATGCAACTTTTTTGTTTTATATTCACTAAAATTCCAATTTATTTTTTTTTTTCTTTGCCATGTTACTTTTAGTCAAATAAATTTTCACAAATTGTGTAAATTTTTTGTTATTTAATACAGTTTAATTCTCCATTTTACTCTTTAGTTAATCATCAAAAGACAATTATTTATTTGACTTTAAGCAACATTTCAAAAAAAAATTAAATCTTAATTTTAGTAAAATAATATAAAGAGAATTTAAAAAATTAATGAACATTTTTGCTACGACTGCAAAAATTTAAAATGTCACTATGCAGATTGGAAGAGCTTTTCCATTACTATTATTTCGGACCGTTTGATTTTTTTAATTAGAGCACCAGCCTAAATAAGTATTTATAAAAACCTCGATTTTTTGAGTTTGTTTCAAACCATTCCAGCCCTCGGATGGCTATCGCTGGAGTCGAAATATTTAGGGAATATTTCAACTTTTTTCGTGAGGCGCCTAAACGTGCCTGGTCTTGAACAGCCTGCTTAGCTAGGACCCTAGGCGCTGCAGCTCTAAGGCTGAGGTTAGGAACAAATACTCCTAGGGGTTCTAACGAATTTAAAAACTTTTGATCAGTTAAGATTAGGAATGATATCCACCATTTATAGGTGCGAATAATTTACCTGCAGCTGTTGTAAAATTTGCAAGTTGATTCCATTGACCGTGATATTTTTCGGTGCCAAAATTGCCCTCTCGCATAATCAACTTTGATTTTTATAGTTTTTTATGCGATCGGGAAAAACTTTTAGTAGGAGCTCTTCTGCATATTTAACTATGGTAAAAATCTTTTTCAAGTTGTGCACTCCCTAGTTTCAACAGGTTGCTTGTGAAAAGACTAGACAATCGGTATTCACAGAGGCGAGCTCTCATGTTTTAGAGTTAAATGGAAATTTCTTATATTTTTCCATTAAAACCAGGGCTTAATGTCTTTATTTCATTTTTACGCAAGCTTTTCGGAAGAATAGGCAAAATTTTCATAGAACCTTCTGTTAAAACCAACATCACTTTTCTCATCACTTGCTTGTTCTCTCGAATGTCTTGCATGTTCTATCTAAAGCTTGTACTGAGCTATTGTACTCTCGTCCCATACTTTTTGGTCACAGTGTTTAAGGACGTTAGCAATACCGGTTCTTTTACTGATGTTACATGTCAGAGTAAATTCAAATTAAATTTCATTGCTGTAGCTTCGCAAGCTGCCAATTTGTAGAAATTTATCCTTTTATACTAAATTTCATAATTTTACCATGTCTAGTTCACGAGCAATTAAAAGTTCTCTATTGTGGGTGTCGACGATCCGATCTGACTTTTTTCCCCACTCTCTTTTCTTTTTTTTTTTGTCAATGTTGTGGGTGGCAAGCAGTGATCATGCCCATTTTTTGTATAATTGTTGAGTAATTACATGAACATTCCAACCAAATTCAACATTTCTGTAAGCAACAAGTTCCAATTTTGTTTGAATTGTGGACGAAAAAAGAACATGGCCAAACTTATATAGCCTATGTTCAGCGCAGTACTTTAAGCAATCGTGTTTTATGTATGTTTTATAAAAATGCATCAAGTGTACTAAAAAAAACGTACTTAAACTAAGTAAGTCACGTCCTCAATTCAAGTCATAAATTTTACTTAGTTGAAATAAAATTTCCTCAATACAGTGAGTTTTTCCTCAATGTAAGGTTACCACATCCTAAAATTTTAGGTGGTTGTCCTAAAAGCTAGGATGCCATTTTCCTTCCAATATTCATTAACATGACGCCTAGTAAAATATTATTCAGACTGCGACATATTGAAAAGTGAATAAATGAAATATTTGCTACAATCAAGTACATAATCAAGTACCTAAAATTAAAGAATTTCCTTTAATAAAGTATAAAACTCATATTTAAATGAAGTTTAATTTCCTGCATTTAAGTAAGCTTATTCTATATCTAAGGAACTAAGGAGAATCTAAGGAGTCTTCCTTTGATTAAGAAAATATCCTCTGTGTTAGGATTTAAACTTACTTAAACCAAGGAAAATGCCATCTTTTAATATTGAATATGATGACTTTAGGCAATTTTGGCCCATATTTTTTTTTAAGAAAATAAATTTTTCCTAGACTTTAGTATATTTTTTTTAGTGTAGTTAAGGAGTCTTTTGCATGCATAAAAACAACACAACTATTGTAGGGTGGCCCTTATTTTTCGACTTTTGAATTATCATCGCGGTATGTCATTCGATAATATACAACAAAATATGAAATAGATTTTTTTCTTTTATTTTTTTATTTGATTCGCTACCAGTTGTCAAAGTTTAGCCCTCTCACAAGAAAACGTTCCTTGGTGGCATTCGCCGACTTGAATGAGGTTCGGATATGTGATAGAGGACAAAAACCTAAGGTACCCGTATTTTTTTAAAAAGGTGCGGAAACTCAGGTTAAAAATGGCGTCCAAAAATTTCATATAATTGCGTTTTTTTGCCATTCCGCCATATTGGAGGCATCATTTTGAATTTTCAACTTTTAACTCAGATTCATATTTATCGACCCCAAAAACATATAGCTACCTGATTTAATGTAGATACGAGGTCGTCTTATAGTTTTGGCCACTTTACCTGCCATAAGCACTAATGTGCCTTGGCCCCTAAATATCCCCTAATATCATTAAAATATTTTTTAAAAAAAACTGAACTAGATTCTTTCGGTATATATTCAAATAATGCGTTGCCCCGCGAAATTCAAAGAAAAAAAATTATTTTTCTAAGGAATAAGAACTACACTAATAAATACTCTTTCTTTACTCTTTCTTTATTTTGCCCATGATTTTACGTTTTTGTTTTTTGAAACTTCATCGTTTTGGAAGAAAAAAGATTTGATAACGGTACCGCACTTTTCACCCTTGAGCCCTCATTTTGAATGTTAAAATCTGATGCCGCACCACTAAAATTGCTATAACTTTTTAAACAATTGGAATGTTTAAAGATTCTTTCAAGAGAATATTCTTGAATATCTAAACTTCGAAAATATAAATACAATTTCGATTAGTCCAAAATTCTACACTAGAATACTGCCTTAAAGCGAATGCGAATTGCACTACTAATATTAGTGCGTCCATTTTTAATCCTTTATATGTTGTTGTTTGAAAGCGTTATTCAAATGAAAAGTGAATCATTTTGGGGTAAATTTTCAGAGGATTTCAATAAAATAATTGAAATGTGAAAAAAAATTATTTTGTCGTTGTCAAATCCATTTTATTTATAACTATTTTTTTTTACTGGAGGGGCGACCATCCCCCTTCTTTCACCCTAATTCCTACACCCCATTCTGTTGCTCATAAAATCCAAACTATAATTTTTAAGCAGATAGACAGGCATATAAATATGAAATTATTTCTTTATTTGAGTCATGCTGATCGTTAATAAGCGTATCAGTTGATAAGATGATTAAGATTTTCCATCAATTAAAATCTATTTGAGTTGTTTTTGTTGATTTCGGTGAACCGGTGAATGAGCTACGTAAAACATGGTTAACTCTTTATTAATTGTTTTTGTTAAGTAAAAAAGTTACATGAGAAATAAGATCACATTTGAGATTATAATTTCCATGATACAATCAATAGCATGTTATGAGAGTTTTTAAATATCTGGCTTTTTTATTTTGTGTTGACGCTAATGCTTGAAGGAAGAATTATAACATTTAAGTAACATTTAAGTTCGGCTTAATTGACTGGCTGGATGCAAGCAAAATTGTATTTTAAATGATTAATTTTTCAAGCTAAAATTTAAACAAAGCTTAAACAGCAATATTAGCAATATTAAATTTATTGAGAGCAAAGCGGTCAAAATAACCGCATTCAGAATATACAGTTACCTATAATAATAGCCTGCAATGTTTGATTTGTACTTAGATACATAAAATATGTGCTGAAATGTGCCAGAGTATGTAACCATGTGACTATTAAAAAAAAAAATAAACTCTACTTGGATATTGAGGTATAACTTTCATGTGGGGGATTTTCTTAATGGTCCGATTTTAATATTTTTTTAAATGCAAATAAAACCTATTTTAAATAGCTTACAAATTGCAAAGCAATTCGCCGTACCAGACATTTGAACTAACATTTTGTGAACTAGATCTAGGGCTAGCATCATGAAAAAATAGTAGTATTTATTATAACATTTTTTGAAAAGAAAAGAGTAGTTATATCAAAGAAATATATCACAGCACAATAACAAAGTTACTGAAGAAAATATTTGGAAAACTTTTCCATGATTAACCGGTACATTACAACACAACTGGAACACATTACAGCACAATAACTGAAATTCTGAAAAAACTAAAAGTGCTACTTATTTAAGCCCTAGGTCAATTTTTTTTTTTTAGACTTACAGCTCTATTCTGCTTATCAACTTAACAAGGAATTGTTAAGGGGCTCTTGTTGATGTCATTGTTATGTAAAGTAAATATTCGTATTCTTGAAAATCATTTACAATTTGAAAGCTTTAAAAGTTCACCACGCATGGTGAGAATGTGAAACTCACAGGTGTCAGCTATTTTTTCGATAAAATTTCATTGCTTATTATAACAGCAAGCAAAATGGAAAATGCAAAGAAGTAAGAAATCTTAAAATTCTTTATGATTTAAAACTCTAATTTACATTTTCCTATAATAGCCACCAAAGTTCGAGTGAACGACGCAGAGGCAGCTGCAATTTTATACTTATAGGATTACATAGAAAGGTGTTTTAAATAGCGCCGTCGCTCAATTTTTTACTTTCGTTGATCTTCTTCATTATCTGATCTTCTTCATTATCAACACTTAAAAGAAATAAAATATCTTCCATTATTCAGTCTTATTTATTTTTTTTCAATAATATATTATATTTTATATTATTTTTGTTATTTACACATCAATTCTCTACTAAACACATAAATGTCACTCGTTATCAGGATACTTTCTGCCATTAACAAAATTGTAAGGAAAAGAGCTTTTAAATTTTCACTAGAATACGAAAAATTAACAACTCGTTAATATTAACTATTTTGTCAATATGGTAAGTTTTGTTAAGCTGTCAGAATAGGGCTGTTAACCAACACTCAGGGAATCCCCGTATAAAACATTGTGTTGATTCGGAAGACGGGTCACAGTTAAGCCCAGATTATAATAGACGAATCGGAACGGATTCTAATGTCATCATAGCGTGGCGAAACGCTTACTAACGGTGTAGCGATTATAATAGCAACGGTAGAATAATTTATTTTTTTTTTTACAAAAACTTCTTATTTCACAACAACATATGTACATTTACGGACCTATTCTTTAAAATTTACAATAGTAAACAAATATTGTTTTATATTTCTATGTGTTTGTTGTAAGTTTTTGATTCCAAAACAATATTTGAAGCTCAAAAAACAAAATTTGTCAATGAAATTGTCAATATATGAAAAGCAGCTGGCATGGTAGAATAAGAGAAGGTAGATGCATTTCGGAGAGGCAGACTGCCGTAACTGTCAAAACGAATTTGATAGCTCATAGAAAATCTGAAAGCGATGAGAAAGCTTTAATTGGGAAAATGTAAACAAAAAAGTTATTTGTATTGATTTTGACAATTTTGGCTATGAGAAAGAGAGCGAAGTCTGAAATGCATATACCTTCTTTTATTCTACCATGGCAGCTGGCAATTTTTATCAAAATTTATTATTCTTTAAGCTTCAAATTTTGTTTTGAAATCAAAAAACTACAACAAACACACATTCATATTTCATAAAATAGAAATATGAAAAATACTGGTTTAAATGGTAAATTTTCAAGAATAAGTGAATAAATAGCAGAGAAATCAAACTTCTGTAGATCTCAACGTCGCGTTCCGCTCCATTCTGACTTATTATAAACGCTCACATAAGAAATTCATGCAATAGATCGCAAAGAGACATTTCTTAACGTTCTACAACGTTCCGTTCCGTCTATTATAATAAGCCCTTTAGTTGGTGAATGAAAAGATGAAGTAGTGTCGGTGAAGATTTGATATAAATTCCCATGGTAGTACCTGTTCAGAAGGCTTCGGTAGCCAACATTGCATCGATTCCCGAAATAGTTGAGAGAAGATGGAATATATTCATCCCCCATCAAATATATCGCACATCGTTGAATCCGGTCCAAAAGCTCCAAATATGATTTTGAAGCCCCTGCCCAAAATGTGCGTGATATGTACTCCATTTTCGGATTAATATATGATGTAAAGAACATACGATGATCAGATGGAGGGAAGTATTTCTACACCGTTTAAGAAATTCAATTCACTTGGCTGCTTCTTTGACTCATCAAAAATGTAATCATTTCAACAAAGATCTGATTGTATCAGAACGTCAAGAGCATCTGAGGGGCATGTGGATTGGAGCTAAAGGACAATTGATTCGCTTGTGGGTTATCAGGTAACACAGCGTCTTACTAGCAATAATCTCTACTCGTTTAGCAAAACCGCACTCGGAGCTTTTTTAAGTCATTACAACACTGAGGGAAAAAAATATTAAGTTTATCCAAAAAGTTTTTAATTCATTGAAAAACCAGGTCGTTTTTGATCCATTGACACATTTGCATAAATCAAATATGTAAATATTCAAAATATTTAAAACTAAATAAAAAACAATCACCCAGTCACGAGTTTGAACCCTCGCATCTCGCTTACAAAGCAAGCACCCCAACCAGTATGCCACAATTTAGGTGTGAAATTTGGTTTATAAGAACAGAATAACTTATAAGCAAATTTTTAAAACGAAACAAAAAACAATCGCCACCAGTCAGTTTTGAGCCCGGGCATTTCGATTACAAGGCAAACACGTCGACCAGTCTGCCACAACTCAATTGAGAAATTGGGTTCTTAATAACAAATAACAGCAAGTTTCATAAAGTCAAATCAAATTTTGTTTAAAAAAATTTAAATACGCACAAAAAAAAGTGGTGTAAGGAAAATATTTGATTTATCAACATGTATATTTAAATACAATTTATGCACGGGCATGGATAATTTTAATACTCGTTTTTTGCCTTACTGTAGGACTGAGCCCTGCGATACTTCTGCGTTGATAGAGTGCTCTTTGGACGATATGCAATCGACTACGACAAGGATCATTCTGTCCTTAAGGAAGCACGGAAAGTTACCACTGACACCAATTATGAACTGAGTTAGCTTGAAATGAGCGCTTTATTCCTAACTCGCTCAAACGCCTTTGAATATCCAGAGCAACAACGCTGCTCTCAGTTAAATTTTTCAGTGAGGAACGCCATCAGGTCACCAGTAGAGCGATACCTATGGAAACCATATTGGCGGTCACTGAGCAATTCATCTTTCTCTAGATACTTTATAAGGTGGACATTTATTACGCTCTCCATAACTTTACAGAGCGTAGGGCATACTGCTATGGGCCAACAGTTTTCACTATTTGTGGCATCGCCCTTTTTTGGTACCGACTGATCCTTCCGACCTTCCAACAAGATGGAAATTCTACTGTCTTGTAGAAGAGGTCTTTCCCGATTTTAATATCGCTGCTTGTGTGGCTCATATCATCCTGCATAGACGGACTAATTTTGCAGGTATACCAAATTCAGACATGGTGGAGATCGGTGGTAGATTTTCCAGGTCTGAAGCCACACTGATAAGGTCCAATCAGTTGGTTTACGATGGGCTTCAGTATTTCACATAATACATTCAATAGGACCAAATATGCAATATTTAGGAAGCTTATCCCACGGTAGTTGGCACAAATGGTGGAATCGCTCTTCTTGTGTATTGGGCAGAGTACACTGAGGTTCCAATCGTTTGGAATGCATTGTTCCGTCCAAATTCTGCATAGTAGAAACTCGTAAATGCATTTAAATAGGGCTTCGCCTCCGTTCTTAAGGGGGTCCTCTGGTAATCCGAAAAATTTTTTTCAATTTTTTTTTTTCATATTTCTATTGCTCAGATACTCAAAAACATTTTCCCAAAAGGATTTTTCAAAATTCGAAATAGTTTAGGAGATACAGGCATTTTTGTGTAGGTATGTTTTCGTCAAAATAACGCATCAGCAAAGTTGTTTATTTGCCTGCAGTCATTAGTCGAAAATTCTGTGGAATTCTTCCAAAATATGTATTGATATTACAAAATATACACACACAGTATGTATACATGCAGTATGTATACATGCATGTTTTGATTTAGGGGTTGAAATGATTTTGAGCCCAGGTGTTCACATGAAAGAAGCAAACGAACGAGATTCAGTTTATTTTCGAGTATTTTAAAAATAATGTCAACAATGGGTATTGTCATCGGCCCACAAGCCGAGATGTATGCTGAATCTCGCGACGGAAAACGACTTCAACGCTCAGAGCTAAAAACGTACGCATCATCGAAAGAGGGTCGCACAGCCCGCAGAGCCCAAAAAGCCATGGAAAACTCGTTTTATGAGATGGAGGAAGGCACACTTTATGGGGCTGGAATTGCCGATTAATATTCGTAAGTATTGTATTAAAAAAATATGTGTTAATGTCATTTGTGTGCCTCAAAATTGAAGTCAAAACTTTAAACGCGTTTTTCTCGAAACCATGTTTTTCAAAACTTTGCGCACGATAACTCAAACAGTTTTTGATATATGAGGCATGAAACGACGCAGAATTTACGCCGCTATAGCCCCTACCTCAAACTTGCCGAAAAAATAATGTTTACTATTTTTTTTCTACACTAGACTACAAAAAAAAAGGTCGAAATTCGATTTTTCATTTTCAAAGTGGCGGCTCCCCCCCTAAAAAAATTTCGATTTTTGTTTCCGAGGTAGGGGCTATAGGGACATTCATTGTAAGTAACTGAATATTTTTTTTTTTCAGACGATGTTTACACTTGGAATCGTGCGCAATTTGGACCCACCTTTTTTCCGGAGAACCTCGTTACCAGGCCGAGAACTTTCTGAACGGTCCATAAATTCACTTTTTCAAAATTTTGTATTTTTTCAATAAATTAAGCTACCCAAATCAAAAAACGGAACTAAAATATCTTTACTCGTTCTTTTTCCACAATATTTTGAAAAAAGGCTAAAATTTGGCATAGATTACCAGAGGACCCCCTTAAACAGCTCAGCGGGTAGACCATCAGTTCCCGCGGTTTTGTTGTTCTTAAGTCGAGTAATGACTGTCAAGACTTCATTATAGTCGAGCAGCGGAACTTCAACGCTGTCATCCATAATTGGGGTTTCCGGTATATCATCTCTATTAGCGGGATTGTTCTCATCATCGCCATTCAGAAGGCTAGATAAGTGTTCCCTCCATAATGTCATTGTATGTCTGGATATCTGTCACTATATTTCCATTTTTATCGTTGCAAGAAGAGGCTCCGGGTTTCAGACTATCTAAATTTTTGGGCCTCATTCCTGTTGATATACATCTCAATCTTCTCACAATCTCGCTTTTCTGCTTTTTTTCAGCCTGAAAAGACTTCTGTCGTCCCTCCTCTTCTCTCTGTATTGCTCCTTAGCAGCACTCGTTACAACCAAATGCAGGGTGGCTTTGTAGACGGCATCTTTCTCTGCAGTGGCGTCGCGGCTCTCTTGGTCGTCAATGACCTCTTCAGCAGCCACACGCATAGGGTGGAAGATGTGTGCCCACTGCACGCATATATCTTCGATCGGAGGAGTGCTTTCTTGAAGCAGGAGTGAGACTCGAGTGGCGAAGGCTTCCGCTGCCCGTTTTGATTACAGCTTGTCGACATCTAGCTTGTCTTTTTCTGTACGGATCTTAGCTG